>JAOPSE010000009.1:3448288-4048288 GCA_029449295.1 Zea luxurians | reverse complement strand
AAAGAGGTCTACCTCTGTACCGCCTCTTAAGGAAGGCCGAGTGCTTCACTTGGACCCCTGAGGCCGAGGAGGCCCTCGGGAACCTAAAGGCGCTCCTCACGAAGGCGCCTATCTTGGTGCCCCCAACCGTCGGAGAAGCCCTCTTGGTCTACATCGCCGCTACCACTCAGGTGGTCAGTGCCGCGATTGTGGTCGAAAGGCAAGAGGAGGGGCATGCATTGCCCGTTCAGAGGCCAGTCTACTTCGTCAGCGAGGTACTGTCTGAAACCAAGATCCGCTACCCACGAGTTCAGAAGCTGCTGTATGCGGTGATCCTGACACGGCGGAAGTTGCGACACTACTTCGAGTCTCATCCGGTAACGGTGGTGTCATCCTTCCCACTGGGGGAGATCATCCAGTGTCGGGAGGCCTCGGGGAGGATTGCAAAGTGGGCGGTGGAAATCATGGGCGAGACAATCTCGTTCGCCCCTCGGAAGGCCATCAAGTCCCAGGTCTTGGCGAATTTCGTAGCTGAATGGGTCGACACCCAGCTCCCAACAGCCCCAATCCAGCCGGAGCTCTAGACCATGTTCTTTGACGGGTCGCTGATGAAAACAGGGGCGGGCGCGGGCCTGCTCTTCATCTCGCCCCTCGGGAAGCACATACGCTATGTGCTACGCCTCCATTTCCCGGCGTCCAACCATGTGGCCGAATATGAGGCTCTGGTCAACGGGTTGCGGATCGCCACTGAGCTAAGGGTCCGACGCCTCGACGCTCGCAGTGACTCGCAGCTCGTCATCGACCAAGTCATGAAGAACTCCCACTGCCGCGACCCGAAGATGGAGGCCTATTGCGATGAGGTTCGGCGCCTGGAAGACAAGTTCTACGGGCTCGAGCTCAACCACGTCGCCCGACGCTACAACGAGACTATGGACGAGCTGGCTAAGATAGCCTCGGGGCGAACAACGGTTCCCCCGGACGTCTTCTCCCGAGACCTACATCAACCCTCAGTCAAGACTGAAGACTCGCTCGAGCCCGAGAAGGCCTCGGTCCAGCCCGAGGCACCCTCGGCCGAGCCCGAGGCGCCCTCGGCTCCGCCCGAGCCACCCTCGGCCCTCGAGGGTGAGACACTGCGCGTCGAGGAGGAGCGGAGCGGGGTCGCGCCTAATCGAAACTGGCAGACCCCGTACCTGCAGTATCTCCACCAAGGAGAACTACCCCCCGACCAAGCCGAAGCTCGGCGGTTGGCGCGGCGCGCCAAGTCGTTCGTCTTGCTGGGAGACGGGAAGGAGCTCTACCACTATAGCCCCTCAGGCATCCTCCAGCGATGCATCTCCATCACCGAAGGGCAGGGGTTACTACAAGAAATACACTCGGGAGCTTGCGGTCATCACACAGCGCCTCGAGCCCTCGTCAGAAAAGCTTTCCGATAAGGTTTCTACTGGCCAACGGCGGTGGCCGACGCCACTAGGATTGTCCGCACCTGCCAAGGGTGCCAGTTCTACGCAAGGCAGACCCACCTGCCTGCTCAGGCTCTGCAGACGATTCCCATCACCTGGCCTTTTGCTGTGTGGGGTCTGGACCTCGTCGGCCCCTTGCAGAAGGCACCCGGGGGCTACACGCACCTGTTGGTCACCATCGACAAATTCTCCAAGTGGATCGAGGTCCGACCCCTAAACAGCATCAGGTCCGAGCAGGCGGTGGCGTTCTTCACCAACATCATCCATTGTTTCGGGGTCCCGAACTCCATCATCACCGACAACGGCACCCAGTTCACCGGCAGAAAGTTCCTAGACTTCTGCGAGGATCACCACATCCGCGTGGACTGGGCCGCCGTGGCTCATCCCATGATGAATGGGCAAGTAGAGCGTGCCAACGGCATGATTCTACAAGGACCCAAGCCTCGGATCTACAACGACCTCAACAAGTTCGGCAAGCGATGGATAAAGGAACTCCCCTCGGTGGTCTAGAGCCTGAGGACAACACCGAGCCGAGCCACGGGCTTCACACCGTTCTTTCTGGTCTATGGGGCCCAGGCCATCTTGCCCACGGACTTAGAATACAGTTCCCCGAGGACAAGGGCCTATGCCAACCAAAGCAACCAAGCTAGTCGAGAAGACTCGCTGGACCAGCTGGAAGAGGCTCGGGATAGGGCCTTACTACACTCGGCACGGTACCAGCAGTCCATGCGACGCTACCACGCCCGAGGGGTCCGGTCCCGAGACCTCCAGGTGGGCGACCTGGTGCTTCGGCTGCGATAAGACGCCCGAGGGCGGCACAAGCTCACGCCCCCCTGGGAGGGGCCGTTCGCCATCGCCAAGGTTCTGAAGCCCGGAACGTACAAGCTGGCCAACAGTCAAGGCGAGGTCTACGACAACGCTTGGAACATCCAACAGCTACGTCGCTTCTACCCTTAAGATGTTTTCAAGTTGTTCATATACCTCGCTCCTATGCAAAGTTTAGTCATCAAGGAAGGGTCAACTTTGCCTCGGCAAAGTCCGACCCTCCCTTGGGGGCTAAAAGGGGGGAACCCCCTCTGCGTCGAATTTTTTCCTCAAAAAAAGATCCTTTCTGCTAGATTATCTTTCGTGCTTTTTGACTACTTCGAAAGTGGATCATGAAAACGACGGAGTACACGTAAGCAGCCAAGGTCGACCGAGCCTTGGGACTCCTACGCCTCCGGGATACGGATACCTCACTCGTCACCTTCTGCGATAAGTAACTCGCGCTCGGATAAGTGATTTCGCGGACCAAACAAGTCTTCACGTTCGAAAGCTCTTCTGCCGAAGAGATTCTTCGAGCCTTCTCGACTACGTCGGTGACAGAACCCCATGGGCGGGTAAGAGTGCGTGTAAGCAGCAAGGCCGACCGAGCCGAGGGACTCCTACGCCTCCGGGATACGGATACCTCACTCGCCACCTTCTGTGAGAAGCAACTCTCGCTCGCGCCAGCAGTTCTGTTACCGACAGAAAAGTCCAGATACTCAAAATAAGAGGAAAAGAGGCACAGCTTCACAACACGGCGACGGTGTGTTTAGGCCTCGGCGGCCGCAGAAAACATACACACACTACAAGACAACCTGATCCTGCAGGCTCGGACGTCGACAGCTGAAGGGGGCGGCAGCACCCTCGGCACCAACTCCACCTTCGGCGGGGTCTGACCTAGCCTCAGACGGCGATGCGGTCGGAGAGCCCCCACTTTGAAGGATGACATCAGCACCACACCCGGGCCATCGCCGCCAGGGTCTTCTCCGAGAAACCGACCCGAGGCCTCGGCAGGTCAATTCCGGCGTCGGTCCTGCTAACGGACGACCCGGCCAGGCTCCGGCTGACCAGGTCTCCTTCTCGGGCCAACTCTGCCTCTGTTCGCGCTGACACCGCTACCCCTGGCCTCGGCTCATCGAAGAGCGGCCGAGGGGTTCCTCTAACTAAGCAAAGGAAGCCTCGGACAACAAGGCTGGCCGAGCCGAGGGACTCCTACGCCTCCGGGATACGGATACCTCACTCGTCACCTTTACATGGGGCGACTCACACTTGGTGAAGCGGTTCAAGCAGTCGACAGACGAGTTCTAGTGCTCGAAGAGAGGAAAGAACACGGCTCCGTGCCAAAATTACATACATGTTCAGGCCTCGACAGCCGCAATGAACATGGACACTGGCATTCGAAGTGCCATCACAAACGGAACTCCGGTTCCGCCTCCGCAGGTACGAACAACCCCACACGACTAGGGGGGAGCCTGCGGAGCGACAAAAGACCAGCGAACGGCTCATCGTCACCCGCCCCGGCAGCGGCAACGACGACGACTTCTGCTCCGGAGGGCCGAACAGCAGCAGCGATGACCTCAGGGCGGATGCTGCTGCCATGAGGCCCTCGCCCATGCCTCCAACTCGAGAGGCAAGGACGGGCAGAAGGCCGTAGAGTTGGAGGTCAGTCCATGGGTGGCGCCGGCAAGCTCGTCGGTGGTGGAACCTCTTCCAGCTGCCGTGGCGGAAGGCGGCACCGGGAGCGGCTCCGAAGCTGCTCGGTTCGAAGAACCGGGCACGCGGCAGCTGCCCACGCCACGGACGGCGGATGCCCTTCCCCCTGATCACTGAGGGAAGGAGCGGGCCGCCGCCCGCACAGGGACCGACCCCAACTCGACACACTCCCCGCCTCAGCCCGGATGATGAAAATCCTCGAGGCTGAGGGAGGGGCACGGGCCGCAGGCTAGCTCGCTTCTCCCCGCCATCAAGCTGGAGGTCACCGTCTTGGGTGACCACCGGCGAGGGGATGCAGCCGAGCTGCATGACGAAAATCCTTGAAGCCGAACGATGGCTGAAAGGTACCAACCTCCACGAGGTTGCGCCCCAACAATAGCAAGACGAAGACGACGCGGGCGCTCCCCGCCCGGGGGCCTGGAAGGTGGAAAGACACGACGCATGAGGGAAGCACGAAGACGTGGTTGCCTTTAGAAGGGGTCACCCTCCTTTTAAAGGCAACTCTCCCCACTTGCATCCTCAACCGTTGCAGGCAGAGTCTTCTCCAGTACGCTACAAGGTCCTTCCCCCCACGGCGCGGGGGCTAGGTCCCACACGTCATGCAAGCTGGCCCAAGGTGGAAGAAGTCAAACCGCCGCGCGTGGTGCACGTAACTGCCCAGCGGTTACAAGCGCTCCTCCCCTTTTGCCTAGACCAACGGGTGAAAGGGCGGACAGCCATGCAGGCGGCATGCAACCGCGCCAAGTGGGCGCATTCCTCTGACACCCAACACGCCCGGCATGGAGGCCCAGGCCCACACGTCATGTAACCGGCGCACCAGTTACTACATGCAAGAGACTGCACCGCCACTCGCGCCACTACCGCGCCTCCTCGACTGTGGTGCCAGTACCGCGACTCAAGGCAACCTCGCGCATGACCCAACAGTACCAACCTGGCACACCCGTCACGGGTGAGCCAGCCGCGGAAGAAGGCGTGGCGGTCGATGCGGCCAGAGAGGGGCCGGCAGTGATGGCGGTGGCGGGCAGACGGAAGCAGCGGTCAAGTCGTCTGCAGGCTTGTGTCCCCTCCAGGGACAGCAAGGGAACCCTCTCCCACGACGTGAAGACGACGCGCCCGTGGTCCGTTCCTCAAACGGCTCGCGCACGCGTAACGGCTACCCCGCGAACCACTTGTCCCGTTGCATCAACTCTGCGGCAGGGCAGGCGGCGCCTCTGGCAGGAGAAGCGAGCGACGCTTCGCCTTCGCCATGATGACCGCGTCGAAAAAGGTACGCCACGTCGTTCGATTTCGTATCCTTTTCCTTTTTTCCTCTTTCTCTCTCTTGCAACAGGGACCGGGAAAGGGGGATACCCCGAAAAGGATCCTTCTCCGTGAAGGAACCAGGCTCCGAGCCTCCCTACTGATCAGAGGTTCGAAGGCTGGCCCCTCGGAAGGGTTCGACAGCCGCCTCAGATCGCGTGGGCTCTACACCCACTACTGGTCAGAGGTTCGAAGGCCGGCCCCTCGAAGGGTTCAACGACTGCCTTAGGCTACTCGGGCTCCGCGCCCATTACTGATCAGGGGTTCGAAGGCTGGCCCCCGAAGGGTTCACAACCACCTCAGACACAGAGCGAGGGATGACCATGGGTACGTTCGATACATAACCAAGGCTCGAGCTGCGCTCCCGAGGTACCCTAGGACGTTTCCGAGACCAGCGGGAACGATCTTGTAACACAATCCCATCAGAGGGAGGCATCGAGCCCTCGGACCCCGTCGCCAGGGGACCGGGTCCAGCAACTCACCCGCAGGTACTTTTGGGCACGCCTCCGGGCCACAGCCGACCCCTAACGAATGGGGCACGGGCGTCCACTCGGATCACCCATTCACAGCTCGCTGGAGACACCATGTTCGACGCCCATCGAGGGCAACATGGCGCTTTCCCCCCTCCTCCTTGCGGAAAGGCGACGCAGGGGCGTATGCAAAAAAGTAGAGTCTGTCCTTGATCGTCCTCTCGCTCTGTGCGGAGGCTCGGGGGCTGCTCTCGCAAACTCGGCTCCGGCCAAACCGTTGACAGCGTTAACATACCAGCCCGAGAACTTGGGACTCGACGGTGCACCCGGGTTACGGCCCGTTCGCATGAGGGGACAACCAGACCGGCCAAAGCATCACGAAACGCATTAAGACCTTGAAGGAGTCTAACCACTCCTCCGAGGCCTCGGGGGCTACACCCGGCGGGTGCGCTCGCGTGCCCCCGCCGAAACAAACAGCGACCGAGAAAGGCTGGTCCCCTTGCAAAAAAGTGCGACAAAAGCCTCCAATCGAGTATAAACACTCCCTTGGAGGCTCAGGGGCTACTGTCGGGGACCATAATTAGGGGTACCCCCGAGGTTCCTAATTCTCAGCTGGTAACCCCCATCAGCATAAAGCTGCAAAGGCCTGATGGGTGCGATTAAGTCAGGGGTTAGTCCATTCGAAGGACACGATCACACCTCGCCCAAGCCTAGCCTCGGACAAGGGCGGCCGACCCCAGAGGATCTCTGCCTCGCCCGAGGCCCCCCTCCAGCGGCTAATGCATCTCCGGCTCGTCCGAGGCCCTGTCTTCGCCAGGAAGCAACCCTGACCAAGTCGCCGCACCGACCGACCAAATCGCAGGAGCATTTAATGCAAAGGCAGCCTGACGCCCTTGTCCTGATGCGCGCCCTACAGTCGACAGAGCTGAAGTGACCGCCGTCACTTCGCCGCTCCACTGACCAGCCGGACAGGGAGACAGCACCACCTGCGCCACTCTGACTGCGGTGCCGCCTGACGGAGTGAGGCTGACAGGCGGTCAGGCCCGACCGCGGGCACCATAGGAAACTCCACACCGCCCGACCCAGGGCTCGGACTCGGGCTAAGTCCCGGAAGACGGCGAACTCCGCACCGCCCGACCCAGGGCTCGGACTCGGGCTAAGTCCTGGAAGACAGCGAACTCTGCACCACCCGACCCAGGGCTTGGACTCGGGCTAAGTCCTGGAAGATGGCGAACTTCGCTCCGCCCGACCCAGGGCTCGGGCTCGGGCTAAGTCCCGGAAGACGGCGAACTCCGCTCCGCCCGACCCAGGGCTCGGACTCGGGCTAAGTCTCGGAAGACGGCGAACTTTGCTCCGCCCGACCCAGGGCTCGGACTCGGGCTAAGTCCCGGAAGACGGCGAACTCCGCTCCGCCTGACCCTAGGGTTCGGACTCGGGCTCTGTAACACCCCTGGTGTTACTGTAACTAAAACTTGAGCATGACATCATAAACATTGATATTGCATATGTTTGACACACCTAGAGTGCATTTACTAGGTAAAAATTTCAAACAAGTGTATTGTTTTTGGTATTTTGCAAATAGCACCCTGGATGGGAACTTAACCCTAAATAGGGATTAAAGGGGTAAAACTTAACCCAAGATGAGAAAACCTAAAGACTCTAAGGAAAGAGTCACAAAATGTCCCTAAAAACAAGGTTGAATCACCTTTATACCCCTAAGATACCAGAAACCCTAATTGGAACCCTGGAAAACCCTAAAACTAAACCCTAGGGGCTTATGTGCAAAATTAGCCCACTTTTGGGTTAAAGTGCAAAAACCAAGCCAAATAAGTTTCTTAAGTCCTTTGGTTCACAAATATGTGGACTTGAAAGCCAAACCCTAAGTTTTGGACTTAAGTGCAAAATGGACCTCATTTGAAGTCTATACTAAGTCTGAAATTTCAGTGATAATGGCTCAACTTTGGAGCTCTACATTTTCCAAATTATTGAGAATTTGCCCTAGGTCACCACATCAACTATGTAGATCTATCTTAGGTGAACAACTTTGCTTAAGTGGGCAAGTTATGTTCTAGTGAGAAATTTAGAGATTATCATGCTCAAACTTTGGCTGTCAGGCTGTATGGTCTGAATTTTCAGACTAGCAGTGAACTAATCTCGACTTCAAGCTAAGTTTTAAGCATGATCCAGTGGAAATCTACCTATGGTTGCCATAGCAAGTTTGTAGTGGGTATCATACTCTACAAGTTTGCTGCATAGATTAACTTGTGTTACCATGGAAAATTGAGAGAAAATCAAGCTCAAATTTGCTCTGTCAGTCGACTGAATACCATTTCTCATGGTACAGTGCTCACCGGATCAGACCGCCAACGCGGACAGCTCGACGCCGGTGACCCTTCGCCGTGATTCACGCCACCGCTGTTGGATTCGTGCTCTGGGTGAGTGGATAACGTTGTGCGGTAGAAGTCCCTCGCCGACGGTGAGCTGGAGGTCACTCCGGTGACATCACCATGGCTCTCTCTCTCCCTTTTTGCGGCTGAGCGGATTAACACGCCGACGACCGCCGTCTTCCGGCCATACGCCGCGTGGCTCTCACTTTCCACCGCACCACCGTGTCTTCCCCTCGCTCTCCGTGGCTCACCGGAGTAACCGCCACGCTTCTAGACACGTATTCACCGCGCCGCTCTCTTCTCCAGCTCCGGCCGCCAGCACTGCTCGGCCGAATTCGTCACCGCCGCTTAACTTCTCTATAAATTGAAGCCACCACAAGCTCCGTAGGGTAGTCAAGAACCCCGACACCCAGTATTGTCCCCAGTTGATCGCCAGCGAGCTTGAATTTCACGTTTCCCCCAAATCCGATTTCTGCCACCGTGAATCAAGCTCACCGTGGCCAGCTCGATTTAGGTAAGCTCAAGTCCCTCTGCTACTTGTTCTAGCATCCCTCAGCTCCTCTCAAACTCCCTGACCCCTTTGATTGAGCTAAGTCGCCATAGTTCACCGGGAACACCTTCATCCATCCGCGACGTTCTCGGTCACCGTGGCTAGTGCTCCATAGTTAGTTTTAGATGCAATTAGTTTGGGAAAATGCTCCCCTGGTCATGAATTTGGGTTAGTCTTAATCCCGATGCCGGTCATCACCTCAATCGGCCGGTATTGATGCTCGCCGGAGCTCGGCCGGGCGTGACGCCGTCGTGGACCTCCATCTGCGAAGAAATAGAAGTTCAAGGGCGTTTCTGGAAACTGTTAGTGATACGTAGAAACAGTGAATGACCTCGTTTGCTGTTTGCCATAAACGCGGGGGCCGTTCTGGAAAACCGCCAGGGCGCGGGCGCGCGCAAGCGCTTTCCCCCTCTAAGCTGGGCTACTGGGCTGAAATCAGCCCAGTACTATTCATCTGTTTTTTCTTTTTCTTTTATCTCCAGAGCCAAAACAATTATAGAAAACAGTAGAAAAATGGCAAAATTGTAAAACCAATTTTCCTAGGTTCATAATTTTCCCTAGAATTTAATAAAAATAGTTTTGTGATTTTTAGTGGAAATAAGAAATTTTAGGGTATTTAAAGTGATTAAAAGTATTGGTTATTGATTTTTAGAAAATAATTGGTAAGTCCAAAAATGCCCAAACCTTTTGTGGGAACTTAAAACAATATTTAGAAGCCTTGGATAGAATTTGGGTTGATTTGGACCTTGTTTGATCACTAAACCCAAAACCACCCCCTCTGCCCTATGAATTCCTTTACCGACTCCGGAAATCCTAAGTTCTCGGAGTTTCGTGAAGGAAAGTTGTATTCAAGACTTAGATAATAAGTTTAGCTTTGCATTCTCATAAGCATCCCATGGCATCCATTCTTATATATATATGTATGGTTATGTTAGAACGTGAAGAAGAAGAAGTCACCAAAGAAGGGACACCACCACCCTCGGATTCTCAAGAAAGCAACTGCTTTTACTTTGATATCTGTGGATCCGAGCCAGACTCACCTGTTAACGAAGGCAAGCCCCGGTGCATTTGCCACCTCCCTTGATGTTTTTTTAAAAATCTTTCTCACTTGCTTGATGCATTACGTGATAGGAGTTGAATGCTTAAACAATTCATGCATTACCTTCCTTGATCTTGATTACCTTCCTTGATACCCTGCTTTACAAAAGGTTTTTACTATGCTTAGTATTGCTCTAGCAAAACAAAAGGTTTTGTTTTACAAAAGATGACTGGCAAAGCGGGAGGAATATTTTTTTTGAAAATAAAACTTGATGGTGGATCCATCATGGCCGTGATGGGTCCAACATCGGAAAGATGTACCTCTGTCAGGTACCAAGTTTTTGGGTAAATGATTAAGCTGAGACCGGGCGGGTGACTTTCACGAGAAGAGAGTCTCGGTGTAGTGTCTCCGTCTGAGTCAATTAAGGACCGTGTCGATGTAGGCTTGCTGACCGAGGACCCTTTAACTGGTCACATGCCTCGTCATGGGTAAGCCTTGCCTCGGGCAGACTAAGGCCAGAATAAGATAACACGAAATGGGCGTAGAGCGGTGGCGAGAGTAGCGTGTACCCTCCGTGGCAAGAGGCTGGACGGTGGTGTATCTGTGCTCTCGGTTTGCGTGAACCTGATCCGGTCTTAAGAACCCCGGTGGCGGGTTGACATATGCAAGGGTTAAGTGCTACATATGTCGTGTGATTGGAGATCCTCAGCTGAGTATAATCGATTCGGATCGCCGTACCTTCGCGGTTATGAAGACTTGGTCACTGCCCTATACGTAGCAATCCACAAAAAGTAAAGGGATTAATGAGAAACTGGCTAGTGCAGGACAAGTGTTTGAACTAGGGTAGAAAGAACTCTAGATGCAGGTAACTTTACTTAACCTGAAAATAAAACTGGATTTTTAAGGATCCACTCATAGTAAGCTTTTCCGCAAAAACAGAGTCTTTGATTCTTGTTAAGCCTTACCTTGACTCCCTTATAACCAGCATACCCTTGAGAGTCTTTTTTTTAGACGGGTAAGACTTGCTGAGTAATTCCATACTCAGGGTTTATTCCCTCATTGTTTTTAGGTGAGGGAGCAGCAGATTTCTATTGCTTTTGTACCAAGGTGGTTCCCCAGGATGAAAATCAGCAGTGAAGATACGGGAGGACATGGTCCTCCATAAAAACTTTTGTGTATAAACTCTTATGGGAGGAGTTTTTGCCTCCCTTGGTATGTAATAATACTACTCTGCACTCGTTTATATTTTCTGGTCTGTAATAACTAACTAAATCTTACTGTTTAAATAAATGTAAGTTTATGTAATCACTTCCGCATTCCGATATCTCCGATGTTCTGTAATGTCTACAAGACGGGTGAAACGTTCCTGGAAAGGTAAGGAAAGATACCGAACTTATCAAGTGATTTAGGAACATCTACGGGGTTGCCTGATGTCTGTTGGACAAGGACAACCGTAGGTGGGCCTAATGACTTGGAAGGTTCCGTCACAGCTGGTATCGGAGCGAAGCCCTTCTTTGCAGATATTACAAGGCATATTCAAAAGGATTTCAAAAGAAAGACTTACCTACAAAGATTTCTTCCTTTCTTATCCCTTATATCTGAAGAATCTATAAAGACCAGGCAGGAAGAGTGCAATGTATAGAAGGTTGAATCAAGATTGATTCTGTAATTATTCATGCATCATGCTAAGAATTGTACTAATAAATTTCCCCCTTAGAGAAATGCCGCCGCGCACGAGAAAAACTGCGCGTAAGTCGACTGGACCCATTGGAGTACCTCGACATCAACTTGCTCCGCGAGATGTAGATAGTAGTAGCAGAAGCAATGATCCTATAGGGGATCTGGAAGCAGAAGTAAGTAGGCTCCAAGCAGAACTCCGCCGCAGGACAGCTATATGGATTGGAGATGGTGACCGTATAAATGAGCTACGAAGAGACGTTCGCCATCTACAAGACCAGCTGGCAGATCGGGATTTGGCGCTCGATTGGGTCGTTCAATCTTGTTCATTGGCATGGGTCAAGGAGGCAAGGGCTCAGGCTCGTATAACTGAGCTCAATATGGCTGTTGAAGAACTACAGACATACTGCAATACATTACATGAGGAAGTGCATGTATTGTATTCGCAACTGCATCCCAGTGAGCCCATACATCCTGCTGAGTCGGAAGCTGGACCCTCCCACGTGATGGGACAAGCGCTTGGTGGTGAGCTAGACCTTTTTCAACCCCCTCCTTCTATGAGGCTGGTCGATGAATGGTCTCCCACACCTGATGACGAGGCTGCTAGGGGTAACCAGCAGTAGAAGTAGTAGTGTAGTAATAAAAGTAAAAGTAGAAATAGTAAGTTGTAAAATAGGTAGAACTTTTGTACAATGGGTAATGTGTCCTGTTATGTAATATCGAGTCTGTACCATTACTTTTTGTAGTAATGTAAATGGAAGGTCTCTTTGGCATATTATGTTTATTTCGAATGTTTTTGCCTCAGATGCCGACCAGGACTCGTGGACAGGACGTAGCCGGAACTTCTGGGGGTCGGGATGTCACCCCAAATCCACCTCCGGTTCCACCCACGCTTGCCGAGGCGATTGCCGCCTTGGTAAATGCCACCACCGACAATACCCGCTTCCTTAGGGAAATGGCGGGTCAGCAGCAGTTCCAGCAGCAGGCTGGAAGGGGTTTTCAGCAAGGTCCCCATGAAACCACCTATCTGGATTTCTCCGAAACTCGTCCACCTCTATTCACCAAGGCAGAAGACCCGCTAGAAGCTGACGAGTGGATACGGGTCATTGAACAAAAGTTTGGTCTTCTTCGTTGTTCTGAAACGCAGAAGCAATTATTCGCGGCACAGCAACTACGTGGCCCTGCAGTACTTGGTGGGGAAATTTTGTGGCAATCCAACCAGACAATCACCAAATAACCTGGGAGGAATTTAAAGCAGCCTTCCGTGAGCACTACATACCTGAAGGGGTGCTGCATATGAAACAAGAGGAATTCATGAAACTGAAACAAGGAGGGGATACCATCAATCAGTATCTCAACAAGTTTAATCACCTGTCACAGTATGCCATCGACCAGGTGAATACTGATTTGAAGAAAAAGAACTGTTTCATGAGGGGTCTAAATGACCGGTTGCAGCGAAATATGGCCACGTGTATTGACCTCACGTATGGAAAGGCTGTCAGTACAGCCTTATCTGTGGAAGCAAAATACGCAAGTTCGGGGAAGAATAAGGGATTTAGTGGTGAGAGGCCTAATCAGGGCCAGGCGTAGAGGCAACGGTTCATCATCCGGCCCTCTAGCCAAAATCGCACCTTTTCTCGTCCACCAACATTCCCTTTCAAACAGCCCATTATTATTCGCCCCAACAATACCCCCACTTCCCCAAATCAGCCGGGTGCCCCAGGCACTCGATTCCCTGCCTTGCCCAGCTCTTCAACTAGGTGTTTCAACTGTGGCAAGTCGGGACATTTTATCAAAGACTGCCCATACCCAAAGCAAAATCAATCCAATGCTCAGCAAGGATCTGGGAAGTCCACTCAGCCCAAAGGGAATACTGTGGGGAAGAATACCAAGAAAATAGGGCGTGTATACTACACCCAGGTGGCCACCACACCGGAAGGAGAGCCGGTGATGATGGGTACGTTTTTCGTGGCCAGTCACCCTGCAATTATTCTTTTTGATTCTGGTGCTTCGCATACCTTCATTAGCAAGAAATTTGTGGAGCAACATCACATTGCATGCCATGAATCAAAAGAGGGATTTAAAATTCATTCACCTGAGGGATATATTTTTACTCGAGAAGTGGCCTATGAAGTGCCAGTAATAATGACCGGACGGAACTTTCCTGCTAACATGATTGTTCTGAAAGGCCAGGATATAGATGTGATTTTGGGAATGAATTGGTTAACCCAATACAAGGCAATACTCAACACTGAACTCAGAACCGTCAGGTTGAGCCTTAATCAAGAAGACATTCTTTTGTCTCTCCCCATGACCAATCCGGCTAAAGCTTCGGGTAGAGTATACGAAGCCATTGTACCGGAAATCAAAGATATTCCGGTAGTCTGTGAGTTTCCAGATGTATTTCCGGAAGATTTGCCTGGACTACCCCCAGAAAGAGATGTGGAATTTGTAATTGAGCTAAAGCCCGGTACGGCTCCAATTTCTCGAAGATCGTACCGTATGCCTCCAAATGAGTTGGCAGAATTGAAGATTCAATTACAAGATCTCTTGGATAAAGGATTTATCCGGCCAAGCTCGTCACCTTGGGGTTGTCCAGCTATATTCGTCAAAAAGAAAGATCAAACCTTACGGATGTGCGTGGATTATCGGCCCCTGAATGAGGTCACAATCAAGAACAAGTACCCTCTTCCGAGGATTGACATCCTATTTGATCAATTGACCGGGGCGAGGATATTCTCCAAAATTGATCTCAGGTTGGGCTATCATCAAATCCGTATTCGGCCCGAGGATATACCGAAGACCGCGTTTACTACGCGATATGGATTATTTGAATATCTGGTAATGTCTTTCGGATTGACCAATGCTCCTGCCCATTTCACTTATTTGATGAACTCAGTCTTTATGCCCGAGTTGGACAAGTTCGTGGTGGTCTTCATCGACGATATCTTGATATATTCCAAAAATGAAGAGGAGCATGCTCAACAATTGCGGATTGTGTTAACGCGCTTGAGGGAACATCAGCTATATGCCAAGTTCAGCAAATGCGCGTTTTGGCTGGAGGAAATTCAGTTTCTAGGACATATTTTATCTGCCAAGGGAATTGCGGTAGATCCTAGCAAAGTCAAGGATATTCTAGAGTGGAAATCTCCAACCACTGTTCATCAAGTCCGGAGTTTTCTTGGACTAGTTGGGTATTATCGCAGATTCATACCAGATTTTTCTAAGCTTGTGAAACCAATCACAAGTTTATTGAAAAATGATTGTAAATTTAATTGGTCTTCCAAGTGTGAAGAAGCCTTTGAGCAATTGAAGACATTATTAACCACTGCTCCGGTATTGGCTCAACCGGACATCACCAAGCCTTTTGATGTATATTGTGATGCGTCAGGCAGTGGACTCGGCTGTGTGTTGATGCAAGAAGGCCGAGTGATTGCATATGCTTCAAGGCAGTTACGCCGACATGAGGAACATTATCCAACTCATGATCTGGAGTTAGCTGCTGTGGTTCATGCCCTAAAAATCTGGCGTCATTATTTACTAGGTAATGTCTATCACATTTACACAGACCATAAAAGCTTGAAGTATATTTTCACCCAGTCAGAATTGAATATGAGACAAAGACGATGGCTTGAGCTTATTAAGGACTATGAATTGGAAATTCATTATCACCCAGGCAAAGCCAATGTTGTGGCGGATGCACTTAGCCGTAAAGTTTCCTGCCACTGTCTTCTGATGAAGAACTCTGACAATACTTTGTGTCATGAGATGGAAAAGCTAAACCTGGGGATGGTCCAACAAGGAACCCTAAGTCAGCTAAAGCTGGAGTCAGTTCTCTTGCAAAAGATAATTGATGCTCAAAAAGATAATGAGGGTATGAAGCATATTCGAGAAAAGATAAAGGCTGGAACAGCCAAATGTTTCAAAGAAGATGAGCAAGGCACTGTATGGTTTAATAACCGTATAGTGGTGCCAAAGAATGAAGAGATCCGCCAACAAATTCTTAATGAAGCACATCTCAGTCGCTATTCTATTCATCCCGGAAGCACTAAGATGTACCAAGATTTAAAACAACATTATTGGTGGACAAAAATGAAGATCGAGATTGCACGCTATGTGGCCAGATGTGACACCTGTAGACGTGTCAAGGCCATACACTTGAAAACTGCTGGTCCATTACAGTCTTTGCCAATCCCAGCATGGAAATGGGAAGACATAAGTATGGACTTCATTGTGGGATTGCCCAGGACTGCCAAAGGGTACGATTCTATCTGGGTTATTGTTGATCGACTCACAAAAATTGCCCACTTCTTGCCTGTCAAAGCAAAGTACTCTGTGGCCACTTATGCAGCATTATACATTGCTCGCATTCTCAGTTTGCATGGTATTCCAAAGACCATAGTGTCAGATCGTGGATCCCAATTTGTATCCAAATTCTGGGAGGAACTCCATAAATCCCTGGGTACTAAACTGCTCCACAGTTCGGCATATCATCCCCAAACCAGTGGACAAACTGAGAGGATTAATCAAATACTCGAAGATATGCTGCGGGCATGTGTCCTGGATTTCTCACAGAAATGGGATGAATGTTTACCCTTAGCGGAGTTTTCATATAATAATAGCTATCAAGAAAGTATCAAGATGGCACCTTTTGAAGCTTTATATGGACGACGATGTCGTACTCCGCTAAATTGGTCTGAACCTGGTGAAAGGTATTTCTTTAGGTCTGATATGGTAAAAGAAACCGAAGAAAAGGTTCAGAAAATAATCCATAATATGAAGAAAGCCCAAGCTCGATAGAAGAGTTATGCCGACAAACGGCGAATGCCCTTGTATTTTCTTGAAGGAGACTATGTCTACCTGAAGGTTGCACCAATGAAGGGGGTATCCCGTTTCGGGGTCAAAGGAAAACTTGCACCCAGGTACATTGGTCCATTCCCTATACTTAAGCAATGTGGACCAGTGGCATATCAACTGCAGCTTCCCGAGACCCTGTCTGCTATACATAATGTTTTCCACGTGTCACAATTGAAGAAGTGTCTTCGGGTTCCTGATCGAACCATTGAAGCGACAGATGTTGTCCTTGAACCAGACTTGACATATTCTGAGCACCCTATTCGAGTCTTGGATCAAAAGGACCGGGTTACCCGGAGAAAAACTCTTAAGTTCTATAAGATACAGTGGAACCAACATTCTGAAGAAGAGGCTACGTGGGAAACGCAAGACTTTTTAAATAAGAATTTCCCAGGGTTTCTAGCCTCATGTAATTTGTAAGGTAAATTCGGTTATTGTAATAAAGGAGTGAACCCTCGCACCACCCCTGCCTTGTACCAGAAATAAGGAAATAAAAATATGACACATTTCCTTTTCCATTACTCACCCTAGGACTTTAAATCTCGGGACGAGATTCTTTTATGGGGGGAAGGATGTAACACCCCTGGTGTTACTATAACTAAAACTTGAGCATGACATCATAAACATTGATATTGCATATGTTTGACACACCTAGAGTGCATTTACTAGGTAAAAATTTCAAACAAGTGTATTGTTTTTGGTATTTTGCAAATAGCACCCTGGATGGGAAACTTAACCCTAAATAGGGATTAAAGGGGTAAAACTTAACCCAAGATGAGAAAACCTAAAGACTTTAAGGAAAGAGTCACAAAATGTCCCTAAAAACAAGGTTGAATCACCTTAATACCCCTAAGATACCAGAAACCCTAATTGGAACCCTGGAAAACCCTAAAACTAAACCCTAGGGGCTTATGTGCAAAATTAGCCCACTTTTGGGTTAAAGTGAAAAAAACCAAGCCAAATAAGTTTCTTAAGTCCTTTGGTTCACAAATATGTGGACTTGAAAGCCAAACCCTAAGTTTTGGACTTAAGTGCAAAATGGACCTCATTTGAAGTCTATACTAAGTCTGAAATTTCAGTGATAATGGCTCAACTTTGGAGCTCTACATTTTCCAAATTATTGAGAATTTGCCCTAGGTCACCACATCAACTATGTAGATCTATCTTAGGTGAACAACTTTGCTTAAGTGGGCAAGTTATGTTCTAGTGAGAAATTTAGAGATTATCATGCTCAAACTTTGGCTGTCAGGCTGTATGGTCTGAATTTTCAGACTAGCAGTGAACTAATCTCGACTTCAAGCTAAGTTTTAAGCATGATCCAGTGGAAATCTACCTATGGTTGCCATAGCAAGTTTGTAGTGGGTATCATACTCTACAAGTTTGCTGCATAGATTAACTTGTGTTACCATGGAAAATTGAGAGAAAATCAAGCTCAAATTTGCTCTGTCAGTCGACTGAATACCATTTCTCATGGTACAGTGCTCACCGGATCAGACCGCCAACGCGGACAGCTCGACGCCGGTGACCCTTCGCCGTGATTCACGCCACCGCTGTTGGATTCATGCTCTGGGTGAGTGGATAACGTTGTGCGGTAGAAGTCCCTCGCCGACGGTGAGCTGGAGGTCACTCCGGTGACATCACCATGGCTCTCTCTCTCCCTTTTTGCGGCTGAGCGGATTAACACGCCGGCGACCGCCGTCTTCCGACCATACGCCGCGTGGCTCTCACTTTCCACCACACCACCGTGTCTTCCCCTCGCTCTCCGTGGCTCACCGGAGTAACCGCCACGCTTCTAGACACGTATTCACCGCGCCGCTCTCTTCTCCAGCTCCGGCCGCCAGCACTGCTCGGCCGAATTCGTCACCGCCTCTTAACTTCTCTATAAATTGAAGCCACCACAAGCTCCGTAGGGTAGTCAAGAACCCCGACACCCAGTATTATCCCCAGTTGATCGCCAGCGAGCTTGAATTTCACAGTTCCCCCAAATCCGATTTCCGCCACCGTGAATCAAGCTCACCGTGGCCAGCTCGATTTAGGTAAGCTCAAGTCCCTCTGCTGCTTGTTCTAGCATCCCTCAGCTCCTCTCAAACACCCTGACCCGTTTGATTGAGCTAAGTCGCCATAGTTCACCGGGAACACCTTCATCCATCCGCGACGTTCTCGGCACCGTGGCTAGTGCTCCATAGTTAGTTTTAGATGCAATTTGTGACGGAACCTCCCAAGTAATCAGGCCCACCTACAGTTGTCCTTGTCTAACAGACATCAGACACCCTGTAGATGTTCCTAAGTTACTTGACAAGCTCGGTATCTTTCCTTACCTCACCAGGAACGTTTCACCCGTCTTGCAGACATTACAGATCATCGGAGATAAAGATATGCGGAAGCGAATTACATAATCTTACATTTATTTCCAAAGTAAGCTCAAGTTAAGTTATTACAGACCAGTTCTAAAAGCGAGTGCATAAAAGTATTAATTATACAAACCGGGGAGACACAACTTCTCCCGAAGGACTATAAACAAAAGATCTAAGATGGAGGACCGAGTCCTCCCGCACTTCAGTCTTGGGTTTCATCCTTGGGAACCACCTTAGCACAGAAGCAGCAGAAGTCTGCTACTTCCCCACCTAAAAACAACAAAGGGATAAACCCTGAGTATGGAATTACTCAGCAAGTCTTACCCGACTAAGGAAAAGACTCTCAAGGGTATGCTGGATATAGGGGAGTCAAGGTAAGGCTTTAGCAAAAGTCAACTTATATTTTCGCAGAAGTTGCTTACTAAAGTGAGTCCTTACTTTCAATCTTTTAACGCCATATTAAGTATTAATAGACTCCATTTGCATCTAGTCTAATTTCGCATCACATCAAGACAACATCATTTTTATCCATCATCTTGACTCTAGGTTGTAGAAAAGTGACCAAGTCTTCATAACCGCGAAGGTACGGCGATCCGAATCGATTATACTCAGCTGAGGATCTCCAATCACACGACATATGTAGCACTTAACCCTTGCATATGTCAACCCGCCACCGGGGTTCTTAAGACCGGATCAGGTTCACGCAAACCGAGAGCATAGATACACCACCGTCCAGCCTCTTGCCACGGAGGGTACACGCTACTCTCGCCACCGCTCCACTCCCATTTCGTGTTATCTTATTCCGGCCTTAGTCTACCCGAGGCAAGGCTTACCCATGACGAGGCATGTGACCAGTTAAAGGGTCCTCGGTCAGCACGCCTACATACGCGTTAATCCTTAACCAACCTGGGTAGAACATCACCTGTTCCTACCCCCAAGTCTCAATTTGAGTATTTCCATCCTTAGGATTGTGTCTGTTCCTTAGGAGGAAAGAGCATCTCAGGGAACTTTTGCAGTAAGATCCCACTATTGCTCCAAATGAAAATATTCTTGTGGGTAGAAGCCATCCTCTCCATGGTTAAATTGAGGACAACCTCTATCCACAAGATCTAAGCAAGGCTAAGCATTTTTGTAAATCATACTTTTGATACTTCACAGAAGTATCTAAACAGGTATGGATATCAAGGAAAGCAATGCATCAAAGGGTTTCAGGTAACTCCTATAAACCTAATGCACATTTCACTAGACTTAAGTGTGCGAAAAGTATTTAAAAACACAAGGAAGGTGGTAAATGCACTGGGGCTTGCCTTTGTTATCAGAGGTGTCTGGCTCGGATCCACAGATGTCAAAATAGAAGCAGTTGTCTGCCTGAGGATCAGAGGTGGGTGGTATCCCTTCTTCAAAAACTTCTTCTTCTTCTTCTTGCTCTAATATAACCATATACATACATAAGGATGGATGTCATGGAATGCTTATGAGGATGCAAAGATAGCATAAACTTATTAGTTATGTCTTGAATACAACTTTCCTTCACAGTACTCCGAGAACCTAGGGTTTCCGGAGTCAGTAATGGAGTTCATGGAGCAAGGGGGGGTGGTTTTGGGTTTTGTGATCAAACAAGGTCCAAATCAACCCAAATTCTACCCAAGGCTTCTAAATAATGTGAAAAGCTTACCTAAAAAGTTTGAGGAATTTTGGACTTATTATATATTTTCTAAAAATCCAGAACCAATGGTTTAGGCTATTTTAAATACCCTAAAATTCCCTATCTGATCTAAAAATCATGAGTTTATTTTTATTAAATACTAGGGAAAATAAGGAATCTAGGAAAATTGGTTTCACAATTTTATCATTTTTCTACAATTTTCTAAAATTGTTTTGGCTCTGGAGTAAAAAGAAAAGAAGAAAGGAATGAATAGTACTGGGCCAGAAGTAGCCCATACGGCCCAGCCTACAGAGAAAACGGGAGTGCACCCGCGCCCGCGGGGCAGACTTGCACGGGGGTCCTCGGCTTAACGGCTAAACAGAAATGAATCCGTTTACTATTGTTTTCAGTCACTGACAAATCACGAAAAAGCCCTCGGGTTTCTGTCAATTCACAACTCCAGGTCCCCGACGGCGCTCGAGCGCGGCCACGCTCCGGCGAGCAGGCAGACCGGCCGATTGGGGCAGCGGCTGAGCTCTCCGAGCGGGGGACATGGAATTGGGGTCGGTCTGACTATTTCCCCTAAGTTAATTGCACTGTTGGTGGATCGTGGAGCTCCGGCCACGGTGACCGTAAGCAAAACGGCGAAGTGATCATGTTCCCGGCGATCCTAGGCGGTTTGGTTCAATTAAAATGGTCGGGGAGCATCACCAACATGTAAGGATGCTAGAACAGGGATGAGAAGAGGATGAGCGGACCTGGAGAAGGCTGGCCGCGGTGAGGTTGAACTTCGGGTGGCGGAGAGTGAGTTTGGGGGAAACTTAAAATTCTAGCTCGTCGGTGATTAACTGGAGGCAATACGGGGCGTTGAGGTGCTTGACTACCATACGGACCTAGGGGCACGCTCAATTTATAGTTGCCGGGGCGGTGGTCCGTGAATTTGGATGGCGCGGTGGCGGTCGGAATTGGGGAAGAGACTTGGCGCACGGTGAATACGTGTTGACAGCCGTGGCAAGCTCCCCGCCGATGATGGGATGGCGTAGAGGAGTCACGGTGTCGAGGTGTAAAGACAGAGCCACGCAGCGGACGCCGGTAACGGCTCGACGGCGGTGAAATCCGCATCCCCGATCAGAGAGCAAGGGGGAGGAACGCGCTACAGCTGGCCGGAGTGGCCTACAGCTCACCGGCGGCGAGGACTCTCACCGGCCGTGCTTATCCAAAGGCTATGGAGCACGAATCGTGACGAGCCCTGATCGACGGCGGCGACCACCGGCGACGAGCGCGATTAGATTCTTCTTCAGTGAATTGGAGCACTGTACCATCAGAACTCCCATCAGAGCACCTGACAGAGCAACTTTGGAGCCACTTTTCTCCAATTTTTATGTGAAACCAACGCCAACTTTCTGCAGCAAAGTTGTAGAGCTATAATTCATCTATAACTTTGATACAATATGTTCCCACAAAAAGTCACTGGATCCCATTCAAAATCGAGCTCAAAGTTGATCCTATCTCACTGTTACTGAAGATTCAGTCTAAGAATTGTCTGACAGCCAAACTTTGAGCTGGATTATCTCCAATATTTTCTTAACAACTCTGCTCCCACTCTTAAGCAAAGTTGTTCTCCTATAATTGGGCTAAAATTTTGATGTGGTGACCTAGGGCAAAAACCCTATACTTTGTAAGTTACAAAGCCCCAAAGTTGAGCCCATGCACTGATTTTTCAGACTTAGAATAAAACTCAAATGAGGTGCATTTTGCATTTAGGTCCAAAACTTAGGGTTTTGCTTGTAAATCTCCTCAAATGTGAACCAAATGACTTTATGGGTTAAAACATACTAGTTTTTACACTTTAGTCCAATTGTGCACCAATTTTGCACATAGGCCCCTAGGGTTTGGTTTTAGGGTTTTCCAGGGTTTTGATTAGGGTTTTTAGTACCCCAGGGGTATAAATGTGATTCAACCTTATTGTTGGGGTCACTTTATGACTTTTCTCACAAGCCCTAATGTTTTTCTCAACCTAGGTTAAGTTTTACCCCTTTAACCACTATTTAGGGTTAAGTCCTTAAACCAGGGTCCTATTTGTAAAACAGTAAAACAATACAACTTGTTTGAAATTTTTGCCTAGTGAATGCACTCTAGGTGTGTCAAACATATGCAATGCCCATACTCATGATGCCATGCTCAAGTTTTAGTTATAGTAACACCAGGGGTGTTACATCCTTCCCCCCATAAAAGAATCTCGTCCCGAGATTTAAAGTCCTAGGGTGAGTAATGGAAAAGGAAATGTGTCATGTTTTTATTTCCTGATTTCTGGTACAAGGCAGGGGTGGTGTGGGGGTTCATTCCTTTATTACACAGCTATACAAACTTTACAATTTACAAGAGGCTAGAAAGCCTGGGAAATTCTTATCTAAGAAATCTTGGGTTTCCCATGTAGCCTCATCTTCCGAATGCTGGTTCCACATTATCTTATAAAACTTGAGAGTCTTTCTCCGGGTAACCCTGTCCTTTTGATCCAGAACTCGAATGGGATGTTCCGAGTATGTCAAATCTGGTTCCAGGACAACATCAGTCACTTCAATGGTTCGATCAGGAACCCGAAGACACTTCTTCAATTGGGACACGTGGAACACATTATGCACGGCAGACAATGTTTCAGGGAGCTGAAGTCGGTATGCCACTGGTCCACATTGCTCAAGTACCAGGAATGGACCAATGTACCTGGGTGCAAGTTTTCCTTTGACCCCAAAACGCGATACACCCTTCATTGGTGAAACTTTCAAGTAGACATAATCGCCTACCAGAAAACATAAGGGTTGTCGTCGTCGGTCTGCATAACTCTTTTGTCGAGTCTGAGCTTCCTTCATATTATGAATAATTTTCTGCAACTTTTCTTCGACCTCTTTCACCATATCAGGCCTAAAGAAGTACCTTTCTCCAGGTTCAGACCAATTTAGCGGAGTTCGACACCGTCGCCCATATAAGGCTTCAAAAGGTGCCATCTTGATGCTTTCCTGGTAACTGTTATTATATGAAAACTCCGCTAAGGGCAAACATTCATCCCATTTTTGCGAGGAATCTAGGACACATGCCCGTAACATATCTTCAAGTATTTGGTTCACTCTCTCAGTCTGCCCACTGGTTTGGGGATGGTAGGCCGAGCTGTGGAGTAACTTAGTACCCAAAGATTGGTGAAGTGCTTCCCAAAACTTGGCTACGAACGGAGGTCCACGGTCCGACACTATAGTCTTCGGAATACCATGTAGACTGAGAATACGGGCAATGTATAATGCTGCATAGGTGGCTACTGTATATGTGACCTTGACAGGTAAGAAGTGGGCAACCTTCGTGAGTCGGTCAATGATAACCCAAATAGAATCATACCCTTTGGCCGTCCTGGGCAATCCCACAATAAAGTCCATGCTGATGTCTTCCCATTTCCATGTTGGGGTTGGCAAAGATTGCAATGGACCAGCAGTTTTCATGTGTATGGCTTTGACACGTCTGCAAGTGTCACACTTAGCCACATAGCGTGCAATCTCAATCTTCATTTTCGTCCACCAGTAATGTTGCTTCAGATCATGATACATCTTAGTGCTTCCTGGATGAATAGAATAGCG
The DNA here is from genome assembly GCA_029449295.1 of Zea luxurians. Lineage (NCBI taxonomy): Eukaryota > Viridiplantae > Streptophyta > Magnoliopsida > Poales > Poaceae > Zea > Zea luxurians. The sequence goes on along the minus strand of JAOPSE010000009.1, from coordinate 4,024,437 downwards.
ACTAAGATGTGCCTCATCTAAGATTTGCTGGCGGAGTTCTTCATTCTTCGGCACTACTATGCGGTTGTTAAACCATAACACACCTTGATCATCTTCCTTGAAACATTGGGCTGTTCCAGCCCTGATCTTCTCTCGGATGTGCTTCATGCCTAGATTATCCTTTTGAGCATCAATTATCCTTTGCAAAATGGTTGACTCAAGCTTTAGTTGATTCAGAGTCCCTTGCTGGATTATCCCCAGGTTTAACTTTTCCATCTCTTGACACAAAGTGTTTTCGGAGGTCCTTACCATAAGACAGTGCCAGGAAGTCTTGCGACTCAATGCATCTGCCACCACATTGGCCTTGCCTGGGTGATAATGGATTTCCAGTTCATAATCTTTTATGAGCTCAAGCCATCGTCTTTGCCTCATGTTTAACTCTGACTGGGTAAATATATACTTCAAACTCTTATGATCTGTATATATGTGGCAGATATTTCCCAGTAGATAGTGACGCCATATTTTCAGGGCATGAACCACAGCAGCTAGCTCTAAATCATGTGTTGGATAATGCTCTTCGTGTCGGCGTAACTGCCTCGAAGCATACGCAATTACTCGGCCTTCTTGCATTAGCACACAGCCGAGTCCACTGCCTGACGCATCACAATAGACATCAAAAGGCTTAGTGATGTCCGGTTGAGCCAATACCGGAGCAGTGGTCAATAGTGTCTTCAGTTGCTCAAAGGCTTCGTTACACTTAGAAGACCAATTGAATTTAGTATCATTCTTCAATAAACTTGTGATTGGCTTCACAAGCTTAGAAAAATCAGGTATAAATCTGCGATAATATCCTGCGAGTCCAAGAAAACTCCGGACTTGGTGAACAGTTGTTGGAGGTTTCCATTCCAGAATATCCTTGACCTTGCTAGGGTCTACCGCAATTCCCTTGGCTGATAACACGTGCCCCAGAAATTGAATTTCTTCCAGCCAGAACGCGCACTTACTGAACTTGGCATAAAGCTGATGTTCCCTCAGGCGCGTCAATACAATCCGTAAGTGCTGAGCATGCTCCTCTTCATTTTTAGAATATATCAAAATATCATCGATGAAGACCACCACGAACTTGTCTAACTCGGGCATGAACACCGAGTTCATTAAATAGGTGAAGTGGGCAGGAGCATTAGTGAGCCCGAAAGACATTACAAGGTATTCGAACAATCCATACCGCGTAGTGAATGCGGTCTTCGGTATATCCTCGGGCCGAATACGGATCTGATGATAGCCCGACCTGAGATCAATTTTGGAAAACACCCTCGCCCCAGTCAGTTGATCAAATAAGATGTCGATCCTTGGAAGAGGGTACTTATTCTTAATGGTGACCTCATTTAGGGGCCGATAGTCCACACACATGCGCAAGGTTTGATCCTTCTTCTTCACAAAGATGGCGGGACAACCCCAAGGAGACGAGCTTGGCCGGATAAATCCTTTATTCAGCAGATCTTGCAATTGAATCTTCAATTCTGCTAATTCATTAGGGGGCATACGGTACGATCTTCGGGAAATGGGAGCCGTACCGGGTTTTAGCTCAATTACAAATTCTACATCTCTTTCTGGGGGCAGTCCAGGCAAATCTTCCGGAAATACATCTGGAAACTCACATACTACCGGAATGTTCTTGATCTCCGGTACAATGGCTTCAAAGATTCTACCAGAAGCTTTGGCTGGATTGGTCTTGGGGAGAGATAAGAGAATTTCTTCTTGATTATAACTCAACCTGACGGTTCTGAGTTCAGTGTTGAGTACTGCCTTGTGTTGGGTTAACCAATTCATCCCCAAAATTACATCTATATCCTGGCCTCTTAGAACAATCATGTTAGCAGGAAAGTTCCGTCCGGCCATAGTTACTGGCACTCCATAGGCCACTTCTTTAGTAAAAATGTATCCCCCAGGTGAATGAATTTTAAAACCCTCTTTTGATTCATGACATGTAATGTGATGTTGCTCCACAAATGTCTTGCTAATGAAGGTATGCGAAGCACCAGAATCAAAAAGAATTATTGCAGGGTGGCTGGCCACAGGGAACGTACCCATCATCACCGGCTCTCCCTCCGGTGTGGTAGCCACTTGTGTATAATATACTCGCCCCGTTTTCTTGGTATTCTTGCCCGAAGTACTTCCCTTGCCCGGAGCTGAATTTCCCGATCCTTGATTATTAGCCTGATTTTGCCGAGGATAGGGACAATCTTTAATAAAGTGCCCAGATTTGCCACAGTTAAAACATCCAGTTGAAGAACTTGGCAGTGCAGGGAATCGAGTGCCTGGGGCACCCGGCTGACTTTGGACAGTGGGAGCTTTGTTGGGACGAATAATTATAGGCTGCTTGAAAGGGAAAGATGGTGCACTTGGACGGTTCTGGTTAGAGGGCCGGAGAATAAACCGTTGCCTCTTTACCGGGCCCTGACTAGGCCGATCACCACTAAATCCCTTACTTTTGCCAGAATTTGCATATTTGGCCTCCACAGATAAGGCTGTGCTGACAGCCTTTCCATAAGTAAGATCAATACAGGCAGCCATTTTCCGCTGCATCCGGTCGTTCAGACCCCTCATAAAACAATTCTTCTTTTTCAAATCTGTATTCACCTGATCAATTGCGTACTGGGACAGGTGATTGAACTTGTTGAGGTACTGGTTCACAGTATCTCCCCCTTGTTTCAATTTCATAAACTCTTCTTGCTTCATGTGCAGCACTCCCTCAGGAATATAATGCTCGCGGAATGCTGCTTTGAACTCATTCCATGTAATTTGATGATTATCCGGTTGGATGGCCACAAAATTCCCCCACCAAGTGCTGGCAGGGCCTCGAAGTTGCTGAGCCGCAAACAGTGGCTTCTGGGTTTCTGAACAACGTAGAAGGCCAAATTTCTGTTCAATGACCCTTATCCATTCGTCAGCTTCGAGCGGATCTTCTGCTTTGACGAAGAGAGGCGGACGAGTCTCAGAGAAATCCAGATAAGTGGTCTCACGGGGACCCTGTTGAAATCCTCTTCCTGCTTGTTGCTGAAGCTGTTGCTGACCCGCCATCTCCCTCAGGAAGCGGGTATTGTCGGCTGTAGCATTTACCAAGGCAGCGATTGCCTCGGCAAGCGTGGGTGGAACGGGAGGTGGATTCGGGGTAGCATCCCCAACCCCGGATGTTCCAGCTGCATCCTGTCCTCGAGTACGGGTCGGCATCTGAGGCAAAAACATTTGAATAAACATAATGTGCCAAAGAAACCTTCCGTTTTACATTACTGTAAAGAGTAATGGTACAGACTCGACATTACACAACAGGATACATTACCCATTTTACAAAAGTTTAACCTATTATACAACCGTACACCCTACAATACACTACTCTATTATAACAGTACACTCTACAATACACTACTCTACTCTTACTACACCACTAGTCCTGTTTTCCATTGCTTTTGGTGGCTTCGTCATCAGGTGTGGGAGTCCAGACGTCAACCAACCTCAAGGAAGGAGGAGGTTCATACAGGTCTAATTCCCCACCCAACGCACGTCCCGCGACGTGAGAAGGTCCGGCTTTCGCCTCAGAAGGGGGTGTAGGCTCATTAGGGTGTAGTTGCGAGTAGAGCACATGGACTTCTTCATGGAGTGTATTGCAGTACACCTACAGGTCGTCCACAGCTGAGCTGAGTTCTCTAACTCGGGCCTGAGCCCTTGCCTCCTTGGCCCATGCCAATGAACGGGATTGAACAGCCCAATCGAGTGCCAAATCCCGATCGGCCAGCTGGTCTTGTAGATGGCGAACGTCTGCTCGTAACTCATTTATACGGTCACCATCTCCAATCCATATAGCTGTCCTGCGGCGGAGTTCCAATTGGAGCCTGCTTACTTCTGCTTCTAGATCCCCTATAGGATCATTGCTCCCGCTACTACTATCTACATCTCGCGGAGCAAGCTGATGTCGAGGCACTCCAAGCGGTCCAGTCGACTTACGCGCGGTCTTTCTTGTGCGCGGCGGCATTTTCTAAAGGGGGAAATTTATTAGTATAATTCTTAACATGATGCATGAGTAAGTACAGAATCAACCTTGGTTGATTCAACCTTCTATACATTGCACTCTTCCTATCTGGTCTTTAATATAAACTCTTCAGAATACTTAGGTAAGAAGAGAAAAGAATCCTTAGGTAAGACTTTTGAAAATTTTTTTGAAGATGTCCCGGAATATCTGCAAAGAAGGGCTACGCTCCGATACCAGCTGTGACGGAACCTCCCAAGTAATCAGGCCCACCTACAGTTGTCCTTGTCTAACAGACATCAGACACCCTGTAGATGTTCCTAAGTTACTTGACAAGCTCGGTATCTTTCCTTACCTCACCAGGAACGTTTCACCCGTCTTGCAGACATTACAGATCATCGGAGATAAAGATATGCGGAAGCGAATTACATAATCTTACATTTATTTCCAAAGTAAGCTCAAGTTAAGTTATTACAGACCAGTTCTAAAAGCGAGTGCATAAAAGTATTAATTATACAAACCGGGGAGACACAACTTCTCCCGAAGGACTATAAACAAAAGATCTAAGATGGAGGACCGAGTCCTCCCGCACTTCAGTCTTGGGTTTCATCCTTGGGAACCACCTTAGCACAGAAGCAGCAGAAGTCTGCTACTTCCCCACCTAAAAACAACAAAGGGATAAACCCTGAGTATGGAATTACTCAGCAAGTCTTACCCGACTAAGGAAAAGACTCTCAAGGGTATGCTGGATATAGGGGAGTCAAGGTAAGGCTTTAGCAAAAGTCAACTTATATTTTCGCAGAAGTTGCTTACTAAAGTGAGTCCTTACTTTCAATCTTTTAACGCCATATTAAGTATTAATAGACTCCATTTGCATCTAGTCTAATTTCGCATCACATCAAGACAACATCATTTTTATCCATCATCTTGACTCTAGGTTGTAGAAAAGTGACCAAGTCTTCATAACCGCGAAGGTACGGCGATCCGAATCGATTATACTCAGCTGAGGATCTCCAATCACACGACATATGTAGCACTTAACCCTTGCATATGTCAACCCGCCACCGGGGTTCTTAAGACCGGATCAGGTTCACGCAAACCGAGAGCACAGATACACCACCGTCCAGCCTCTTGCCACGGAGGGTACACGCTACTCTCGCCACCGCTCCACTCCCATTTCGTGTTATCTTATTCCGGCCTTAGTCTACCCGAGGCAAGGCTTACCCATGACGAGGCATGTGACCAGTTAAAGGGTCCTCGGTCAGCACGCCTACATACGCGTTAATCCTTAACCAACCTGGGTAGAACATCACCTGTTCCTACCCCCAAGTCTCAATTTGAGTATTTCCATCCTTAGGATTGTGTCTGTTCCTTAGGAGGAAAGAGCATCTCAGGGAACTTTTGCAGTAAGATCCCACTATTGCTCCAAATGAAAATATTCTTGTGGGTAGAAGCCATCCTCTCCATGGTTAAATTGAGGACAACCTCTATCCACAAGATCTAAGCAAGGCTAAGCATTTTTGTAAATCATACTTTTGATACTTCACAGAAGTATCTAAACAGGTATGGATATCAAGGAAAGCAATGCATCAAAGGGTTTCAGGTAACTCCTATAAACCTAATGCACATTTCACTAGACTTAAGTGTGCGAAAAGTATTTAAAAACACAAGGAAGGTGGTAAATGCACTGGGGCTTGCCTTTGTTATCAGAGGTGTCTGGCTCGGATCCACAGATGTCAAAATAGAAGCAGTTGTCTGCCTGAGGATCAGAGGTGGGTGGTATCCCTTCTTCAAAAACTTCTTCTTCTTCTTCTTGCTCTAATATAACCATATACATACATAAGGATGGATGTCATGGAATGCTTATGAGGATGCAAAGATAGCATAAACTTATTAGTTATGTCTTGAATACAACTTTCCTTCACAGTACTCCGAGAACCTAGGGTTTCCGGAGTCAGTAATGGAGTTCATGGAGCAAGGGGGGGTGGTTTTGGGTTTTGTGATCAAACAAGGTCCAAATCAACCCAAATTCTACCCAAGGCTTCTAAATAATGTGAAAAGCTTACCTAAAAAGTTTGAGGAATTTTGGACTTATTATATATTTTCTAAAAATCCAGAACCAATGGTTTAGGCTATTTTAAATACCCTAAAATTCCCTATCTGATCTAAAAATCATGAGTTTATTTTTATTAAATACTAGGGAAAATAAGGAATCTAGGAAAATTGGTTTCACAATTTTATCATTTTTCTACAATTTTCTAAAATTGTTTTGGCTCTGGAGTAAAAAGAAAAGAAGAAAGGAATGAATAGTACTGGGCCAGAAGTAGCCCATACGGCCCAGCCTACAGAGAAAACGGGAGTGCACCCGCGCCCGCGGGGCAGACTTGCACGGGGGTCCTCGGCTTAACGGCTAAACAGAAATGAATCCGTTTACTATTGTTTTCAGTCACTGACAAATCACGAAAAAGCCCTCGGGTTTCTGTCAATTCACAACTCCAGGTCCCCGACGGCGCTCGAGCGCGGCCACGCTCCGGCGAGCAGGCAGACCGGCCGATTGGGGCAGCGGCTGAGCTCTCCGAGCGGGGGACATGGAATTGGGGTTGGTCTGACTATTTCCCCTAAGTTAATTGCACTGTTGGTGGATCGTGGAGCTCCGGCCACGGTGACCGTAAGCAAAACGGCGAAGTGATCATGTTCCCGGCGATCCTAGGCGGTTTGGTTCAATTAAAATGGTCGGGGAGCATCACCAACATGTAAGGATGCTAGAACAGGGATGAGAAGAGGATGAGCGGACCTGGAGAAGGCTGGCCGCGGTGAGGTTGAACTTCGGGTGGCGGAGAGTGAGTTTGGGGGAAACTTAAAATTCTAGCTCGTCGGTGATTAACTGGAGGCAATACGGGGCGTTGAGGTGCTTGACTACCATACGGACCTAGGGGCACGCTCAATTTATAGTTGCCGGGGCGGTGGTCCGTGAATTTGGATGGCGCGGTGGCGGTCGGAATTGGGGAAGAGACTTGGCGCACGGTGAATACGTGTTGACAGCCGTGGCAAGCTCCCCGCCGATGATGGGATGGCGTAGAGGAGTCACGGTGTCGAGGTGTAAAGACAGAGCCACGCGGCGGACGCCGGTAACGGCTCGACGGCGGTGAAATCCGCATCCCCGATCAGAGAGCAAGGGGGAGGAACGCGCTACAGCTGGCCGGAGTGGCCTACAGCTCACCGGCGGCGAGGACTCTCACCGGCCGTGCTTATCCAAAGGCTATGGAGCACGAATCGTGACGAGCCCTGATCGACGGCGGCGACCACCGGCGACGAGCGCGATTAGATTCTTCTTCAGTGAATTGGAGCACTGTACCATCAGAACTCCCATCAGAGCACCTGACAGAGCAACTTTGGAGCCACTTTTCTCCAATTTTTATGTGAAACCAACGCCAACTTTCTGCAGCAAAGTTGTAGAGCTATAATTCATCTATAACTTTGATACAATATGTTCCCACAAAAAGTCACTGGATCCCATTCAAAATCGAGCTCAAAGTTGATCCTATCTCACTGTTACTGAAGATTCAGTCTAAGAATTGTCTGACAGCCAAACTTTGAGCTGGATTATCTCCAATATTTTCTTAACAACTCTGCTCCCACTCTTAAGCAAAGTTGTTCTCCTATAATTGGGCTAAAATTTTGATGTGGTGACCTAGGGCAAAAACCCTATACTTTGTAAGTTACAAAGCCCCAAAGTTGAGCCCATGCACTGATTTTTCAGACTTAGAATAAAACTCAAATGAGGTGCATTTTGCATTTAGGTCCAAAACTTAGGGTTTTGCTTGTAAATCTCCTCAAATGTGAACCAAATGACTTTATGGGTTAAAACATACTAGTTTTTACACTTTAGTCCAATTGTGCACCAATTTTGCACATAGGCCCCTAGGGTTTGGTTTTAGGGTTTTCCAGGGTTTTGATTAGGGTTTTTAGTACCCCAGGGGTATAAATGTGATTCAACCTTATTGTTGGGGTCACTTTATGACTTTTCTCACAAGCCCTAATGTTTTTCTCAACCTAGGTTAAGTTTTACCCCTTTAACCACTATTTAGGGTTAAGTCCTTAAACCAGGGTCCTATTTGTAAAACAGTAAAACAATACAACTTGTTTGAAATTTTTGCCTAGTGAATGCACTCTAGGTGTGTCAAACATATGCAATGCCCATACTCATGATGCCATGCTCAAGTTTTAGTTATAGTAACACCAGGGGTGTTACACAATTAGTTTGGGAAAATGCTCCCCTGGTCATGAATTTGGGTTAGTCTTAATCCCGATGCCGGTCATCGCCTCAATCGGCCGGTATTGATGCTCGCCGGAGCTCGGCCGGGCGCGACGCCGTCGTGGACCTCCATCTGCGAAGAAATAGAAGTTCAGGGGCGTTTCTGGAAACTGTTAGTGATACGTAGAAACAGTGAATGACCTCGTTTGCTGTTTGCCATAAACGCGGGGGCCGTTCTGCAAAACCGCCAGGGCGCGGGCGCGCGCAAGCGCTTTCCCCCTCTAAGCTGGGCTACTGGGCTGAAATCAGCCCAGTACTATTCATCTGTTTTTTCTTTTTCTTTTATCTCCAGAGCCAAAACAATTATAGAAAACAGTAGAAAAATGGCAAAATTGTAAAACCAATTTTCCTAGGTTCATAATTTTCCCTAGAATTTAATAAAAATAGTTTTGTGATTTTTAGTGGAAATAAGAAATTTTAGGGTATTTAAAGTGATTAAAAGTATTGGTTATTGATTTTTAGAAAATAATTGGTAAGTCCAAAAATGCCCAAACCTTTTGTGGGAACTTAAAACAATATTTAGAAGCCTTGGATAGAATTTGGGTTGATTTGGACCTTGTTTGATCACTAAACCCAAAACCACCCCCTCTGCCCTATGAATTCCTTTACCGACTCCGGAAACCCTAAGTTCTCGGAGTTTCGTGAAGGAAAGTTGTATTCAAGACTTAGATAATAAGTTTAGCTTTGCATTCTCATAAGCATCCCATGGCATCCATTCTTATATATATATGTATGGTTATGTTAGAACGTGAAGAAGAAGAAGTCACCAAAGAAGGGACACCACCACCCTCGGATTCTCAAGAAAGCAACTGCTTTTACTTTGATATCTGTGGATCCGAGCCAGACTCACCTGTTAACGAAGGCAAGCCCCGGTGCATTTGCCACCACCCTTGATGTTTTTTTTAAATCTTTCTCACTTGCTTGATGCATTACGTGATAGGAGTTGAATGCTTAAACAATTCCTGCATTACCTTCCTTGATCTTGATTACCTTCCTTGATACCCTGCTTTACAAAAGGTTTTTACTATGCTTAGTATTGCTCTAGCAAAACAAAAGGTTTTGTTTTACAAAAGATGACTGGCAAAGCGGGAGGAATGTTTTTTTTGAAAATAAAACTTGATGGTGGATCCATCATGGCCGTGATGGGTCCAACATCGGAAAGATGTACCTCTGTCAGGTACCAAGTTTTTGGGTAAATGATTAAGCTGAGACCGGGCGGGTGACTTGCACGAGAAGAGAGTCTCGGTGTAGTGTCTCCGTCTGAGTCAATTAAGGACCGTGTCGATGTAGGCTTACTGACCGAGGACCCTTTAACTGGTCACATGCCTCGTCATGGGTAAGCCTTGCCTCGGGCAGACTAAGGCCAGAATAAGATAACACGAAATGGGCGTGGAGCGGTGGCGAGAGTAGCGTGTACCCTCCGTGGCAAGAGGCTAGACGGTGGTGTATCTGTGCTCTCGGTTTGCGTGAACCTGATCTGGTCTTAAGAACCCCGGTGGCGGGTTGACATATGCAAGGGTTAAGTGCTACATATGTCATGTGATTGGAGATCCTCAGCTAAGTATAATCGATTCGGATCGCCGTACCTTCGCGGTTATGAAGACTTGGTCACTTCCCTATACGTAGCAATCCACAAAAAGTAAAGGGATTAATGAGAAACTGGCTAGTGCAGGACAAGTGTTTGAACTAGGGTAGAAAGAACTCTAGATGCAGGTAACTTTACTTAACCTGAAAATAAAACTGGATTTTTAAGGATCCACTCATAGTAAGCTTTTCCGCAAAAACAGAGTCTTTGATTCTTGTTAAGCCTTACCTTGACTCCCTTATAACCAGCATACCCTTGAGAGTCTTTTCTTTAGACGGGTAAGACTTGCTGAGTAATTCCATACTCAGGGTTTATTCCCTCATTGTTTTTAGGTGAGGGAGCAGCAGATTTCTGTTGCTTTTGTACCAAGGTGGTTCCCCAGGATGAAAATCAGCAGTGAAGATACGGGAGGACATGGTCCTCCATAAAAACTTTTGTGTATAAACTCTTATGGGAGGAGTTTTTGCCTCCCTTGGTATGTAATAATACTACTCTGCACTCGTTTATATTTTCTGGTCTGTAATAACTAACTAAATATTACTGTTTAAATAAATGTAAGTTTATGTAATCACTTCCGCATTCCGATATCTCCGATGTTCTGTAATGTCTGCAAGACGGGTGAAACGTTCCTGGAAAGGTAAGGAAAGATACCGAACTTATCAAGTGATTTAGGAACATCTACGGGGTTGCCTGATGTCTGTTGGACAGGGACAACCGTAGGTGGGCCTAATGACTTGGAAGGTTCCGGGGCTCAGTCCCAGAAGACGACGAACTCCGCTTCGCCCGACCCCAGGGCTCGGACTCCGCTCTGGCCTCAGCTGACGATCTCCATCTCGCCCAACCCAGGGGATCGGACTCGACCTCGACCACAGAAGACAGACTCGACCTCGGCTTCGGAGGAGCTTCCACATCGCCCAACCTAGGGCGCAGACCGGCTACGTCAACAGGAGGCGCCATCATCACCCTACCCCGAGCTGACTCGAGCCATAGGGAACAAGACCGGCGTCCCATCTGGCACACTCCACCAGACAGGCAATGATGGTGCCCTGCATACGCAGTGACGATGGCGGCTCTCAGCCCCCTTACGGAAGCAAGAGGACGTCAGCAAGGACTCCACAGCCCCGACAACTATCCCTCCGCCAGGCTCCAGCGCTCCTCCGACGGCCACGACATCACGCCAGCAGGGTGCCAGAATCTCTCCGGCTGCCACGACGGCATGTACTTAGGGCACTAGCTCTCCCCCGCTAGACACGTAGCACTCTGCTACACCCCCCATTTTACACCTGTGTCCTCTCCTTACGCCTATAAAAGGAAGGACCAGGGCCCTCTTAGAGAGGGTTGGCCGCGCGGGGACGAGGACGAGATAGGCGCTCGCGTGAGGCCGCTCGCTCCCTCTCCCGCGTGGACGCTTGTAACCCCCTACTGCAGCGCACCTGACCTGGGCGCGGGACGAACACGAAGGCCGCGAGATTCCCACTCCTCTCTCACGCCTACTTCCGGCCACCTCTCTTCCCCCCTTCGCGCTCGGCCTCGCGTCGACCCATCTGGGCTGGGGCACGCGGCGACATTCACTCGTCGGCTTAGGGACCCCCCAGTCTCGAAACACCGACAACCCGGACTGATCTTGCAATGCACAAGCTCTCAACATATCTTCAAGGATTTGATTGGTTCTTTCAGTCTGACCGTCTGTCTGCGGATGATAGGCTGAACTGAAATTCAGATGTGTACCCAAGGCTTCATGCAACTGCTGCCAGAAATGAGAGGTAAACTGCGTTCATCTGTCTGACACTATCTTCTTTGGCACACCATGAAGACAAATGATCAGGGACATGTAAAACTCTGCCAATACTGCACTGCTGTAGTTGGTCTTGATAGGTATGAAGTGGGCTGACTTGGTTAAGCGATCCACTACTACCCAAATGGAATCATAGCCGGCTCGATTGCGAGGCAATCCAACTATGAAATCCATACCGATTTCATCCCATTTCCACTGAGGAATTCGCAACGGCTGCAACAACCCAGCTGGTCTCTAGTGCTCTGCCTTGATCCGTCGACAACTATCACACATAGCCACATGCTCTGTGATTAACCTCTTCATTCCGTACCACTAGAATTTCTTTTTCAGATCATGATACATCTTCTCACTTCCAGGGTGTATCGAATAAGCTGTCTCATGAGCTTCCTTGAGGATCAATTCCCGAATAGACTGGACATTGGGAACACACAAGCGGTCTTTGAACCATATCACACCTTCTGCATCTTCCCGAAAGTCTTTGCCTCTGTCGTCTAGAATCAGTCGCTGGATTTCACTGATCTTCTTATCATTCTTCTGTGCTTCCTTGATTTCCCGCTCTAGGGTGGGTTCTAGCTCAACTGTTACTCCTCGCATATTGTTCAGAAATCCGAGGCTCAACCTGTCAAAATCTTTGGCCAACTCATAAGGCATCGGATGAGCGACCATCAGGTTGACCTGACTCTTCCTGCTCAAAGCATCTGCCACTATGTTCGCTTTGCCTGGATGGTAATGAATCTCCAATTCATAGTCTTTGATCAACTCTAACCATCTTCATTGCCTCATATTCAACTCTGACTGAGTGAATATGTACTTCAGACTCTTGTGGTCTGTGTAAACATCACATTTCTGCCCATACAGATAGTGCCTCCATATCTTCAGTGCATGAACCACTGCTGCCAACTCTAGGTCATGGATTGGGTAATTCTTCTCATGAACCTTTAGATGTCGGGACAAGTAAGCCACAACTCTTCCCTCCTGCATCAACATGCATCCCAAACCAATGTAACAAGCATCGCAATACACCGAGAAGGGCTTGTGCACATCAGGCAAGACTAAGGCAGGCGCTATAGTCAACTTCTCTTTCAGCGCTTCAAAGGCTTCTTGGCATTTCTGGGTCCACTTGAACTCAACTTTGTTGCCTAACAAAGCTGTTATCAGTTTCGCAATCTTCGAAAACCCTTCAATGAATCACCGATAATATCCGGCCATTCCGATGAAGCTCTTGATTCCTCGGGCATCTGTTGGCGCTTTCTAGTTCAGAATATCTGCCACTTTCTTTGGATCCACGGCCAATCCTTCTTTGTTTATTATGTGACCCAAGAACAGGACTTCATCAATCCAGAACTCGCACTTGCTCAACTTTGCATACAGCTGGTGCTCTCGCAATCTCTACAAAACCATCCTCAAATGATCCGCATGCTCTGCTTCGCTTTGGGAATATATCATAATATCATCAATAAATACCACCACAAACTTGTCAAGATAATCCATGAATACAGTGTTCATCAGATTCATAAAGAAGGCTAGTGCATTTGTTAGACCAAAAGACATCACAGTGAATTCATACAACCCATACTTGGTAATGAATGCCGTCTTTGGAATATCTGAAGGTCAAATCCTAAGCTGGTGATAACCCGACCTCAGATCTATCTTTGAAAACACGCTGGCTCCTCTCAACTAGTCGAACAGATCTTCTATTCTGGGCAAGGGGTACTTGTTCTTGATTGTGACCTCATTCAGACCTTGATAATCGATACACATCCTTCTAGTGCCATCTTTCTTCTCCACGAATAGGACATGGGCGGCCCAAGGCGAGGTGCTTGGCCGGATGTAGCCTTTCTCTGGTAGCTCATCAATCTGCTTCTTAAGCTCAACCAACTCTGGTCCAGATACTCTATAAGCTCTCTTAAAGATGGGGGCGGTTCTAAGAAGAAGCTCTATGGCAAACTCAACTTTCCGCTCTGGTGGCATACCTGGTAAGTCCTTTGGAAACACATTTGGGAACTCGAACACAACCTTGATAATCTCAAGTGGGTCTGCTTCACTGCTATCAACAACCATCTGATAACAACTTCCCTTCTTCGGCTCAGGCAGGACTAACTCGGTCACCACTTCCTCTCCTAGTGGGGACATCAACTTGATTGTCCTCTTATCACAACTGATAATTGCCTGATACTTATCTAGCCAGTTCATCCCTAGGATGACATCTATTCCCTGAGTACCCATTAATATAAGATTAGCGGGAAACGTATCCCCCTTATTTTCACACATACATTCAAGCAAATGCTATCGGTTCAAATTCTACCACCGGCTGAGTCAATTTGAATGGGGGTTGAAATGGTAGTTATTGGAAGATTATGTGCTTCTACCCATGATGCAGTAATGAATGAATGCGTTGCTCCAGTATCAAATAACACCTCTGCAATATGGGAGTCGATTGGAAACATACCTACTATCATGCTGAGGGTTTCCTAAACTGCTTCAGCATCTAAGTGGTTCAGTCTCCCATGATTATAGTGTGGCTGAGAGCGGTTGCCTGCTCCAGGCTGAGGAGCATTCTACTTTGCTGGGGCATTGGGGCCTGACTGCTGCTGGGCTGCCTTCTTCGGACATTGCATCTCCCAATGACCTTGCTCTCCACAGTGGAAACATGCCCTGCTTCCGCCTTGAACTGGTGCTGCTTGACTATTCTGATTGGTTGCTGGGGCAGGGAGACGAGGTGCCTGCTGATTCTGTCTCTGGAACTGGCCTCCTCCTGACTGATTGTTCTGAAGATTCTGATGCTGGTGCTGAGGATACTGCCTTTGGAACTACTGATGCTGAGGTGGGCGCTGGTTCTGGCTGAACTGCTGAGGTGGATTGCCTGAGAAACGAGGGCGATTGCTGCTTCCAGGCTGAGGTCCACTGATCTTACGCTTGCGATCCTCCATCTCTTTACGCTTCCTCTCTATCATGATTGCTCTATCAATCAGGTGCTGGAATGTGGGGAAGCTATGATTCATCAGCTGATACTGCAGAGGGTCGACCAAGCCTCTCAGAAAATGATACTGCCTCTTGGAGTCGGTGTTTACATCTTCAGGAGCATAGCGAGACAGTTGCAGAAACCTGTCTCGATACTCACTAACAGACATTGACCTTTGCTTGAGTGCCAGGAATTCCTCCTTCTTCACTATCATCAGACCTGCAGGAACATGGTACTGACGGAAGCTATCTCTGAATTCTTCCCAGGTGATGGTGTCAGCGTTGGCATGGGTGGCGAGGTAAGACTCCCACCAAGACTGAGTTGCTCCTCTCAACAGATGGGGACCATACAAAACTTTCTCCCTGTCATCACACTGAGCGGTATGCAACTCCCAGTCCACTGTGCGTAGCCAGTCTTCAGCATCCATGGGGTCAGAAGAGTGAGCAAACACCAGGGGATGACCTCTCATGAATTCAGCACACTTGTCCCTGGGCATCTGAGGCATCTAAGGCTGTGGTGGTGGCTGCTGCTGCTGAATGGCGGCCAGAGTCTGACCGATGGCTTGAATTGCGTGAGTCTGCATCAAGAACATTTGCTCGATAGTCATCGAGGGTGGGGGTGGCAGCTGCTGTTGCTGGGGCACCTCATCCTGCGGTGCTGCCTGCTCCTGCTGAGCACGCCTTCCTCCTCTGCGCCTGTTTTCTGACATCTGCAGAATGCAACCACACATCAGAACTGATCTTGTAAGCTTGCAACATAAGAAAAGAGTATAGAGTCCTTCAACAACACTGAACAGATGAACATCTTCATTGATCTCCAACACGGACCAACACAACTTCACAGATAAAGAGGAAAGTAGAATAAAAAGGCTTCCCAACTAGACAACTAACTTCATTAACATATAACAGGTAAACCAAAATGCAGGGGATACCCACACTCCGGTGACAGTCATTACAAAGATCCAAATCCAACATAGTTCATTATGACAAGCATAAAGGCACAGGATAATAAAACTACCCTATCTACTAAGACTAACTAAGAGTAAGACTGAGACTAAGACTAAGACTAAAACTTCTATATTAAGCATTTATTACTGGACCCAACACTGACGATCTATGGTTCTAAATTTATCTTGGTCCTACAGTCGGGGTTGCCATAAGACTGGTGTCCACGCCGAGGTGAGCGGTACGGGTGCTGAGTCCTGACGGGAGCGGGGAAGCCATCCTCCAGGTGACGATGCTCCACGCGCTCAGCCCGCAGCTGGGCGATCTCAGCACGAGCCCTACTCAGCTCGTCTAGTGCATGGTCCAGCTCCGTGTTTAGCATGGTGGCTAGGTTGACTGTGCTGCTCAACCTAGGATTGTCCTCACCAATAGGTGAGACAATCACGCCTCCTGTGCTGCCAGATGGACGGCGGGGGTAATACTTCAGGTTGAGACCATCGGCTACCCCGCCGAGCACTGAGCAGTAGTGCGAAAGCGCACGCCGTGCGACATCTTGCATGGCCGCCTCAGCTGAGTCCCTCTCAGAGATAGAGTCGTGCTCTGAGCAGATCTCCACACCCCGGACACTGTTCTCCGGACGGCGCACCAAGCAGGTCGCCTCCCAACGGTCCAGGTAAACCCCATGACTGTGCTGGAAGACCACACAACGATACTTGATGGACCAAGTATGCCGGTCGAGTGCCTGGCATAGCAGGGTGTCGAGCGCATCGTGGAAGTGACACCCACGAGCAGCGTCGCGAGTGATGGGTCGAGCAACCCATCCTTCTGGCTCCTGGTCAGCAGAAAGGTCGGTGTCGTGGCTCGAGCTACTGTCGCCACCTCCGTCATCTGGGTCTCCTCCAGCAGCTACTCCAGGGGCTGGGGCGTTCAGTGGTGGTGCAGGGGGCGCCTCTAGCGGAAGCACGGGGGAGCAGCTCCTCACAGACTCTATCTCCTGCTGGAGCGAGAAAGAAGAGCCCTACTGCTCCTGTCGTCGACGCTCCTGCTCCTCGTGCAGGCGGTGGTGCAGCCTCTCCAAGTGGCTAGACTGACCAGTCACTGGACGGCGCAGCAGACATTTAGCGAGACGAGAGGGCAAGAAGGGGATGATGGACTTCCGTGCAGTGTGTCTAAGACGAGCCATCTACAAAAGACACCGCAAGCATAAGAGTGAGAACATAACTAATATGACCAGCAAGTAAACCATAAAAAATAAATAACGAATGAGGATAAACAAAAAAATTTAGCAAGGTAATATATATATAGTAGAACATAGGTTTGGTCGATATGACCAACTTTTGAAGGGGAACCAAAGTCAAGGTGATAATAGGGGTCTATAATCCTTGGAACAACCATTCTACTCTAGGTTAGCGGTCCTACAGTCAGCACGGCTTTGATACCACCTATGTCACACCCGATTTTAGAAGGCAAACCGAATGCGAACCATGTACGTGCCAGGATCAGTAATTCACGTACACAATAGTTACATAACTGGACATCAACACACAATGCTCATATAATAACATAAAAGGGTAATAATAGTTGATTACATCATATGTCTGAGACATCCACATAGTCTTTACAATAATCAAAGTGCGGAAAAGAAACGTAGATACACGCGGCTTTCACAGGCAGCCGACTGGGGGTTGCCGCTAACCCACGCCTAGAACTTGTCGTAATCTTGGAACTCCTGGAAGTCTCCTTCCACGGCTTCATCTTCTCCTGAGCAGTGGTTGCAATGTGGACAACCTGGGGAAGGGAGGGAGTTTGGTGTGTAGAGCAAGGGTGAGTACACATCAACATACTCAACAAGTGTCCTGTTTGGCTGTAGTGGGCTAGCTTTATGTGGGGATAAGTCAAACAGTTGCTTTTAGTTGGTCAGATTATTATTACTAGTAGAGAAAGCCAAGTTTTAGAATTAACCCACGTTATTAACCCAAACGTACCATTTCCAAATGGAAAGAGTACCACTTACCATTACCATAGTCAATGCCAAACCATCATTCTCATTGCCACCTGTAATCCGAACACTCTGATCAAGTGTCACTAATCAATGGTGCTCCCTTGGCCGCTCATAACCACAAGCACGACTGATATATCAGTTTTCAAACACTCTGCAGAGGTTGCACACTTTACCCACAAGCCGTGATTCCCTTTCTGCCCGGAGATCATGACTCTCCATTGATCACTACCAAGGTGACCCATTATGGTATCACTACGTAGCCTTTACAAAGATTCCCCGAGGCTGTAGCTGCCCGTTAGGTTTCCTAAATGCACCGCACTCCTCCCCAAGGGGCGAACCAAACTTGGCGGAGCCAGTCGCATACACCGAGTGTGGCAGAACCGCCCGAATTATTCCAGCTTAAGTAAATAGGTCACGCCTAGGGGGTCGTAACACACTTAAATCGGAATAACCTGTCAGTCCCTCAGATCTAGTCTGATAGAGCCACTTAACCAGGATCCAATTCCACAATCTCACTCGAAGGTGAGTCACAGAAGAAATACAAAGAAACAGGAAACCTCAAATTAAGTGCTGAATTATTACATATATCGGAGTTTTCGAGTAGTAAATAAGAGTTCACAAAATAAAATGCAGCGGATAATCGATGTCGTCGGTAATGAGGAAATGGGCAAGGCCTAGCCCACTATTCCTCGTGCTCCTATCCTGCCGGAGCAACATCCCACTCGACCGTCCAACCCGGTGGCAGGGTGGTAGGCCAAGTCACACCATCAACCATTTCCTGAATGGTACCTGCAAAAATTATGCCATAAGCAAGGCTGAGTATACTAATACTCAGCTAGACTTAACCGGTGTGAGGAGTCTACTCCTCTACCTCTAGACTATGCAGCTGTTTGGCTGAGGGGTTTGGTTTGCCAAAAGCACTAGCTGTTTCAAAAATCAATTTTTATCTTTTCAAATTCTATCCTCATTAACTTAGCTAGATTTGCTCCTTCTAAGCATACATGGTGACAAGCATTTAGTTCAATCCACAAATTATCTCATGTAACCTCATTTCACTTCTTACTCGATGCAGTACAAGGGGTCAAGCAGTCTCATTAGCTGCGAGAAGCAGACGATTCGAATCGAGTTTTAACCTTGCAAGGTAAACCTAAACACACGGCATGTCAGGGCACTCCGACCCCGCACATGACAACCGTCCCCATCGATTTGCGTCCAGGCCTCACCGCCTTGGCATACAATGCTCCACTGACCCCGGCTGCCGTCGTGCAGTGACCGCACTTGTACCCACCATAGCTAGCATGGGAGACCCAGTCTCAGGTCGCATGAGGGATAAAGTCCGCGCCCGGCTTCACTCAGGTACTAGGTTTACCGGTTACCATTTTTCCTGGCATGTGCTGTCGGTGTTTAGGGTCCGACCGCACACCTGGGGTTGCCCCTCGAGGTGTTTCAGGAGTAGGAAGGTGTCGACAACTGTAGCAAAATGGTTCGTGCTGATCGCACGAGAGACGGTAGACAAGGTTTACAGGTTCGGGCTGCTTAGTGATGCGTAATACCCTACGTCCTGATGAGTATGCTTGGTGGGAACGATTACAGGAGAGCTCTCTGGATTAAGAATACAGAGAGTTGATGTGGGTGGCTAAGTAATGGGTCGAATGTTCTGAAGGGGTGCCCCCTAGGCCTTATATACTCGACCGTGGGGCAGTACACATGGATAAGATAACAACAAGTGGCTAAAAGATAGTGAACCTCTCGAGATTATCCTTTACGTAACTCTCGCCGACTTATCTTCACGTGGCTTCGTTGCATGGAGGCCCCGACGCGGGAAAGTCGGATCTCTGTTATAGCCGCTCGCTCGACGCTATGGGTCATCCTGGTTTGCACCAATCCGGCCTCATGTCGTCCTGCGTTGCCGATTGTTTTTCCCCAGGCCCACGAAAGAATAACCTTACGATTTATTGGGCCCTGGGGCCTTTCGTGAGGTCCTTTACTCTTTTAGTGGACCCGGGGGATATCTATCCCCCACAAGCCCCCGATCTTTGGGTTAATTTAGAGGTAATCAACCCGAAGATCTCAGGTCCAGCTTGTAGGTGATTTGAAGAAAGATGGCTTCCTGTTGTTCTCTCCTGCTTCGATCACTTGTTGACCAAAACCTAGCTTCGTGCCTGTGCCTTAGAGATTGGCATTCCTGTTTGTAGGATTCTGAACTTCATTGGGTGCACCGGAGGTGCACCCAATGGGTGTAGCCCCCGAGCTTCGAGTAGATTTTAGAAAATAATCTACTCGAAGGTCTTCAGCAGAGATTACTTCCATTTGTGTTCCTTCATTTCAGTTGAGGATCGGCTTTTTAATCTCGTCCCATGCCCTTAGAAATTGGTGCTATCTTGGCTTAGAATGACAATCCATGGGGTGCACCTAAGGTGCACCCAATGGGTGTAGCCCCCGACCTTCAAGTGGATTTTTTGAGGATAATTCGCTTGAAGGTCTTCTTTTTGTGTCCTTTTGCTGAAGATTACTCTTTCTGCCCATAAAAAGGTTGGCATGATGTCATCCGTGCTATGTCATCAACATTATGCTTCAGAGGTCAGCATGTGTTTTGTCTTTTGCAGCCGAATTTGCAATCCTTCCATATCCTGCTAGGTAGCGTAGTTTATTTGCTCTGCAACTGATTGGACATTCGATGGACGTTCTCTGTCTAGTCTTCAAGTCATGTCTGTCGACCATATTTTGCACTCTGCTGGCTATACTTGGCTTCTCTCTAACCCTTGTTGATATCTCATTTTTGTCTTGAGGCATTCACTGCATGCTCTGCACATATGTGACCAATTTTAAAAATATACTGACAATTCCTGGGCGTCCCCCCCCAATGGGTGTGGGCAAGGGACGGCTTGGTACGCTGAGTGTTTTAACCGGCTGCTTCTGAGTTGTAATGTGATGGGACGACGAGTGTAATCATATCCTTTGCGCTGTTGACTGGAGTCCCAATGGGTGTAGTGCTGCATGAAACGGCGTCAGCCGCCTGACGTGTCTTTGGACGGGTGGAAGTGCATAATGAATGCTTTGCGACTGTTCAGTGACCGCGGTTGGAGGTGAGCGGTTGTTTTTCTCTTCTATAAATAACGCTGTTGTCCCTCTGGTTTCTTCACATCTCTTCGCTATTCCTTACTGCTTCCTTCTCTTCTTTCCCGCTTGCTTCCACCATGGGAAAAAACAACAAGCGCAAGCGCGAGCCGACTCCTCCATCGGAGGACTTTGGCGACTCGGAGTACTCGGAGGAGGAGTTCTCCTCCGAGTCCGAGAGGTCTCCGGCCCCCATCTCTCCCCCGGCGTCGTCCGATGACTCGGACGACTCCCAGGGGATAGCCGCGGAGGTCTGGACGTACATCCGGGCCGTCGAGCGCTCTGGGCTCGAAGGCTCGGATGAGTCCGAGTACTCCTCGGATGAGGAGGACTCGGACGGCGGCGGCGAGGGCGAGGACGACGACGACAACGACGACGACGACGACGACGACGACGACGACGACAGCGGCAGTGGCGGGGGTGGCGGCAACGGCAGCAGCAGGGGCAGCACCAAGAGCGGCGGCAGCAGGGGCAGCACCAGGGGCGGCGGCAGCAGGGGCGGCACCAAGAGCGGCGGCAGCGGCAGGGGCAGGGCCAGTGGCTAGATGCCACTGGTCTTTTTAGATACTAGTATAGATTAGAAATAGTATAGTTAAATAATGTAGTAGTATTAGTAATGTAGAGTAGTATAGTGTAGCGTAGTAGTAGTAGTAGCAGTAGGGGAGTATCAACTCATAATGAGTTGATTTGTAAGTATTGCCACTTCCCTTAAATGAAGAATGAATTTGGTTCCCTCTTGATGACTCGCTTTGTTTGACTATAAATCTGATTCTTTTGAGACCATAGACGAACAGCTTGATCATTATACTGACGCCTCCGAGCAATATTGCAGCCTGTATCAATGTTTTTAGAAGTAATACCGAGCCATTGATCGTGAGGTCGGCATTTTAGAGGTAACGCCGAGTGATCGAAAGTCGCCGTCAGCATTTTAGAAGTAATGCCGAGTAGTTGAACTCCAGATCAGCGTTTTAGAGACAACGCCGAGTGATTGAAAGTCGCCGTCGACATTTTAGAAGTAATGCCGAGTGAGCGAAGGTCAACGTCAGCATTTTAGAGGTAATGCCGAGCGGTTGAACACGAGAATGGCGTTTTAGAGGCACCGCCGAGTGATTGAAGGTCGCCATTGACATTTTAGAAGTAATGCCGAGCGGTTGAACTCGAGGTTAGCGTTTTAGAGGCAACACCGAGTGACTAGGTAGTGCCCTCGGTATTTTAGAGGCAATGCCGAGCAATTGAACTCAAGATCAGCGTTTTAGAGGCAACGCCGAGTGATTGAAGGTCAACGTTGGCATTTTAGAAGTAATACCGAACGGTTGAGCTCGAGGTCAGCGCTTTAGAAGCAACGCCGAGTGACTGAATAGTGACGTCGGCATTTTAGAGGCAACGCCGAGTTATTGAACTCAAGATCAGCGTTTTAGAGGCAACGCCGAGTTATCAAGGGTCATTGTCGGCATTTTAGAAGTAATGCCGAGCGATTGAGCTCAAGATCGACGTTTTAGAGGTAACCCCGAGTGACTGAATAGTGACGTCGGCATTTTAGAGGCAACGCCGAGTTATTTTGAGGATTAACACCCGAGTGAAGGGATGGCCCACCAGTTTTTGGAAATAACTGCCGAATGACCAGGTGGCATGCTGGGATTTCGGGAATAACTGCCGGGTGATGACTAGGCACTTTTTGAAACGGTATCTGGTCCGAGAATATCCCATAAGAGCTGCACTTTTAGCCGCCTTTGCTTTCCGCGCCCTAGTTCTTGCATTCCTGCTTCCGAATCCTCTCTGCGCTCGCCTCCAATCTGCTCACTGGTGAAATCGAGATGGCTCCCAAGAGAAAAATCGCGAGCTCTTCCGCTGTGGTGATTCCTCCAATTGATCCCAACAGCCAGTTGCCTTTCGTAGGTAACCACATGTCCATCATCTCTGAAGCCGAACTCCTCCTCCTCGTGTCCATCGGGGTTCTTCCTCCACGGGAACTCTGTTCTTGGCGGATTTGCCACGGGACTACGGTCCCGACGGAGGATACCCACGAGTCCGTGGTTTACGCTCCTTTTCTTCTCCGTGGCCTTGGCCTTCCTATTTCTCCCTTTTTCCGTGGTCTTCTTGATTTCTACCACATCAACCTAACCCATCTGAACCCTAACTCAATTCTGCAAATTTCTATCTTCGTCCATTTATGTGAGGCCTTTCTTGGCGTGCTGCCGCATTTTGGCTTGTGGAAACACCTGTATCATTGTCGCCCTGGGATGGCCGGGGGACAACATCAGTTGGTTGGAGGTGCCAGCTTGGAAATGCGCCAGGGACGGAAAACTGAATATCTTGAGATTCCCCTTAAAGACAGCATTAAGGGATGGCGCCTGGAGTGGTTTATAGTTGATAACTATGGAAATTCTCTCCCTCCCCGGTCAGGAAGACAGCCAGATGTTCGTACCCCGAGCTGGACCGAGTCTCCTACAGACGAGGAGGTGGCTGAGGCTAGTGTGCTGCTAGCTGAAGTTGGGCTATTGAAAGAGAGGGGTTTAACTGCTGAAGCTATAGTTGCTGACTTCGTTTTCAAAAACATTCAGCCACTGAAAGATAGGATCCACCCGGCTTATCTGTATCAAGGGCTGGCCGACCCAACTCGAGTTACCAATAGAAGGATCCCTTCTGCAGATTTGGTGAGCCGACTGGAGATGATTCTCAGAGGCAAAGTATCCAATATTGGTGCTCCGGTGGCGTATTCAGCCTGGAATCTGCCTCCTGCCAAGGCCTTCACTCGTTTCGTGTCAAACCCACCTGCGACTGATGGCAATTTGGGCCTTAGAACGCGGCCCTCTGACGAGGAGGTCAATGCTTTGGTCGCCTCACTTGGGAAAATTCCTGATGATGAACGACAAATCCATTTCGAGGTGCCTTTGGATCCTACTGATGCTGAAATGAATGCCATGCTTGATATGTTGGCTGAAGATTCTTCTGACGCTACTCCTGCTGAGACATTGGCAGTGGCACCTCTCCCAGAGGTCGGTATAACCTTGGATGTTCAGAGACCTGTCCGTGCTCGCTCGAGGCGTCCCCGCCGAACCAATCAGACTGATCTTTCTGTTGATGAGCAGAAAAAGAAGAAGAGACGTATTCGGCGAGTATCTAGTTTGGATCAGGGTGCTGGTCCCTCGGTTCCTGCCGATGAGGAGGTTCCTGCGCCTGAATTTGCTGATTCTGATCCCAATGGGTGTGGTATGACTGTTGCTGATCCCAATGGGTGTACTCCATCCGTCGTTGATCCCAATGGGGGTGTTGCTAGTGTTGCTGATGAAGATGACGAAGAGGAAAAGAATGAGGTTCCTCTGACTCGGAAGAACAGTCGGCAATTCCTCGCCAGTGGGGAAAGTAGTGGGGTTCCTTCTCCTGCTTTATCTGCTCTTGTTGGTCTGCAAAACATATCCCTGGCCGACTTTGATCAAACTCTCGAGGATATGGTCCCAGAGGACTTGTTATCAGGGCCAGTGGATGATGATGTGACGGAAGCTTGTGGTGCCGTGCCGGACGCTGGGTTGAGGTCATCCCGTGCCTCATCAACCTTAGAGCGCGGTCTCGAGGGTCGGGATGCTAACTTGGATTGTCCTGATTCCATGGAAGTAGCCGAGGGCCCATCAACCTTAGAGATGGTTACTGCTGAAAATTTGGACCCCAAGGATGGTGTTGACACATGTCCAGCCCCCGAGGGTGTCGTCGGGGATGACTTAGCTCGGGCGAAGAGTGCGAGCTACTGCCCAGCCCCCGAGGGTGCTGCCGGGGATAATCCAGCTCAAGTGGGCAGTGCCAACTATGGCCCAATCCCTGAGGGTGCCCAAACAGGGTCTCCCTCCGGCACTTCCATGGACGTTCACGCAGGGTCACCTCCACACTCTGGCTGCATGGTGGTGGCCCAAACTTTGGACCGGGGCATCGCTTTGGAGGGCAGCGTCCCCGCTGATCAGGCATCCGGCTCTGTTGAAAGAGATGAACTGATTCCCACTGTTCCATTGCAAGCTGCTTCGGGTGATGACCTTGCGCCTGGTTATCATCTGATTTCTCCTGATTTGGGGATCCCTTCATTCTTCTCCAACCTCCAGGTACTATGCTGTTTCTTAGCTTGATTTTTACGCTGCATGAACTTTTGCCATTATGCTCATCTGTTATTCTCATCAGGTTTTGGTGGATGGGATGACCAACCAGCTGAAATTGCATGGTGCTTCTGTCCCAGAAGTGGCTTCGTCTTTTTCGTGTTGGAATCCAGTGTCACTTCATCGCCGTGTATCTGAGTTGGAGGCGACTAACGCTGGTTAGTGCTCTTTTTCCTTCTCTTCGCGCTTGTTGTGGACTGTTTTACCTTCTGACCTCGTTTTGTTTGGTTGTCCTTTGCTAGGAATGACTCGACAGATTGCGCTTCTTGAGGAAAAATATTCTCAAGATCGGGCTGAACTGTCTCAGCGATGCACTGATCTTGAGGAAAAGTACTCTCAAGGTCAGATTGAGCTGAGTCAGGTCTCTGCCGCTTTGGATGATGCCAATGCGTTAAGTTCTTCCCTGCATGCTCAGCTCGACTGTGAAAAGGTGATATAGAAACTGCGCTTTTGTCTTGCTGTGCTTCTATTATTTGCCTGGTTTTCTGAAGGAACTGATTTGTGTTTGCAGGAAGAAAAACGTATCCTTGCCGCTTCTCGTGACAATCTTGATAGGTTGTATCGAGATTCTAGCAATTCGCTGACTATTCTGGAGAGGAGTCATCGCTTTTCCATGGAGGAGTTAAACAATCTTCGCTATAAGCTGCAGGAGTCCTTGGATGATGTGATTCGCCTTCGGGAGTTGATATCGGCTAAAGATGTTGTCATCAAGAATCTGCGTGCTTCCAAGAAATCTGTTACCCAGGAGCTAGAGGCTGCCCAGTTGGCTGTCAAGGTTGCTGAAGAGACTTCCAGTACTCTGAGAGCCCAGCGCGATAGGGCCATGGATAAGGCCATTCGGGCGGGACGAATCCTGATGAGGAGACCTGGCGTAGTCGTTCCTGAAGATATAAGGGCTGACGTGAACGCCGCCCCTGATTCCTCGAGTCGTCCCTCTTCATCAATTGCTCCTGGAAAAGACATTGCAAAATAGAGAAAACATTTCGCGTGCTCCAAGCGCGCAGCTTGCATGATTGAACATTTGTTAGAGGACACCGGTTTATTTGAATAACATAGTTACTCTCTCATTGTATCAGAATTTTTTAGTTAATGAGTTTGGTAGTTATGGCGCATGATGACTATGAATTTTGTCTGTGGGATATGGAAATCATTCCCTGAATTATATAGGCGAGAGCATGTCGCACCGTCTTAAGTCGTTGCCGACTTAAGTCGATTGCTCCGTTAGCAGGGCATAGTGGTCACCCCGAGTTAAGTAAGCGTGAGCATGTCGCACCGCCTTAAGTCGTTGCCGACTTAAGTCGATTGCTCCGTTAGCAGGGCATAGTGGTCACCCCGAGTTAAGTAAGCGTGAGCATGTCGCACCGCCTTAAGTCGCTGCCGACTTAAGTCGATTGCTCCGTTAGCAGGGCATAGTGGTCACCCCGAGTTAAGTAAGCGTGAGCATGTCGCACCGCCTTAAGTCGTTGTCGACTTAAGTCGATTGCTCCGTTAGCAGGGCATAGTGGTCACCCCGAGTTAAGTAAGCGTGAGCATGTCGCACCGCCTTAAGTCGTTGCTGACTTAAGTCGATTGCTCCGTTAGCAGGGCATAGTGGTCACCCCGAGTTAAGTAAGAGCGCAAGTCAATCGTAAATAAATTGAGTATCCTTGAAACCTTTTCTTTATTGATGACATATTTCCACTTTACAGAGTACATCATCGTTATCCCAGCAGTTTTGAGGTACGGCTAAGGATAAAATTTTCTCAGGTGCTCTATGTTCCAGGAGTTCCCAACCTCCGTGCCATCCATCTGAGTGAGGCGATATGATCCGGGCCGAGTGACTTCTGCTACTATGAAGGGTCCTTCCCATAAGGGTGATAACTTGTGTCGTCCTTCTCCCGTTAGAATTCGGCGAAGGACGAACTCCCCTACTGAGAAGAATCGTTGCCGCACAGCCTTGTCGTGATAGCGCCTTAGAGTCTGCTGGTATCTTGCTGATTGGATTACTGCGCTTAGCTGTTCTTCCTCGAGTACGTCTATGTCCTCCAGCCTGGTGGTCTCAGCTTCTGCTATACTTTCAAAGATCAGCCTTGGCGCCCCAAACTTGAGATCAGCAGGCAGCACTGCCTCCGACCCATAGACCATGAAGAAAGGTGTGTTTCCATGCAAAGCTCGGCTAGGTTGGGTTCTTAGGCTCCAAACAACATAGGGTAATTCCCTTATCCACTTTCCTGCGAATTTTTCGTTCTTATCGAAAATCTTTTTCCTAAGTGCATCCAAAATCATCCCGTTAGCTCGTTCAACCTGCCCGTTGGCTCTTGGATGGGCTACAGATGCATACTTGATCTGAATGCTCTTTTGCTCGCAGAAGTCAAAGAATTCTGAACTCGTGAAATTGGATCCTAAATCAGTTATGATGCTGTTTGGTATCCCGAATCTGAATATTATGTCTTGTATGAATTCCACGGCCTTGGCAGAAGTTAAGGAGGCAATGGGCTTGAATTCTATCCATTTAGTGAACTTGTCAATCGCTACCAACACATGAGTATATCCCCCTTGAGCTTTCTTGAAAGGTCCAATCATATCCAGCCCCCAGCATGCAAAAGGCCAAGTTACTGGTATGGTCTGCAGCTGCTGTGCTGGCAGGTGTTGTTGCTTTGACAAGTATTGGCAGGCTTCGCACCTCTGAACTAACTCGGCTGCATCATTCTTTGCTGTTGGCCAATAGAATCCTGACCTGAAGACCTTCCCAACTAGTGTTCTGGAGGCTGCATGTATCCCACATTGTCCAGCGTGGACCTCTTCTAAGAGTTGCTTTCCAGTGGATGGGAGAATGCACTTCATGAAGACGCCTGATGCACCCCTTCTGTATAATGTCTCCCCAATAAGTGTATAGTGAGCTGACTGTCTTGCAATGCGCTCTGCCGAGTTCTTATCGTCTGGTTCTTCTTCATTCCTTATGTACTTAATGATTGGCTTTCTCCAGTCATCGGGATCTGACTCGGGTTGATCTATGATGTTGCACTCTTCCATTTGATCCAATGAGATACTTGGCTGCAGAATTTCTTGCACAAAAACTCCGGGTGGGACCTGAGTTCGACTGGATCCTAGCTTGGACAGTACATCGGCTGCCGTGTTCCGATCTCTTTCCACATGATGAAATTCTAGACCCTCGAATTTATCCTCCAGCTTTCGGACGGCAGTGCAGTATCTTCCCATCGAATCGTTTGAGCAATCCCACTCCTTATTTATCTGGCTGATGACTACCAGAGAATCCCCATATACCATTAATCTTTTGATGCCCAATGATATGGCAATGTTCAATCCATGGATCAAAGCTTCATACTCGGCTGCATTGTTGGAGGCCGGGAATAGCAGCTGGAGGGCGTACTTGAGGTGTTCGCCTCCAGGTGCAGTGAAAAGAATCCCCGCTCCTGCTCCCTGCAGCTTGAGTGAGCCATCAAAATACATTCGCCATACTTCTGCAGTCTCCGGGTTGTCTGGTACTTGTTGTTCAGTCCACTCTGATACGAAATCAACCAGTGCTTGGGTTTTGATGGCAGTGCGAGGCCGAAACTCGATGTCATGAGATCCCAGCTCACAGGCCCACTTGGCTATTCGACCGATGGCTTCCTTGTTGTGAAGAATATCCCCTATTGGAAAACTTGTGACTACTATGACTTTGTGGTCGTCAAAGTAGTGACGCAGCTTGCGGGCAGTTAGAAGTACTGCATACAATAGTTTCTGGACTTGAGGATACTTTTTCTTTGAGGGGCCGAGGACCTCACTAATGAAGTAGACAGGGTGTTGTATTGGATAGGCATGCCCTTCTTCTACTCGCTCGACTACCAACGCGGTGCTCACCACGTGAGTCGTGCAAGAGATGTACAATAGCAAATCTTCGGCTGGTTGAGTTGATGTAGCTCGCCGAGGTGGTTTCAGTACTGGCGGTGTTATCAAGAATTTTTTCAGAGCATCTAGAGCTTCTTGTGCTTCTGAAGTCCACTGAAATTTATCCACCTTCTTGAGTAACTTGTAAAACGGCAAACCTTTTTCCCCCAGCCTGGATATGAATCTGCTTAAAGCTGCCATGCATCCAGTAAGTCGCTGAACCTTCTTCTGTGATCGAGGTGCTTCCATCTTCATGATAGCTTCAATCTTATCCGGATTAGCCTCAATTCCCCGGTGGCTGACAATAAACCCGAGCAACTTTCCGGCTGGTACCCCAAAAACACATTTCTCGGGATTAAGCTTCCATCTATACCGCCTCAGGCTGTTGAAAACCAGTTGCAAATCTTCGATGAAGTCTTTTGAGTCCTGTGTTTTGATCACCACGTCATCCACATAGGCCTCCACACGCTTGCCCCAGTGATCTGCTAAACATGTTTGAATGGCTCTCTGGTAAGTTGCTCCAGCGTTTTTGAGGCCAAACGGCATGGAGGTATAACAGAAAGCGCCAAAAGGAGTAATGAATGCCGTTTTTTCTTCATCTTCCTTCGCCAGACTAATCTGATGGTACCCGGAATAGCAATCCAAGAAAGACAGCATAGAACATCCAGCAGTGGAGTCCACCACCTGATCTATCCTCGGGAGTCCGAAGGGATCCTTCGGACAGTGTTTGTTGAGATCGGTATAATCAACACACATGCGCCAGTCCACTTTATTCTTTTTGAGTACAAGAACAGGATTGGCTAACCACTCGGGATGTAATACTTCTCTAATGAATCCAGCCGCGACCAAGCGAGCTAACTCGGCGCGAATGGCTTCCCTCTTATCAGGCGTGAAACGACGTAATTTCTGTCGAATCGGCCTCGCCTGGGGAAAAACCTTCAGTTTGTGCTCGGCCAGTTCTCTCGGGACTCCCGGCATATCCGCAGGTTGCCATGCGAATACATCTCGGTTATCTTGCAGAAACCGGACGAGCGCGCTTTCCTATTTGTCATCCAAACTGGAGCTGATGATGGCCGTCTTGCGCTCATCAGCGAACCCCAGGTTGATTCTCTTGGTTTCTTCAGTCGACCGCATAGAGGTCGCGGTCTGAGCTTCATTCGTCGGTATTGCGAGGTTCTCCTCAGGCTTAGAGTTCGCCATTGCGGAGGGAGCTGTCGATGGCTTGGCGGTGAGGGCTGCTTGAATGGCCACTCGGAAACATTCTGCGGCGCCTTGGAAGTCGGCGCGCACAGTTATGATCCCTTGCGGTCCTGGCATCTTCAGTATCATGTAGGTGTAATGTGGAATGGCCATGAACTTGGCCAATCCAGGCCTCCCGATGATGGCGTTGTACCCGCAGTCGAAGTTCGCCACTTCAAACCTTAGGAACTCGGTTCTGTAGTTCTCCGGAGTTCCAAAGGTGACCGGCATGTAGATGTGGCCCAGCGGGTATTCCCCTTCCGTCGACACGATGCCAAAGAAAGGAGTGTCCGACTCGTGGAGCTCTTTGAGATGAACTCCCAAGCTTTGGAGTGTCCGGGGGAAGGTGATGTTGATGCTGCTCCCCCCGTCCACTAACACCTTTTTCACCCGGCTCTCTCGGATCACCGGATCGACGAGAAGCGGGTACTTGCCCGGGTGGTCGAAGTTGAGCCATTGATCCGCCCGAGTGAAGGTGATCGGGTGCTTCGACCACCGGTATGGAGCGGGAGGGCCGATGGTCGCCACCAGTATCTGGCGATCATTGAGCTTTTGCTGTCTTTTGCTCTCCTGCGATCCGTGTCCGCCGAAGATGACGTTGACCTCCCTGTCAACGCGTGGGAAAGCTCCTCCTCCTCCTCCTTCCTCCTGCCGATGGGGTTGTCGTGGTTCATCTGGTCCACCCCTCGGCGGAGGAGGAGGTAGAGGTTGGAAGGGTCGGCCGTGTCCGACGGAGTGCTTGAAGTCTCGGCAGTTACGAAGAGTGTGTCGCATGTCCTTGTGGTACGGGCACTGGGCGTCGAGGATGTCGTCCAGCGTGCGTTCGCCTCCACGAGGCCCTCCTCGAGCGCGAGAGGCGGGTGGTCCGGCAGCGTGCACTTCTTCGCGCGGCCTCTTCTCCCACCGCTTGTCAGGTTGCTGGTTTGTGTCGCGTCGCGGTGCTGCCGGTGCGGGCTTTGCTCCTCCGATGAGATCCTGGGCTCGCTCGTCGGCGGTGATGTAGAGGTCGGCTTCCCGGAACAGCTCCTCCGAGGTGGTCGGCGCCTTTTGTAGTATGGCTCGGACGAAAACCGAATCATTAGATCCTCGGTAGAAGTCCTCGATCACGGCCGCCTCCGTGACATCGGGGATACGATTCCTCATGGTTTGAAACCTCTTGAGGTACGACCGGAGAGTTTCGTCCCCCCGGCGCTTGATAGATTTAAGGTCCCACGGCTGCGCCGGCTTGTCGGAGAGGGACTGGAAGTTGGCGGTGAAGCGTCGACTGAAGTCTCCCCAGACGTCGATGCAGTGTCGGGGTAGATGTCGTAGCCATTGCAGCGCGTCTTGCCCAAGGACAATGGGCAAGTACGCGGTCAGCACGTCTTCGGATGCCCCGGCAGCTCGAGCAGCGGTGGTGTAGACGGCTAGCCAACCCCATGGATCCTGCTTAGGTTCATATTTGTCAACATTGGATACCTTGAAGTTGGGAGGCCATTGGATGGCCCTAAGGCGCGGAGTAAGGGTGGACACTCCGCACGTGTCCTCCTGTCGTCGGGGCCGATGTCTGTCCCGGGGAGGGGAGTTGTGATTGTGATTCCTCGACCGTCCCCGGGTGGTTCCGCCGGTTGAAGCCGTTGCCGAGTCAGTCCTAGTAGCTTGGCTCTGAGTCGGGGCGCCATGATCCCTGTCGTACTCTTCTCGACGACGAATTTCATTCTCATGCCGCCGTTCCCGCGAAGCATTGATGGAGCTCCGCGCGTCTCGGCGACTGTTGATGGCGTGTCGTAGATCGTTCGGCGGGTGAGCTAGCGGTAGAAGATGGTTGGCCGCCTGGGTGAACAGTCGTCGGTAGCCGTCGGCGTCAGGAGTCCGAGGAAGTCCTTCCGCTATCCGAGCCAGCACCCCTCCGACTTCGCTCGGCGTGTTCATGGCTCGGGCAAAGTCGGGGTTCAGATTGCGCCCGAAGAGTGGATTCTCTCGACGTTTCCTTGCATCCTGCTCAGCCTGTTCCTAAGCTCGTCGGCGATCACGTCGTCGGGAGTTCCTTCGCTCTCTGAAGACGCGTTCTTCTGGGGTTTCTCCTACCTCCGAGACCTCGTCTCGCGAGACAGGTTGCTCTGGATTCCGCTCTCCGGCTGCGTGATGTCGTCGAACGTTCCTGCGCCGGTTCCTCCGTCGACGGGATTCTCGCTGAGGCGGTTCCTCCCCGGGTACAGTCGGCTCATCGTCGGAAATGGCAGGCGATTCCGCCCCTCCGACGAAGAGGACGTCGGGGTAGAACGGTGCTGCCGTCGCAGTGATCTTCTTTCGGGGAGCCGGAGGTTGTGCTTCTCCGGTATTTTCGGAGTTTGTTGAGGAAGATTCCTTTTCCGGCGGATCCGCGATACGGTGCAGAATTCCTTCTTCGTCCGCTACGAATGAGATTGTTCCGAAGCAGAACATAGATCCGGGGCGTAGGGCGATCCTGCTGTAGAAGGAGATGGCCATTGAGCTAGCTTGGATTGTTGACACACCCCCTACCTGGCGCGCCAGCTGTCGGTGTTTAGGGTCCGACCGCACACCTGGGGTTGCCCCTCGAGGTGTTTCAGGAGTAGGAAGGTGTCGACAACTGTAGCAAAATGGTTCGTGCTGATCGCACGAGAGACGGTAGACAAGGTTTACAGGTTCGGGCCGCTTAGTGATGCGTAATACCCTACGTCCTGATGAGTATGCTTGGTGGGAACGATTACAGGAGAGCTCTCTGGATTAAGAATACAGAGAGTTGATGTGGGTGGCTAAGTAATGGGTCGAATGTTCTGAAGGGGTGCCCCCTAGGCCTTATATACTCGACCGTGGGGCAGTACACATGGATAAGATAACAACAAGTGGCTAAAAGATAGTGAACCTCTCGAGATTATCCTTTACGTAACTCTCGCCGACTTATCTTCACGTGGCTTCGTTGCATGGAGGCCCCGACGCGGGAAAGTCGGATCTCTGTTATAGCCGCTCGCTCGACGCTATGGGTCATCCTGGTTTGCACCAATCCGGCCTCATGTCGTCCTGCGTTGCCGATTGTTTTTCCCCAGGCCCACGAAAGAATAACCTTACGATTTATTGGGCCCTGGGGCCTTTCGTGAGGTCCTTTACTCTTTTAGTGGACCCGGGGGATATCTATCCCCCACATGTGCTTAGTACGTTCAAAAGCTTGACTCAGGTATCCACACATTAATCCTTAATTCCTTTTTCCCGTCTCATGGTCAAGGCATCCTCCCTGGATCCAAGTCCATAGACTAACATAGATCCCGTTATCAAGATGAATACAATCAATTCCTGACCTTGCGTGAGTGCTAGAAAAACCACTCAACTTCTACCGAGATCCTGATTAGCAAGCAGCTACTCGACCTAGCATACTAGTATTCATCTCAAAAAGGAATCCTAAGTTCATGCAACTAGAGGTTTCAAGCAACTCCTACACTTAAATGCACATTACAATCCTACAAGCATTAAGTGTAGTAAAGTAGCATATAATAATACGGTTATGCATATAAACCGGGGCTTGCCTTCAATTGCTGGGGCTGCGGGGAGATCCTCGATAGCAGCCTCGAAAGCTTGCTCCTGGTCCTCCTCTTGGACATATCCTTGCTCGGGGATGAGCACATACTCTCCGTCGGCAAGATTACAATCTAATGAATGCAATGCGTAAGATATATGCATGATATGATATGTGCTTTAGAAATTTCAACTTTTGACGGTGTATGATCTACTTGAGTTAGATAAAGTTAAACCTTACTTATGTAAGACCTTTGGGTGGTATACTTGGTAAAGTGAGTTTTGACAAGAATTCAAGTTGGACTCATTGGAGTGAGGTCTATTTCTTCTTCCTTTTTCTTTATTCTCTATAAGTTTTTGGAGTGGGTTTGAACTACAAGTTGCTTTAACAAAATTCCAAAAATCATGTAAAAATTACAGTGGCTTATTACTGGTGTATAATGCTCTGTCTCAAAATTTGTGTATCAGAAAGTGAATATTTTTCTCTGGACAAAATTACCAAGTTTTAGGGCAGAAGGGGTGCTTTGAACTACAACTATTAATTAAAAGTAGGTAATTCTCTAAAACTTATTTTTGCTGGCTTTTAGGTGCTATAACATGACATGACACAAATTTCTAGTCATTAATATCTATTAGTTATTTTACTAGGGTTTTCTCAAGTTTCTAGCCAAAGGGGTGCTTTCTACTACCACTATATTTGAAAAATATCAAACAACAAATTTCTGATTTTTCTTAGCTTCTATTTTGCGCAAGGGAAATCATTCTGAAGTTTGGCATCTTTTTTGCTTAAGGGAAGGGGTGGTACGCATTAATTGGATTAAATGGCCTTTCTTATAAAATATAAGCAATAGGTATTATTTTGCATCTTTTCAATGAGTTTGCATCTTTCTTTGGTGGTTTATCTCATTATTGACTTAGCAAAATTTTGGTTGCCCATTATTGCATTATTATGGGTTATTCATGATTTATTTGAAAAATGCCTCATTATCATATTATATTTTTTTACCCTACTTAAAATGATGGGCTGAGGTGTTCATTATTTTTGCAGTGGGGTTCTGATGGTTATAAGTCCACTAGATTTTTATTATCCATTTTGGGTTTGGTTTTGTAATTCTAACAATTGATTTCCAGTTGGAATAATGCTAAATAAAACATTTTATTTTAAAACTGATCTGGACTAAAGGTCTCTTTATTTTTCCTAGGTTTTCTGTTACTTAAGCAAACTAGGAAAAATAATTTCACTCACTGCTCATTAATTTCTAATGCCTTTCTGATTTTTCCTAAGTTTTGGGAAAAATAGCTTTAAATGGATATCTACACTATATTTTTCAATACTGGGGTTCCTACTATTTTTAAATAGTGTCTAAAAGAGGTTTGAATACCCACAAATTTTCATAGGTTTAGCACAGAAGCAAAACTAATTTTCCTTAATTAAACAAGGTTGGGTCAGTTTCTGTTTTTAATTTTAAACTCTAAAAATTAGAACAGAAAGCATAGGGTTTATTATTTTTAAATGTTAGTTCATAATATTTAGGATCTAGCAAAATTAGTTTGACAGCTTTTGATTAAGAATTCATCAAGTTATGGATTTTCTAAGTTCTCTGGTTATTTAAAAAGATTAACAGAATTGATTAAAGGGAAAACTACTTTGCACTGGGGTCCCTGGCGGGTGTTTTAAGTTTTTCCTCACGGATCAGTCCCTGGGCTACTATTCACATGAGTCACTGACGTTGCAGAAAACCCCTCGGGTTCTTCTAATCCTAACCCGAGGTCCTTCTCCCAACTTAAACAGTAACCACGGCGGAAGAAAGGGCGGAGGGGCTTACCGGCGGTGAGATTGCTCCGGTGGGGTGGTCGAGGACGTAGGGGAGGTCTCGGGGATCACAGCGATGTGCGGGTCGCCGTCGGGGATGGTCGGAGTCGGTCAGTCCACGTGCGCAGGCGGAGATGCTCGTTGGCGCCGAGGAGTCCAGCCTACTCACGGCGCGATAGTTCAATTGAACGGGTCAGGGAGCTTCACGGGATGCCAGGGAAGATGTGGGTGCAAGGAATTAGACGAAGACTCACTGGTTAGATCGGTCCACGCGCGGCGGCGGAAGACCGAAGTCCGGCGTGGGTGAAACTGCTTCTCCGGTGAGGCAATGCCTTGACTCAAGCTTGGAGAAGCTTCACGGCTTCACTGGGAAGCGATCCAGGGGCTTGGGCGAGGCTAGAGCTCAACAGAAAGGGGTGGCCACGATGGCCGAGCCTGGGCAGGGATGGCGGGTGGCGGTGCTCGCTTTTCACGACGAACTCCGGTGATCTCTGGCTCGAGCGAGGCTCGGGGTGTGCGGTTCCTAGTGAGGGCACGGCACAGGTGCACGGGGCGGGGCGACCACGCGCGGGGCGCGCGCTGCCGCAGCCAGTCCGCGCTCGGCCGGTCAGGCAAGCGATCGAACACGTGGCTTTTTGCTTCTGCCCGAGTTCAAGCGCCCATAGGTTGAAGATCTTCGTGAATTTGGGCATGATCGCCGCACAAGATTTGCTCCCCCGACAGAGCTTTGTCGTTTGTGTGTGGAAGTCGAGCGGTTTGGGGCAGTGTACAGAGAGTTGTCGTGTCACAAAGGTGGCAGTGTCACAAGGTGAGTCCTGAGGTAAAACTGCACCAAAACCGTGTCAAATGAAATTGGTTTGAGTTCAAACTTTTCCAGGGCTTGTTCAAGGGAATTTGGCACAACTTTGATGTTTGGACTTGTTTGATTTGAGTTCTGAAAAATAGAGAACAAGATTGATCTTTGGGAGGGGGCTAAAATTCAGATTGCTGAATTTCTGAATTTTCCACAAGTGCATTTGTTTAGGGGCTGTTTTGGGGATTTTAAAAAGTTCAAAAGGCAAAACTTCCTTACTATGTTTTGTTAGTTAATCAGTGAACTAAAACTTTATAATTTGGTTTTCTCCAAAATTGTATTTTTTCTCCGAAGGGTTTCTCCCATTTACCCTTTATGCTTAAATGGTTCACTTAGGGTTAACTAGGGTTTAAGAGTTTTTCCTTCTTTAGAATTCATGAAAACTTTAAGGAGGGTTTAAGTAGACTTCAACATAATTCTTTGTTCTCATTTTCAATGTTCACCCTTTTATTGAGATTGCATGTGATCATGGGTTAGGGTTAGCTTAAGGAGGAACCCTAAGTGACACTGGGGTGTCACAGCCTTCCCCCCTTAAAGGAATCTCGTCCCGAGATTCGGGCCAGAGTCCTCCCGGGGTGAAGCGAAGGGTGAGACTTAAAGGAAGTGGGTGCTTATTGTTATTATTAGAGAAAACTGCTCTTCGAATGTCATTCTCTTTGCAACTTCAGAAGGAAGCCCTTTTTAAGTTTTATTTCATGATTACTTCATTCTGATTTAAGATCATATTTTTGAAAATTAGATTCGAAGGGCAGGAGGAGGGGTTGGGGGTGTGATTACGTACCAGCTTCCTTAGGTAGGCAATCAGGGAAGTTGGATCTCAAGAATTCCTCGGTTTCCCAAGTAGCTTCTTCCTCTGAGTGATTACTCCACTGGACCTTGTACATCTTGATCGATTTAGCCCGAGTTGATCTTTCTTCGCAATCCAGAATCTTGGAGGGGTACTCTTGGTATGATAGATCTGGCTCTATCTCCAATTCTGGCTCTGCTATGATCTCGATCGGCAATCGAACACACTTCTTCAACTGAGATACATGGAACACACTGTGAATGACAGACATTTTTGAAGGTAACTTCAGCTTATATGCCACGGGTCCACATGCTTCTATGATCTCATAAGGTCCAATGTACCGAGGGGCTAGCTTGCCTTTGATCCCAAACCTCTGCACTCCCTTGGTGGGTGATACCTTGAGGTATACAAAACTTCCCACCTCGAACTGGAGAGGTTTCCTACTTCTATCATGGTAACTCTTCTGCCTGGCCTGAGCAGCTTCTAGATTCTTCCTGATTAGTTTGACCTTCCTTTCGGCTTCAGTCACTAAGTCAGGTCCAAAAACTCCTCTTTCTCCAGGTTGAGACCAATTGAGTGGTGTCCTGCACCTTCTTCCATATAGAGCTTCGAAAGGTGCCATCCTTAGGCTGGATTGATAACTGTTGTTATAAGCAAACTCTGCCAAGGAAAGGTGCTTATCCCAGTTCTTGCCACAATCGATTGCACAAGCTCTCAACATATCCTCCAGGATCTGGTTTACCCTTTCCGTCTGACCATCAGTCTGTGGGTGGTAAGCTGAACTTCTGATTAGCTTGGTTCCCAAAGACTCCTGCAGTTGTTCCCAAAATCTGGCAACAAATTGGGCTCCTCGGTCAGAAACAATGGTCCAAGGTAATCCGTGCAAACACACGATCCGGTCAATATACAATTCTGCATACTTCTGAGCCTTATCAGTGGTGTGCACAGGAAGAAAATGTGCCACTTTCGTCATTCGGTCCACAATAACCCAAATCGAATCATGATGACAAGAGGTGTTGGGCAGACCCACAATGAAATCCATGCTGATGTCATCCCATTTCCACGAAGGTATAGATAGGGGTTGCAAAGCTCCAGCTGATTTCAAGTGGCTTGCCTTTATCCTCTAACAGGTGTCACATTCTGATACATACTGGGCTATCTCCCTCTTCATTCTAGTCCACCAATACAAAGGCTTCAGGTCATGGTACATTTTGGTGCTTCCCGGATGCATAGAGAATTTGGAGAGATGAGCCTCATCCAAGATTTTCCTCTTGAGGTCCTGGTTTCTAGGAATCACCAATCTGCTTTTGAACCATAACACACCCTTTTCATCTTGGCGGAAACAACTATACTTCTCAGTCTTCTGATGGAGATTCTTCTTGATAATCTGCACTCCCTTGTCACTGAGCTGGGCCATGTGATCTGGTCTTGCAAAACTGGCTCAACAGAAATGTGAGACAAAGAACCAAAAGGAGTCACTTCAATTTGCATCTTGCTCAACTCATCACACAAGGTGTTAATGCGAGAATCCATCATAATACAATTGCATTGCAACTTCCGACTCAAGGCATCTGCTACCACATTGGCTTTTCCTGGGTGATAATGTACCTCCAGGTCATAGTCCTTGATCAGCTCTAGCCATCTTCTCTGCCTCATGTTGAGATCAGCCTGAGTAAAGATGTACTTAAGGCTCTTATGATCAGTGAAGATGTTGCAGTGGGTTCCCATTAAATAGTGCCTCCACATTTTTAATGCATGAACCACTGCTGCCAACTCAAGGTCATGAGTGGGATAATTCTACTCATGAGGCCTGAGTGCTCTTGAGGCATAAGCAATGACTCGGTTGTCTTGCATTAAGACACAACCTAGTCCAGTGCCAGAGGCATCGCAATAAACATCAAAATGCTTGCTATTGTCGGGTTGCGCTAATACTGGTGCTGTGGTCAGATGCTGCCTTAATGCATGGAAGGCATCTTCACACTTCTGACTCCAAACAAACTTGACTTCTTTCTTCAGCAACTCAGTTATAGGCTTCACAATTCGAGAGAAATCCGGAATAAATCTTCGGTAATAACCAGCTAATCCCAGAAAACTCCGAATCTGACGGACAGTCGTTGGTGGCTTCCTGTTCATCACCTCTTGCACTTTATCAGGATCAACAGCTATTCCTGCCTGAGAGATAGTGTGACCCAAGAATTTGATTTCCTTTAACCAAAAATCACACTTGGATAACTTGGCATAAAGGTGGTGCTCTCGCAGACGTTGAAGCACTACATGCAAATGCCCAGCATGTTCTTCTTCGTTCTTTGAGTACACCAAAATATCATCGATGAAAACCACTACGAATTTGTCCAATTCAGGCATGAAAATAGAATTCATCAGATACATGAAATATGCTGGTGCATTTGTCAGCCCGAATGACATCACCAAAAATTCATATAGCCCATATCTGGTTGAGAATGCCGTCTTCGGAATATCGCTTGCTCGTATCTTGATCTGATGGTAGCCGGAGCGAAGGTCGATCTTGGAAAACACCTTGGCCCCGACCAACTGGTCAAAAAGAACATCAATACGAGGCAAAGGATACTTGTTCTTGATAGTTACCGCATTAAGAGGGCGGTAATCTATATACAGCCTCAAGCTTTCATCCTTCTTCTTCACAAACAGTGCTGGACATCCCCAAGGCGAAGTACTTGGGCGAATAAATCCCTTATCCAGCAACTCCTGCAATTGCTTCTTTAATTCTGCCAACTCAGCGGGTGGCATTCGGTAGGGCCTCTTGGAAATTGGGGTCGTTCCCGGTTGCAACTCGATGGCAAATTCGATATCCCGGTCTGGTGGCATTCCTGGCAATTCATCAGGAAAGACATCTGCATACTCGCAGACCACTGGGATCTTCTTCAGAGGTAACTCCGTCATAGAGAAAGCACATGACTGAGTAGAACCTTGACTGGGTAGAATTAAGGTGAAGTTCCCACAGAACGGAGAATTAATTTCCACGGTACGGCTGGCTACATCAAGCACAACTTGGTGCAAGGTCATCCAATTGGCTCCCAGAATAATGTCCACATTTTCCAAACCCAACACAAGAAGAGTGGTTTTGACAATGTGGCTCCCTAGTTGAATAGGCACACTTTGGTTTAATTGATTAGTTGAAATTTTACCCCCAGGTGTGACTATCAAGAATGACCCTTTTGAGTGAGAGAATGGCAGTTCACATTTAGCACTGAACTTCTAGCTAATGAAACTATGAGATGCACCAGAATCAAACAGAATTGAAGCAGGTTGATTATAAACTAAAAAGATATCGGTCATGATAGGAGCTCCCTCAGGTACTTCCTCCAGAGTAGTGAAGTTGAGCTTCCCTTGCCTGACTTGTACCTTCTGCTTTCTTCCTTTGTCTTGATTTGGTGCTGGCACCTACTTCTGCTGGTTCCTGGGACAATTCTTGGCATAGTGGCCAACATTGCCACAAGTGAAACACTTGTTCCCATTGCCCTGGAGGAACTGCTGCTACTGCGGAGGCTGATTGTTCCTTGGAGCGGAAGCTGGAAAGCGGTTGGGTGCCGGCTGCTGCTGCTGAGGTGGCCTGATCACCCATCTGCCTGCCTGCTGCTGGAAACCCCTGCTCTGATTGTGAGAAACAATCCAGAACCTCTAGGCCTGAGCGGATGGTGCTGCCATTGGTGCCTTTCTCTTCTTCTCTGCCCGGTGAGCTACAATGCAGTCCTCTGGGAGATGGCCATGTTGACCAACTCATTGAAGCTATCAGCCCGGACAGTGTTGAGTCGTTCCTGCAGCTTGGTATTAAGACCCCTGTGGAAGCGGTCTCTCTTCTTTTCATCGGAATCAGCATGGTAACCTGCATACTGGCATAGGTCGTTGAAGGCTTACGCATACTGCAGTACCGTGCGAGTTCCTTGATTAAGGGCCAGAAACTCATTCAGCTTCCAATCAAGAATGTTAGCTGGGATGTGGTGTCCTCTAAAAGCAGTCTTGAATTCCTCCTAAGACACTTCACGATCAGCGGGGAGCATAGCACGGAAGTGGTCCCACCAAGTCCGAGCAGGGCCGCGAAGCTGCTGTGCGGCGAAGCGAGACTTGGCTTCATCAGGGCAGTCTCCTGTGAGGAGGGGAAACTTGGACTTAACGACATGAAGCCACACGTCGGCGTCCAACGGATCCTCTGCCTTGGTGAACAAGGGTGGCTGCGTGCTCAGAAACTCCTGGTAGGTTGCCATTGCCGGAGGTCGCTGATGCTGGCCTCCACCATGATGCTGAGGGTGGGGCTGGCGCTGCAAGAGCTATCGCAGAATCTCATTCTACTGGGCCATCAGCTCCAGCACTGTGGGAGCTGGAGGAGGTGGCGGGGGAA
Organism: Zea luxurians; assembly: GCA_029449295.1. Lineage (NCBI taxonomy): Eukaryota > Viridiplantae > Streptophyta > Magnoliopsida > Poales > Poaceae > Zea > Zea luxurians. The sequence continues at coordinate 3,983,128 of JAOPSE010000009.1, read as the reverse complement.
CCTGCTCGTTATGCTCGTGACGCTGCCTAGCTGCCATCTGAAAACAGAGATTACCGCCATTGTGATCCCAACTCACAGTTTCGAACGACAAGATATCATCTCATATGGAAGGAAAAATGCCATACTCATAATATTAGGTTCAAAATGAAGATAACATGGTGACAAACATCCCACAGATTTCAAAAGTTCACAGGGTTACATCAATCGGGGGAAAGTACCCGTAAGCCTAGTCCAAAATCTGACATTAACTAAGCTCGCATAGGTTTCTATCCGCCTAAAGTGTCGAAGTGACTGATCAACCCTGAGCGGTGGAAGCGACACTGGATACGGGTGAAGGAGGCATCGCGGAGGTAGTCCCATTGGCAATAGGGGCTGGTCCTAGCTCCTCGGGAGCCTCTTCTCCCTCGCTTCCGGCTTCATTGGCCTCCATCTCCAGGTGGTGCATGTCCAGGTGGTCATTCGCTTCTTCGAGTTCTCTCTGCACATTGTGAAGCTGGTTCTCCAAGACATCAATGGTGTTGTCTCGGATCTCCACCTGCTGCTCCAAGGTGGTAATGCGCTGGCTTAGCCTTTCCACCTGCAGATCCTTCTCTACCAACTCGGTGGATAGATCGACCACAAAATCTTCTCGACTGTCGAGAGTGAGCTTGGCGGTTTGAGCGATGTTAGCAAGGTGTGCCATAGCGTCGCTCTGAAGGGCCTGAAGACGGTACAGCGCACTCATACACTGAACGGTGACCCTCCCAACCAAGTTAGGATACATTGCCCACACATCCTTCACATGGCTCATGCGGTTACACCACATGGGATCATCCTTCTTCTCAGCAAGGAAGAGTCCCAAGGGATGCATCACCATCTCCAGGGGATGGTAGCCACAGAAAGTCGTCAGAGTCTTAATGGCTGCCGCTTCAACGGTGTCGTCCGTCCTGAGTCCAATTGTCTCGGAATCAAGAGAACGCCAACCCGGCTGAAGGGGATGAGCCTCCAAAGTCAGCCAGATCCGACAACAAGGTACCCGATGCTCCTCATACAATTGCACCGTGTACAAAGGGGGCGTAGGGTAACCGGCGGAGTTAAGCACTTCCCACAAGATGGAAGGAAAGCCATCGCGAGAAAGGAAGTCAGAACTGAAACGAGTGTCTCCTCCACTAGCGGGGGTGGGTGAATTCATCTGCAGAAGGGAATCAAAGGTAAAGATTATGGTGGAAGGAAAAAGAAAAAGAGAGCCCAGATGGTTTTAAAGAAAGTGGGTTAGCTCAAGTTTTTAATTCCTCTTTGTGTTTATAATGCATGCATGCTGGAAGTAACGTTGCCTCTCCAAACAATAGGGTGCTCTTAGGGCATCCTTAAAAATATAAGTACTGGCCCACGGGGCCTAATTAATTAGCCACCTATTTCTCCCTCTATGCCTAAGGCCTTTCGTCCTAGGTCTAGCGGTCTAGTCCTGACGATCCGTAGCAGTTTCTAGGCAAGTTTTAGATTTTGAAAATTGGTATTAATGGTTTATTGTCCTTCTCTGTGGTGGAATTTGCTCCGATACTAGCTGTGGCAGAAACGCCCGAATTATTCCAGCTTAACGACTCGGGGGTCGTAACACACTTAAATCGGAATAACCCGTCAGTCCCTCAGATCTAGTCTGATAGAGCCACTTAACCAGGATCAAATTCCACAATCTCACTCGAAGGTGAGTCACAGAAGAAATATAATAAAACAGGAATCCTCAAATTAAGTGCTGAATTATTACATAGATCGGAGTTTTCGAGTAGTAAATAAGAGTTCACAAAATAAAATGCAGTAGATAATCGATGTCGTCAGTAATAAGGAAATGGGCAAGGCCTAGCCCACTACTCCTCGTGCTCCTCTCCTGCCGGAGCAACATCCCACTCGACCGTCCAACCCGGTGGCAGGGTGGTAGGCCAAGTCACACCATCAACTATTTCCTGAACGGTACCTGCAAAAATTATGCCACAAGCAAGGCTGAGTATACTAATACTCAGCTAGACTTAACCGGTGTGAGGAATCTACTCCTCTACCTCTAGACTATGCTACTGTTTGGCTGAGGGGTTTGGTTTGCCAAAAGCACTAGCTGTTTCTAAAATCAAATTTTAGCTTTTCAAATTCTATCCTCATTAACTTAGCTAGATTTGCTCCTTCTAAGCATACATGGTGACAAGCATTTAGTTCAATCCACAAATTATCTCATGTAACCTCATTTCACTTCTTACTCGATGCAGTACAAGGGGTCAAGCAGTCTCATTAGCTGAGAGAAGCAGACGATTCGAATCGAGTTTTAACCTTGCAAGGTAAACCTAAATACACAGCATGTCAGGGCACTCCGACCCCGCACATGACAACCGTCCCCATCGATTCGCGTCCAGGCCTCACCGCCTTGGCATACAATGCTCCACTGACCCCGGCTGCCGCCGTGCAGTGACCACACTTGTACCCACCATAGCTAGCATGGGAGACCCAGTCTCAGGTCGCATGAGGGATAAAGTCCGCGCCCGGCTTCACTCAGGTACTAGGTTTACCGGTTACCATTTTTCTCGGCATGTGCTTAGTACGTTCAAAAGCTTGACTCAGGTATCCACACATTAATCCTTAATTCCTTTTTCCTGTCTCATGGTCAAGGCATCCTCCCTGGATCCAAGTCCATAGACTAACATAGATCCCGTTATCAAGATGAATACAATCAATTCATGACCTCGCGCGAGTGCTAGAAAAATCACTCGACTTCTACCGAGATCCAGATTAGCAAGCAGCTACTCGATCTAGCATACTAGTATTCATCTCAAAAAGGAATCCTAAGTTCATGCAACTAGAGGTTTCAAGCAACTCCTACACTTAAGTGTACATTACAATCCTACAAGCATTAAGTGTAGTAAAGTAGCATATAATAATACGGTTATGCATATAAACCGGGGCTTGCCTTCAATTGTTGGGGCTGCACGGAGATCCTTGATAGCAGCCTCGGAAGCTTGCTCCTAGTCCTCCTCTTGGACAGATCCTTGCTCGGGGATGAGCACGTACTCTCCGTCAGCAAGATTACAATCTAATGAATGCAATGCGTAAGATATATGCATGATATGATATGTGCTTTAGAAATTTCAACTTTTGACGGTGTATGATCTACTTGAGTTAGATAAAGTTAAACCTTACTTATGTAAGACCTTTGGGTGGTATACTTGGTAAATTGGGTCAAACTTAGCTAAGGCAAGTGGTAGGTTTTATTTTGGGGTTCCACTGAATTCTTTTTAAGCCTTAGTGAGTTTTGACAAGAATTCAAGTTGGACTCATTGGAGTGAGGTCTATTTTTTCTTCCTTTTTCTTTATTCTCTATAAGTTTTTGGAGTGTGTTTGAACTACAAGTTGCTTTAATAAAATTCCAAAAATCCTGTAAAAATTACAGTGGCTTATTACTGGTGTATAATTCTCTGTCTCAAAATTTGGGGATCAGAAAGTGAATAGTTTTCTCTGGACAAAATTACCAAGTTTTAGGGCAGAAGGGGTGCTTTGAACTACAACTATTAATTAAAAGTAGGTAATTCTCTAAAACTTATTTTTGCTGGCTTTTAGATTCTATAATATGACTTGACACAAATTTCTAGTCATTAAAACCTATTAGTTATTTTACTAGGGTTTTCTCAAGTTTCTAGCCAAAGGGGTGCTTTCTACTACCATTATATTTGAAAAATATCAAACAACAGATTTCTGATTTTTCTTAGCTTCTATTTTGCGCAAGAGCAATCATTTTGAAGTTTGGCATCTTTTTGCTTAGGGGAAGGGGTGGTATGCATTAATTGGATTAAATGGCATTTCTTATAAAATATTAGCAATAGGTATTATTTTGCATCTTTTCAATGGGTTTGCATCTTTCTCTGGTGGTTTTTCTCATTATTGACTTAGCAAAATTTTGGTTGCCCATTATTGCATTATTATGGGTTATTCATGATTTATTTGGAAAATGCCTCATTATCATATTATATTTTTTTACCCTACTTAAAATGATGGGCTGAGGTGTTCATTATTTTTGCAGTGGGGTTCTGGTGGTTATAAGTCCACTGGATTTTTATTATCCATTTTGGGTCTGGTTTTGTAATTCTAACAAATGATTTTCAGTTGGAATAATGATAAATAAAACATTCTATTTTAAAACTGATCTGGACTAAAGGTCTCTTTATTTTTCCTAGGTTCTCTGTTACTTAAGCAAACTAGGAAAATTAATTTCACTCACTGCTCATTAATTTTTAATGCTTTTCTGGGTTTTCCTAAGTTTTGGGCAAAATAGCTTTAAATGGATATCTACACTATATTTTTCAATACTGGGGTTCCTACTATTTTTAAACAGTGTCTAAAAGAGGTTTGAATACCCACAAATTTTCTTTGCTTTAGCACAGAAGCAAAACTAATTTTCCTTAATTAAACAAGGTTTGGTCAGTTTCTGTTTTTTATTTTAAACTCTAAAAATTAGAACAGAAAGCATAGGGTTTATTATTTTTAAATGATAGTTCATAATATTTAGGATCTAGCAAAATTAGTTTGACAGCTTTTGATTAACAATTCATCAAGTTATGGATTTTCTAAGTTCTTTGGTTATTTAAAAAGATTAACAGAATTTATTAAAGGGAAAACTACTTTGCACTAGGGTCCTTGGCGGGTGTTTTAAGTTTTTCCTCACGGATCAGTCCCTGGGCTACTATTCACATGAGTCACTGACATTGCAGAAAACCCCCCGGGTTCTTCTAATCCTAAACTGAGGTCCTTCTCCCAACTTAAACAGTAACCGCGGCGGAAGAAAGGGCGGAGGGGCTTACCGGCGGCAAGATTGCTCCGGTGAGGTGGTCGAGGACGTAGGGGAGGTCTCGGGGATCACAGCGATGTGCGGGTCGCCATCGGCGATGGTCGGAGTCGGCCGATCCACGTGCGCAGGCGGAGATGCTCGTCGGCGGCGAGGAGTCTGGCCTACTCACGACGCGATAGTTCAATTGAACGGGTCAGTGAGCTTCATGGGATGCCAGGGAAGATGTGGGTGCAAGGAATTAGACGAAGACTCACTGGTTAGCTCGGTCCACGCGCGGCGGCGGAAGACCGAAGTCCGGCGAGGGTGAAACTGCTTCTCCGGTGAGGCAATGCCTCAGCTCAAGCTTGGAGAAGCTTCACGGCTTCACTGGGAAGCGATCCAGGGGCTAGGGCGAGGCTGGAGTTCAACAGAAAGGGGTGGCCACGATGGCCGAGCCTGGGCAGGGATGGCGGGTGGCGGTGCTCGCTTTTCACGGCGAACTCCGGTGATCTCTGGCTCGGGCGAGGCTCGGGGTGTGCGGTGCCAACGGCTAAGGCCTCTTGGACGCATTTATAGGCGAGGGCACGGCACAGGCGCGCGAGGCAGGGCGACCACGTGCAGGGCACGCGCTGCCGCGGCCAGTCCGCACTCGGCCGGTCAGGCAAGCGATCGAACACGTGGCTTTTTGCTTCTGCCCGAGTTCAAGCGGCCATAGGTTGAAGATCTTCGCGAATTTGGGCATGATCGCTGCATAAGATTTGCTCCCCTGACAGAGCTTTGTCGTTTGTGTGTGGAAGTCGAGCGGTTTGGGGCAATGTACAGAGAGTTTTCGTGTCACAAAGGTGGCAGTGTCACAAGGTGAGTCCCGAGGTAAAACTGCGCCAAAACCATGTCAAATGAAATTGGTTTGAGTTCAAACTTTTCCAGGGCGTGTTCAAGGGAATTTGGCACAACTTTTATGTTTGGACTTGTTTGATTTGAGTTCTGAAAAATAGAGAACAAGATTAATCTTTGGGAGGGGGCTGAAATTCAGATTGCTGAATTTCTGAATTTTCCCCAAGTGCATTTGTTTAGGGGCTGTTTTGGGGATTTTAAAAAGTTCAAAAGGCAAAACATCCTTACTATGTTTTGTTAGTTAATCAGTGAACTAAAACTTTATAATTTGGTTTTCTCCAAAATTGTATTTTTCTCCCAAGGGTTTCTCCCATTTACCCTTTATGCTTAAATGGTTCACTTAGGGTTAACTAGGGTTTAAGAGTTTTTCCTTCTTTAGAATTCATGAAAACTTTAAGGAGGGTTTAAGTAGACTTCAACATAATTCTTTGTTCTCATTTTCAATGTTCACCCTTTTATTGAGATTGCATGTGATCATGGGTTGGGGTTAGCTTAAGGAAGAACCCTAAGTGACACTGGGGTGTCACACCGAGCCCCATTAATGGCATGACGGCTAAGCGAACTACACCCCGGTTCCTCTAATTATTCAGCTAAGGACGTCCCACTCCACCCTCATGGTTGCACTATTTTCCCAGGCGGTCATCCAACGAACAGGTCCTTACGGAGAGGCACTCGAGAAACCGCTTGAGCCCCCTTAAATGCGACAAGTATAACATCATAATAAAGGAGGGAAACAACGTATCATTGATAGATCTCATTATGTTCATTGATTAATGTTAAGTACTAGCATAAAGCTAAACAATAATAATCCAACCCAAATAGGTAAACAAGGACATGGATAACAAAAGCTAGTCAATCCTTAGGTATAACTGTGTAAATGCGGGAAGTGAATTATAGAATTGTATAGGACAAAGATAGGTCAAGGGACACTTGCCTCCACCAACCAGCTGCTGCTCAGGGTCTTCTCCTACGAATTCTTCGGACTCCTCAACCAGACTGTTCTCTATGCGAGTGCAAACATACATTCACATCTTAAATTAGAAAAGGAACAGTACACCATATAAGGAAACAAATCAGTTACACGCGCACATGACGTCAAGCTCGCGCTTACGACCATGCGAAACTAGCGTCCGCGAAACAGCACAGGCGACTCGCAAGAACCACTAACTTGACAACACATTTATGTCTAACGAATATTAAACATAAACACCTGAAAAGGTCTAGTTACACTCACGTATGCTCATCAAGCGTAGCTCCAGATTGTAAACTAATCCTCGCTAAAGCACTACTTTAATAATTAGTGGATCAACAACTAATTGAATAATTATCGAAAGCATATACTGCGATAAGTTATACTACTAGTATGTGAATGATATTGTCAATTTATCGTGATGGGAGTAAACCGAAACCGGTTAATGACGCATGAAGAAGTATGTAACCATCGGACATAGACTACAGATTTATTTACGTGGTTCATTGGGGTTCCTTTTTATAGGTCCAACAAATAAAATAATGAAAGATAATAAAATAGTGGGCTCATCCTCTCCTGGCCGAGCTAACCAGGGAGGGCTTGGCCACGCGAGCATCATGCCGGCCGCGCGCTACGTAGGATGCCGCGGACCGCTGCTGCGAGCACGCCGCGGACGGGCTGGCCACGCGCCGCGCAGGCCGCCACGAGCAAGCTGGGACGCCAGGGGGTGCTCCACGCCGCGCAGGGGTCGCGTCGCGAGCAGCATGCCGGCCGCGCGAGGCAGCAGGGAACGCCGGGGGGCCGCGCCGCGCGCAGCACGCCGGGACCGTGCCGCGAGCAGCACGCCGGGACCGCGCCGCAGGGAGCACGGGCGCACCACGTCGGGACCGCGCTGCGCCGCAGGGAACACGGGCAGCGGATGCGTCACGCCGGGCTGCACCGTGCCGCGGATGCGAAGAAGCCGCACGCGCAGGAGCTGCGCGCCGCGCAGCAGGGAATGCTAGGGGGTCGCGCGTGCTAAAGACGACGAGGAAGGGAGGAGAAAGGAGGACAGGAGGGGGTTTTACCTCGACGCCCGTCGGCGAGGTCCACGGGGAGCTCCAATCGGCGATTCGGTTTTCTTGCGCGGTGTCGAGCGAGACAGGAGCTTTCGGTTGAACAGGGGAGAAAGGAGGCCGGTTTCTTTGGACTAGGGCATCGTGGGCGATTCTCCAGATGTGGGCGCGAGATACTGAAAGGGAAATAGGCTCAAACCTTTTCCTAAATGATTTTGGTGGTTGAATTGCTCAACACAAATAATTGGACTAACTAGTTTGCTCTAGATTATAAGTTCTATAGGTGCCAAAGGTTCAAAACAAACCAATAAAAAGTCCAAGAAAGGGTTCAAATAAAAAGAGCAAAAGACAACCGAAGGCTGCCCTGGTCTAGCACACCGGACTGTTCGGTGTGCCACTGGACAGTGTCCGGTGCACCAGGGTGAATTCACTCGAACTGCTTAGCTTCGGGTTTCTGGAAATGGCCCTCCGCTATAATTCACCGGACTGTCCAGTGTAGCACTAGACTGTCCGATGTGCCAAGCGGAGTAACGGCTACAGCGCCAACGGTCGACTGCAAAAGTGAACAGTGAACAGTGCCGACTGCGCGCGCAGAGTCAGAGCATGCGCCAGATGGCGCACCGGACAGTGAACAGGACCTGTCCGGTGCACCACCGGACTGTCCGGTGGCCCACATGTCAGAAGCTCCAACGGTCGAACCCTAACGGTTGGGTGACGTGGTTGGCGCATCGGACTGTGTCCGGTGGCGCACCGGACTGTCCAGTGCGCCCTTCGACAGCAGCCTTCCCCAACGGCCACTTTGGTGGTTGGGGCTATAAATACCCCCAACCACCAACACTTCAAGGCATCCAAGTTTTCAGCCAACACATTCAATACAAGAGCTAGTGCATTCAATACAAGACACAAATAGAGTGAATCAAAATCTCTCCAAGTCCCAATTCCACTCAAAGCAATTAGTGACTAGAAGAGAGAGTTTTGTTGTGTTCTTTTGATCTCTTGCGCTTGGATCGCTTTTCTTTTTCCTCTATTCTTGCTTCCAAGTCCTTTGTAATCAAAGCCAGAGACACCAATTGTGTGGTGGTCCTTGTGAGGACTAAGTGTCCCATTTGATTGAGAAGAGAAGCTCACTCGGTCTAGGTGACCGTTTGAGAGAGGGAAAGGGTTGAAAGAGACCCAGTCTTTGTGACCACCTCAACGGGGTGTAGGTTTACAAGAACCGAACCTCGGTAAAACAAATCACCGTGTCATCCGCTCTTAATCGCTTGTGATTTGTTTTCGCCCTCTCTTTTAGACTCGATTATATTTCTAACGCTAACCCCGGCTTGTAGTTGTGCTTAAACTTTATAAATTTCAGATTTGCCTATTCACCCCCCTCTAGGCGACTTTCAATTGGTGTCGGAGCCCGGTACTTCATTAGAGCCTAACCGCTCGAAGTGATGTCGGGAGATCACGCCAAGAAGGAGATGGTGACCGGCGAGAAGCCCGTCACAAGCCACGGGAAGGCTCCATCGGGAGAGTCCAGCAACAAGATGAAGGGATCCCCTTCACACAACAAGACGCATCGGAGTGGCGAGAAGAAAAAGAAGATGAAAAAGGTGGTCTACTACGAGACCGACTCTTCATCGCCATCCACCTCCGGCTCCGACGCGCCTTCCATCACTTCTAAGCGCCATGAGCGCAAGAAGTTTAGTAAGATTCCCCTACGCTATCCTCACGTTTCTAAACACACTCCTTTACTTTCTGTTCCATTAGGCAAACCATCCGTTTTTTAGGGTGAAGATTATTCTATGTAGAGTGCTAGAATGAAAGGTCATCTAACCTCACTCCACAAAAGCATATGGGATGTCGTTGAGTATGGAGCGCAGGTACCATAGGTGGGGGATAAGTACTATGACTCGGATGAGGCCGACCAAATACGACACTTTAACTCCCAAGCAACAACTATACTCCTCGCCTCTCTAAGTCGAGAGGAGTATGACAAAGTGCATGGGTTGGAGACCGCCAAAGATATTTGGGATGTGCTCAAGACCGCGCATGAAGGAGATGAGATGACAAGGATCACCAAGCGAGAGACGATCGAGGGGGAGCTCGGTCGTTTCATGCTTCACCAACGAGAGGAGCCACAAGCGATGTACAACCGGCTCAAGACCTTGGTGAACCAAGTGCGCAACCTCGGGAGCACCAAATGGCATGACCATGAAATGGTCAAGGTTATTCTTAGATCACTCGTTTTTCTTAACCCTACTCAAGTTCAATTAATTCGTGGTGATCCTAGATATACACTAATGTCTCCCGAGGAAGTGATAGGAAAGTTTGTGAGCTTTGAATTAATGATCAAAGGCTCCAAACAAATCATCGAGCGTGGCACCACCTCCACACCCGAGGTGCAACCTGTCGCCTTCAAAGCGATGGAGGAAAAGAAGGAAGAGTCTACATCAAGTAGGCTTCCCATCGATGCCTCCAAGCTCGACAATGAGGAGATGGCTTTAATCATCAAAAGCTTTCGCCAAATCCTCAAGCAAAGGAGGGGGAAAGATTACAAGCCCCGCTCCAAGAAGGTTTGCTACAAATGTGGTAAGTCCGGTCATTTTATCGCTAAATGTCCTTTATCTAGTGATAGTGACAGGGATAACGACAAGAGGGGACAGAAGAAGGAAAAGAAGAAGTACTACAAGAAGAAGGGCGGCGATGCCCATGTTTGTCGGGAGTGGGACTCTGATGAGAGCTCCACCGACTCCTCCTCCGACGAGGACGTCACCAACATCACCGTCAACAAGGGTCTTCTCTTCCCCAACGTCGGCCACAAGTGCCTCATGGCAAGGAATGGCAAAAGGAAGGTAAAATCTAGAGCCTCCACTAAATATGCATCATCTAGTGATGAGGATAACTCTAGTGATGATGAGAATAATTTGCTAGCTCTTTTTGCCAACCTCAACATGCAACAAAAGGAGAAATTAAATGATTTAATTGGAGCCATTCATGAAAAGGATGAACTCTTGGATAGCCAAGAGGACTTCCTAATTAAAGAGAATAAAAAGCATGTTAAGGTTAAAAATGCTTATGCTCAGGAAGTAGAAAAGTGTGAAAAATTAACTAGTGAGCTAAGCACTTGCCATGATATCATTTCCAACCTTAGAGATGAGAATGCTATATTAAATGCTAAGGTTGAGAAGTTAGATAGTTGTGATGATTCAATTGTTAGTCTTAGAAATGATAATGCCAATTTGATTGCTAAGATTGACAAATTGAATGCATCACTCTCTAGCCTTAAAATTGAGAATGAAAAATTAATTACTTAGGCTAAAGATTTAAATGTTTACAATGATGTTATTTCCAATCTTAGAAATGAAAATGTCATGTTACATGCTAAGATTAATGAATTAAATGTTTGCAAACCCTCTACATCTACCATTGAGCATGTTACTATTTGTACTAGATATAGAGACATTAATGTTGATGCTATTCATGATCACCTAGCTTTAATTAAACAACAAAATGATCACATAGCTCAACTTAGTGCTAAGATTAATGAGCATGACTTAGAAAATGAAAAAAATAAATTTGCTAGAAGCATGCTCTATAGTGGGAGATGCCCTGGGATTAAGGACGGCATTGTCTTCCAAAAGGGAGACAATGTTAAGCTTAATGCCCCTAAGAAACTATCTAATTTTGTTAAGGGTAAGGCTCCCATGGTTCAGGATAACGAGGGTTACATTTTATACCCTGTTGGTTATCCCGAACACAAAATTAGGAGAATTCATTCTAGGAAGTCTCACTCTGGCTCTCATCATGCTTTTATGTATAAGAGTGAGGCATCTAGTTCTAGGCAATCAACTAATGTTAAATTGCCTAAAAAGAAATCTCCTATTGCATCAAATGAACCTAATATTTCATTTAAGACTTTTGATGTTTCTTATGTGCTCCTAACAAATCAGGCAAAGTAGTTGCCAAATATGTTGGGGGCAAACACAAGGGGTCAAAGACTTGTGTTTGGGTACCCAAGGTGCTTGTTTCTAATGTCAAAGGACCCAAGACCGTTTGGGCACCTAAGAACAAGGCCTAAATTTGTTTTGTAGGTTTATGCATTCAGGGACTTAAGTTGGATCATTGATAGCGGGTGCACAAACCACATGACTGGGGAGAAAAGGATGTTCTCCTCCTACGAGAAAAACCATGATCTCCAACGAGCTATCACATTCAGGGATGGAAATCAAGGTTTGGTCAAAGGACTTGGTAAAATTGCTATATCTCCTGACCATTCTATTTCCAATGTTTTTCTTGTAGATTCTTTAGATTACAACTTGCTTTCAGTTTCTCAATTATGCAAAATGGGTTACAATTGTCTTTTTATGGATGTAGGTGTTACTGTCTTTAGAAGAAGTGATAATTCAGTAGCATTTAAGGGAGTGTTAGAGGGTCAGCTATACTTAGTTGATTTTAATAGAGCTGAACTCGACACTTGCTTAATTGCTAAGACTAACATGGGTTGGCTTTGGTATTGCCGACTAGCCCACGTTGGGATGAAGAATCTTCATAAGCTTCTAAAGGGAGAGCACATTTTGGGACTAACAAATGTTCATTTTGAGAAAGACAGGGTTTGTAGCGCATGTCAAGCAGGGAAGAAAGTTGGTGTTCATCATCCACACAAGAACATCATGACGACTGACAGGCCGCTTGAGCTACTCCACATGGATCTATTCGGCCCGATAGCTTACATAAGCATCGGCGGGAGTAAGTATTGTCTAGTTATTGTGGATGACTATTCTCGCTTCACTTGGGTGTTCTTTTTGCAGGAAAAATCTCAAACCCAAGTGACCTTAAAAGGATTCTTGAGATGGGCTCAAAATGAGTTCGGCTTAAGGATCAAAAAGATTAGAAGCGACAACGGGACGGAATTCAAGAACTCACAAATTGAAGGCTTCCTTGAGGGCGAGGGCACCAAGCATGAGTTTTCTTCTCCCTACACACCACAACAAAATGGTGTAGTGGAGAGGAAGAATAGAACTCTACTTGACATGGCGAGGACCATGCTTGATGAGTACAAGACTTCGGACCGGTTTTGGGTGGAAGCCATCAACACCGCTTGCTACGCCATCAACCGTCTCTACCTTCACCGAATCCTCAAGAAGACATCATATGAACTCCTAACCGGTAAAAAGCCCAATGTTTCATATTTTAGAGTCTTTGGTAGCAAATGTTTTATTCTTATTAAAAGAGGTAGAAAATCTAAATTTGCTCCTAAGGCTGTAGAAGGCTTTTTGCTTGGTTATGATTCAAACACAAGGGCATATAGAGTCTTTAACAAGTCCACTGGACTAGTTGAAGTTTCTTGTGACATTGTGTTTGATGAGACTAACGGCTCTCAAGTAGAACAAGTTGATCTTGATGAGCTAGATGATGAAGAGGCTCCATGCGTCGCGCTAAGGAACATGTCCATTGGGGATGTGTGTCCTAAGGAATCTGAAGAGCCTCCACATGCACAAGATCAACCATCATCTTCAAATCAAGCATCTCCACCAACTCAAGATGAGGACCAAGCTCAAGAGGATGAAAATGAAGATCAAGAAGACGAGCCACCTCAAGAGGAGGACAATGATCAAGGGGGAGATGCCAATAATCAAGACAAGGAAGATGATGAGGATCCAAGACCGCCACAACCAAGAGTCCATCAAGCAATACAACGAGATCACCCCATGAACTCCATCCTCGGCGATATTCATAAGGGGGTAACTACTTGATCTCGTGTTGCTCATTTTTGTGAACATTACTCCTTTGTGTCTTCTATTGAGCCATATAGGGTGGAAGACGCATTAAGGGATTCGGATTGGGTGTTGGCAATGCAAGAGGAACTCAACAACTTCACGAGGAATGAGGTATGGCATCTTGTTCCACGTCCTAACCAAAATGTTGTAGGAACCAAGTGGGTCTTCCGCAACAAGCAAGATGAGCATGGTGTGGTGACAAGGAACAAAGCCTGACTTGTGGCCAAGGGTTATTCACAAGTCAAAGGTTTGGATTTTGGTGAAACCTATGCACCCGTAGCTAGGCTTGAGTCAATTCGTATATTACTTGCCTATGCTACTTACCATGGCTTTAAGCTCTATCAAATGGACGTGAAAAGTGCCTTCCTCAATGGACCAATCAAGGAGGAAGTCTATATTGAGCAACCTCCCAGCTTTGAAGATAGTGAGTACCCCAATCACGTTTATAAACTCTGTAAGGCGCTTTATGGGCTCAAGCAAGCCCTAAGAGCATGGTATGAATGCCTAAGAGATTTTCTTATCGCTAATGGCTTCAAAGTCGGAAAAGCCGATCCTACTCTCTTTACTAAAACTATTGCAAATGATTTGTTTGTATGCCAAATTTATGTTGATGATATTATATTTGGGTCTACTAACAAATCTACATGTGAAGAGTTTAGTAGGATTATGGTTCAAAAATTCGAGATGTCTATGATGGGGGAGTTGAAGTATTTCTTAGGATTTCAAGTCAAGCAACTCCAAGAGGGCACCTTCATTAGCCAAATAAAGTGCATTCAAGACATTCTTACCAAGTTTGGGATGAAGGATGCCAAGCCCATCAAGACACCCATGGGAACCAATGGGCATCTCGACCTCGACACGGGAGGTAAATCCGTAGATCAAAAGGTATACCAGTCGATGATAGAATCTTTACTCTATTTATGTGCATCTCGACCGGATATTATGCTTTCCGTATGCATGTGTGCAAGATTCCAAGCCGATCCTAAGGAAGTTCACCTTAGGGCCGTAAAACAAATCTTGAGATATTTAGTTTATACACCTAAGTTTGGTCTTTGGTACCCCAAGGGATCCACTTTTGATTTAATTGGTTATTCAGATGCTGATTGGGCAGGGTGTAAAATTGATAGAAAGAGCATATCAGGGACTTGCCAGTTCTTGGGACAATCCCTAGTGTCTTGGGCTTCAAAGAAACAAAATTATGTAGTTCTTTCTACCGCCGAAGCTGAGTACATTGCCACAGGCCATTGTTGCGCGCAATTGCTTTGGATGAGGCAAACCCTTAGGGACTATGGTTACAAATTAACCAAAGTTCCTCTCCTATGTGATAATGAGAGTGCAATCCGCATGGCGGATAATCCCGTTGAGCACAGCCGCGCTAAGCACATAGCCATTCAGTATCACTTTTTGAGGGATCACCAACAAAGGGGGATATCGAGATTGCATATGTTAGCACTAAAGAACAATTAGCCGATATCTTTACCAAGCCATTAGATGAGAAAACTTTTACCAAACTAAGGCATGAGCTAAACATTCTTGATTCTAGGAATTTTGATTGATATTTTGCACACATAGCTCATTTATATACCTTTGATCATATCTTTTTCATGTGCTATGACTAATGTAGTTTTCAAGTGTATTTCATGCTAAGTCATAGATTGAAAGGGAAATGGAGTCCTCGGCGAAGACAAGGCTTCCACTCCACTCCATCGAATTATTCATCTTTCGCCGTCACTCCGCACCGCTCTCCAATTTTGTATAATCGTCACTCATATTTTATTTGCCAAAGGGAGAGAACATAATGTAAGGGCTTATATTTCACTCAAAAGTATCCGTTTTTGGCGATTCATGCCAAAGGGGGAGAAAGTATTAGCCCAAAGCAAAAGGACCGCACCACCACCAATTTCAAAAATGTAGTCTTTCAATTTGTATTAAAAGAAGTTTTTCAATTGGTATCTTATTTTTGATATAATTTCAAAATTGGTATGATCCGTTTCAAAATTAATATCTAAAACTCTCTTGAACACTAAGAGGAGAATTTCATTGATGGGGAGTTTTGTTTAGTCAAAGGAAAAGCATTTGAAACAGGGGGAGAAAATTTCAAATCTTGAAAATGCTTCTCAAAATCATATTCATATACCTTTGACTATTTGCAAAAAGACTTTGAAAAGATTTTCCAAAAATATTTGCAAAAACAAAACAAGTGGTGCAAGCGTGGTCCAAAATGTTAAATTAGAAGAAAGCATCCATGCATATGTTATGAAATGTAAATTGGTTTAATTCTAAGTGACCTTTGCACTTACCTTATGCAAACTAGTTCAATTCTGCACTTATAAATTTGCTTTGGTTTGTGTTGGCATCAATCACCAAAAAGGGGGAGATTGAAAGCGAAATAGGCTCAAACCTTTTCCTAAATGATTTTGGTGGTTGAATTGCTCAACACAAATAATTGGACTCACTAGTTTGCTCTAGATTATAAGTTCTACAGGTGCCAAAGGTTCAACACAAACCAATAAAAAGTCCAAGAAAGGGTTCAAATAAAAAGAGCAAAAGACAACCGAATGCTGCCCTGGTCTGGCTCACCGGACTGTCCGGTGTGCCACCGGACAGTGTCCGGTGCACCAGGGTGAATTCACTCAAACTGCTCAGCTTTGGGTTTCTGGAAATGGCCCTCCGCTATAATTCACCGGACTGTCCGGTGTGCCAAGCGGAGTAACGGCTACAGCACCAACGGTCGACTGCAAAAGTGAATAGTGAACAGTGAACAGTGCCGACTGCGCGCGCAGAGTCAGAGCAGGCACCAGATGGCGCACCGGACAGTGAACAGGACCTGTCCGGTGCACCACCAGACTGTCCGGTGGCCCACATGTCAGAAGCTCCAACGATCGAACCCTAACGGTTGGGTGACGTGGCTGGCGCACCGGACAGTGTCCGGTGCGCCCTTCGACAGCAGCCTTCCCCAACGGCCACTTTGCTGGTTGGGGCTATAAATACCCCCAACCACCAACACTTCAAGGCATCCAAGTTTTTAGCCAACACATTTAATACAAGAGCTAGTGCATTCAATACAAGACACAAATAGAGTGAATCAAAATCTCTCCAAGTCCCAATTCCACTCAAAGCAATTAGTGACTAGAAGAGAGAGTTTTGTTGTGTTCTTTTGAGCTCTTGCGCTTGGATCGCTTTTCTTCTTCCTCTATTCTTGCTTCCAAGTCCTTTGTAATCAAAGCAAGAGACACCAATTGTGTGGTGGTCCTTGTGAGGACTAAGTGTCCCATTTGATTAAGAAGAGAAGCTCACTCGGTCTAGGTGACCGTTTGAGAGAGGGAAAGGGTTGAAAGAGACCCGGTCTTTGTGACCACCTCAACGGGGAGTAGGTTTACAAGAACCGAACCTCGGTAAAACAAATCACCGTGTCATCCGCTCTTAATCGCTTGTGATTTGTTTTCGCCCTCTCTTTCGGACTCGATTATATTTCTAACGCTAACCCCGGCTTGTAGTTATGCTTAAACTTTATAAATTTCAGATTTGCCTATTCACCCCCTCTAGGCGACTTTTAGATACGCGGGCGGCAGTTGAAGAAACGGCCGCTGGAGTGCATGGCGGCTGAGCCATCGCGCCGTGCCTGGCTGCTGTACGCTGCACGCAGGGAACGGGCCAGCACACCTGGCTACCGCGCGCTGGGAAGGATGAGCTGGGCCGCGCCAAAAAAGAAAAGGGTGTGCGTCGAGTGGGCCGCGGGCGACCGGCCCAAGAGGGGGAAGCGTGGGGGCGCGGGAGGAGCCTAGCTGGGCCGCGCAGGGGAGGAAAATCGGTGGGCCTGCGCAGGAAAAATCGGTGGAGAAAAGAAAAAAGGGGGAAAGGAAGGGAGGCCGTGGTTGGGCCGCTGCGGGGCTGGGCTAGAATGGGGGGGCGGGCGCGCTGTGGCAGAACCTCCCAAGTTATTGGGCCCACATGCACCTGTCCTTGTCTCAAAGACCTCAGATGGCTATGCATGTGCACCAGATAACTTAACAGGATCTGTCCGAGTGCCCCAAGGACCTCGGATAAACCACTTACAACCAGAACCGCAAGATTAAGTAATACAAATCACATACATCAACATTTTTGCAGCGGAAATCTTATTACCAAATTTTACAAGTTACAAAAATTTTACTTTGTACATGATCGGAGTGATTACAAAGGTGATTCCAAGAAATAACTTTAAATTGTTATAAATTATTTATAAGTTTGAAATATATGCTAGCTCAAGTGACCATCCTTAGTAAGAAGTATAGAAGGATTACTTAGACTTATAAGAGGGCCGAGCCCACCGGCACTTAACACCATCAACAGCAGCACAAAGTTAAAACCTGAAAACAACAGGGAATAAAACCCTGAGTATGGAATTACTCAGCAAGTCTTACCCGACTAAGGAAAAGACTCTCAAGGGTATGCTGGATTTGGGAATCAAGGAGAGGCTTTAGCAAAAATCAACTTAGATACTTTTGCAGAAATAGCTTACTAAAGTGAGTCCTTACTTTCAATATTTTAATGCCAGATTAAATATTAATAGACTCTGTTTGCATATGGTCTACTTTCACCATCTCATCAATACAACATCATTTTTATTCATAAGGTTCACATCCTAACTTATGTTGTAGGTCAGTGATCAAGTCTCCACTCTCCAGGGATATAACGGCGATCCGAATCGATTTACTCAGCTGAGGATCTCTAACCACATGACATATGTAGCACTTAACCCTTGCATATGTCAACTCACCACCGAGGTTCTTAAGACCAGATCAGGTTCACGTCAACCGAGAGAACAGATACACCACTGTCCGGCCTCTTGCCACGGAGGGTACACGCTACTCTCGCCACCGCTCCACACCCATTGCGTGTTATCTTATTCTGGTATTAGTCTGCCCGAGGCAAAGCTTACCCTGTCCCATTTCCAGGGCATGTGGCCAGTTAAGATAGTCCTTGATCTAGCAGGCCTAAATACGCATCCAATCCATAATAAACCTGGGTAGAACATCACCTGTTCCTAGCCCAAGTCCCAATTTAAGTACTTCTATCCTTAGGATTGTTTGTGTTCCTTAGGATGAAAAGAGCATCACAGGGAACTTTGCAGTGAGATCCCACCATGCTCCCAATGAAAATATATTCTTGCAGGTAGAAGCCATCCTTCCTCAGGATAACCCCTGAGCTAGGCAGTATTGCAAAAGACAACCTCTATCCACAAGATCTAAGCAGGGCTAAGCATTTTTGTAAATCATATTTTTGATACTTCACCAGAAGTATCTATAAAGGTATGGATATCAAGGAAGGCAATGCATCAAAAGTTTTCCAAGCAACTCCTATAAACCTAATGCAAATTTCACTAGACTTAAAGTGTGCAAAAATTATTTAAAAACACAAGGAAGGGGTTACATGCACTGGGGCTTGCCTGGAATAAACACTAGGTTAGTGTTTGTTAGATGGTGATCTCTTGACGACCATCTTTTGTCTTCGCATTTGTTCCAATTATCCATCTTCAGGTTAATCATCTTGCGAATTAGCCCGCGCTTGGGGTCGACTTGGCTTGTCTTCCGCATCACGCGATTATTTAACGTGCCTGAATGAAATGCATTATGCACATGAATGCATATAGATAGAAATATTATAAACCTAAATAGTGCTACATAATAGCGAATTTAAACACCTAGCGGCGAGGCGTTGTACAATTTTATACGATAACACTAGCTATCGACATACGACTAAGCGCAATAATTACACTTCTCTAGATTAACCGAACCTAACGCAAAATCACGAGATAACAAATTATACACATTTAATACAATTAGCCTAAACACAACATATCAGCTAATTAATTAAATTCTAAACTTATCGCTCGTTTTATAAATTATACTACATTGCTCACAAAGAACTATTTTAATTTTATTTTACTCCTCACATATTTTACATGTCAATAATTGCTCAAACATTTCTTTATCGTAAATATATACACATTTTTATAAGTGATTAAAATATTTCATTGTCACACAGGCCTACTAATATTCTACTCGGTACACTACTTTAGCTAATTGACCGGAATAGCGAAATAACTCGCTAAAATTGAATCTTGCTCGATAATCGCAAGAACTACGAAGTCGACGAGAGTTTCGTGACTTACGCAATTTATCGAGCACCCTAATGAGCCTCGCACTAACACATTAACATATTCAACGATCGAACTATACTGAATAATTTATCGCCTTACCGTTTCCACAACTGACATGAATCCACGAGATCGGTAGCGATTTTCTGATTCAGGCAATTTGTCGATCGTTTAGGGAATATCGCGCTGCTAGCTTCGTCTTCATCCGATCCTTGGGATTCCTTGATGATGCACGGAATGACGACAATCTTCGATTGAAGTCTTCGACCGAGTACTTGATAAGCAATGCACAGGAATCTCGCTTATTTTTGTCTAAAGTCCGAGATTTGTGGTTCGACGAGATCGATGACACGGTTGGGAATTAAAGTCGAGCGAACCGAGAGGGCGCACAACGAGCTGGAGCTGAAGCACTGCGATGGGCAAAGTGGAGCATGGCTAGCGCATGTCCACCAAAGAACTCACACACACAGGAGCTCTGCGGCAGGGAACATATAGAGGGAGCAGGCGTGGTACATAGGGAACTTGCGGCCTGCGCGAGGGACTCGGCTGGAGAAAGAAGATCATGGCGAGGAGACGCAGGGGACGCTTCATGGTTGAATCCAGAGCACGCTGGCAAGCAGGGATTCGTGCGCGCAGCCACAGACGAACTTTGCACGCAGGAGGCCGACGCAGGGGAAACTGGAGCAGGGAGTTGGCCGGGCACGAGCGAGCAGAGGAAGTCCGTCAGGCCAGGGAACTCAGGGTGAGCTCGCCGATACCGATGTCCATGGCCAGGGCGCAACACGCCTAGGGAGCGAAGGGGCCGGGGCGAGCTCGGCGGTGGTGGATGTGCGCAGGGAGAGAGACCACGGCACGACACAGGGGGCGAGCAGAGCAGAGCAGGGACGGCTCCACGGCGGGGTCGCAGGGCTGGAGCAAGAAAGAAGACTCGCCAGGGAAAGCTCACGGCAGCCTCTGGGGGTCAATCTCCAAACCATACCGAGCAGGGGGAGGAACGACTGGAGGTTTGAAGAAATGCAAAGCTAGGCGGCGGAATCCTTCCTGCTGCGAGAGGAAGAAGACACGAGGGAGAGAGAGAGTCGCGAGCGCTGAGAGAGAGAAGCAGGGGGCGCGGCTATGGGAGTGGGAAGGGCGAACACCATAGAACTCTGCGTGGCATCAGAGAGCTCCAGCCAGGGAGCCGAGTGCAGAGAGAGAGAGACGGCCGAGCACTGCGAGGATGAGCACCGCGCGGTGAAGATAAAGGAGCAGGGGCGGTGGCTGGAAAAAAAAATCCGGGTAGAGGCGGCTGGGCGGCTGGGGATAGGATCCGAGTAGATTTTTTTATTTTCTTTTCTTTCTTTTTTTACCAAGAATTAGAGATATTTTTGAATCCCATTTTTAGTGATGTATAGTGGTTCAATACACAATACGGATACATTTTAGTTTTCCGAATCATGAAACAAAAAGTCAGAAGAATAACAATTTTGACGGTTCGGTCTGAATCTCGTTCAGATAATTTTCATGACTATTCCAGCCACGATGTAAACGGACCAGATTGAAACGAGTTCGGCCTCGGTATTTTAATCTGCTCTGCGTGATTCGACCGAAAGTAGCCGAAACCAGATCTGCAATGTATACGCGATTTTATCGTCGAAACAGCGTGCTGAATAATAAATTGGGTAATAACTTCACGCACGATTTTTCTCGGACAATGCGCGATACAGATTATTTCGCCTCGAATATTTTAATCGTCGAGTTCTTCTTAATCTGTTTGGTATAAAATCATCCGAGTGGGTCGAGCATCTGAATTCGTATTCGCGCGAGCGATGAATTTTAAATAATCACCGAATGCACCGATTTTCGAAACAGCTATGTTCCGAACATCACAAAAATTTAGGAAGAGCCTGGATAGATAAACATGATGTCGAACTCGCAACAGACAAAATAGATGCGATACAAAAATCGCGATAGATGAAGATGGTTAAATTTTAGCATCTGTTTTGTCCACTGATATTACGTACTTAAATCCATACTCGTTGTCGAGCAGACGGTAAACACCTGGAGTGTTACACGCGCCAGGTGGGCTGCCAGAGGGAGAGAAATGGGCAAGGGAGAGCTTTGGTGGAAGCTTTCTATTTTCCCTTTTTTGCCCTAATCCCCACCCAAAAATCTACTTCCTCGCGAAAACACTCAACCACAAGCAAGAAAACATGGTCCGACATGATGCAACAACCATAAAGATTACACCGAGGGTTTAGTTACACGAGATATTCGAGTTAACTCTCGTTAGAATTTTGAAAAGGGGCAGGGTATAGCGAAAAGAAATGGGAAAAGAGAGGTAACGCCTGAATTTGGCGAGTGAAGGAGAAAGAAAAAAATTAAAATTTGGAGCGTTACAGTACTGAGCCACGACATGTGGGCCCAGGAACATAATAGATGTAGTACTTGGAGCTACTAATGTTTGCTGCTGGAGCAATCTTCTTACGCCCTGACGTCTGAGATCTACGTAGCCTCGGCGTGCAGGGGAAGCTTCTTGTATAAGGGATGATGAGCACAGTGCGCCGCGCAGCACGGACGCACTGTTTGACAATGGACTGGACAGGTGCGTCGTCTGCAGGGTGGCCCTGGCGCCGCCTGCCAGCGGAGTGGACAGGATGCATTAAATGCTGAGGGGGCACATCGTCTATCAGCAGGGTGGACAGGCGGTGCATCCTCTCTGCAATAAGTGTAGAGATCGTGCGGCCTAGAGGCCTTACGTCAGGCTCCGCCCGTTGGCTTATGTCGTGGGCAACAAGCCACGTGGCAGCATCAGATCTCCGCCTGAGCGGGGAGCGCAAGCATACATGATAAGGCCTGGACACGTGTCAGTACCAGGCCCTTGCTTATGCCAGGGTCTCCCCTGTCCCAGGACCTTGTTGTGGCCCGGACCTTACTCGGAGGGATCTAGACCCCATCCAAGGGACCCGGCATGCTTACTTGGGAGTCCCGGGTCGTAATCGGGGGTCCGGGTTGTGCGTACAGTGGTCTGGTGCTCCCTCGTGGAGGTCCGGTCAAACTGATACATCCTGGGATGTATCATCTTTTCTCGCCACGTGGTGCCCCTTAAGCCGCCCATGTGGTGGGGTCGGGTGCTGTTCACCGTGCGGCTTGGGAACGCCATACGAGCACCGCGTCTTCATACTGTAGTAGGGGGTTCCCTGATTCAGGGTACCAACACTAGCCCCCGGGCCCACCTTAGGGGAGGATACGAGCCTGCAGGTGGGGCCAAAGTCTGATTGGCGATTGGCTCGCTGCCCCTGCGCGCCTGTTGATGCAATTACTGCCGGTCCGCCCATGGTCACGCCGACTGCCACGCCTGTCCCCGCAGTTTACTAACTAGTGACCTCCGCACTTAATGTCTTTGTTGGGCCATGTGCGGGGTGCCTCGAGTCGCTGCATTGGTTTTGGAAATTTATCTTCTCAGTCTTCTGCGACGGCCTCGAGGAGACACGGTATTGACACGAGCGGCGGTGCGACTTCTCTGCACCCAGAAACTGGCGCGCGGGTGCATGACATGTGGGCCTGGGCCCCCATGCCAGTGGTTGGACCACTGGCTGTAGCGAAGCCGAGGGGGCGCACAACCGAGGGGTGGTTGCACGCTCCTTATGCGGCGGTTCGCCTTCTTGACCGCTAGTTGCGGCGGAGATGAAAGGGCGTATAACCACAGGGCGGTTGCACGCTCCTTGTGCGGCGGTTCTCCTTCTTGACCGTTAGTTGCGGCGAAGATGAAGGGGCGTACTACCGCGGGGCGGTGGCATGCTCCTTGTGCGACGATTCGCCTTCTTCGCACTTCGGGCCAGCTTGTATGACATGTGAGGCCTGGCCCCCGTGTCATAGGATGGGAACCCTGGTGCGCATCGGGGGAGACCTTGCCCGTGACGCTTTAGGGCGCGAGCGGGGAAATCTGCCTTTAAAAAGGGGTTCACCACTCGAGTAGCAGCCATGTCTTGCTTCTTTCCCACTCGCGGCGTCCTTTCGCCTCCGAGCTCTCCACGCCCGCTTGCCTTCAAGGTCTCTGCTTCGTGTTTCCGTAGTCACCATGGCCTTGCTAGACCCTTGCGAGCGCTTCCAGCCCGAGGTGGCACTCAACTTGGTGCGCAACCCGCTCGGATGGGGTGTGCTGACATTTGCCGGGAGGACTTGTGCTGGTGTCTCTCCTCTCGGCGACCTTGCTACCAAAGAGTTTGTGTTCTTTGTTTCCAAACTCCCCAGCGGGTTGGCTCTGTCGATCCCATCTTTCTTCGTGCAGCTGCTGGAGGGGCTTGGCCCCCAGCATCTACCCGTGGTGTCCTGCTTCATCCTTCAGGCAGCCATCGTCGCCTACCTCCGCTGGATGTCCGTGGAGGCGACGCTCCTTCCCGCTTCTTCCTCCAGCATTCGGGGGAAGGATGATCACCAGCCTCGTGAAGGTGGACATCGGGCTGAGCCACGGCTCCATCCCATGCGCCCCCAATTCTTTGGGGTGGGAAGTGAGCCGTGTTGCGGCTCCATCTCTTTGGCTTTGATGGTTTTGGTGCTGCCTCCAACGCTGCCTCCCACCGCCAAGCAGGGCATGGCTGTCCATCCACCGCACAGGCAATGGTCGCGCCGTGCATAGGTCCACCGCATCTGTGGCGTCCCCTGCGCCGCCGGCCGCACTGCTCTGACGCTGCCCGGGGGGTCGTACAAGACGTCGTACGCCGTGGAGGTGGCGGCCATGTTCTTGGATGGTCTTGGCCTCACCCCCATAGGAGGACGAGGGTGAGGACCTCTTCGCGTTGAGGTGGCCGCCGCCGCCGCCAATCCACCGGTGCAGAGGTGGCCGCCGCCGCTGGTTAGCCGTTGGTGCAGAGGTGGCCACCTTCGCTGGCGAGGCTGCCCGGAGCTAGCTTCCAACGTGACCCTGCTGGTGCAGAGTAGTCCATTCCTGTAGAGTAGAGATAGAGTCCACTTAAAAGCGGATGTAATACTTTTGCTTTTTGTAAGGTACTTTTGAGTACTATTTATCAAGCAGTATTAGCACTTATCTGTGTATCACTTGTCCTTGTTGTGTGTGGTGTAACCGATTCCTCCTTGGTACCTAGCCCCCGGGATGTAGGCTCAATTTGTCGAGGCTATTGACTAGCATACCTAAGAAAGAGTTGGCAATGGCCCCTAGGAGGTAGCCTCGACTGGGACCTGAGCCTGCACACAACTTTAGCTAGGGAGCATTAGTAGTACACCCACAGGACCCGCCATCTGACACTAGTCATCCTTTGATACATGCTCGGGACCTGCAGGGTCTAGTCTGGGAGGCCAAGTTGTGCGTCCGGACCCCTTAGATGGTGGTTCGAGGTACTAGGACACCCGTCGCAGAGTGGTGGAGCATGCAAGCCCACGGTACGGAACCAGGCTGAGCGGCTACACGGGCTCCGGACCACCCCAGGAGACAAGTGTCCATTCTCTAGTTCCGGACCCTAGGTTACCGGACCCATAGAACTTATAGCTCCAAATACTAGGGTACCCGTCATGGAGTGGTGGAGTGTGCAGGCTTTCGGGTACGGGACCAGGCTAAGCGGCCACACAGGCTCCGGACCACCCCATGGAACGGGCTTCCGTTCTTTAGAATCGGCCCCTAGGCTGTCGAGCCCTCCTGCTTTCGCAAAGAGGTCCTAAACTGCAAGCCTGGCTGTTCAATTCGGATGTCATTATGTCTGATGGAAAGGGAACTGATTGGGTGGGTTAGATAAAATAATATCTGGAAAACTACAAGGTAAGACCATGGAGCAGTAGGATAAACTATTATAGAGGCACATCTGAGGGGGTAAATCTTTTCTTTATAACCTATCATGCATGGGTGCAGACCAACAAGCTGGGCTTATGAGGGCGGACCTCACCGGGTTGGCGTACACGTATGCGTTACCTAGTTACAAAAGGGAGAAAAATTCGACCCCTCAGACTTGCTCCTATGGATAGAACTTACAGAGATGCTCCAGTGGCCAGGAAGAGGTACTCCTTCAGTCATAGCAAGATAGTCACCCCCGGGTCGGCGTATTCCCATCACCTTGAAGGGTCCTTCCCAGCTGGGGGAGAGTTGTGGAGCCCTTCTTGGTTTGGTACCTGTTGTAGGACTAGGTCCCGACCCTAGGTTCCCATCTGTGTTTGATGTGGGAGTCCTCGTCCTCGTGCTATAGCCATTTCTGCATGGACCTGCCAGAAGCTTGGACCCGTGGGGAGTCCAGAAGGGTTTTTGGGGGAAGGCAGGCTTCGGCCCCGTAGACCGGGGAGTTCGGGGTCCCTCCGGGGGTTCACCTAGTTGTCGCCACCGGAGTGGGAGTCTCCAGCGAAGACGTCCTTCAGGTCCCCCTCGGGTGACTGATACCCGAGGTCCCGTTCAGCCGCGGCCACCTCGCCGTCGTCGACCTTTTCTTTGCCAGGTCGGCGACGAGGTGGGGAGCCGTCCTTGGAAGACTGCTCGTGCCGCTCGCTGACGCGTTTCGCAAGGTCAATGATCTCGCGACACTCCGCGGCGTTGTGGCGACCGTTAGGGTGCACAGGGCATGAGCTGATGTTACCCCTCTAAGGCTGTAGGCGTTTGTTGCGGTCACCCCAGCCCCCGGTCGCGGCTGCAACGACTAGAGCGGTGGACCATGACTCCTGGTAGTCGCTGTCCTTCTTCTTTTTCTTCCTACCGTCCCGGGGGACGGCACCCGAGCCACCCGATTGGGCAGCCCCGATTTGTGGGGTCGAGTGCCATGCACGGCCCTTGGCGGCTCTTGCGCATTTGTTGGCCAAAGCAAAGAGTGTGGGGACAGTCTCCACGTCATGCGTGGCCAACTTCTCCAACATTTTCTCATCACGTACTCCCTAGCGGAAGGCCGTGATGATGGAAGCATCGGAAATGCAAGGTATAGTACCTCGCACCTTGGTGAAGCGGGAGATGAACGTCTGGAGAGTCTCCTCGGGCTCCTGCCTTACCGTGTGGAGGTGGGCCTCCACAGCGTGCTGCTGGTAAGCGCTGGCGAAGTTTGTAATGAACCGCGCGCAGAGCTCTTCCTAGGAGTAGATTGACCCTGGGGAGAGGTTCATGAGCCAAGTCCGGGCAGGTCCAGACAAGGCGACATGAAAATATGTCGCCATCACAGCGGTGTTTCCACCTGCTGTTGTGATAGCGGTGACGTACACTTGCAGGAATTTCGACGGGTTTGACGTACCGTCGTACTTTTCTGGCAGGTGTGTCCAAAACTTGGATGGCCATGACGCCGCATGGAGATGATCCGCGAGGGCGGCGTAGCCCACGCCGGCCAAGGGGATACCCGCTTGGGACCGTGTGCCCATTGGGGCCTGCGGTGC
Source organism: Zea luxurians (assembly GCA_029449295.1). Lineage (NCBI taxonomy): Eukaryota > Viridiplantae > Streptophyta > Magnoliopsida > Poales > Poaceae > Zea > Zea luxurians. The sequence continues at coordinate 3,956,196 of JAOPSE010000009.1, read as the reverse complement.
TACCGCAGCGAAGTCTTGATCGAGGTTGCGACCCTCGACGTTTTGGCGGCGCTCGCGTGCCCTCTCTAAAGAGACCCGGGCGTCCTCTCCCGCACGCCTGCGGTTGAGTTCTGCCCGGAGGTCGTTGGTCTGTGCACCCCTCACTGAGGGTGAGCGCACAGACGCCAACGTCTCATGTTGGCGCCGGGATGACCGTGGTCTCGACCTGGTCGAGGTAGAATGTGCCATGCCGAGCAGTCGGTCGACATCGTCCTGCCACTGCTTCATGGCCCCTAGTGAGGCCGTGGAGCTTGGAGGGTGACGCAGCAACTCCCTGGCTGCTGACAATGCTCCCAGCGCTGCCCTCGACGGAGTCCGGGATGTCTGCACAGTTGTATGCTGCCGTGCAGCGTGCACAACAGCAGTGTCCAGCACTGGGCGGTTGGGAACCTATGGCGTGGAAGAAACAACTTCTTCCTCCACCAGGAAATCCGTTGAAGTCTCGGCGCTGTGACGGAACCTCCCAAGTAATTAGGCCCACCTACAGTTGTCCTTGTCCAACGGACCTCAGACAACCCTGTAGGTGCCCCTGAACCACTTGACAAGTTCGGTATCTTCTTTCTTACCTTTCCAGGAACGTTTCACCCGTCTTGCAGACATTACAGATCATCGGAGATAAAGAAATGTGGAAGCGATTACATAAACTTACATTTATTTAGAAAGTAAGATCAAGTTACTTATTACAGATCAGAGTTATCCTAGGAGTGCAGAGTAATATTATTACAATACCAAGGGAGGCAAAAACTCCTCCCGATAAGTTCTTTCACAAAAGTTCTATATGGAGGACCAAGTCCTCCCGCGGCTTCACTCTTGTTTTTCTTCCTTGGGAACCACCTTGGAGCAAAAGCAACAAAAAATTGTCGCTTCCTCACCTAAAAACAACGGAGGGATAAACCCTGAGTATGGAATTACTCAGCAAGTCTTACGCGACTAAAGAAAAGACACTCAAGGGTATGCTGGTTATAAGGGAGTCAAGGTGAGGCTTTTCAATAATCAAAGACTTTGTTTTGCAGAAATGCTTACTAAAGTGGATCCTTAAAAATCCAGTTTTAATTTGTCAAGTTAAATAAAATTACCTGCAACTAGAGTTCTTTCTACCCTAGTTCAATCACTTGTCCTACACTAGCCAATTTCTTAACAAACCATCATCTTTAGTGGATTGCTACGTGTAAGTCAGTGACCAAGTCTTCATAACCGCGAAGGTACGGCGATCCGAATCGATTATACTCAGCTGAGGATCTCCAATCACACGACATATGTAGCACTTAACCCTTGCATATGTCAACCCGCCACCGGGGTTCTTAAGACTAGATCAGGTTCACGCAAACCGAGAGCACAGATACACCACCGTCTAGCCTCTTGCTACGGAGGGTACACGCTACTCCCGCCACCGCTCCACGCCCATTTCATGTTATCTTATTCTGGCCTTAGTCTGCCCGAGGCAAGGCTTACCCATGATGAGGCATGTGACCAGCTAAAGGGTCCTCGGTCATCAAGCCTACATTGAGACGGTCCTTAATCAACACAGACGGAGACACTACACCGAGACTCCTTTCTCGTGCAAGTCACCCGCCCGGTCTCAGCTTAATCATTAAACCCAAAAACTTGGTACCTGGCAGAGGTACATCTTTTTCGATGTTGAATCCATCAAGGCCTTTGATAGATCCAGCATCAAGTTTTATTTTCGAAAACATCCCACCCACTTTTGCCATATCATCTTTTGTAAAACAAAACATTTTGTTTTTCTAAAGCAAGGCTAAGCATCAAAATCTTTTGTAAAACGGGTGATCAAGGAAGGTAATGCAGGAATTGTTTTATCAATCAACTCCTATCACCTAATGCATCAAGCAAGTGAAAAAGATTTTAAAAACATCAAGGAAGGTGGCAAATGCATCGGGGCTTGCCTTCGTTAGTAGGTGAGTCAGGCTCGGACCCGCAGATATTGAAGTAGAAACAATTCCCGGCCTGAGAATCCGAAGGTGGTGGTGTCTTCTCTTCGGTCACTTCAATCTCTTCTTCGTTTTCTAAATATAACCATATAGGTATATATAAAAGAATGAATGCCATGTAATGCTCATGAGAGTGCAAATATAATAAAGATTTATTATCTAAGTCTTGAATACAACTTTCCTTCACGGAACTCCGAGAACTTAGGGTTTCCGGAGTCAGTAAAGGAGTTCAAAGGGCAGGGGGGTTTTAGGTTCTAAGTATCAAACAAGGTCCAAATCAACCTAAATTCTACCCAAGGCTTCTAAATAATGTGTAGAGCTTATATAAAAAGTTTGAGCATTTTTGGAATTACTAGATGTTTTCTAAAAATCCAGAACTAATACTTTAAACTACTTAAAATGCCTTAAAATTCCTTATTTAACCTAAAAATCATGAAACTATTTTTATTAAATTCTATGGAAAATAATAAGTCTAGGAAAATTGGTTTCACAATTTTAGGATTTTTCTACAATTTTCTACAAGTTATTTGGTTCTGAAGTAAAAGGAAAAGGAAAAAGGCAGCAACAGTAGTGGGCTGATTTCGGCCCACACGACCCAGATCCATGCAGAAGCGCGCCCGCGCCCGCGCGCGCTGGCGGCTTTGCAAAAACACGCTCAGGGTTCTAGCGAACTAGAGACAGGTTCTTCCACTGTTGCAATGAGTCGCTGACAAATTGCAGAGAAGTCCACGGTTTTCTATTCCTTTACATCACGCGATCCCCGACGGCGTTCACGCCCAGCCGAGCTTCGGCGAGCGCCTGCACCGACCGAATGGGGCAACGGCTAGGGTTCCCGAGCGGCGGACATCAAATCGGACCTATCCCGAGCATTTCCCCTAACCTAATTCCATCTATGGCCCAATGGCTTGCTCTGGCCACGGTGACCGTGAACATCACGGCGAGACAACCGTGTTCCCGGCGACCAGAGAGCTCCTAGCGCAATTACGTGGGTCGGAGAGCATCGTAGACCTATGAGTGTACTTAAACGGGGAAGAAGATGGTATGAGCGGACCTGATTTGGGCTGGCCACGGAAAGCTGGAGTTCACGGAGTTCTTCAACTGATTTGGGGGAAGTTTAAAATTTGTGCTTACTGGTGATTGACTGGGAGCAATACCGGTTGGGGTGGTGCGTGATGATGTTGTGAAGCTAGCTGCGGGCTCAATTTATAGGAGGAGCGAGCGGTGGTGATCAATTTGGCCAAGCCGTGCTGGCAGCCGGAGATGAAGAAGAACTTGGGCGCTGTGAATTCGTGTCCACCGTCGTGGCAACCCCCCGGCGACGATGGGACAGCTATAGGGAGTCACGGCGACGCGGTGGAAAGGCTTGGACACGCGGCGCAAGGCCGTGCGACGGCGATCACCGGCGTTCTTATCCAATTCCGTCGCGGTGACCATGGTACGGTGGCCAGAGTTGTTTAATGGCCGGAGTCTATCCACGGTGAGGATATTTACGCGACTTCAAGTGCTATCCGGTTACCAGTGAGTGCGAATCTCAACGGCGGCGACGATCCCGGCACAAAGTCATTGGCGGTGAGGGGCGCGGTTGATCTGATCCATCTCAGGTCATTGTACCATGGCGACTACTCATTCAGATAGCCTGACAACCATAGTTTAGGGCCAGTTTTCTTCCAAATTTCTGTGGCAACACAACCCAAACTCTGCAGCAAAGTTGGAGAGCTATATACCACCTATAATTCGACTATAGTGACTGAGCTCATTTGATCACTAGATCATGGTTGAATTCACACTCAAAGCTGACTCTGTTACACTGAATATCTGAATTTCAGAATAAACCAGCCTGATAGCCAAGCTTTGAGCTTAATTATCTCTAGATTTTTCTTAACAACTGAGCTCACACTCTTAAGCAAAGTTGTTCTCCTTAGTTTGGTCTACAACTTTGATATGGTGACCTAGGGAAAAAACCTAGAATTTAAAAGTTGCAAGGCTCCAAAGTTGAGCCTATAACCTGAAATTCAGACTTAGTATAGAACTCAATTGAGGTCTATTTTGCAAGTAAGTCCAAAACTCAGGGTTTGGCTTGTAAATTCACATATGAGTGACCCAAATGACTTAAGATACTTATTTAACTTGGTTTTTGCACTTTAGTCCAAAAGTGGACTAATTTTGCACATAGGTCCCTAGGGTTTGGTTTTAGGGTTTTCTAGGGTTTCAAATGGGGTTTTTGGTATCCCAGGGGTATAAATGTGATTCAACTTTATTCTTGGGAATATTTCATGATTGTTTGCCTAAAGCTTTTAGGTTTTCTCAATTTGGGTTATGTCTTACCCCTTTAATCCCTATTTAGGGTTAAGTTCCCTATCCAGGGTTCTATTTGCAAAGTGCTATAACAATACAACTTGTTTGAAATTTTTACCTAGTGAATGCACTCTAGGTGTGTCAAACATATGCAATGCCAATGTTTATGATGCTATGCTCAAGTTTTAGTTACAGTAACACCAGGGGTGTTACAGGCGCGGTGCTCCACGATTTGCACCATCATGCTGAGCGAGGAAACAAGCAAAAACCTAATGCCTAGCCCCCTACCTGGCACGCCAAATGTCGGAGAGGGAATTCTCCGGCCCAGTGGCGGAATGCACCCGCCCTAAATCCTAAGATGAGGAAGGGGCTTAAGCGTTTTGCATGTCTTGCTAAGCGATCACCAAGCACATGAACACGTGAGGATTTAGAGTGGTTCGGGTCGCCGGAGCGTAATACCCTACTCCACTGTGTGTTGGATTGCTATGGAAGCTTGAGCGTTTTTAGTCTCTGTCTCAGCTTGGTCAAAAAGAGCCTCCCTTTGTAACATTGCATGCTACCCCTTTTATAGCTTAAGTGGGGCATGTATAAGGGTAATGAGCCCCGACATGTGGGCCCAGGAACATAACAGATGTAGTACTTGGAGCTACTAATGTTTGCTGCTGGAGCAATCTTCTTACGCCCTGACGTTTGAGATCTGTGTAGCCTCAGCGTGCAGGGGAAGCTTCTCGTATAAGGGATGATGAGCACAGTGCGCCGCGCAACACGGGCGCACTGTTTGACAATGGACTGGACAGGTGCGCCATCTGCAGGGTGGCCCTGGCGCCGCCTGCCAACGGAGTGGACAGGACGCATTAAATGCTGAGGGGGCACATCGCCTGTCAGCAGGGTGGACAGGCAGCACGTTCTCTTTGCAATAAGTGCAGAGACCGCGTGGCCTAGAGGCCTTATGTCAGGCTCCGCCCGTTGGCTTATGTCATGGGCAACAAGCCACGTGGCAGCATCAGATCTCCGCCTGAGCGGGGAGCGCAAGCGCACAGGATAAGGCCTAGACACGTGTGAGTATCGGGCTCTTGCTTATGCCAGGGTCTCCCCTGTCCCGGGACCTTGTTGTGGCCCGGACCTTACTCGGATGGATCTGGACCCCATCCAAGGGACCCGGCATGCTTACTTGGGAGTCCCAGGCCGTAATCGGGGGTCCGGGTTATGCGTACGGGGGTCCGGTGCTCCCTCATGGAGGTCCGGTCCAACAGATACATCCTGGGATGTATCATCTTTTCTCACCACGTGGTGCCCCTTAAGCCGCCCACGTGGTGGAGTCGGGTGCTGTTCACCGTGCGGCTAGGAAACGTCGTACGGGCACCGCGTCTTCATACTGTAGTAGGGGATGAAGGGTGCTAAGCCCATGAAGACACCGATGGGAATTGACGAACATCTAGACCTCAACAAAGGAGGTAAGTCCATTGATCAAAAGGCATACCAGTCAATGATAGGTTCATTACTTTATCTTTGTGCTAGTAGACCGGACATTATGCTTAGTATATGCATCTGTGCTAGATTTCAATCCGATCCCAAAGAGTGTCACATTGTGGTCATTAAGCGAATTCTTAGATATTTAGTTTCTACGCCTTGCTTTGGGATCTGCTATCCAAAGGGGTCTACCTTTGACTTAATCGGATACTCAGATTCCGACTATGCTAGGTGCAAGGTCGATAGAAAGAGCACATCAGGGATGTGCCAGTTTCTAGGAAGGTCCCTGGTGTCCTGGAGCTCCAAGAAACAAACATTTGTTGCCCTATCCACAATTGAGGCCGAGTATGTTGCCGCAGGACAGTGTTACGCACAACTGCTTTGGATGAGGCAAACCCTCCGGGACTTTGGCTACAATCTGAGCAAAGTCCCACTCCTATGTGACAATGAGAGTGCAATCCGCTTGGTGGATAATCCTGTTGAACACAGCCGCACTAAGCACATAGACATCCTGCATCACTTCCTAAGAGATCACCAGGAAAGGGGAGATATCGACATTTACCATATTAGCACCGAGAACCAGCTTGTCGATATCTTCACCAAGCCTATAGATGAGAAAAGGTTTTGCAGGTTGCGTAGTGAGTTAAATGTCTTAGATTCGCGTAACTTAGATTGATCTATAGCATACATGTGTTCTATGCCTTTGATCATGTTACTTTAAGCTTTACTGTTTTTAATTGCTTATATGTGGTGCTCAAGTTGTACAAGGCATCCCCGGACCTCACAAGTCCCTATGCACATGATGCACATGTTTAGGGGGAGGATGTGCTACAACTTGACTCCTTTGAGACTAACCTGGTTGTTTGAGTGCACTTAAAGTAGTCTTGAAGGAACATTGAAAGGGAAAGTGAACTTGGACAAGGAAAGAGCTTCCACTGCATTCCGGTAAAATGTATCTTGTCCCAAGCTGTGTTCTCATTGCCTTTTTGCTCTTATTTGACATTTTGGTGAGGCAATGGGATTAAAGGGCCAAAAGTGATCATGTTTTGGTGCCTAATGCCAAAAGGGGAGAAAATTAAGGCCAAAGCATATGGATCAGCCAACCACTTGTGAATTTCAAAAATGTAGAAGAAGAGACTTTGTATTTGATCAAAACCCTGTTATTGCAAAATTGTTCTCCTATGGGGGAGAAGTTTGATTATGGGAAAAGGGGGAGTTTTATGCACTTGATCAAATTTTCTCTTGATAGATATCTTGATTTTCCAAATAAGTGTATTTGACTTAGAGATAAGAAAAAAGAATTTGTTTTGTGAAAATAAACCAAGTGGTGGCAAAAATGATCCAAATATGCCAAATCTCAAGTGAGAAAATTTGGTCTTCAAACCTGCACTTTTGAGAATGATGTTGCACTTTTAGTTGCTTTTTAATTTGTTGGCATAAATCACCAAAAAGGGGGAGATTGAAAGGGAAATGTGCCCTTGGACCATTTCTATAAATGTTTTGGTGATTAGATGTCCAACACATATTGTTTTAGTTCATATGTGCTAAGTGTTTGAGAAGTGCAAATCAAGAATCAAGGTATGTTTCTAGCCCTAGTAAATTGTTTTTGGATACTAACATATCTCTCTAAGTGCTAGGAACATTGCCAAGAAAACAGAAAATGAATTGGAGAAGTTTTGGCTGAGTTCAGGCAAACCAGCACCAGCATGTGGTGCACCGGACAGTGTCCGGTGCCCAAGCTGGCCCGGCGACGAACTCGTCGCTCTCGGGAAAAAGCGAAGGCACCGCGGCTAAAAATCACTGGACTGTCCGATGAGTCAACGGCGCCCGCGGCCAACGGTCGGCAGCACAATCAGCGAGCGACGCGTGGCCCGCGCCAACGGTTGGTTGGTCACACCGGACTGTCCGATGTGCACCGGACAGTGTCCGATGCGCCAACGGGACCAAAGGTCCAACGGTCGGGTGCGCCCGATAAGGAAGGAGATCGAGCACCGGACAACTACTGTTCATGTCCGGTGGTGCACCGGACTGTCCGGTGCGCCACCCGACAGAAGGCAAGAATTGCTTTCCAATTGGAACTTCCTAGCTGCCTTGGGGCTATAAAAGGGACGCCTAGGCACATGGAGCACAACACCAAGCATTCTCTAAACATTCTAAAGCGCCTAGACTTTGCCACCACACACTTAGATCAACGTGTTAGAGATTTGAGCATCGTTTGAGTTGTAAACTCCCTGCGCCGTGTTTTGTGCTCACATCTTGGCATGTGTGCGTGTGTTTTCTGCGAATTGAGTCTTACGTGTGTTGCTTTCCCTCCCTTACTCTTGAGCTTCTCTTGTGATCAATATTGTAAGGGCGAGAGGCTCCAACTTGTGGAGAATCCTCACAAACGGGAAAAGAACTCTAAAGAAAAAGACCGTGGTATTCAAGTTGATCTTTGGATCACTTGAAAGGGGTTGAGTGCAACCCTCGTCCATTGGGATGCCACAACGTGGAAGTAGGCAAGTGTTATACTTGGCCGAACCACGGGATAAAACACCGTGTCTCTTGTGTTGCTTTTTCTGTGATTGATTTCTTCTCAAGAGCTCTCTCCATAGCAACTTGGTTTAATCTAACTAACATTTTATAAACCAAGTTTGCGCTATTAGTGTTGAATTTTGCAGGATCACCTATTCACCCCCTCTAGGTGCTCTCAAGTATGTGAATTTATGAATACATATCATACATAATGTTGCAACTAAACGACCAATCTCATGTTATGTAGTGCCACAAGCAGGATCGGTCCTATGTGGGTTCTATGTGTGCGAGTTCATGAGAGTGAACGGATGATACGTCACAAACTCTAGCAAGGTATTATTAGTAATAGTCATGTTTGTATTTATGTCATTAAAGATGCAAATGTATTACTGAGTGTGAATAGATGATATTTATAAACTTCCTTTACGGGAATTTCAACAAGCAAAGCTGGAGAACTTGACCGAAGGTGCATTGTCTGGCATAATTGAAGACCTATGCACATTCATATTGAAAGAGGTCATTCCCGCTGAAGGGAAATATCATGATGCTTCCACCACATTAGCTAGGCCAGAGTTTAGAATACTAACAAAAGTTAGTAGACTATCTCTTAGACGAGATAGTTATTAGAGTATAGGTGAAAACTTTTGATGTATAGAATGTGTGAAGACATAAGAATTTGATGTATATAAATACATGATATAATTTAATTCCATGTTTCTTTCAAAATCAATATATATGTGTGTAAATAAATATAAAATTCAGTTTTGTTTGAAAATTTGAAAAAAATGGGAAAACTCCAACTAGCGGCAAAATAAAGAAAACTGCTAGTGGAAAGTGTATTTCCACAGGCGGTTTTATTAACCAAACTGCAAGTGAAATTATATTTCCACTGGCGGTTTGCTTAACCAACCGACAGTGGATATGATATTCTCATTGGTGATTTCTTTAAGAAAACCGCCAGTGAAAATATTGATTTCCACTGGCCCCTAGCACTGGCGTCACTGAAAAACGCCAGTGCAAATAGCTCTAGGACCGCCACTACAGAGCTTTATGTACTAGTGTCAGTTAAAGATACAATGCACCACATCCTTACGCTCATCAATAAATAGATCCTGATTGGATTGCCACACACGAGCGCGCAGGCTCCAGCGAGGGTGGCCGAGCAAATACAACTATTTTGGGTGTATGTGTGGATGCATTAAAATGATTAATCTTACATCCATTTATGTAGCTCACGTCTTCTGCGTGTATGTAACCAAACAAAAATTTAGATAAAGTCAATACATGCGGTGACCTATGATGAGACGATACAAGCAACCAATCAGACCGATACAAATTTGTTTGTTGGTAACTTCAAACACGTACTCTCTGTGTTTTGTAATACAAAATGCATTGGGTCCTTCTCCCTATTATATCAAAGCCATGTTTGGATCTCCCAAGAAAAATAAGAATATGGTAAAAAAACTCTCATGAGATCCAAACACTTGGTTTATGCAATGAGAGATCCTAGAATCCAACTATCTACTCAAATTCTACTATTTGGATATTCTCAATATGCAAAAATAATAATCCAGAAATCAAATGCCCCTCTTCTTTTTCCTCTAGACTAGAATCCAAAATTCTATGTTATTATTCAGAATCACTATAATAACGATATCCAAATAGGGCCAAAGATGTGCACCTCTTCTTCATATTTAAGAAAAAGGGTTTGAGTCTAAAAATATATCCCTAATTCATATTTTGGGGATAATCTTAAATGCTTCTTCCCCCTATATTATAGAATCGATGGATATTTATCAAATCATCCACAACAACAATTCACACAAAGCCATTTTACTAGAAAATTTATAATCTTTATTAGCTTAATAGAGTTGTGATATACTCAATGTCATCATCATAACCATCTTGTAAGCCACCCTCTAAGGACGACGTTTTGTAAACACTCTAATTATAGTGAAGGTTTCGTCTGGCTGGTGCATGTGGTTTTTCCTATCGCATTGCAGAATTTGTGTGTCATGATCTATGGTTTGTTGGTTGATCTACTTCGTTTTGTCTGTTGATTCTGCTAACAAAAAGGAGCAAGCAATCCAAGCGGGGAAGATTTATACTAACCCATCCAGAACCTAAAAGGGAAATAGGCTTACATCTTTTCCTAATTGATTTTGGTGGTTGAAATGCCCAACACAAATAATTGGACTAACTAGTTTGCTCTAGATTATAAGTTTTACAGGTGCCAAAGATTCACAACAAACCAATAAAAAGACCGAGAAAGGGTTCAAACAAAGAGAGCAAAAGACAACCGAAGTGTACCCTGGTCTGGCGCACCGGACTGTCCGGTGTGCCACCGGACAGTGTCCGGTGCACCAGGGAATTCCAGTCTGAACTTGCCACCTTTGGGAATTCTGGGAGCCACTTGGCTATAATTCACCGGACTGTCCGGTGTGCCAGCGGAGCAACGGCTATCTGCGCACAACGGTCGACTCTGCAAAGTGAACAGTGCAATTCAGATGTCAGAGCAGAAGGTCAGAGGGACACCGGATTGTTCGGTGTGACACCGGACTGTCCGGTGCCACATGAGGACAAAGCCTCCAACAGTCGACCAGCTCTAGGGCCTAACGACAAGATGACGTGGCGGCGTACCGGACTATCCGGTGCGCCCATCGCCAGCAGCCTTCTCCAACGGCTACAATTTGGTTGGTGGCTATAAATACCACCCCAACCTGCCACTTCAAGGGGTGGAGCCCAAGCAACATTCCAAGTCATCTAATTGACATACTCAAGCCCTCCCAACCATCTCTATTCATTGATCCATCCTATACACAAGATTTAGACCACTACAAACCACACAAGTCCCACAAAAGAGAGAGCAAGCAAAAGAAAGCCTCTTGTGAGAGTTTAGCTCTAGTGCCTTGTGAGATTCATTGAGAGAAAGTGTGTGCTACATCTTGTGTTCATTTGTGCGTGGAGTTTTGACTCCCATTGAACTTCCTCTAAAGTTTTGGAGGCTTGTAAAAGCTAGCAAGAGACACCTAAGTGTGTGGTGATCCTTGCGGGGTCTTAAGTGATCCTTGAGAAGAAGAAGAGCTCGCCGATCTTTTGGATTGGTTGAGAGAGGGAAAGGGTTGAAAAAGACCCGTCCTTAGTGGACTCCTCAACGGGGACTAGGCCTTCGAGGGCCGAACCTCGGTAAAACAAATCACCTGTGTCTTGTGTGCTTATTGCTTGTGATTTGTTTGTTCTTTCCCTTTCTAAGTTTTTTTTCTTGCACTATTCTTTGCTAATACTATTTGGTGTTGCTTTAAGTTAAATTCTCATTTAGTGAAGCAACACTTTGCAAGAAAGAACTTGTGTTGTTGCTCTTCTTATCTAAGCCTTCTTGATTTATTCTCATAGACTTATTAGTAGTATTGATTTATCAATTCCGCATTATTTGAAAGCAATACTCCTTACAAGCGAAGGACTTAGTTTTTATACTCCGATAATCGTGAATCTTGTTCTAACCACTAATCAAGGGATCTAGTTGGGGAGTAAAGTTTAAATTTTCAGGTTTCGCCTATCCACCCCCCTCTAGGAGACTTTCAATTGGTATCAGAGCTAGGCACTTCATATTGAGTCTAACAACTCGAAGTGATGGCTCAAAGAATATCCCAAAAGAAGAAGAACACAACTCGGAAGGAGGTAACAGTTGAGATATTATTTTCTGATTGTTCTAATTATGATTCATGGTCTACTGGTGTACTAAATGCTTTTAGAACTATAGATCCACGATTAGAACAAATCTTATACAAGAGTGTTATACCGCCTAGTTATGATAGGAAAAATGCTTCCGACGAATATCAAAGATGTATACGCTTAAACTATCTAGCTTATGACATCTTAAGTAATTCTCTTAGTGTTGGGGACTTGTTCTCAAATGCTATGAGTTAAGAACAAGGCAACATAAAATGTTAAATATCAAAGCCCTTCGTCCTTCGAAGCATTATTTCCCTTCGGATATAATGAATCTTAAGACGAAGGTCACAAGTATAATGTTATAAAAGTTTCACCTTCGTAATTAAACTTTCAAAAATAATACAAAGTAATATAAAATATGAAACATTAAAGATAAATACATTGAAAATGAATAACATCATTCACATGTCTTATTATATGGATTTAAGGTATTTGAATACAATGTTTAGGTACATTTATACCTTTGGCTTGACAATAATTCCTGAGTGATGCGCTAGCAATTACAGGAATGCGTGAACAGTAAAGGGATATTGTTCACTATTTATAGGCTCAGGACACAGCTCATGAGGAATTACAATCATGCTCCTTATAAAAGTTTACAACAATGACTTAGACCCTTGTGGGCTAAAAGGTCATTCTATCTTTAAGTCGGTTCAACCCTACAGCTTCGGAAATGTTGCAGTTCCGGAGCTTCGTGAACGGTGTCTTCGGTCATCATGTTCAAGCAGCTTCAGCCGAAGCTGTTTCTTTTTGCAGGACCTTCGGCGATGAAGCATGGTCCCAACAGTAGCCCCTTCGCGGTGCTAGATCGTTTTTCGTAACGAGCTTGATCCGTGAAAAAAGTCTCTTAGGCTTCAGGAAGCCGAAGGTCCGAAAAACACCTTCCCTGAGCTCGTTGTCGAGAAACGGTACAGCTTTCAAGCGCGTAGCGGTCCCACTATGCAGGTTCACCATTCTGGCTTTTGCGGCCCTCCGTTCAGCGGGTGCGAGCAACTGTTTGCCTGGTGTAAAAATCCTGACGATTCACCTTCTTACCTACAGCACTATATAAACAGACGGGTAGGTGTGAAGTTACCACAGCATTCATTGCTATTGCACTGTTTTGCTGCCAAAATTTTCAACCATAGCCGAAGCTTGACTTTCGCATTCGAACGAAGCTCTAGTGTGGTGTTTGCTTCGTCAGAAGAAGAGCTTCGGAAGGAAAGGTTATTATTTTCCAAGCAATTCTCATGAAATTCAAATTAAATGGCCAGAGTGCGTTCTACTGCTAGAGTTGAGCGCGAGGGAGACGAAGCCGAAGGTGCGGAAACTGTTCCTATCTCTGAAGCTATGAAGCGATCTGGATTGATAACGTCGGAAGACATTCCTGCCGCGGAAGCAGATCAAGCAGATATTGAAGAGGCTGATACTGATGGTGATTACAATATCGTAGTACCGAGCAAGCCTAGTCATCTGGACTTCGGGAAATCGACCATCTCGAAGGCTGATTTCCCGAAGATGGTGAAGTCGGGCTACTTTAGCGAAGATGAGAAAAAGATGATTCGCTTTGGTGGAGAAGAGACTACCCTGAAGCCATAGAAAGATGAAATAGTGATTTTTAAAAGTTTCCTCAAAGCTGGTTTGAAATTTCCTTTGAATAGGATGATTGCTAATGTTCTACAAATGTTTGGGATCTATTTTCATCAACTAACTCCTAACGCTATTGTTAGGCTTAGTGTTTATATTTGGGCTCTCTGAAGCCAGGGGTGGAGCAGTTTTCTGAAGGTTTCTGCCGAGTACATGAGCTACACTACCAATCTAAGGCCAGAAAGGATGGGCTACATGAAAATTTTGGTTGTTACAATTTTGCATATCGGAAAACTACAAAATTTCCTGTGATCAGCTATCGAAGCAAGTGGCCGGCAGGCTGGAAATCGGAATGGTTCTACGTCAAAGTCGATGACGACAAGGAGAAGCTTGTGCAGAGCCCGCTTGAACTAATCTTCGGAGAAACCCGACCCCATTGCAGTATGACACCCGAAGGTCCAACCCAAAATGCGTTGGCTGAATTCAGAATTATAGCAGAGCACATTGGCACTAGGGATTTGGTGCAGGAATTTCTGGCCTTCAAAGTCTTTCCAACTATGAAGGAATGGGCTATGCCGAAGCTTAAAGGAGAGAAGAAAGAGGGGGAGCTTGTCCGACTACCCTATCATTACAAATTCAAGAAATATTTTAAGGCACCCTGCCAAGAATGGCTCGAAACAATCGAAATAATGAGTACTGAAATTCTTGGTAATTACTCTAAAAAAGAGGACCAATTGATGACAGCAGCCTTCGGCACCCGGCCGAAACGAAGGCTAAACAGAGTGCTTGATGCTATAGGCTTTGAATATCCTGATTATGGGCGACTGGGCGGAGATGCTGGAGGCCCGAAGAGAAAAAGAATTGCCAGCGCCGTTGACGAAGAAAGCACCAAAGTGACCAAAAAGAAAAAGGAGATTTCTAAAAAGCTGAGCCCTGAAAGGTTGAACCCTGAGCCGGAGGTGGCTGTTGCAAGAAAAAGGAAAACTGCATCTCCAGAACCAAAAACGTTGGTTCAAGAAGAAGACACTCCTGTGACACCTTCTGCTGCTGAAGTAGAAGAAATTCTGAAGGTAATGACTGAACCCTTGCCTGTCAAGCTAAGTCTGCTGGGGCCGGAACTGACGAAGTTTTTTCAGAAGGACAAAGAAGCTTCGGCAGCAGAGAGTCCTTTACTGCCGAAAAAAAGAAGAATTATTCAAATAACAGATGTGATTCATCAGATACCGCCACCGGCGACAATGTCAAAAATTGCTTTTGCCGAGACCGCCGAAGCCGAAGGCGCCACCGCCGAAGCTTCCAGAGTGGAAACCACCGAAGCTGAAATCGGCGAAACCGAAGCTGCTGGGGCCAAAGCCGGGGCCACAGAAGGTTCGAATCTGGAAGCCACTCTTGAAGTTATTGACAATATTCTCCTGAAAATGGCTGAAGAAGAAGCTGCTGTGGCTGCAGTAAACACGGCAACTGAAAAGGGAAAGGAGCAGATCGATGACATTTTAGAAGAAGAAAATTTTAACTTTCAAGATTTGCTTGGACAAGAGCTAACAGATGCTGAAAAGGAAGAATTGAAAAAATATGCCATGTCTTGCGGATATAAGCCAGGGGCTACGCTATTTGGTGGGGTCAACGAAGGGAAGCTAAGGTGCCTTCGGAACCGCACCGAGGCCAAAGTTGTTAGAACCCTCTCCAAAAGCGTTGGCCTACCGAAGCTAGAAGCGGACCTGTGCAGGTACCAGCGACACCATATCGCCGAAAGCCTGCTCTATGCTAATTTTAAGGTGACAAATATTATTATTATTATTATATATTTTTTAGGTCGTTTTCTGACGAAGATTGTTTTGGCAGAGTATACTATTGAGTAAGGTTCTAAAAATGCAACAAGATCTCGAAGAGGAGAAGAACAAAACTATCATCAAGGATTTGGATGAAAAAGTTGAAAATTACGAAGCTGCTCTGAAAGAGAAGGACTTCACCATTCAGGACCTTGAGATCATGGCAAAAGAACACGAAGGTGCATTAGAAAAGAAAGACTTTGTTATTCAGTCTATGGAAGGCTCCTTGGCTGAGGTCCAAGCCGAGAATGAAAATTTAAAGAATGAATTGCTCAAACAATCAGAAAAATCTGAGCAGGAAAAGAAACATCTTGAAGCAAGTTTTAAAACCGAGATGGAGAAGAACTTAAATGTAACACCCAGAGTCCACAAACACCCCGGAATGCTACTGAACTACACATCTGACATCCATATATAAAATTTCGGCAGCATCTCCTTTGAAAGATTGCATAAACGAGGGGCAACAGTGTATAAACATATATCATGACAAAAAACATACTAAGCATTATTAATATGCTAGCAAAGGAAAGTTAAACATAACAACATGAACTGAATTAACCAGTGCACATGACTAGAAAAAAACAAACATCATTTGACATCGAGTTTCTAATTAAATCATGGCTGCAACTGGGCAGCGTTATTATAATAGTGAAGGTGGACGTGCTGCTACTTCCCTCATTCCCAACATGAATCAAATACCTGCATTGAGTAATGCAAGAGTGAGATGATACATCTCAGCAAGCAAATTATTTTGACGAGATATTTAAACCACAAATTGAATTAAACAATATTTTAAAAGAATCCCAATTGAGATCAGAAATACTTGTAGATATAGAACTCAATAGTCCCAATATAACCAATACCATCTCATTTCCTCGAACAACCACAATAGGTTGTATAACCCTTCCCTGCGTCAACAATACCTGCACATATCACTTCAATGTATGCATAGGAATGCAATGTGTAGGTCATCTGCCTTCATACCTCTGAGAGTATAAAACCACATCATCTGCTAATATCACTTCAATGAATGCATATAAATGCAATGCATATGTCCTCTGCCTTCATACCTCTAAGGGTATGAAGCCGCATCATACCCCTCCTCGGGCAACGTACGATGCTAAGTTGTACCGGTACGGTCAGACCATAGGTCACGACCAAACTTCAGATGCAAATGAATAATGTAATGCATATGGCATGCTGCATTTATCAATATACTTCACTTCCTTCAGATACAAAACAAACCTCAAATAATACTTCATCTGCCTTCAGATACAATACAAACCTCAAATAATACTTTATCTGCCTTCAGGGGTGTAAATTAATCTCATGGGTCATACTCGAACCATAATCATCATCAATATATGATTGAGCATCAGTATAATAAAATCAAGTAAAGCATCACCATAGAGTTCAATTATGAAAGAATTCCATAATTCTGAATATTAGAGCGTAGGCGATAAAAAAACAACAAGTCAAAACGGTAGCAACCACTGCTACATTCACTTGCCTTCATCGAAGAAGAAAGATGTACTAGGCATGATCCGGAGTGTAGCCACCTGCTAGCGGGCATAAAAGTTAGTACAAATATTTCACAAACATTTGCTAACAATCAACAAATCGCTCGTACACTTGAAACCAAATCCCGGTGGAAAGACTCCCACCCTGAACCACATGCCAAACAGCAGCAGCGCTGTTTGTTAATTTTGTATCTTTAAAATTATAACAGTGGTGATATTAAACAAATACTCTATGAGTGTCTACACAAAATATTCTATAACTTCGGTATTCAATGGATAATTAAATTCTGCCATCTATAAGTTCTAAAACATCCGATAAGATAAATGTCTGAATCTGTTTCAGACAGCAGCATAGTTAACTTCAAAATTCAATATCTACCAAACTACTCAACCAAAAATTATGAAATTCTGCTGGCAGTAAGAACTTTTATCCCTCTACAAATGTCTCCATAGTTCGAACAGCCAATTTGACTATTTACTATATGAAACCCACCAGTGAACAGACCCGCCCATTTTTGTCAGGCAAACAGGAACAGCCACAGTAAAACAAACATAACTGGACTTTCATAATTCATATGAATGCGCTCTTTAACAATCTGGAAAGCTTATGAAATTGTCTACAACTTCTTTTACAATCATAAAGTTTAATTCTGTTGATAAAATTGCCTAAAGCTTAAGAGAACAGATTCTGTACAGAATTATGAGACTGAAAAACTGCTATAATCAAACTGCAATAACTTTCTGATCTGATATCCGATTGAGGTGTTCTTTGCGGCCACGGAAAGATCTACAAATTATCTATGACTCATAGATAGAATTTTTTATTTTTTTGAGGCCACTAAGATCACGGAAAACTGGCATGAACAGAAACTATTGAATCTGCCATTCTGCAGAAACTAATTTCGAGATTAAAATCTAATCTCCCATCCAATCTAACCAAAAAAACTAATTGCAGGGCCTAAAACTCATCCAAACAAGGGAAAGCATTCATCAAGTGGATAAAAGAGAGAGAGGAAAGGAAATCCAACCAATTCTTGGAGAGGAACGACGATGATGGACGACGGTATGCCCTCATCTCCCCTCTCTTCTCTTCTTTTTTCTTCCTCTCTTCTCTTGGGGCAAGGCACAAAAGGGTGACGGCTGCTAGGGGTGGGAGGACGTGGCTTCTAGGGTTAGGGAGGTATAAATAGAAGAAAACTTCCACAATCCTAATATCCAATGGCTCAGATCAACCGGCACTCAAAAAGACTCATCCGGACTCCAAACATGGCAAACTAGTGATTGATCGGAATCATCTTGATGAGATCAATACATCTACGGCCTCTGATCATCCATAGGACATACCATATTTGGATTATAAAAATGGTTTATTTTTTAGGGTGTTACATTAAATTTGCAAAAATCCTTGAAGGAGCTTCAAGAGAAATGTCTAAGCTTCGGCAGCCGATGCGTGCAGCGGCTGAAGGATGTGTTTCATTCTATCGGAGCCAGCTCTGAAAAATTTACACCTTTAGCTGAAAACTTGCCCAGCACATTAGAATATATTGAAGGCGAGGTTGACGCTCTTGACGAAGTTATTGGTGGCCATGCTGACTTCTGTGCCCTGGTAGCTTCTCGGGGCACAGCTACCGCTTTTCTGAAGGCTGGCTGCACGCATGGAAAAATTGTGAACAGACCAAACTTCAGATTATCATCATCAGATCTGATAGATATTCCAAGCCTAGCCCAAAGCATTGAAAATACATTTATGACCCAGATTTGGGTAAATGGCGGGCGGAAAGCGACGGGTGACGAAGCTCGAAGTCATCTTAAGCCGGTAAGAGACTTGTATTTATTACTTTTACCTTCTCTTTTGAAATTTGTACCTTTCTTATTCTATTCTTTAAAATACATAGGATGACGAAGCTGAAGTTTGACAAAGCTGAAGTATGACAACCTGAAGCTTGATGATTGCTACAATATTCTTTCCTGCAAAAATTCTGGAGAGACTTTTGTAATATCATTATGGAAAAACTCATGTAAATTTGTACATACCTTGTAATATATTTTGTTTCCGCTATCTGTGTACAATCTGCTTTGCTGTGGACGAAACTTCTTTTTTGAGCCGAAGGCGAAAAACACCTTCCCTTCTTTTCGCACACAACGAAGCATAAAAAATTTTCCTTTTTCGAAATCTTTCCTCATTGTCGAAGCTCCTATCTTTTTGTGTGATATGATGATGATTCTATATATGTCTAAAATGAATGTTTATGAATGCAAATGACATGATGAAATGTATTGTGTAAATGAATATTGGGACACATGCTTAAAATCCATAATCATAGCCCTTCATCCCCTTGGGAATGATTCAAATCTTTTACTTTTTAATGTATCAGCGTTGACTTTTCGCTGCAAGCCTCCCTTAGGAGCTTCTTCGCCTTTTACTTTTAGCGGAATCAGCGTTGACTTTTCGCTGTAAGCCTCCCTTAGGAGCTTCTTCGCCTTTTACTTTCAGCGGAATCAGCGTTGACTTTTCGCTGTAAGCTCTACATTCCCTTAGGAACGACTTTTGAGCTTCTGCCTGTTTTCTTTTCTTTTCCCTTGGCATTTACATTTACATTTTTTGGGGGATATCACTTTTATAGAGTAGAAATAAGGAAAAGAAAAATTACATGTTGTGGCCCCATTAAAAACCTTTCTCCCCTTTGGAAAGGAAAAGGGTGCCATAAAAAAGAATAGAAAAAATTACATCAAACTAAACATAATATCGCCGAAGCTCATCCGCATTCCATAATCTAGGAATGTCATTGCCGTCCATATCCTTCAATCTATAGGAACCGGGTCTTGACGAAGATACTACCAAAAAGGGGCCTTCCCACTTCAGCTGTAATTTGCCTACTGTTTCAGGGTTGGCTACTCTTCGAAGCACCAGATGTCCTGGTTCAATGTTCTTGAGCTTTACCTTCCTGTCACGCCATTTTATTGTTTCGGCTTGATATTTATTGATATTTTCCACAACTTGAAGTCTGATCCCTTCTATAGCATCTTTTCCACAGAGCAATCAGCTTCGGCTTCATCTTCTGCCGAAGCTACTGTTCTTATCGATCCTGCTTTGGCCTCTTCCGGGGTTATTGCTTCATCCCTAAACAATAGTTTGAATGGCGTAAAGCCTGTTGATCTTGACATGGTTGTGTTATGGCTCCATACCACTTTAATTAACTCGTCTGGCCATTTTCCCATGGGCTGATTGAAGATTGACTTTATTATTCCTGTCATTATGATCCCGTTAGCTCTTTCGACAAGTCCGTTTGACTCCGGATGTCGAACTGATGCAAAATGGATCTTCGTTCCAATTTGATCACAAAATTCTCTAAAAGCTTCAGAATCAAACTGTGTCACATTATCCACAGTAATGGCCTTCGGCACTCCGAAGCGACAAACAATATTTTGCCAGAAAAACTTTTGAATAGTAACCGAAGTTATTGTGGCTAGAGGCTTTGCCTCAATCCACTTAGAAAAACATTCCACTGCCACTACGACATATCATAAATTTCCCTGTGCTGGTGGTAATGGACCTAGTAAATCAAGGCCCCACCTTTGCAACGGCCAAGTGGGTTGTATTAATTGAGTTAAAGACGAAGGTTGTTTTTGATCTCTTGCACATTTCTAACAACCTTCGCACTTTTGGACTAAATCCGCTACATCCGAAGCTGCCTTTGGCCAATAAAATCCTTGACGAAAAACTTTCCCAAGCAAAGGCCTAGATCCAATATGAGATCCACACAGGCCTGCGTGTATTTCCTTCATTAATTCTATACCTTCAGATCTGGATAAACACTTGAGCAACAGGGCACAGACCCCACGCTTGTATAGCTCCCCTTCTATTATGACATATGGTCGAGCTCTTGCTTCTATCCTCCTGTTGTAAGCTTCGTCGTCTGAAAGAAAATTACCCTGAAGGAAAGAGATGATTTCAGTTCTCCAATCTTCACTATAGATAGGGGATATATTGAGGACCGCTGTTTCAAGAAGCTCGACCGAAGGTGCTTTTATTGTTTCGAAAAATACTTCCGAAGGTAAAGGCAGCCCCTGTGCTGCTGACTTGGCCAACAGATCAGCATATTCATTTTCTCCACGAGGAATATTTTTAACAGAGAATCCTTTAAAGGAAGCCTCAATCCTTCGGACTGTATCTAGATATTTTTCAAGCTTCGGATCTCTTGCTTTATAGCTTTTGTCAACATGGCCAGAAATAACTTGGGAATTAGTTTTGAGCATGGCCCTTCTGATGCCCATTGCCTTTAGCTTCCGAAGACCCAAGAGCAGAGCTTCGTATTCAGCAATATTGTTTGTACAACTGAACTCAAGTCTTGCTGCATAACAAGTTTTAACTTTGGAGGGTGAAACCAACACAGTAGCTGGTCCTGCTCCGAAGGTTCCCCAAGACCCATCACAAAACACTGTCCATGCTTCGACATCTTTATTCGTTTCTTCCTCCTGAGCCCCTGGCGTCTAGTCAGCAATGAAGTCTGCCAATGCTTGGGACTGAATCGAAGATCTATGGACATAATCAATACAAAATTCATTGAGCTCTGCAGCCCATTTTCCAATCCTTCCAGTAGCTTCTCGGTTTCTCATAATATCCTTTAAAGGTTGTGAAGAAGGAACAATTATGTTGTAAGCTTGAAAATAATGCCAAAGCTTCCTGGAGGCCATCAAAACAGCATACAATACTTTCTCCAATTCTGTATAATTTTTCTTTGATAAACTAAGAACTTCGGATACAAAATATATTGGGGCCTGCTTCTTGACTTGGCCTTCAAGCTTCTCCTGGACAAGTGCTGCACTTACCGCTGAGTGCGAAGCTGCCACATATAATAACAAAGGAGCCCCTGGCGTTGGTGGAGTTAGTGTTGTTAGATCTATAAAATATTGCTTCAGTTCTTCGAAGGCTCTCTGTTAGACTGGTCCCCATTGAAAAACTTCGGCTGACTTCATCACTTCGAAGAATGGTAAATTTCTCTCTGCTGATCTAGATATGAATCTGTTGAGAGATGCCAGCCTTCCTGTCAATCTTTGAGCCCCCTTCTTTGTACTTGGTGGTTCCATTCGAAGTATAGCTTCGATTTTGCTTGGATTAGCCTCAATTCCTTTTGTTGAAACTAGGAAACCAAGAAATTTCCCCTTCTTCACTCCGAAGACACATTTTTCTGGATTCAGCTTTAAACCAGCCTGTCTAAAATTAGCGAAGGTCTCCTGCAGATCAGCAATGTGATTATCTTGCTTCGTGCTTTTTACAATGATATCATCAACATAAGTTAGCACATTCCTGCCTATCTAAGAATGGAGAACCTTCGATGTCATTCTGCTGAAGCTTCCTCCAGCATTCTTAAGCCCCTCAGGCATCTGAAGGTAACAATATGTTCCACTAGGGGTTATGAAGCTGGTTTTTGGTTCATCCTCCTTCTTCATCCAGATTTGATGATAGCCTGAATAGCAATTCAGCAGACTCATGAGCTCTGATGAAGCTGCTGCATCGACTAAGGAATCTATTCTTGGCAATGGAAACTCGTCCTTCGGAGAGGCCTTATTGAGATCAGTAAAATCGATAAACATTCTCCATTTACCATTGGCCTTCTTCACCATAACAGTGTTAGCCAACCATTCTGGGTATTTTACCTCTCTAATAACTCTGGCACTGAGGAGTCTTTTCACTTCATTCCGAGCACCTTCGGCCTTGTCATCAGACATCTTCCGAAGCCTCTGCTTTCTGGGTCTGAAGGATGGATCAACATTGAGCGAGTGCTCAATAACATCCCTGTTAACTCCGCAAAGATCATTAGCTGACTAAGCAAAAACATTTTTATTGTTGAACAAAAACCTTATCAAGGTTTTCTCCTGTTCTTCGGACAATTGAGATCCCAATAGCACCTTCTGCTCTGCTATATCCTCACATAAGAGCATGGGCTTCGGCTGATCAGCCGAAGCAGCTTTTTCCCTTCTGAACTTGTATTGCTCACAAGCTTTAGCTTCATCTATATTATGGATTGCTTTTGAGTCTGTCCAATTTCCTTCGGCCCTTCTGGCAGCTTCCTGACTTCCATGAATAGCAATGGGCCCTTGGTCCGAAGGTATCTTCATGCAAATATAAGCTGGATGAAGAATGGCTTCGAAGGCATTGAGAGTACCACGACCAATGATTGCATTGTAAGGGTATTCCATGTCAACAATATCAAACACAACTTGTTCAGTCCTTGTGTTGTTGATAAATCCGAAGGTCACTGGCATTGAGATTTTGCCGAGTGCTACAATCTGCCTTCCTCCAAAGCCGCAAAGGGGATGTGTGGCATCATGAATTTTGTCTTCGGGCTCTTGCATCTGTCTAAAGGCCTTAGCAAATATGATATCAGCTGCACTGCCTGTATCAACCAAAACATTATGGACCAGAAATCCTTTGATCACACAAGAGATAACCATAGCATTGTTGTGTGGGTAATCCTTGAGTTGAAGATCCTCTTGGGAGAAGGTAATAGGAATGTGAGACCATCTTGACTTGATGAAGGGTCCTTGCACCCCGACGTGCTGTACACTTCTCTGTGCCTCCTTCTTCTGCTTCTTGTTGGCTGGCTCTGAGCATGAACCGCCTGTTATCGGGAGTACCAACTTCGGAGCCGAAGCAGCTCTAGCTTGAATGTTGAACGAAGCCATCAGCTCAAAAAACTGGAAGTAAGTTCACCGGAGGTGGGCGCCAATGTTGGGGACTTGTTCTCAAATGCTATGAGTTAAGAACAAGGCAACATAAAATGTTAAATATCAAAGCCCTTCGTCCTTCGAAGCATTATTTCCCTTCGGATATAATGAATCTTAAGACGAAGGTCACAAGTATAATGTTATAAAAGTTTCACCTTCGTAATTAAACTTACAAAAATAATACAAAGTAATATAAAATATGAAACATTAAAGATAAATACATTGAAAATGAATAACATCATTCACATGTCTTATTATATGGATTTAAGGTATTTGAATACAATGTTTAAGTACATTTATACCTTTGGCTTGACAATAATTCCCGAGTGATGCGTTAGCAATTACAGGAATGCGTGAACAGTAAAGGGATACTGTTCACTATTTATAGGCTCAGGACACAGCTCATGAGGAATTACAATCATGCCCCTTATAAAAGTTTACAACAATGACTCAGACCCTTGTGGGCTAAAAGGTCATTCTATCTTTAAGTCGGTTCAACCCTACAGCTTCGGATATGTTGCAGTTCCGGAGCTTTGTGAACGGTGTCTTCGGTCATCATGTTCAAGCAGCTTCAGCCGAAGCTGTTTCTTTTTGCAGGACCTTCGGCGACGAAGCATGGTCCCAACACTTAGCAATGAAGATTATCGTGCCTTCATATCTAATTATAATGAATCTATTCATGATGTGCATGATATTTGGACTAGAATTAAAGTAAAATTTGATGAGTCCAAACATGATAGTTCATTTTGTGCTTCTACTTCCTTTGGTCTTTGTGATACTAACCCTTGCAAGGAAGAAGAAGAAAATGACCGATGGAGACCAAACAATGAATCCACCTCTCCAAGAGGTTTGTCTTCCCATTTCGATTCCCACATATGTTGTGTGGCTAATGAAAATGATAGCGGAAGCACAAACGAGGATGAGGAGGAAGAAAGAAGCTTCATGCAACTCTACGCTCGCCTAAGCCAAAAAGATAAGGCGGTCATGCTCAAACTTCTAGAAAGAGCGAGAGAGTAAAGCGAAGCTCGTCAAAGGTTAGAAAATGTTCTCTCCATGAAAATGCTATACTTTGACGAGTTGACTAAAGAACATGAGGAGCTAAAGTGCTCTCATGTTGATTTGGTCCAAAGGTATGAAACTATTTCAATTGATCAAGATAACGCTTTACATTGTATCGCTTAATTAGTAAATAGGAATGCCTTGCTTAAGGACCAAGTAGAAAAGCTAAAAGATGAAAATCTAGCTTTTCAAGAAAAATATGATATGCTCCTATGTTCTCATGAAAATCTTATGGATGATCATATCATATTAAACATTGCTCATGAGGTTGTAATAGAAAACTTAAAATCCCAACAACCTCAACCATGCACATGTATTCAAATTGAAACTATATTATCATGTGCTAATGCTTGTTGTCCGTCGACAAGCAAATCTTCCCTTGAGCTAGAATTTGCAGGAACAAAAAATGATACATATCAAAAGCTCAAAGAAGAAAATGAGAGGCTAAAGATGAGCTTGACACAACTAAAAGGGAAGTGCATTGCTCAACCTTCTCAAGATAACCGTGATCACATGGTGAAGAAGCTTGAGACGGGAACAACCGTGGCATGCACTAAAACCCTTAAAGAAAATGTCAAGGACTTGAGGATTGCCAAGAGGAGGGAACAAAAGAAGAAAATCAATACCTCTTCCAAAAGCCTCAACCATGCCTCCATACAAGGTAACATCCAAGGTAACAATCAAGTCACACTTCATACTAAGAGAAGTAAGAAGTGTAGTGAATGCTTTGAAAAGGGACACTCGATTAGGTCATATCCCTATATTAAAAATGACTTGATTAGTAACAAGGATGATAAACTTTGTTTTAAATGCTCAAAGAAGGGACACTTAATTAAGTCTTGTCCCTATTTGAAACAAAAAGGTATAGGGTTAGAAAAGAAAATATTAACTAACCATGTAGCAAGCAAGAAACAAGGAAAGAAGAAATCTTCGAGATTTGAGGATCGCCTTTGATACATATGCCGAAAGAAGGGACATCAATGCAAGGATTGTCCCATTGGTAACAATCCCACCTCTACCTTGTCAACTATTTCTCATGTAACTAGGCAACCCAAAATTGCAACTTGTGTCAGAAAGGTAATGAGCTTACCAAGTGCTAACACAAAGGACTCTTGGGTTCCTAGATCTTTGTTGACTAACCATGATGGACCCATCAAGAGATGGGTACCAAAATATGCCTGACAAGCTTTGCAGGAGAATGAGATGATATGAAGTCTTGGGGTGCTTGAGAGAGTCAAGTCAATTCTTGTTAACTCAAGCTATCAATCTTCAATGATCTATATCCATGATTGACCCAAGGTTATTTTTTACTATATCTTAAACTCATATCATCTCGAGGGAAGATATTGATGTTGTAGGAAATAAAGAATTATCCTGTGCCAAAAAGTCAAGACCTACAACATGGAGGAAAGACAAAGGATGGTAACATTTATGCTTTTAAGTGCAAGTATCTTAAAATATCATTTCTTATGTGTCTTGTGTAGTCACATAGAAAAATGAAGCACTTCAAATATCTTTAAATTATGTCACCATTCTTTGAAGAAATTTCTCTCATATGGTAGATTGCATATTCATCATTTCTATACTTTAGCAATCTACATGCTTTTAATAAGTACCTCATGGCATGCTTTACACTATTTATACTATTATTGCCATGTTCTAGATATAGAGAGATATTCCAAGTTCCTAAAAGAATAAGGTGTCATGTAAGGAATTCAAATCCTTAGGACACTTATAAAAGGAAAATTCTCTCTATAACTAGAATAGTGAGACTAATGCTTTTATCTAAGTAACCCATGTAGTCTCACTAGTAGCGAATAAGTTTCTCTTAGGAAGTGCGCAATATAACATAAAAAGAAAAATCAATCCAATGACTTAAGTTATTGTGCTTCTTGCTTATATTGGATATGCTTCTTCTACATTTATCGCTCTCCATGTTATGAATTAGATTTATTCCCATAATCTTAAAGAATTAACTATGCTTGTTTTATAAGTTAAAACTGAGCATACTTCAACGAATAATCTAGTTCATATTATAAAGTTTCCATGCTTTAGTAATCCACTTTTCATTACTTGTCAAAAATGATTACAAAAGGGAAACTAGTGCTTGTGTTACTAATGACATATCTCTTGAGCTTACTTATGAAAATCTACAAGGGAGTAAGTGCAAGTTTAAAGCCACAAGCCTCAAAGGTTACTCTTCACCCAAAGGAAGAAAGGTAAAAGCAAAGGTATGGGAACTCATCATCTTATATAGTTCCCATCAATGGTTGTTTACTCTAGTTTATCATATTCTACCTATGTGAAGAATAGATTCTTTATTGGACCAAAGTCGGCTAGATGTGCATTCAATCTCATTCTCATAAAATGCGTGTGTCCATTAAAATCTATTTCATGCCTTTGCTATATATGTTCTCATATTGACTTGCTTCTAAGTAATGATTAATGAATTCAATATGAAGAAGTAAATTTCCTATGATTGATCAAAATGTTTAAAAAGTGTATATTCCTTTTTAAAGATGTGCACTAATGTTAAGAAGTTTAATCATGTCTTATGTCTATGTGACTTATGGATGATGAATTGTTTTTATTTTCTATTTAAAGAAATCATTGTTCATCATATACTCCCTTGTAATATTAACATCTTTCTTGAGTATTTTCAATAAGTTTGGAAGGAAAAAGAACAACTACAAAAAGGGAGGACACTCACATGAAAGAGAAAGACATCAAGAGTAACAACACCTACTTGGATAATGAGATCTTCAAAACAATCAATGGTGTGGTTGTAAGCACTCTAAACCTTTTTCATTGTGAGAATACTAGGCATAAATTGTTTATTGCCAATTTTATAAGCCTTGATCAAGATGAATGATGCTTCTACCTATTCGTCTCTAAAGTTGAATACATCTATTCTTTTCATTCCAATTCTTTGATGCATATCTCTAGGGGGAGCCTATTTCTATATCTTGATCATATCAAGACTATTGCTTTATCCTAATAATCTCATATAGTCTCTTGCATGAGAATAAGTTTATCATGGTGTATGCTACTACTGTGGGGGACAGATATCCCCCGGGTCCACCAGAAGGACAAGATGCCTCGCGAGGGGCCCGTGGGCCCAATAATCCACAAGGTCATCCCTTCGTGGGCCTGGGAAGGAACGTCCAATAAAGCGGATCGATACAAGGCCGGATCGACGCAAGCCCAGACGGCCCGATGAATTCGAGCGGTGATCACAACAGTGACCCGACCTTCCCGCGCAGGGGCCACATACATCAGAACTGAGCGAGGATGGGTCGGCTAAATTATAGGAAGATAGACTCAGTCAGTTCACTATTATTTAGGCACCCATTATTATCATATCCACATGTAATGCCCCACGATCAAGTATATAAGGCCTAGGGGGCACCCCTTCAAGACGATCGACCTTATTACTTAGCCATCCACCCCGGCTCTCTACGTTTCCAATACTAGAGAGCCTCCTTGTAACCCACCACATAAAGTACTCACGCCAGGACGTAGGGTGTTACGCATCTCAAAGCGGCCCGAACCTGTACACAACTGTCCACTGTCCCACGTGCATCTAGCACGAACCATCGAGCTACAGTCGGTAACACCGTCCTACTCCAAAAAGCACCTTGAGGGGTAACCCCGGGTGCGCGGTCGGACCCAAAACACCGATAGCTGGCACGCCAGGTAGGGGGTGTGTCACCGATCCAAGCTAGCTCAATAGCCATCACCTTCTAGCACAAGATCATCCTCCGCCCCGGGTCCGTGTTCTGCTTTGGGACTATTTCATCTGTAGCAGATGAAGAGGGAACTCTGCACCGCATCGTGGATCCACCAGAGAGAAAATCTTCCTCAAAGATCTCCGAGAAAATCAGAGCAAAGCAGGGAAAAGCGCAACCTCCAGCACTCCGAGAAAAGATCACCTTCAGCAAGCTAGGAGCCGAGGGTCCGTCTACCCGGAGAACCCCGTCGTCCACCTCTCCGACGGAAAAATGGACACGGGTCACAAGGAGGAAAGAAGCGAATGAGGCCAAGGGTCGTCAAGCTGCTCTTTCTGTGCCTCCATCCTCAAAGGAGGACAGAAAGAAGATCATCATGACAGCTGCTCCATTCTACCCCGACGTCCTCTTCATCGGGGGAAGAGTGGAATCAAATCCTATCTCCGGCGATGAACCAACTGCACCAGCAGAAAAACCTCTTCATCGGGAGTCTCGCCGGCGGAGGAACCGACGCCGAAATATTCGGCGACATCACGAGGCCGGAGAACGGGATCCGGCGCAGCTCGTGTCACGAGATGAGGTCTCAGAAGTGGGAGAAACTCCGGAAGAACGGGTCCTCAGAGAAAGAAGGAACTCTCGACGACGTGAACGTCGGTGTGACAGAACCTCCCAAGTCATTAGGCCCACCTACAGTTGTCCTTGTCCAACGGACCTCAGACAACCCTATAGGTGCCCCTGAATCACTTGACAAGTTCGGTATCTGCTTTTCTTACCTTTCCCAAGAGCGTTTCACCCGTCACTGTAGCATCCCAAAAATTCAAATTCTGAAATATTCTCAAACTTGCTCTAAATTCAAAATGAATTTCAAATTTTGTTTCAAGATGTTTGTTTGCAAGTTGATATCAGCAAGTAAAATATAGTGGTCCATATTCTCTCTAAAATCCTCCACAAAATATCCTACAAATATTTCCCCAGTGATCACCCTCAAACTCTTTCAGAAATACTACCAAAATATTCCACCGATATATCTCCAAGTATTTTCTTCCTAAGAAATACCTTCAGAATCATTTTTCAAGCCCCCACAAATATTTTCTTCATAACTTTCTTCATGCTCGTACGTATACGTATGCCTCCGGTGTCATACGGTGAGCTCTACAAGCTAATTACACTCATATAAGACAAATCCATGCTAATCTCCCACTAATCCTTTCATCCTCCCACTAATCCTCTCATCCCTCCCCCTAATCCCCCCACCATCACTACAGGAATTCACTTAATTCCCGTCGGCCAGAAACCGACGGGAATAAGCATAAACCGACGGGAATTACTTAATTCCCGTCGGTTTAGGGCTTATTCCCGTCGGTTTTCAGCCGCCAGGCGTCCCTTATCGGGGATACGTTTATCCCCGTCGGCCACTAACTAGCCGACGGGCATTAATGCTAACTCCTGTCGGTTCCCCAGGCCGACGGGAGTTATTAATTAATTCCCGTCGGTTCCCCAGGCCGACGGGAGTTATTAGTTAATTCCCGTCGGTTCCCCAGGCCGACGGGAATTAACTGGGCCGACGAGAGTTATTAGTTAATTCCCGTTGGTTCGACCATAGCCGACGGGAATTAACTGGGCCGACGAGAATTACCCTATACTGCTACAAAAACAGCACTAAATTAGGACACTATTTCTGCACACATAACATAAATAACACATAACATAAATAACAGATAACAACCACATTACAAACACAAGCATTTATAATAAAATCACGCATTACAAACATAACATCCACCAACATTTCAAATATAAGTTCAACCACCACATCGAGTCAACGAGTACGACATAGTATTGAAATATAAGTATGACATATGTTCAAGTACGACCAAGAGTCCACGAGTTAAGAAATATGTTCAAGTGTTTAGAGATAACCACCACTTGGGTGGTTAGAGCTTTGACCGCTGCCGCCAACACCACCAGGAGGAGGGAACGCAAAGAGCGAGTCAACAAATCCAGTCCCTGCTGCGGGATCAGACCCACTACCACACGCTTCGGGCGTAACCTATGCAAGTTAGCAAATATCATCACGTTAAATGCAAATATCAAAAAAGTATACAAGTATATAAATTAATGGAGAGTTATCAAACGTACCCTATCTCCAGGTGCAGGTATATGTGTCGGAGGGGTGGTGAACTGTGGTGGTGGAACTGGTGTGTTTGCAAATTGGCTCCATTGTGGTGGCGGTGGAAAATTTGATGTCATGCCCTGTTGCTGCATTAACTGTTAAACACATATGTGTTACTACCGAAGATGTTGTATTGAAATATAATAATTTAGAGTTCGGATTATGTGTACTCACTTGATACATCGCTTGGTTATGTGCATTGCAAGCCTCCATAAATTCGCGTTGTTGTCTCATCTCTTCACGCATCCTCATAATCTCCAACTCCTGCTCGTTTGGTCGACGAGAGCATGAGCTACAGGAAGATGAACCCGTCCTCTAAGATCTCACCGACGACGAGTCAATGAATCCGTCGAAGAGTGTGTATCTATAAGTTATTCAAAAATGTGATTACTGTATAATCAATTTAGTGTCAACCATATAATTTCATAAGTTAGAGCTTACCGTCCATGCGCTTTGCCACCACCACTTGCGTACACCACCGAGGGATCCACCGGTTCATGGCGCCAGTCGAAGTCAGGGCCATGGCAACGAACCATCTCCTCCCCATATGCTGCCTATACATCATTCACTACCTTACAAATCAGGAATTTATATACTTTGAACGTTTGAACTTTTGAGCCAAAACTCACCAAGCGATCCGTGACTGTCTGGCTACAGAGCTGGTCAGGGTTGTTCGGGTCTGGTCCTTTGTGGCCCTCCTGGTAGACCTCAATGTCACTAGGCTTTTGGCCACTCGTAGCTTCCTGTATAAACAAAAAACATTCATAAGCAATCGTATTATTTGCTGATCGACATAGATAGATCAAACTTACCATTCTTTTAGCTTTTCGTATCATGTCGTCACCGCCAAACTTGTGGTTAGGATTGGTTCCTCGACATTGTCTGTGATGCGCTGACGCTTTCTAGAAGCCTTCGGAAGCCCAATATCGACACCAAGCATAGTACGCATCAGGCACGGGCGCCATCCATGGAACCATCACCTGCACACACACAATGTTACATATTATCAATCACAACAATAAATATAAAGGGTAAAACAAATTGAATACTAACCTCACGATATTGATCCTCAGTCAAATATATCTTTGAGGACCCTTCCTTTTTATTCAAGGGGCCTGCTTCTTCCGGATGCTTTTGAAAATACAGGTTTGTAGCCTGAATTCTCGCATAGTATATGGCATCCTTCACCAGCTTCTTTGCATTGTTTTGGAAGACACGTTCAGCGTGCCCCATGTAATCCTCTCCGTCAGGCAACCGATATCGAAGCTACAACATAAAGAATACAAATACAATGGTATAAGTCATAAATTTACAATATTAAGAAACATAACAAAAATAATAAAGAATTCATACCCAAAAGTCATTACGCACAAGTCCCTGTCTGTCGGTGTGGTATCGTTCCTTTTTAAACTTGTACTCGTCCCAGGTACTAACGAGCACCTCATCCTCGGTATCACCGTTTGACACCTTCACTATACCAGGGTAGTGAAGGCGGCAAAGAGAACCCAACGTAAGGTTAACCTGAGTGTGGTGTCCCTTACCGTCAAAGGACACGTCCTCCCGATTCCTGCATTACACAAAAACATTAACAATACACATAATAGTTATATGAGATAAGTTAATATATTACACTCACCGATCTCCATGTGGCATGATTAAAGTCCTATCAGCCTCTCGCTCTATCGCGTGATGAGGCTTTACTGAGTGGCTTTTTCTTGAGCGACGTGTGCGTGTCGCTGAAGAGCCTCCCGAGCCATCATCCATCGGGTTGTCAGCCGGTTCGCCCTGTTGGCCCCACTGGTCCCATGCCTGTTGCTGCTCTCTCTGGTGGTCCCACTGGTCCCATGGTTGGTGATGCTGTGCGGCCTGGTCCCATGTCACGTGCTCCACCTCCTCATTGTGCTGCTCAGCCTCATTGTGCTCCTCCTCCTCAATGTGCTGCTCATCCTGGTATATACAACTCAAGATTTATTTATAAATATGTAAACAAATTTATTTGTACAATATATGTTACCTCATCTCCATGTACCGCGCTCAATAGCTCTCGACGTCTGCTCCTGCTCGAAGAACTGCCCTGAAAAAGGCCCAGGCCCTTAAACAGCCCCTTCACTGACTTCTTTGATTTTGGCGGCATCCTGCATAAAAAATAAGAAATTATTCATTAGTGCATCAAAAATGACATAATACTTAAAATATAAACAAATGAAATAACAAAACAACTTTACTTGTTAAATATCATCAAAATCAGGATCTATTTGTTCTCTTCTATGCAGAGGTCGCCATGTAACTTTTCTCCTAACAGGTTGTCTTCTCCTTTTCTCGGGAAAAGTTAAGTCGTTAATGTCTGCAACTAGTGAATCTAATGCCGGTGCAGGATCAATATGAAAACTAGTTGGTAACTCTTCTTCTTGAAACACCTCATCAACCTGCTCAAGGTGACCAATTTGATATTCGTCCTCACTAGGAGTGTATAGGCGTTTGCGGGGATTTACATTATACACAACCCTCCATTTAGACAACTTTTTGCATGGATATTTCGAGAAATAAATTTGGTCTGCTTGATGGGCAAGGATATACGTGTCGTGTCCTTGAAGCAATTTTTCAGGTTGGATCTGTGTCATCCCAAATTCGGTCCTATAATACTTCGGGTCATACCATTTACACTCAAAGAAAACTAGCGCTAAAGGCTTATTTCCAGCAAATGTAATCTCGATTATATTTTTGATTTTCCTATAATAGCAGGCTTTGTGTCCTTCCATGTCGGTTGCCCTAGTAACGACTCCACTATTTTGAGTGGCGGCC
Organism: Zea luxurians; assembly: GCA_029449295.1. NCBI lineage: Eukaryota > Viridiplantae > Streptophyta > Magnoliopsida > Poales > Poaceae > Zea > Zea luxurians. The sequence goes on along the minus strand of JAOPSE010000009.1, from coordinate 3,922,791 downwards.
ATAGGATGACTTGATTCGAAAATGCTTGAACGAAAGCGATATCCATTGACGTCGTAACGTCCATAGCTTTTGGCAGTTACGCTTCCAATAGATAACTGATGTAAGTCATCATTCAAATCCATTTCCTCCCCAAACTGTCAATTATGCCACAAAGTATTAGCAAATTCTGTAATATTAGTTAACTGAAATTAGCTGTCGGAGCCACATAATTAAGACTTACACGGTCCCGAAGCCACATAATGAAATTAGGTCGCCCATGCATACCATCGCGTCGCAATTTATCTACGTCTCTCGCTGTTGGCCTACCGAGACACCTCATGTTTTGTTCATCAAACTCGCTGTCAAATATTATTGTATGACATGAGATATTTGATAACATAAACTAATTCACATATGAACAGTTTAAGAAAATAAGTCTTACACAAAGTATTTCTCCACCTCAGGCATATTCGTGAACATGTACAGTAAAGCAGACTTCTGTTCTTCCATACTGAGGTGATATGCCTTGGGTGGACCAACGGCTTTGCCGTTTGTCTGAAAAATCGAAAGATCACTACACGGAGGCATCTCTCGTTCATCATCATGGTACCTTTTCTTTCGAGCAAATACATTATGTTCTTCTGCAAAGTAACAACTTGTGAAGTGTGCTACCTCCTTTAGTTTAAATTGTTCCGCAATACATCCTTCAACTCTTGCCTTATTGCCCACCATTGCTCTAAGCTTCTTTAATGCTCTTTCTATATGAAACATCCACCTATACTGAACAGGACCACCGACCTTAGCCTCATATGGAAGATGTATAAAGAGATGCTGCATAGGATTGAAGAAACCCGGTGGAAATATTTTTTCCAATTTGCACAAAAGCACCGGTGCCTCTTTCTCCAGCTGTTCCATCACATCTCTTCTGATTTATTTAGCACACAACTGTCTGTAGAAATAGCTAACTTCAGCTAACGTTTTCCACACAGGTTCGGAAATGTACCCACGAAACATTACAGGCGTGAGCCTCTCCATAATTATGTGGAAGTCATGGCTCTTCAGTCCATTCATCTTCATTGTCTTCAAGTTCACAGATCTTCTAAAACCAGCGGCATAACCATCGGAGAATTTAATATCCTTCATCCACTTCATCACTTCTTTCCGTTGCTTAGATTTCAGACAATAGTCAGCTTTTGGTTTGCCTCTGTTTTCTCTAAGCACTTGGGTTGGACGATCACATATCACTGCTAAGTCCATGCGTGCCTTGTCATTGTCTTTCGTTTTATCAGGGAAATCCATGCATGTATTTATGAGGGCTTGGCAAAAGTTACTCTCTTGATGCATGACGTCGATGTTGTGCATCAAAATCAATGACTTAGCATAAGGAAGCTCCCACAAGCCACATATGTGAGTCCAGTTATGCTCCTCACCAAAACCTTGATACCTTTTCCCACTCTCGTCTAGGACAAGTTTCATATGCTCTTCTGTAATTTCTATCCCACTACGTCGCTTGGGCGGTCCCTTCGTGACAATGGTGCCCTTCCTAAATTCCTTTCTCTGCCTTCTGAAGGGGTGATTGAAGGGTAGAAAACATCTATGGCAATCAAAGTAACATATCTTGCCACCATCACTAAGACAAAAACAATCTGTATCTTTAGCACAATAAGGACACGTCAATCTACCATGCACGCTCCATCCAGAGAAAATACCATATGCCATAAAATCATGAACCGAGAACAGATATGCAACACGAAGATTGAATTTCTGCTTCTTGAAGCAGTCATAGGCTTCTACACCTTGCCATAGCTTCTTTAACTCTTCAATCAGTGGTTGAAGCATCACATTGAGGCGTACGCCAGGATGCTCAGGCCCAGGTATAACAAGACATAGGAACATAAACTCATATTTCATGCAAAGAGCAGGTGGAAGGTTGTACGGTATGACAATGACAGGCCAACATGAATACGACGCAGCGGTCATATTGAACGGCGTGAAACCATCAGTTGCCAAGCCGATACGAACGTTTCTTGCATCGCTGGCAAAATCTGGATCAAATTTGTCAAGAGCCCTCCATGCATCACCATCTGACGGGTGCACCATTAACCCATCTTGTCTGTCCGTACAATCTTTATGCCACCTCATGTGCATAGCGGTCTTCCTCGAGAGAAACAAACGTTTCACTCTAGGAGTGAGAGGCATGTACCGAAGCTGTTTATGTGCAACCTTTGTCACCACCTTCTCCCCATCTTCATTTACAAGCTCCACGTACCTTGACTTCCCACATTTTAAGCATTTTTGTTCTCTGCCATGTTCCTTCCAAAAAAGCATACAATTGTCTTGGCAAACATCAATCTTCTCATACTCCATACCAAGACCTTCAAGCAATTTTTTGGACTGGTACATGTCTTTGGGCATCTTGTGACCCGTAGGAAGAACCTCGCTAATCAAATCCACAAGCTCCTTGTAACAATTAATTGAAAATGCAAATTTTGACTTGATTGACATCAGTCGGGTCACAAATTCGAGGACGGTCACGTCAGTGTGCCCGTGAAGAGGCTCTTCTGACGCTTTGAGTAGGTCGAAGAACTTCTGAACCTCCGGTGTAGGTGAATCATGATGATCTGGTGCCAGTTCAGGCTGCAGATCCTCAAGCATCTGGTCCATCCTATCAACATCATCTTCACTGTCATCAACTTCTACTTCTGCTGCTCGTTCAGCATCTTCACCGTGGAGATACCAGACCTTATAGCCTGACACGAAACCATGCGAGCACAGGTGTAGTGTGACCTGCCTCTTGGTGTGGCTCGTCATATTTCTACATTTATTGCATGGACACCTAATATTATCTATTTGTGACAAAGCTGCTGGATGGTCCAGAAATATTTGCGTCTTGGAAAACCATTCACTAGTGTGACACCCACCCTTCTTGAAACCTTCATACATCCAATCACGTCTATCACCCATTATTGCGGCTGTGTACGAGTAAAGAGTGTGTGTGAGACAATCACGTTTCTACATGTCACACATATATATACATACATATATACATCTATAGGTAAGTAGTAAAACTATATATATACATAAATAATTATATATACACATAAATAACATCAAATTAATCAATATCGAAACCTTCATACATCCTAATATTATAAGTTAAATCTAATCAATAAATAACATCAAATTTAACAATTCAATAGTATAAGTTAAATCTACTATAAGAATACAATTAATAATTACCTAACATGAAGCCACACATGTGATATTAAATTAACTATAATCACACTCTAATCACATGTGTTATTAAATTAATACTAATCACATGAAAGTTAACTCTCGTCGGCCATAAAAAACCGACGAAAATAAACATGTACACACATAATTAACATTCACAATCCAATGCATTAACATGTACACACATAATTAACTCACGTGGGTGTCGTAGTTGGTTCGGAGATGCGGTCGGGGGCGGAGGCGGCGCTTGGGCGTGGCGGCGGTGCTCGAGGAGGCAGCGACGATGCTCCGAGAGGCGGCGGCGTTTGTGAGCGCGATGGGAGGCCCGGCGGCAATGTGGGCGGTGTGGGGCACGGCGGAGACGAGCGAGGGCGGGCACGGTCGTGACGGATGGGCGGGCACGCGTCGGGGACGGGCAGCCGGGCTCGCGGCGGCGCTGACGGGTGCGCGGCGGTGGGGCGGCTAGGCGCGCGGCGCCGTGAGAGGACGGGCAGCGCCGGGGCGGCCGGGTGCGCGGCGTGGACAGTCGGGCTCGGCCGGGAAGGCACGCCGGCGGGGAGGGGCGGCGGCGCGGCGGCGGTTAGAGGCGGCGGCGAATAGGGCAGGCGGCGGCGGCTAGGAAGGAAAGACAGAGAAATGAGCCCGCGCGGGTGAATCCGCGCTCATAAAAGCCTAATCCCCATCGGCCTGCGCTCCGGCCGACGGGAGTTAAGTAATCCCCGTCGGCCTATTTTCTGGCTGACGGGAGTGATGTTAAGTCCCGTCGGCCTACTCTCTGGCCGACAGGCGTTAAGTTATTCACGTCGGCTGCTGTGTAGCCGACGGGAGTTACGTTATCCCCGTCGGCTTTTTCCCTGGCCGACAGAAATTATCCTGGCCGACGGGAATCATTAGGATTCCTGTAGTGCATGGCTATAAATAGAGGGGCAAGGGCCTCCTCTCATCCCACCCCAAGCCATTTCATGGCAACTCTCTCCCCCCCCCACACACCCACTCCATGTTCCACACAAGCACACACTAGCACAAGGATCGTTCGGTCGTTCTTCGATCGTTCGTCCCCCTGTTCTTAGTTGTTCGTTCGTTCGTCCGATCGTTCGTCCGATCGTTCATGGTTCGTTCGTCCGTTCGTCCATTCGTTCGATCGTTCGTTCGTTCGTCCAAATAATCTTTTTCCTGCTGTGATGCTGCCGAAATTCCGATCGTTCGTTCGTCCGATCATTTGATCATTCGTCCGATCGTTCATGGTTCATCCGTCCGTTCGTCCGATCGTTCGATCGTTCGTCCATTCGTTCGTCCAAATAATCTTTTTCCTGCCGTTATGCTGCTAAAATTCCGATCGTTCATTCGTTCGATCATTCGATCGTTCATCGTTCGTTCAGAGTTCCTATTCATTGTTCATCGTTCGTTCATACGAACTATTCACCGTCACTATTTACCGTTACTATTTACCGTTACTATTTACCGTCACTATTTACCATCACTATTTTACCGTTACTATTTACCGTCACTATTTACCGTTACTATTTACCGTTACTATTTACCATCACTATTTACCATCACTATTTTACCGTTACTATTTACCGTCACTATTTTACCGTTGCTATTTACCGTCACTATTTACCATCACTATTTTATCGTTACTATTTACCGTCACTATTTTACCGTTACTATTTACCGTCACTATTTTACCGTTACTATTTACCATCACTATTTACCGTTACTATTTACCGACACTATTTTATCGTTACTATTTACCGTTACTATTTACCGTCACTATTTACCATTACTATTTACCGTCACTATTTTACCGTTACTATTCACCGTTACTATTCATCGATTATCCGATCACCCCAAATTTCAACTACTCATCCATCATGCTGTCAAGTCCACCTAAGACCAGCCAGACCCATATTCCAGTTATACAAACTCCGGTGACTGTGATTTTCCTTCCAGTGGGAACTTCCCATCTGGTCACCCATCCTAGGTTTCTCCAAGTTGAGCACGCTTAACTTGAGATTCCTTCGAACCAGGCTTCCAAACTCAGATTCCAATAATTCTCGTTTCTAAATTCTTATCAAACTATTCCCTATCCAACCATGTCATCCCTTAAGCATGGTTCATATTCCAGAAAACACCCAAAATACTCTCATCCCATATTCTGCCTATAACTCTCCTGTTCATACTAAGTCAGACGATTCATTCGTCACTATTCTCACCAACAGTGAACTTCACTGTGCTACACCACATACACCCAGCTACCCTCTCCCTCGCCACACACACTCAACACCCTCAGCCAAGGAAAACACCCCACCCACTCAGTTACTCCGCTCTGCCGGCTACACGCATAGTGTCGCTTCGCCTCCAGTCCACCCTCCTGTTATCGGAGCGTTCGTGTCGTCTCGTGGAGGCCAGATTAGCAAGTCCACGCCAGGCGGTGGAGCCAAAAGCCAGTTCCGCGAGCTCTCCTTCCCCCTTCACCGGATAAGCACGGCAAGCTCACTGGATCCCTTTGATGCATAAATTACCTATGATTTTTCAACCACAACCCTCAGCCTGTTATTTTATGCATGATATGATTTTGAGACAAGTTATTATGACCACCCAAGCCGCTTGCCGCAATCAATCCTTGATATATTTGTTACAAATGATTTGAGAAAAGGTGTGAGTTTTCAAAAGAAAATGCTTTTCAAAATGTGTATGATGAAGGGTTTTCACCCTTATCACCTTGTGAGTGGGATAATCAGGGACTCCCTAGTTTAGGGGAGGGTCTAAGGTGATGGCTCAGCTGGTTTAGGCGTGAGCAGAAGGATTGTCCCCTTGTATAAGGACCGGTTTGTCATCTTTCACTACCTATACTCATGATAAGTACAACCACTCGAGACTGTGTGGGTAGTCACTCAATCTGAACTTGTACGGTCCAACCCCAGGGTTATGAAGGCTGGGGAGCACCGGGAGGATAAGGAGGGGGAATGTTTTGTCCGGTTTGGACATGGTGGTGGCCTGACTCCTTCTAGTATAACCGTTAAGGTTAGGACGTGCGGGGAAAGAAAGAGATTCGGATTTGGGTCTCACTAGCTATGGGATCGCAGAGCCGAACTAGTGGGTAAAGTGTACACCTCTGCGCAGAGTTTGAAAACCTATTTGAATAGTCCGTGTCCACAGGAATGGACGAGTCTGGTATGGTATGGCAATTAATGTTTTGTTTTCCAAAAAAAGGTGCGTTTGAGAAAAGTGGTTTTTAAAAGGTTCGGCGGTTGAGCCGTGAGCTATGGTGGACGGGAAGTCCAGTAGCTGTTTTTGAAAAGGAAAACCAGTGGGAAACTGCTGAGATACCTGGATGGTTTAGTCCAGGGGATTTTATTATAATACTGAAAAACTTCCTGCTCCTTTTGGAGAGTATGCGCTTTGCAAAATACAAAATGTTTTTCAAAACAACCCTACATAAAATATTGTTGTTTCTGCAAAATATCCTGAGCTCCACTTATTCCATGCATTATATCTGATTTCCCCATTCCGCAGGTGAAGGTGGGCTGCTGAGTACGTTTGTACTCACCCTTGCTTATTTATTTTTTTCAGAAAAAGGAGATCGGGTAAGAGTTACGCCTGTTCCCAACCTTGCCTGTGGCTGTTGGACCGCTGATTTGCTTCACTGCGTATATCTAGCTGCTTCAGCCCCACTCTGATGATATGTCCCGAGTTGTGGATCAACTCTAAAAGTTGTTCGCCACCTTTATAGGTTTGTCGTTTAAGCAGATCTGTAATCATCTGATGTATAAATGTGTTTACTAGCCTCCTGGGACTAGTAATTGTATCACATTTGAGTCCAAGAGGATTGGGACGCTTCAGGTGGTATCAGAGCTGTTAGGTTGGCCGCAGGACGTAACCCTTAGCCTGATCAAAAGTTTTTGAGTCAAAACTATTTTCTTAAAAAAATTCTTGCTCTTATCCCTTCTTTTCAAAAATGCTCTCCCCCTTTCCTTCTCTCAGAAGTCAGATGGATGTCCAGTGCCAAACCAGCTTCTGCCAGAATGAAGATGGTTTCCCCAAGTTGCTGAGAGCATGCACAGTCCGCCTCGGAATCAGGAGCCAGCCAGAGTATGATGGTCGTGAATTCATCGAGCATGGCACAGAGAAGTGTGTCGTGACTGTATACATTGGATCCAGTCCGCACCATGTGGAATGGAGTGTCACTGCTGCTGGACACAGATTCAAAGACACCTGCCAAGTCATCGCTCGCAAGGCATTGAGGTCCCTGCATCAGATCTATGAAGAAGAAGTGGCCGACACCTCGCTCAGATTCTTTCTGCCCTTTCAGAGAGACCGTCCAGTTTGGATGGCCAGGATGCGTGCATTGGAAGGGAAGCACCTGCTTGAGGATGACCCCACAGTCGTGTACCTCACTGCATACCTGCTCACCCTAGATGCACAGTATGATTTCTTGGCTCGGCACCACCGTCAGATGATTGCTCGAGCAGAAGATGCAGAGAAGCTCAACCGTAAGCTCCATGTGGATCTCACCACAGCTCAAGCCCGTGTAGCTGCCTTGGAAAGTCGTAAAGTCATTGCTGTTGAAGCCCTGAAGCAAGCCAAGGATGAGCATGTCCAGAAGTTGATGGAGGCCTACTTGGTCACCCATAACCAACGTAGAGCCCTGCGGATCCAAGAACCCGCTTCATCCAACCCAGTTCAACCCAGGAGAGCTGAAGATCCCTAGATTCTTGAAGGTCACCCGGTCTCTATCAGAGGAGAGAAGAAGGCTTGGGAACTCCTGGAAGGAGCCATAGTCTTGGAAGGAATGCCAGTCTCCCCTCAGGCTATGAATAAGCAAGAGCACCTCAAGTCCTCCCAAGATCCCCCGCCAGAGTTGTTTGAGCCCCTCACCATGAAGAAGATTCCAACACCATCCCTTGAAGTCAAGGAAGAAGCTGCAAGCACCCTGCCAGCACCGCCACCCTCTGAGGAGCTACAAGAGCCAGTCCCGCTTGAAAAAGAGTTCGACCCCATCTTGCCATCTCAATCAATGCCAGAAGAAGTCATCAACATCAGCTCCCTCTTGACCCATCCAGGAGATGTCTCAGATTGAAGTTGTGTGTCAGGCTCGCCAGAAGAGAAGCTGCCAGATCTGAGTTAGTTATGCCCAGTCCTCTGCATGCATTGGGTAGTGAAGTTTTTCTTCACTTTGGCTAGAGCCCTGCATGTATGAGAGGTAATCGTGTAGACTCATGTTTTGCAAAACTCTAATTGTGTGCCCCCCTAGGGCATTTCAAAATGAATTTCGCTTGATGTTTTCTCCCCTTTTGAGTGCATATGCTATGCTTTAACGTTAGTGCTCATAAGTTGCATTTAGCCTATTTCTCAATTCAGGAGCCAAGCAATAATAGTTATGCTTAGCCCCCGAATCTGAGTAGTCCGTGCTTTGAAAAACTCTATTCTTCCCTTATTCAAAACATTTGATTTGTTTGTGCGTATCATTGCTGAGCTTGTGTGTTTTCTTTCTTTTTAAGAAAGGTTTTCTCTAAAAACAAAGATAACAAATTAGATCTAATACTCACCTTATGCTTCCATTCTCATCTTGACCCATCTCAAGAGAAAATCACCTTACCAAAGAAGATATCGGAAAGCTTACCCTTGAAGCCTGGAACAAGCTACAGAAGAAACCTATCCAGCTGCTCAGTCAAAAGGACCGACCGTGAGAATCAAAGCACTACCCCTGAGTCAAAGTAAACAGAAAAAGAGGACAGAAGAAGTTATTACCATACAGAGAGGCAAAGATTCTTGGAACCAGAGACCACAAGCATCAGGGTCATTGACCCCACCACTCACCTGTGCCCCCCGCATGCGTGCCCTGCCTCCTTGCGCACTACCGCCGCCCACCCCCCTTTTTGCAGCGCACCCACCACCATTACCGCCAGCAACACCACCCCCCTCCATCGCACTTGTTGCCTTGTGGCACCTGCTCCATCACCATCACTCCACACCCCTCGAGCACCACCATCAGTGTTGCTCGCCTATAAACCCCCCCAGCTCCCTCAACTCCCATCTCACTCAAAGCAAATGTAACACCCGGATTTTAGGGGTCCAAAACCCGGGGTTAACATAAACACCAGGTATGCTGGGACCAAGTCTCATACATATGATGTATAGTGGCACAGGATCGAATGTCACAACTTTATATATAACAGGAGTTCTATACAAAATAAATAATTACATTATAAGGAGACAACGGTCCAGCAACCCAAAAGTTGACTGGGAGACGACGACCTAGACCTCTCACGAACTCATCGCAGCATCCTCCATGAGCATCATCCTGTGGTACCTGTTCTTGACCTGTGGTGTATGTGAGACAGCAAGAGTGAGCTCACATACGTTCATCGCTCAACAAGTTGTGGGGAATAATGTGCATGAACTCGCCAGAGGTGGGAGCTCACGTGAAGTGTAAGGCTTACCAAAGAAGATGGTTAGAGCTGAGCATTGCTTTTAAAGTTGGTCAAAATTTTATTAGCAGTTACTAAGTATAAGTAAATACCAAACCCAATTAAGTAATAGAACAAAAGTAACAACTTCACCTGTGATGCAATGCATATGACAAATTGAGTTTAATTCCATAATTTAATCATGTGAGGGTCCGAGCAGCTCATGACCGTGAGCACGGCTAGTATACCAGTTTTACACTCTGCAGAGGTTGCGCATCTTTACCCACAAGTCGTGTATCCCATGTCGCCAGGGTTTGCAAGGCCCTTAGACACTACCGAGGTGAATGGCTAGGGATCCACTACGAGGCCTTTACAAAGTTCCACTAGCTTCCGAAAACCCGCTACAGTTTATAGGAAGATCCAGTGCAGGAATCCCTTGCAGGACCGCCATCGCAGCAAAATCCTCCCGAGGGCCTCCCTACACTGACCTCTCCCCTACTGCCCTTGCCCCTTTCGGGTAAGGTAGTCTTCCACTAGCTTTCCTAATTAATCAGCCAAGGGGTCCCATTCCTCCCTTGTGGTAGCACTGTTTTCCCGGGTGGTCGCTCCATGTTCCAATTAACATAATGATCTCATCATGAACAATAAATAACAACTGATAACAAAAGTGTAACCATGAATAGTGTATCTCCATACCCAAAACCACATATAGCACTAGCAAGTACTACCCAGAAAGTTCAGTGGTAAACAAGGTATAAAGATAGACAAACTAGGGTAACCTATTGGGTCCCATCAAAATTAACCTATGCAGATCATTATGATTAATCAGAACATGGCTGGGCAAAAAGAAGTGATCAAGGGCACAACTTGCCTGGGCCTTGAGAATCCAGGTACCAGGATGATTCTTCAGATCCTCGTGACCTCACTGCTAGTCGTAGCAATACAAACATACATGGTATAGGCAAAATTAACATTACACCAAACATGTATGCCAAATACATATTAATAATCTACATATTAAAATAAGATCACAGGAAAAAGAATTATTAATTTTTGAGTTATAGAATTCAAGTTATGAATTTCCTAAGGTTTTAATGTGTTTAAAATGGATTAAGTGAGAGATTAAATTTCTAATTGCTTTCATGACAAAACAGAGGCACTAAATGATGAAGAATATTATTACAAAATTTTAGAAACTGGAATGGTCCAATTTGGAGCTAAAATGAATTTTCTATGAATTATCTAAGTTCTAGCAATTATTTTCATATTAAAAATCTATTTTCTATTTTATTTATTCAAATTAAATGATCTCAGGACCGGGCCTCAATATCAATGAAGCACAGGGGGCTCGGCGCAAGATTCCCGAGACACAGAGCGCCCCAAGATGGACGGCGGGTTGATTTCCTAAAAACCGGAGGGCTCTTATGCAAAACAACCCGGCCGAAGGGGTATCCACCGATCCTGGCCGCAGGATCACTATCTGACGGTCACGATTAGATCGAATCACTTAACGAACCGGTACGCAATGCTACCCCTCGGATCAGAGATCTACGGCTAAGATCTAAAACAAAGTCATAATCCTCCCTGGCCGCCGATCTGCCCATCGACGGACAGGATCAACCGGACGAACCGGTACCGACCTCATCTAATCTCAGCCGTTCGCTGTGAGATCGACGATCCACCGCCCCCCTTCAACCTACGGCCACGCACTGGGCGGCGCAGCCACCCCCAACCGGCGAAGCTCGCCGGCGCGCACGCGACACGACGCTCCAGTGCCCCAAGCCCAAAATTGACGGGTTCTACGCGTAGAGGAGATCAAGGCGAACTGGATGGAGTGCTTCTTACCGTGGATTGGTGTCCGGTTGTTGCTGGCCACGGCGAATGGCGGCATGGCGGCGATAGCCCAAGTCCGACGAGGAATCGACGGTCGTCTGGGGCTTGTATTCCCCCGGTGAGTCCACGGGTAGATTTCGTGGTGGCCGGCGAACTCCCCCCGTGCACTCGCCCAACACGGGCAATGGCGCAGTCACCGATCGATGGTGGTGGATTATCCCCCCCCCCGCTGTAACCCCTTCCGCAGTCTTCGTTGTGGATACGCTGTGGCGGCGCAGAGGGAATTGAGACGGAGGCGAGGTTTAGTTGGGTTATATACTCCCGCCGAGCACGGTCAGCGGCGGAATCGCAGCGGAAATCGCGCGCGGGTCAGCGCAGTTCCGAGCTTCGCGCGACGCTCGTAACAACCCAAGGGAAGGGATGACAGGTAGGCCCCACCGGTCATAGACAGCGGGAAGCAACCGAGCGCAAGCAGCCCGCGACTGGCAGATGGGTCCCACGCGTCAGCGAAAGATAACGGAAGCGCGCGCACGATTGGGCACTGACGTTGCGGGCCCACATGTCGGCGCAATAGATGAGGGCGCGCGCACGGGAGCGGAATCGAACTTGGGCCGCGCGAGGGAGGTTTAGTGGGCCGAATACTGAGGGAGGGAGCCCAGGCAGGGTTTTAATCTTTTCCATTTTATTTTCTATTTTCTTTTCTCCATTTCCAAGTTAAATTTGAATTCAAACTTAAATTCAAATCTCTATGGCTCATCATTTCAACTTATTTTTGTGAAGTTAGGGATATTAATTCTGAATATACTTATTTATATATATATATATTATTTATATTTTTGTTTTATATCCCTTCTCTTTCTCTTATTTCCCCTTTCTTTCCTATTTTAAATTTTGAATTCAAATTTAAATTCAAGCTTGTGACTAGTTCATTTGCAAACCATATCTGTGCAAAAACATATTTTATATATTTCTTTATTTATTTTAGTTCTTTTAGACAAGCTTTCAATCATATAGTAGAGAATAATCCATACCTTATTAGTTCTAGGGAAATCAAATTTATATTGTAGACTTATATATATTAAGAAATAGTTTAATCATAATTCTCCTGTATAACCTAACCCAAAGGCAATTTAGATTATCTAAGTATCTTTAATTATGTATTTTTAACATATTCATGAGTGGAAACTTCTAAATTATGATTATCTTTAAGGAAAGGTGTTTTGATTTAAAATTTTTGAGAATTTTTCCTTGTCTTCACAAAATTGAACTTTAGGGTGTTACAAATCCTACCCCCCTTAAAAATAATCTCGTCCTCGAGATTTGTAAGAAAAGGGATGTATACTCATATTGTTCTCGGAACATATGCACAAACAAAGAAATCTCAGCATGAGGTATAATTCTTTAACAAAACATAGGGTCAATAGACCTTATTGTTCCTTCTAGAATAATATCATATCATCTACTAACTAAAGTAACATCTAGACCTTACAAATCATCATAATTTATATCTATGTAGCTTGGTGAAGCTGCTGGTGGTGGTGGAGGTTGTTGTTGTTGTTGTCTCTCCAACCGTGCTTGCCTTATTTCTTGGCGGGCCTGACGTATTTCCTCGCGTTGTTGTCTTATCTGATTCTGCATCTCGGTCACCAGGTCTGTTAACTGTTGTATTACCAGTCTTTGGGTAGCAACCACTTGATCGATTTCAACAGGTGGAGGATTTGGAGGATTCATTTTCTGTTTGTTGTTACGTGATAATCTTTCCTTTCCTGGTATTGACCATGAAAGTTAGAAGCATATGGTAATAGTTTTGCAAAGGAAATTATTCAATAAGCGGAATAAGCTAGTAGCTGGTTATAATCTGAAGATTCTTTAGTAGGGCTTAATCTTTGTTTTATGTCCAGATTGGGGTAACCAATCGTATAAGGTGAATATCCAAGGGTAAGATAGAATCGGTCAAGATGAGAGATATATATGGGTGAGATGGACTACAAGACGTAGGTTAAAAGTTTGTTTGTTATTAGGTGGGAATAGGCAGGTCATGCAATCCATTAAGACTCTATTGGTTGGGTTGGTTTCTCACTCTTTATTTAGTGTAGGGTGATCTAAGTTAAAAACATGTGGATAGGGTCTAATCTATTTCTCAAGTATTAACTGGTCCATTAAGTAACTCACTTTAGATTAGATCATATTAGGTTAGATGGGATCTAGATTAGATTGGATATGGCTAGATGAGACTAGTTAAAGTTAGATAGATTTATCAGGGTAAGATATATCTTGTTAGGATATGTTAGAATCTTTTGAGATAGGATGGGGTATACGGTGTAGGTAGGTCAGAAGCTCTGTTAGGTTAACACAGAGGGATTATGCAACTATCGGATGGTTAAGGTAGTTGCATATGGCTAGGTTACTATATGTGGTCTAGTCTAAATTGGGATCTGAGTCCAACTTGGATTAAAACATATTTATAAGAGTAGGATCCAATCTTATCTTACCAGTATTATCTAACATGTTTGATAAGTCACTTTAGATTAGATCAGATCTAGGTTAGATTGGTGTGACTAGTTTGACTAGATAAGATCTAATTAATTTGCATTAGATCATGGTTGTTAAATTAGGGTGGATAAGTATGCTTATTAGGATAAGATGAAATAGATTCTTTTGAGATTAGTTAGATCTATTAAGATGAGATAAAATCTTTTTAAGATAAGATGAATCTATTAAGATAAGAGAGAATCTTATTAAGATAAGATGAATTGGTTAGAATGAGATCTTTTAGGATAAGATAAATCTTTGCAAGGTAAGATGAATCTATTAAGGTAAATATATTTTAATGAAGGATAATATAGGTTGTTTAGTTATCTTATGAATTTATTTATTTATGCCTATAGGTATATGTAGATGCAATTGTAGACATTACTCCACAACTCATCACACTCAATCAAAGATCCAAATCAGACAAGTATCATAAGAACAAACATTCAAATATATAGACACTTATAAAAATAGTTTTGTTTTTGTTCCTAGGATTAGGTCTCCTTATTCCTAAAGGTCACTTTAGGCACGGGATTTCAAAGTGTGAAATCCAAGTTTGTCTTTATAAAGAAAAGGTAAGGATAATCAGAGTAAAGCGGAAATAGATGAGAAAAGATTAAGATAAGCTTAGAAAAGAATCAGAGTAGCAGAGGTAAGTAGACAAGGGTTGTCCAGTTCTATCTAGGTTTCGTCCTACAGTCAACATTCCTCTGATACCACTTCTGTAACACCCGGATTTTAGGGGTCCAAAACCCGGGGTTAACATAAACACCAGGTATGCTGGGACCAAGTCTCATACATATGATGTATAGTGGCACAGGATCGAATGTCACAACTTTATATATAACAGGAGTTCTATACAAAATAAATAATTACATTATAAGGAGACAACGGTCCAGCAACCCAAAAGTTGACTGGGAGACGACGACCTAGACCTCTCACGAACTCATCGCAGCATCCTCCATGAGCATCATCCTGTGGTACCTGTTCTTGACCTGTGGTGTATGTGAGACAGCAAGAGTGAGCTCACATACGTTCATCGCTCAACAAGTTGTGGGGAATAATGTGCATGAACTCGCCAGAGGTGGGAGCTCACGTGAAGTGTAAGGCTTACCAAAGAAGATGGTTAGAGCTGAGCATTGCTTTTAAAGTTGGTCAAAATTTTATTAGCAGTTACTAAGTATAAGTAAATACCAAACCCAATTAAGTAATAGAACAAAAGTAACAACTTCACCTGTGATGCAATGCATATGACAAATTGAGTTTAATTCCATAATTTAATCATGTGAGGGTCCGAGCTGCTCATGACCGTGAGCACGGCTAGTATACCAGTTTTACACTCTGCAGAGGTTGCGCATCTTTACCCACAAGTCGTGTATCCCATGTCGCCAGGGTTTGCAAGGCCCTTAGACACTACTGAGGTGAATGGCTAGGGATCCACTACGAGGCCTTTACAAAGTTCCACTAGCTTCCGAAAACCCGCTACAGTTTATAGGAAGATCCAGTGCAGGAATCCCTTGCAGGACCGCCATCGCAGCAAAATCCTCCCGAGGGCCTCCCTACACTGACCTCTCCCCTACTGCCCTTGCCCTTTCGGGTAAGGTAGTCTTCCACTAGCTTTCCTAATTAATCAGCCAAGGGGTCCCATTCCTCCCTTGTGGTAGCACTGTTTTCCCGGGTGGTCGCTCCATGTTCCAATTAACATAATGATCTCATCATGAACAATAAATAACAACTGATAACAAAAGTGTAACCATGAATAGTGTATCTCCATACCCAAAACCACATATAGCACTAGCAAGTACTACCCAGAAAGTTCAGTGGTAAACAAGGTATAAAGATAGACAAACTAGGGTAACCTATTGGGTCCCATCAAAATTAACCTATGCAGATCATTATGATTAATCAGAACATGGCTGGGTAAAAAGAAGTGATCAAGGGCACAACTTGCCTGGGCCTTGAGAATCCAGGTACCAGGATGATTCTTTAGATCCTCGTGACCTCACTGCTAGTCGTAGCAATACAAACATACATGGTATAGGCAAAATTAACATTACACCAAACATGTATGCCAAAATACATATTAATAATCTACATATTAAAATAAGATCACAGGAAAAAGAATTATTAATTTTTGAGTTATAGAATTCAAGTTATGAATTTCCTAAGGTTTTAATGTGTTTAAAATGGATTAAGTGAGAGATTAAATTTCTAATTGCTTTCATGACAAAACAGAGGCACTAAATGATGAAGAATATTATTACAAAATTTTAGAAACTGGAATGGTCCAATTTGGAGCTAAAATGAATTTTCTATGAATTATCTAAGTTCTAGCAATTATTTTCATATTAAAAATCTATTTTCTATTTTATTTATTCAAATTAAATGATCTCAGGACCGGGCCTCAATATCAATGAAGCACAGGGGGCTCGGCGCAAGATTCCCGAGACACAGAGCGCCCCAAGATGGACGGCGGGTTGATTTCCTAAAAACCGGAGGGCTCTTATGCAAAACAACCCGGCCGAAGGGGTATCCACCGATCCTGGCCGCAGGATCACTATCTGACGGTCACGATTAGATCGAATCACTTAACGAACCGGTACGCAATGCTACCCCTCGGATCAGAGATCTACGGCTAAGATCTAAAACAAAGTCATAATCCTCCCTGGCCGCCGATCTGCCCATCGACGGACAGGATCAACCGGACGAACCGGTACCGACCTCATCTAATCTCAGCCGTTCGCTGTGAGATCGACGATCCACCGCCCCCCTTCAACCTACGGCCACGCACTGGGCGGCGCAGCCACCCCCAACCGGCGAAGCTCGCCGGCGCGCACGCGACACGACGCTCTAGTGCCCCAAGCCCAAAATTGACGGGTTCTACGCGTAGAGGAGATCAAGGCGAACTGGATGGAGTGCTTCTTACCGTGGATTGGTGTCCGGTTGTTGCTGGCCACGGCGAATGGCGGCATGGCGGCGATAGCCCAAGTCCGACGAGGAATCGACGGTCGTCTGGGGCTTGTATTCCCCCGGTGAGTCCACGGGTAGATTTCGTGGTGGCCGGCGAACTCCCCCCGTGCACTCGCCCAACACGGGCAATGGCGCGGTCACCGATCGATGGTGGTGGATTATCCCCCCCCCCGCTGTAACCCCTTCCGCAGTCTTCGTTGTGGATACGCTGTGGCGGCGCAGAGGGAATTGAGACGGAGGCGAGGTTTAGTTGGGTTATATACTCCCGCCGAGCACGGTCAGCGGCGGAATCGCAGCGGAAATCGCGCGCGGGTCAGCGCAGTTCCGAGCTTCGCGCGACGCTCGTAACAACCCAAGGGAAGGGATGACAGGTAGGCCCCACCGGTCATAGACAGCGGGAAGCAACCGAGCGCAAGCAGCCCGCGACTGGCAGATGGGTCCCACGCGTCAGCGAAAGATAACGGAAGCGCGCGCACGATTGGGCACTGACGTTGCGGGCCCACATGTCGGCGCAATAGATGAGGGCGCGCGCGCGGGAGCGGAATCGAACTTGGGCCGCGCGAGGGAGGTTTAGTGGGCCGAATACTGAGGGAGGGAGCCCAGGCAGGGTTTTAATCTTTTCCATTTTATTTTCTATTTTCTTTTCTCCATTTCCAAGTTAAATTTGAATTCAAACTTAAATTCAAATCTCTATGGCTCATCATTTCAACTTATTTTTGTGAAGTTAGGGATATTAATTCTGAATATACTTATTTATATATATATATATTATTTATATTTTTGTTTTATATCCATTCTCTTTCTCTTATTTCCCCTTTCTTTCCTATTTTAAATTTTGAATTCAAATTTAAATTCAAGCTTGTGACTAGTTCATTTGCAAACCATATCTGTGCAAAAACATATTTTATATATTTCTTTATTTATTTTAGTTCTTTTAGACAAGCTTTCAATCATATAGTAGAGAATAATCCATACCTTATTAGTTCTAGGGAAATCAAATTTATATTGTAGACTTATATATATTAAGAAATAGTTTAATCATAATTCTCCTGTATAACCTAACCCAAAGGCAATTTAGATTATCTAAGTATCTTTAATTATGTATTTTTAACATATTCATGAGTGGAAACTTCTAAATTATGATTATCTTTAAGGAAAGGTGTTTTGATTTAAAATTTTTGAGAATTTTTCCTTGTCTTCACAAAATTGAACTTTAGGGTGTTACAGCAAAGCACACTCCAGATAAAACCCCCCTGCCAAATAGCAAGCAACTCCATTTTCCACTCCCTCGCCCCTAAGATCAAAATGCTTGGTGATTCTTGGGTTGAAGACTGTTGTACATGGTTTATAGTCTTCGGTTTCCTCCTCTGTATGATGGTAATACTCATCGATAGAATCCTCTAGTGGGAAGAGCAAAGAGAAAGAAAGAGGCAGTGAAAAGTGAAAAGTGAGAAGAGAAAATAAGATAGTGAAGAGAAGATAAGAAGAAGGTTCTCCCAGAATCAACCCTGTGATAGTCATCTCTCTGCAGCCTGGTCAAGCAGCAACAGCAGAAGAAGGCCCCGTAACACTCTTGTTATGAGGTACTTCAAGGAGTTCAAATCCCCAAGATTCAAGAGTTCTACCCTCATTCTTTTTAAGTGGGGTAGTGTTCCAGCAAGGTTCCTACTATGGAGAAGAAGAAGAAGGCCTATAGCAAGCTTGTGGAAGACCAGATCATCAAAGCGTATAAGTTTCTGGATGAGAAGTGGTCACCCAAGTTTTGTTAATAAAGCACCAGAAGACTAATCAAGGAAGGAATCCATGTCAGAGTTCGCAAGAGAAAGGTTTGTGTGTTGGCATCGATGCTTCCTCAATAAGCTAGCTGCCAAGCGAAACCTAGAAGCCTGATGATGATCTTTGAGTAGCCAGAATCAGCGTTTGCAATCAGCAACCGGATGCTCCGCAAGGGCCAGATTTTTTTGAAGTTCCATCTCCTCGAATAGTCTGCAAAGTGAAGATATGTAGCTGAAGTAAAGCTATACCCATAACCCTTCTAAGCCGAATCTCGAGGACGAGATTCCTTTTAAGTGGGGTAGATTTGTAGCATCCCAAAAATTCAAATTCTGAAATATTCTCAAACTTGCTCTAAATTCAAAATGAATTTCAAATTTTGTTTCAAGATGTTTGTTTGCAAGTTGATATCAGCAAGTAAAATATAGTGGTCCATATTCTCTCTAAAATCCTCCTCAAAATATCCTACAAATATTTCCCCAGTGATCACCCTCAAACTCTTTCAGAAATACTACCCAAATATTCCACCGATATATCTCCAAGTATTTTCTTCCTAAGAAATACCTTCAGAATCATTTTTCAAGCCCCCACAAATATTTTCTTCATAACTTTCTTCATGCTCATACGTATGCGTATGCCTCCGGTGTCATACGGTGAGCTCTACAAGCTAATTACACTCATATAAGACAAATCCATGCTAATCTCCCACTAATCCTTTCATCCTCCCACTAATCCTCTCATCCCTCCCCCTAATCCCCCACCATGGCTATAAATAGAGGGGTAAGGGCCTCCTCTCATCCCACTCCAAGCCATTTCATGGCAACTCTCTCCCCCCCCACACACACCCACTCCATGTTCCACACAAGCACACACTAGCACAAGGATCGTTCGGTCGTTCTTCGATCGTTCGTCCCCCTGTTCTTAGTTGTTCGTTCGTTCGTCCGATCGTTCGATCGTTCGTTCGATCGTTCATGGTTCATTCGTTCGTTCGTCCGATCGTTCGATCGTTCGTTCGTCCAAATAATCTTTTTCCTGCCGTGATGCTGCCAAAATTCCGATCGTTCGTTCGTCCGATCGTTTGATCGTTCGTCCGATCGTTCATGGTTCGTTCGTTCGTTCGTCCGATCGTTCGATCGTTCGTCCGTTCGTTCGTCCAAATAATCTTTTTGTGTCGTTATACTGCTAAAATTCCGATCGTTCGTTCGTTCGATCATTCGATCGTTCATCGTTCGTTCAGAGTTCCTATTCATCGTTCATCGTTCGTTCATACGACTATTCACCGTCACTATTTACTGTTACTATTTACCGTCACTATTTTACCGTCACTATTTACCGTTACTATTTACCGTCACTATTTTACAGTTACTATTTACCGTTACTATTTACCGTCACTATTTACCATCACTATTTTACCGTTACTATTTACCGTCACTATTTTACTGTTACTATTTACCGTCACTATTTACCATCACTATTTTACCATTACTATTTACCATCACTATTTACCGTTACTATTTACCGACACTATTTTACCGTTACTATTTACCGTCACTATTTTACCATTACTATTTATCGTCACTATTTTACCGTTACTATTTACCGTCACTATTTACCATTACTATTTACCGTCACTATTGTACCGTTACTATTCATCGATCATCCGATCACCCCAAATTTCAACTACTCATCCATCATGCTGTCCAGTCCACCTAAGACCAGCCAGACCCATATTCCAGTTATACAAACTCCTGTGACTGTGATTTTCCTTCCAGTGGGAACTTCCCATCTGGTCACCCATCCTTGGTTTCTCCAAGTTGAGCACGCTTAACTTGAGATTCCTTCGAACCAGGCTTCCAAACTCAGATTCCAATAATTCTCGTTTCTAAATTCTTATCAAACTATTCCCTATCCAACCATGTCATCCCTTAAGCATGGTTCATATTCCAGAAAACTCTCAAAATACTCTCGTCCCATATTCTGCCTATAACTCTCATGTTCATACTAAGTCTGACGATTCATTCGTCACTATTCTCACCAGCAGTGAACTTCACTGTGCTACACCACATACACCCAGCTATAAATACACCCAGCTACCCTCTCCCTCTCCACACACACTCAACACCCTCAGCCAAGGAAAACACCCCACCCACTCAGTTACTCAGCTCTACCGGCTACACGCATAGTGTCGCTTCGCCTCTAGTCCACCCTCCTGTTATCGGAGCGTTCGTGTCGTCTCGTGGAGGCCAGATCTGCAAGTCTACGCCAGGCGGTGGAGCCAAAAGCCAGTTCCGCGAGCTCTCCTTCCCCCTTCGCCGGATAAGCACGGCAAGCTCACTGGATCCCTTTGATGCATAAATTACCTATGATTTTTCAACCACAACCCTCAGCCTGTTATTTTATGCATGATATGATTTTGAGACAAGTTATTATGACCACCCAAGCCGCTTGCCGCAATCAATCCTTGATATATTTGTTACAAATGATTTGAGAAAAGGTGTGAGTTTTCAAAAGAAAATGCTTTTCAAAATGTGTATGATGAAGGGTTTTCACCCTTATCACCTTGTGAGTGGGATAATCAGGGACTCCCTGGTTTAGGGGAGGGTCTAAGGTGATGGCTCAACTGGTTTAGGCGTGAGCAGAAGGATTGTCCCCTCGTATAAGGACCGGTTTGTCATCTTTCACTACCTATACTCATGATAAGTACAACCACTCGAGACTGTGTGGGCAGTCACTCAATCTGAACTCGTACGGTCCAACCCCAGGGTTATGAAGGCTGGGGAGCACCGGGAGGATAAGGAGGGGGAATGTTTTGTCCGGTTTGGACATGGTGGTGGCCTGACTCCTTCCGGTATAACCGTTAAGGTTAGGACGTGCGGGGAAAGAAAGAGATTCAGATTCGGGTCTCACTAGCTATGGGATCGTAGAGCCGAACTAGTGGGTAAAGTGTACACCTCTGTGCAGAGTTTGAAAACCTATTCGAATAGTCCATGTCCATAGGAATGGACGAGTCTGGTATGGTATGGCAATTAATGTTTTGTTTTCCAAAAAAAGGGGTGCGTTTGAGAAAAGTGGTTTTTAAAAGGTTCGGCGGTTGAGCCGTGAGCTATGGTGGACGGGAAGTCCAGTAGCTGTTTTTGAAAAGGAAAACTAGTGGGAAACTGCTGAGATACCTGGATGGTTTAGTCCAGGGGATTTTATTATAATACTGAAAAACTTCCTGCTCCTTTTGGAGAGGATGCGCTTTGCAAAATACAAAATGTTTTCCAAAACAACCCTGCATAAAATATTGCTGTTTCTGCAAAATATCCTGAGCTCCACTTATTCGATGCATTATATTTGATTTCTCCATTCCACGGGTGAAGGTGGGCTGCTGAGTACGTTTGTACTCACCCTTGCTTATTTATTTTTTTCAGAAAAAGGAGATCGGGTAAGAGTTACGCCTGTTCCCAACCTTGCATGTGGCTGTTGGACCGCTGATTTGCTTCACCACGTATATCGGGCTGCTTCAGCCCCACTCGGATGATATGTCCCGAGTTGTGGACCAACTCTTAAAGTTGTTTGCCACCTTTATAGGTTTGTCGTTTAAGCAGATCTGTAATCATCTGATGTATAAATGTGTTTACTAGCCTTCTGGAACTAGTAATTGTATCACATTTGAGTCCCAGAGGATTGGGACGCTTCAGTCACGCAGACATTATAAGCATCGGAGTTATGAGAATGCGGAAGCGATTACATAAGCTTACCTTTATTTTAAAAGTAAGACAAAGTTATATATTACAGACCAGGATATAACCCACGAGTGCATAGTATTATTATTACACACTAAGGGAGGCAAAAACCACTCCCATTAAGTTTTAAACAAAAGTTCTTATGGAGGAACCCTTCCTCCCGCAGCTTTACTCCTGGTGTTCTTCCTTCGGTACCACCTTAGAACAGAAGCAACAAAAGTTGGTTGCTTCCTCACCTAAAAACAACGGGGAATAAAACCCTGAGTATGGAATTACTCAGCAAGTCTTACCCGACTAAAGAAAAGACTCTCAAGGGTATGCTGGTTATAAGGGAGTCAAGGTAAGGTTTCTCAATAATCAAAGACTCTGTTTTGCAGAAATGCTTACTAAAAGTGGATCCTTAAAAATTCAGTTTTATTTGTCAAATTAAGTAAAATTACCTCCAACTAGAGTTCTTTCTACCCTAGTTCAAATACTTGACCTGCACTAGCTAATTTCTTAACAATCCCTTCATCTTTACTAGAGTTCTACGTATAGGGCAGTGACCAAGTCTTCATAACCGTGAAGGTACGGCGATCCGAATCGATTATACTCACCTGAGGATCTCCGATCACACATATGTAGCACTTAACCCTTGCATATGTCAACCCGCCACCGGGGGTTCTTAAGACCAGATCAGGTTCACGTCAACCGAGAGAACAGATACACCACCGTCCAGCCTCTTGCCACGGAGGGTACACGCTACTCTCGCCATCGCTCCACTCCCATTGCGTGTTATCTTATTCTGGCCTTAGTCTGCCCGAGGCAAAGCTTACCCATGACGAGGCATGTGACCAGTTAAAGGGTCCTCGGTCAGCAAGCCTACATCGGCACGGTCCTTAATCGACTCAGACGGAGACACTACACCGAGACTCCTTTCTCGTGCAAGTCACCCGCCCGGTCTCAGTTTAATCATTTCAAACCCAAAGTTTGGTACCTGGCAGAGGTACATCTTTTCTGATGTTGAACCCATCACGGTCATGATGGATCCACCATCAAGTTTTATTTTCAAAAACATCCCACCCAATTTTGCCACATCATCTTTTGTAAAAACAAAACATGTTGCTTTTCTAAAGCAAGGATAAGCAATAAAAATCTTTTTGTAAAACAGGGATTTCAAGGTAGGTAATCAAATCTAAGGAAGGTAATGCAGGAATTGTTTTAGCAATCAACTCCTATCACCTAATGCATCAAGTAAGTGAAAAAGATTTTTAAAACACAAGGAGGTGGCAAATGCACCGGGGCTTGCCTTCGTTTATAGGTGAGTCAAGCTCGGATCCGCACCTGTCAAAGTAAAAACAATTTCCTGCCTGATGTTCCGCAGGTGGTGGTGGTGAAGTCTTCTCTTCTCCTACCTCAACTTCTTCCTCGTTTTCTAAATATAACCATATATATAAGAATGAATGCCATGTAATGCTCATGAGAGTGCAAAGATAGTAAGAGGTTATTATCTAAAGTCTTGAATATAACTTTCCTTCACGGAACTCCGAGAACTTAGGGTTTCCGGAGTCAACAGTGAATGTCAAAGAGCAGGGGTGGGGGTTTTGGGTTCTAATTATCAAACAAGGTCCAAATCATACCAAAATCTACCTAAGGCTTCTAAATGATGTTTAGAGTTAAAATAAAAAGTTTGGAGATTTTTGGAATTATTATTGATTTTATAAAAATCCAGAAACAATGTTTTAGGCTATTTTAAATGCTCCAAAATTCCCCATTTGATCTAAAAATCATGGAACTATTTTTATTAAATACTATGAAAAATTAGAAATCTAGGAAAAATAGTTTGACATTTTTAGGATTTTTCTACAATTTCCTAGAATTGTTGGAGTCCTGCGAGAAAAAGAAAAGGGAAAAGAATGAAGAGTCCTAGGCCGATTTCAGCCCAGGCGGCCCAAACCCAGGCAGAAACGCGCGCGCGTCCGCGCCCACGATGGTGACTTTGCAAATAAGTCCCTGCAGTCTTGAATAACCCGAAGGAGTCCAGAATACTATTTCAAACAGTCACTGACAGTTTACAATAAACCCCCCCCACGTTCTAATTCTTCACAAGTTGAGGCCCACGACGACGACGAGCGCGGCTGAGCTCTGGCGAGCTTGTAGACCGGCCGAATGGGGCAAGGACTCAGGCTAATCTCTGGTTTAACCCTAATGCTAGCCCTGAGGAGTGTTTCCCCTCATTAAATTTCATGAACGGCTATCCCAATGTCTCTGGCCATGGTGAGCGCGCGGATGAACCAAAGAACCACGTGTTCCCGACGATTGGCGGCGGTCTATTTCAATTGGAGGGGTTGAGGAGCTTGAGGAGGGCCTAGGGACGCTAGAACAAGCGACAGAGAGACTTGAACTGACCTGAGTTGAGCTGGCTGCGGCGAGGTGTTCTTCGCGGTGTATTCGAACCGGTTTGGGGGAAGTGCAAAATTCGAGCTCGCTGGTGATCGGCTGGGGGCAATACTGGGTGGCTGGGTGTGTGATGACCTTGCGGAGCTCGCGGTGGTTTCAATTTATAGGGAGCAACAGCGGTGGCCGGGAATTTCAGTGGTGACGCGTGGCGGTCGGAGGAGGGGGAGGTCACTGGCGCGCGTGAATTCGTGTCCTATGTCGTGGCAGTCACTCCGGCGATCATCGGGGAGCTAAAGTAAGTCACGGCGATGCGGTGGAGATGCTTAGACATGCGGCGCAAGGCTAGAAGGCGGCGGTCGCCGTCATATTTATCGGATTCCGCCGTGGTGAGCTTGGTACGGCGGTCGGAGTTCTTTACTGGTCGGAACTTATCCCCGGCGGCATAACCCGAAAGTTATCTGATCCACCCGAGCACGAATCAAGACGCCGGCGACCCGAATCGCGGCGGAGATCGTCAGCGGCGTGTTGAGCTGGCGTCCTTATCCACTCAGACACTGTACCATGGCATTCTTCTTCAGTGCGCCTGACAGCCAAGGTTTAGGGCCAAATTTCTTTCAAATTTCTATGGCAACTCATCCAAATCTTTGCAGCAAAGTTGTAGACCTACAAACCAGTTACATTTCGACTATAGGGACTGAACTCAGTTGAGCACTAGATCAGACATAGTTTCAATCCCAAAGCTTGACCAATGACACTGGTGGTCATTTTTCAGTCAGTAACCCGACTGACAGCCCATCTTTGGGTTGGATTATCTCCAAATTCATCATCACCACTATGCTTACCTTCTTAAGCAAAGTTGTTCTCCTTTGATAGGTCTATAATATTTATGTGGTGACCTAGGGCAAATCCTCACTAATTTGAAAGATACAAGGGCTCAAAGTTTAATCAATCACACTGAAATTCAGACTTCATCAAAAGGGTCAAGTGTGGCTCTTTTGCACTTAAGTCCAAATCTCAAGTTTTGGATTGCAAACCCTCATGATTGGGAACCATATGACTTAAGATACTTTAACATCATGGTTTTTGCACTTTAGTCCAAAAGTGGACTAATTTTGCACTTAACCCCCTAGGGATTAGGTTTAGGGTTTCCAGGGTCCTTTTTAGGGTTTTTGGTATTTCAAGGGTGTGAATGCCACTTAGATCCATCCTTAGTAGTATTTTATGATTATTTTACTTAAGCTTTAGGGTTTTCTCTATTTGGGTCTTACTTTACCCTTTAGATCCCTGTTTAGGGTTAAGTATCCTATACAAGGGTCTTATTTGCAAAATGCCATAACAATACAACTTGTTTGAAATTTTTGCCTAGTGAATGCACTCTAGGTATGTCAAACATATGCAATGCCAATGCTTATGATGTTATGCTCAAGTTTTAGTAACAGTAACACCAGGGGTGTTACATCCTTCCCCCCATAAAAGAATCTCGTCCCGAGATTAAAAGTCCTAGGGTAAGTAATGGAAAAGGAAACACGACATGTCTTTATTTCCTTATTCTTGGTACATGGCAGGGGTGGTTTGAGGATTTACTCCTTTATTACAGCAACTATACACACTTTACAAATTACATGAGGCCAAAAAGCCTGGGAAATTCCTGTCTAAAAATTCTTGAGTTTCCCATGTAGCCTCATCTTCGAAACGTTGGTTCCATTGTATCTTGTAAAACTTAAGAGTTTTTCTTCGGGTAATCCTGTCCTTTTGATCCAAGACTCGAATAGGGTGCTCAGAATATGTCAAGTCTGGTTCAAGGACAACATCTGTCACTTCAATGGTTCGATCTGGAACCCGAAGACACTTCTTCAATTGTGACACATGGAACACATTATGTCCTGCAGACAAGGTTTCGGGTAACTAAAGTCGGTATGCCCTGGTCCACACTGTTCAAGTATAGGGAATGGACCAATGTACCGGGGTGCAAGCTTCCCTTTAACCCCAAAACGTGTTACACCCTTCATTGGGGAGACCTTCAGATAGACATAATCTCCGACCAGAAAATACAAGGGCATTCGTCGTTTGTCTGCATAACTTTTCTAACGAGCTTGAGCTTTCTTCAAATGATGAATGATTCTCTGAACCTTTTCTTCGGTCTCTTTCACCATATTAGGCCTGAAGAAGTACCTTTCTCCAGGTTTAGACCAATTTAGCAGAGTACGACATCGTCGACCATATAAAGCTTCAAAGGGTGCCATCTTGATGCTTTCTTGATAGCTATTATTATATGAGAACTCTGCTAAAGGTAAACATTCATCCCATTTCTGTGGGAATTCCAGAACACATGCCCGCAGCATATCTTCAAGTATTTGGTTCACCCTCTCAGTTTGCCCACTGGTTTGAGGATGATAGGCCGAACTATGGAGCAACTTAGTATCCAAAGCCTTGTGAAGTTCTTCCCAAAATTTGGACACGAATTGCGGTCCATGATCTTACACTATAGTCTTCGGAACACCATGCAAACTGAGAATACGGGCAATGTATAATTCTGCATACGTGGCCACTGTATACTTTACTCTGACTGGAAGGAAGTGGGCAATCTTCGTAAGTTGATCAACAATAACCCAGATAGAGTCATACCCCTTTGCGGTCCTGGGTAATCCCACAATAAAGTCCATACTAATATCCTCCCATTTCCATGTTGGAATCGGTAATGATTGCAATGGCCCAGCAGTCTTCATATGTATGGTTTTGACACATCTGCAAGTGTCACATTTTGCCACATAGCGTGTGATTTCAATTTTCATTTTCGTCCACCAATAATGTTGCTTTAGATCTTCATACATCTTAGTGCTTCCGAGATGAATAGAATAGCGACTAAGATGTGCTTCATCTAATATTTGTTGGCGGATTTCTTCATTCTTTGGCACAACTATGTGGTTGTTGAACCATACAATGCCTTGATCATCCTTTCTAAAACATTTGGCTTTTCTGGCCTTTATTTTCTCATGGATGTGTTTCATACCCTCATTATCTTTTTGAGCATCCATTATCCTTTGTAAAAGGACTGACTCAAGCTTTAGTTGACTTAAGGCTCCTTGTTGTATCATTCCCAGGTTTAACTTCTCCATCTCCTGGCATAGTGTATTGTCAGAGGTCTTCACCGTAAGACAGTGTCAGGAAACCTTACGGCTAAGTGAATCTGCCACTACATTGGCCTTGCCTGGGTGATAATGAATTTCCAATTCATAGTCCTTAATAAGCTCAAGCCATCGCCTTTGCCTCATGTTCAACTCTGACTGGGTGAAGATACACTTCAAGCTTTTATGATCTGTATAAATGTGACAGATATTACCTAGCAGATAATGACGCCAGATCTTCAGGGCATGAACCACTACAGCTAGCTCCAGATCATGAGTGGGATAATGCTCCTCATGTCGGCGTAACTGCCTTGAAGCATACGCAATTACTCGGTCTTCTTGCATTAATACGCAGCCGAGACCACTCATCGACCAACTTCATAGAGGGAGGGGGCCTGAAAAGGTCTAATTCACCACTGAAAGCTTCTCCCGCTACATGAGAAGGTCCGTCTTCTGTCCCGACAGGATCCGCAGGTACATGGGGGTGCAATTGTGAATACAGTACATGAACTTCTTCATGTAGAGTATTGCAATAAGCCTGCAGGTTATCAATGGCTGAGCTAAGCTCTTCTACTCAGGCTCGAGCTTTTGCCTCCTTAGCCCAGACAAGCGAACGAGATTAAACCACCTAGTCGAGCGCTAAATCTCGATCCGTGAGCTGATCTCGCAGGCGGCGGACGTCGCTACTCAATTCATTGATTCTATCGCCATCCGCGACCCATATATCAATCCTGCGTTGGAGTTCTGTTTGAAGCTGATAAACTTTCGCTTTAAGATCCCTAATCGGATCATTACTCCCACTACTGCTATCCTCGTGTCTTGGGGCAAGTTGATGATGTGGCACACCAATTGGGCCAGTATGCTTGCGCGCAGTTCCCCTCGTGCGCGGCGGCATTTTTCTAAGGGGGAAAATTTTATTAGCATAGTTCTTAGCATGATGCATGTGTAATTACAGAATCAACCTTAGTTGATTCACACCTTCTATATGTTGCACTCTTACTATCTGGTCTTTAAGATAAACTCTTCACAGATACTTAGGTAAGAACAGAAGAAATTTTCTAGATAAGTCTTTAGAAAATTCTTTTGAAGATGCCTCATAATATCTGCAGAGAAGGGCTTCGCTCCGATACCAGCTGTGATGGAACCTCCCAAGTCATTAGGCCCACCTACAGTTGTCCTTGTCCAACGGACCTCAGACAACCCTGTAGGTGCCCCTGAATCACTTGACAAGTTCGGTATCTGCTTTTCTTACCTTTCCCAAGAGCGTTTCACCCGTCACGCAGACATTATAAGCATCAGAGTTATGAGAATGCGGAAGCGATTATATAAGCTTACTTTTATTTTAAAAGTAAGACAAAGTTATATATTACAAACCAGGATATAACCTACGAGTGCATAGTATTATTATTACACACCAAGGGAGGCAAAAACCCCTCCCATTAAGTTTTAAACAAAAGTTCTTATGGAGGAACCTTTCCTCCCGCAGCTTTACTCCTGGTGTTCTTCCTTCGGTACCACCTTAGAACAGAAGCAACAAAAGTTGGTTGCTTCCTCACCTAAAAACAACGGGGAATAAAACCCTGAGTATGGAATTACTGAGCAAGTCTTACCCGACTAAAGAAAAGACTCTCAAGGGTATGCTGGTTATAAGGGAGTCAAGGTAAGGTTTCTCAATAATCAAAGACTCTGTTTTGCAGAAATGCTTACTAAAAGTGGATCCTTAAAAATTCAATTTTATTTGTCAAGTTAATTAAAATTACCTGCAACTAGAGTTCTTTCTACCCTAGTTCAAACACTTGACCTGCGCTAGCCAATTTCTTAACAATCCCTTCATCTTTACTGGAGTTCTACGTATAGGGCAGTGACCAAGTCTTCATAACTGTGAAGGTACGACGATCCGAATCGATTATACTCAGTTGAGGATCTCCGATCACATGACATATGTAGCACTTAACCCTTGCATATGTCAACCCACCACCGGGGTTCTTAAGACCAGATCAGGTTCACGTCAACCGAGAGCACAGATACACCACCGTCCAGCCTCTTGCCACGGAGGGTACACGCTAATCTCGCCATCGCTCCACTCCCATTGCGTGTTATCATATTATGGCCTTAGTCTGCCCGAGGCAAAGCTTACCCATGACGAGGCATATGACCAGTTAAAGGGTCCTCGGTCAGCAAGCCTACATCGGCACGGTCCTTAATCGACTCAGACGGAGACACTACACCGAGACTCCTTTCTCGTGCAAGTCACCCGCCCAGTCTCAGTTTAATCATTTCAAACCCAAAGTTTGGTACCTGGCAGAGGTACATCTTTTCCGATGTTGAACCCATCACGGCCATGATGGATCCACCATCAAGTTTTATTTTCAAAAACATCCCACCCACTTTTGCCACATCATCTTTTGTAAAAACAAAACATGTTGCTTTTCTAAAGCAAGGCTAAGCATCAAAAATCTTTTTGTAAAACAGGGATTTCAAGGAAGGTAATCAAATCCAAGGAAGGTAATGCAGGAATTGTTTTAGCAATCAACTCCTATCACCTAATGCATCAAGTAAGTGAAAAAGATTTTTAAAACACAAGGAGGTGGCAAATTGTAACACCTCAAAATCTCATTTTGAGAATTAGGTAATTTTTTTTTTCAAAAATCTTGAATTAGATTTTTTTTAGAATTCCCATAACTTTTAAAGTCACATCTCCTAAAATAAAAGTTTTATAATAAAGATTCAATAAAAGATTATTCTATAAATTATCTTTTGTTGAAATTTATAAGGACATCTTTTAATAAGTAATTATACAATAGAAACTATTTGCCTTAAAATAATTATATGTGTGCTACATATCCAAAAACATTTTCTTATGTAGGATAATAAATAAATGAATAAATAAAATAAAATGAATACTTGCAACTCATGCTGGGTATTTTGTTTGTTTGTTGTGAATTTTATCAAAGTCTAAAACCTAGAATAAAAAAAAATTTGAAGTAGGGATTTGAAGCTGAAAATGGAAAATGAAAAAAAAGAAAAAAAGAGAACCGACGTCTGGGCCAAATCACATAAAATCGGCCCAACTCCTTACCACGCAGCTCATGCACCAACGCCTGTGGCGTTACTGCCTCCGCCATGTGGGCCCGCTCGGCCAGTGATCTAAGCGTCCGCGTGATCTGAAGCTGAGACTGACGTCTGGGCCCATCCTGTCAGTTTGTTCCTCTACCTACCGCGATCTCCTCTCGGTTGGCGCAACAGCTCCCGCTGAAATCGGGATTCATCCGGGAATTATCCATCGGCGCCGCCCTCGTTCGGTATCCTTCTCGGTATATAAAAAGGCGAAGCCGCATCCTTTCTTCATCCACAAAACCAAAGCACCAAAAGCCATAATATCCAGTGCGGATCTTCAAGGCCCGCAGGAATCCTTGCCGACCTTCACTAAGCCACGGCGGGTTGGGCATCAATAGGCTTCATGTAAACCCCAGACCACGCAGAAGATGTACGCCTGTTTGATTCAAGCAAAGGTTGTCCGGGGGGATGAAGCCACCACCGTTGGGCCAGGGACCGCCGCGTTCACTCCACGCGAGCGCTGTCGTTCGGCCATCCCTGGGTGGTCGGGCGGGTTCGCCAGGGAGCGCAGCTCGTGCGCAGGGTCTCCTCAGGATTCCTTGGCTAGATTGGTGGCTCGGGGCTCTGGAATTTCTCGCCGTGGGGGAACTCCGCCGCGGATCCACATGCCCCGTGGGCAGCCAGCTCTACTGCGCGTCGACCGGTATGGATCCATCCATTGTGTTCGTCATCTCCTCCTCTTGGTATTGCGCTAGTTCAATTCTTCGGTTGGACACCATGGCACTGGTTCGTCTTGCGCCGGCGAAGTTGCCGCCGCGGGTGGATTCGCGCGGCCCCTGTCTGGCCAGCCGGGGGTGGAAGAAGGCTCTGGTACCGTTGGATCTCTTCTAGATGGCCCGGATCTGTTGCCGCGTTTCGCTTCGGATAGAACTAATAGGAACCCTTAGATCGTGATCGGACGGATCCGGCCGTGCGTGCTCGTTTAAAATCTCCGCCGTCGATAGGGGATCCATCAGCCACCGTGGCGTACCGTTTCGTGGTGTACATAGTTTAATCCGGACCGCTGATTTGGGATCGTGTGGATCTGAGCGCAGGATACCCCTTCGGCCCAACCTTTTTGCTAAAGAGCCCTTGCTCTTTTTCGTAATTAACCCGCCGTCCTCTTTGGGGAAATCCTGAGTCTTGGGGAGATTTGCGAGTTAGCCCCTGCAGTTTCTAATAATAGTGCGCCCAGTCCAGGAATTAAATAAAACCGAAAAAATTGATTTAGAAATTGATTTTGAGTATAAAAATAATTGTAAAACTTGGGTAATTCATAGAAAATTCATATTAAGCCCAAATTAATCCGTTCCAATTCCTATAATTTTGTAATATTATTGTCTATCACCTAGTACCACTGTTTTGACATGAAAGTCACATTAAAATTTATATCCTATTTAATCTTGTACAAAACACATAGAATATTCAGAAAATCATAACTCCTCCGTTTTAACTCCGATTTGATCCGTTCAAGTTGCGTTAGTCCCGTAACAACGTGTAGATTATTATTATTCGATTTATTCTTATGTTTGGTGTGATGTTAATTTTGCCTATACCATGTTTGTCTGTATTGGTACGACTAGCGTGAGGTCACGAGTCACCTGAAGATCATCCTGGTACCTGGAATCTCAAGTCCCAGGCAAGTTGTGCCCTTGATCACTTCTTTTTACCCACTCATGTTCTAATTAGTCATAATGATCTGCATAGGTTAATTTTGATGGGACCCAATAGGTTACCCTAGTTTGATTATCTTTATACCTTGTTTACCACTAAACTTTTTGGGTAGTACTTGCTAGTGCTTTATGTGGTTTTGGGTATGAAGATACATTATTAATGATTATACTTTTGTTATCCATTGTTATTTACTATTCATGATAAGATCATTATGTTAATTGGAACATGGAGCGACCACCCGGGAAAACAGTGCTACCACAAGGGAGGAATGGGACCCCTTGGCTGATTAATTAGGAAAGCTAGTGGAAGACTACCTTACCCGAAAGGGGCAAGGGCAGTAGGGGAGTGGTCAGTGTAGGGAGGCCCTCGGGAGGATTTTGCTGCGATGGCGGTCCTGCAAGGGATTCCTGCATTGGAGCTTCCTATAAACTGTAGCGGGTTTTCTGAAGCTAGTGGAACTTTGTAAAGGCCTCGTAGTGTTACCCTGCCTCGCCTCCTCGGTAGAGGTGTATGGGAAGTCGTGATCCCTTGGCAGATGGGTAACATGACTTGTGGGTAAAGATGCGCAACCTCTGCAGAGTGTAAAACTGGTATACTAGCCGTGCTCACGGTCATGAGCAGCTCGGACCCTCACATGATTAATCTATGGAACTTAAATTCAATTTGTCATATGTATTGCATCGCAGGTGATGTTGTTACTTTTGTTCTACTAATTAATTGGGTTGGTATTTACTTATACTTAGTAACTGCTAATAAAATTTTGACCAACATTAAAAGCAATGCTCAGCTCTAACCATCCTCTTTGGTAAGCCTTACACTTCACGTGAGCTCCCACCTTTGGCGAGTTCATGCACATTATTCCCCACAACTTGTTGAGCGATGAACGTATGTGAGCTCACTCTTGCTGTCTCACACCACCCCACAGGTCAAGAGCAGGTACCGCAGGATGAGGCGCATGGAGGATGCTGCGATGTTTTCGTGAGAGGTCTAGGCCGTCGTCTCCCAGTCAACTTTGGGTTGCTGGACCGTTGTCTCCTTATAATGTAATTATTTATTTTGTATAGAACTCCTGTTATGTAGTAAAGATGTGACATTCGATCCTGTGCCATGATTCATCATATGTGTGAGACTTGGTCCCAGCACACCTGGTGATTATGTTCGCGCCCGGGTTTTGGACCCCTAAAATCCGGGTGTGACACAAATGCACCGGGGCTTGCCTTCGTTTATAGGTGAGTCAGGCTCGGATCCGTAGATGTCAAAATAAAAACAATTTCCTGCCTGATGTTCCGCAGGTGGTGGTGGTGAAGTCTTCTCTTCTTCTACCTCAACTTTTTCCTCGTTTTCTAAATATAACCATATATATAAGAATGAATGCCATGTAATGCTCATGAGAGTGCAAAGATAATAAGAGTTTATTATCTAAAGTCTTGAATACAACTTTCCTTCACGGAACTCCGAGAACTTAGGGTTTCCGGAGTCAACAGTGAAGTTCAAAGAGCACAGGGGTGGGGGTTATGGGTTCTAATTATCAAACAAGGTCCAAATCATACCAAAATATACCTAAGGCTTCTAAATGATGTTTAGAGTTTAGATAAAAAGTTTGGGGATTTTTGGAATTATTATTGATTTTATAAAAATCCAGAAACAATGTTTTAGGCTATTTTAAATGCTCCAAAATTCCCGATTTGATCTAAAAATCATGGAACTATTTTTATTAAATACTATGGAAAATTAGGAATCTAGGAAAATTAGTTTGACATTTTTAGGATTTTTCTACAATTTCCTAGAATCGTTGGAGTCCTGCCAGAAAAAGAAATGGGAAAAGAATGAATAGTCCTCGGCTGATTTCAGCCCAGGCGGCCCAAACCCAGGCAGAAACGCGCGCGCGTCCGCGCTCGCGATGGTGACTTTGCGAATAAGTCCCTGCAGTCTTGAATAACCCGAAGGAGTCTAGAATACTATTTCAAACAGTCACTGATAGTTTACAATAACCCCCCCACATTCTATTTCTTCACAAGTTGAGGCCCACGACAACGACGAGCGCGGCAGAGCTCCGGTGAGCTCGTAGATCAGCTGAATGGGGCAAGGACTGGCGCTAATCTCTAGTTTAACCGTAATTCTAGCCCTGAGGAGTGTTTCCCCTCATTAAATTTCACGAACGGCTATCCCAATGTCTCTGGCCACGGTGAGCGCGCGGATGAACCAAAGAACCACGCGTTCCCGGCGATTGGCGGCAGTCTAGTTCAATTGGAGGGGTCGAGGAGCTTGAAGAGGGCCTAGGGACGCTAGAACAAGCGACAGAGAGACTTGAACTGACATGAGTTGAGCTGGCCGCGGCGAGGTGTTCTTCGCGGTGTATTCGAACCGGTTAGGGGGAAGTGCAAAATTCGAGCTCGCTGGTGATCGGTTGGGGGCAATACTGGGTGGCTGGGTGTGTGATGACCATGTGGAGCTCGTGGTGGCTTCAATTTATAGGGAGCGACAGCGGTGGCCGAGAATTTCAGTGGTGACTCGCGGTGGTCGGAGGAGGGGGAGGTCACTGGCACGCGTGAATTCGTGTCCTATGTCGTGGAAGTCACTCCGGCGATCAACGGGGAGCTAAAGTAATTCACGGCGATGCGGTGCAGATGCTTAGACATGCAGCGCAAGGCTGGAAGGTGGCGGTCACCATCATATTTATCGGATTCCGCCGCGGTGAGCTTGGTACGGCAGCCGGAGTTCTTTACTGGTCGGAACTTATCCCCGGCGGCGTAACCCGAACGTTATCTGATCCACCCGAGCACGAATCAAGACGCCGGCGACCCGAATCACGGCGGACATCGTCGGCGGCGTGTTGAGCTGGCGTCCTGATCCACTCAGACACTATACCATGGCATTCTTCTTCAGTGCGCCTGACAGCCAAGGTTTAGGGCCAAATTTCTTTCAAATTTCTATGGCAACTCGTCCAAATCTCTGCAGCAAAGTTGTAGAGCTACAAACCAGTTACATTTCGACTATAGGGACTGAACTCAGTTGAGCACTAGATCAGACATAATTTCAATCCCAAAGCTTGACCAATGACACTGGTGGTCATTTTTCAGTCAGTAACCCGACTGACAGCCCATCTTTGGGTTGGATTATCTCCAAATTCTTCATCACCACTATGCTTACCTTCTTAAGCAAAGTTGTTCTCCTTTGATAGGTTTATAATATTTATGTGGTGACCTAGGGCAAATCCTCACTAATTTGAAAGATACAAGGGCTCAAAGTTGAATCAATCACACTGAAATTCAGACTTCATCAAAAGGGTCAAGTGTGGCTCTTTTGCACTTAAGTCCAAATCTCAAGTTTTGGATTGCAAACCCTCATGATTGGGAACCATATGACTTAAGATACTTTAACATCATGGTTTTTGCACTTTAGTCCAAAAGTGGACTAATTTTACACTTAACCCCCTAGGGTTTAGGTTTAGGGTTTCTAGGGTCCTTTTTAGGGTTTTTGGTATTTCAAGGGTGTGAATGCCACTTAGATCCATCCTTAGTAGTATTTTATGATTATTTTACTTAAGCTTTAGGGTTTTCTCTATTTGGGTCTTACTTTACCCTTCAGATCCCTGTTTAGGGTTAAGTATCCTATACAAGGGTCTTATTTGCAAAATGCCATAACAATACAACTTGTTTGAAATTTTTGCCTAGTGAATGTACTCTAGGTATGTCAAACATATGCAATGCCAATGCTTATGATGTTATGCTCAAGTTTTAGTAACAGTAACACCAGGGGTGTTACAATTGGCAGACTCAAGAATAGGCCGAGCAGGAAACGAGGCAAAGTCGGGAAAATCCACTCTTCGGACGCAACCTGAACCCCGAGTTCGCCCGAGCCATGAACACGCCGAGTGAAGTCGGTGGAGTGTTGGCTCGGATAGCTGATGGCTGTGGCGGAACTGCCCGAATTATTCCAACTTAAGTGCCTAAGCCCTACCTTGGAGGCTAGACCACACTTAAATGGGAATAACCCGTCAATCCCTCGGATCTAGTCCGACACGGCCACTGACAGGATCAAGTACCACAATCTCACTCGAGGGTGAGTCACAGAGCAAATACAATAGAGCATAAAACCATACATGTCAGAGTATTAAGTTATTACATCATCATCATCATCATCATCGGAGTTTTTGCAAAAGTCACCATCATTGTTTTGAAGTGCAGCGGAAATAAACTAACGGTAAATAAATAGAGAGATGGGGAAGCCTGTCCCATCACTCCTCATGCTCCTCCTCAGCCGAGGCAGGGTCCCACTCGACAGTCCAACCCGGTGGCAGGGTGGATGGCCAAGTCACTCCAGCAGCCATTTCCTCCAGAGAACCTGTAAAAAAAATTGTGCCACAAGCAAGGCTGAGTATACTAATACTCAGCTAGACTTACCCGGTGTGAGGAGTCTACTCCTCTACCTCTAGACATGCAGCTGTTTGGCTGTGGGATTTGGTTGCCAAAAGCACTAGCTGAGTTTCTAAATCAAGATTTTAACTTTGTCAAAATTAAGTGTGACTCTCTTAAGGCTAAAAGTGTACTATCTACTCATACATAGTAGCAAGCATTTTTAGCAATCAATATCTTGTATCATCTCAACACAGTTCCACTTGTTACTCAATGTAGCAGCATGGATCAAGCAGTCTCATTAGCTGCGAGAAGCAGACGATTCGAATCGAGTTTTTAAACCTTGCAAGGTAAACCTAAACACACGACATGCAGGGGCACTCCGTCCCCACACACATCAACCGTCCCCATCGATTCCCCGTCAGTAGATCAGGGCTCACCGCCTTGGCGTACAATGCCTCACTGACCCCGACTGGCCGTCGTGCATTGACCGCACTTGTACCCACCATAACCGGAATGGGAGACCTCGTCTCAGGTCATGTGAGGGGATATGTCCACTGCCAGGTTCACTCAGGTACTAGGCTTACCGATTTACCATATTTCTCGGCATGTGCTTAGTACGTTCAAACGCTTGACTCACGGTACCACACCTTAATCCTTATTCCAGTTCCCACCTCGTAGACAACCAATCCCCATGGATTGTTGTCCACAGACCAACACCATTATGATATAAAAATGGATACAACCAATTTCCTGATCTCGCGCGAGTGCTAGAAAAATCACTCGACTTCTACCGAGATCCTACTTAATAAAGCAGCTACTCGACTTAGCATACTAGTATTCATCACAATGGGGTTCCTGAGATCATGCAACTATGGTTCAAAACAACTCCTACACTTAAGTGCACAAACAATCCTACAATCATTAAGTGTAGTAAAATAGCATAAATAACAGGTTATGCATAAAACCGGGGCTTGCCTTCCAAAGCAGTGGCAGGCAGGTCCTCTGGTGCAGGCTCTGGTGCTGGGTCTGGGGCAACCTCCTGGGCAGCTCCTTGCTCCGGCACGAGGATGTACTCTCCGTCAGCAAGATTACAGTCTATCGAAATGCAATGAACATATGTGTCATGATTATGCAAGATTTAAGAACATTAAGCTACAGAAACTAAGTCAAGAATTAACTTAGGGTCCCTTGGCTATGTGGGTCTCCTAGTGGTTTATATTTATCACTTCATTTTTAAGTTTTTATTTGGGGTAAACAAGGAGAATTGGTATTGCACTTGTATATTCCTATTTCAGGGAACAATTTTCAAGGGTCTTAGGAGGACATTCATTCCCATTATCCATTTTCTTTTCTTTACTTTCCATTTATGAATTCTAGTGGGGTTTGAACTACCAAGGTGAATTAACTATTTTCAATAATTCTACAAAAATTACAGTGGCTTGCCCTTGGTCAATATGGCCTGTCTCAAGAATATGGGATTTAAAATAAAAAGGCTAGGTTGTCTACAAAAATAACAAAAAGTGGTGCAATTAAGCCACTTTGCACTACAAGTCCTGTATTAAAGTGGGTCCTGACCTAAGGGTTATTTTTGTTGGCCTCTAACAGTGATAATAAGCTCTTGTACCAAAAATGACAGAGAGCCACATGATGGTTATTTAATGGTGGATTTCTAAAGTTTGGTGCAAAAAGGGTGTTTAGAACTAACTTGTCATTTGAAAAATATCAAACAACAGATTTCAGATTTTTCCTAAGTTCTTATTATCAAAACATTAGTTATCCTAAGGTTTGAGGGGTTTTCACCTTAGGGTTATTTTTGTAGGGTTTTTCTAAGTTGTGCTTATTTTATTAATTTAAAAGGTATCCTTCTTATTTTACACTACAACAGGGTATGATATATTTTTCCAGTGAACTACATTGACTAAGTATCTCAACAAAAATAGGGGTGCCTTCTGGTTCATTATTTAGGTCACCTTTTCTATTTTTCTTAACCTTAAGCATATTATGGAACAAGGGGTAAAAACTATCTTAATGCAGTGGACAGAGGGGTTTAACATTTTTAACTAGGTCAGTAGGTAGATATAAACTTCTCTAAATTTTTCTAACCCTAGTTAAATAGTACAACCATTTTTCTTGCTATTATTAAGCTTTTGGTCCAAACTATAATTAAATCAGAACCTTATATTCTTCTCTAGTACCTATGGGGTTTTATATTTTTCTTAGATAGGCTACATTTTTTTGAGTCTGGCAAAATTGGTTTGACCAAATTTGGATAAACCAAACAGAAGTTATGGGTTTTTAAAGTTTCTGTTTGAATTTAAATCAGGTTTTAATAAGGTTTTTCTGAAAAAGCAGTTTGCGCCGAGGTCCCCGGGTGTAAACCGAATCAAACCTCGCAGATCTACCCTCGCGCCACTATTCCCCTGAGTCTCTGACATTTCACTTAACCCCCTGGCTTTCTCTCCCTCTCACCCGCAGTCCTTCCCCCAACTAAAACAGTAGCCGCGGGAGAGAAAAGGATGGCGCGGCTTACCGGCGGCGAGGGAGGTCCGGCGAGGTGGTCAGTGACGTTCGGGAGGTCGCGACGGTCACGTCGATGTGCGGGTCGTCGCCGGAGGTGGTCGGAGTTACCCTGGCCACGAACACAGGCGGCGGGGATCGTCGGCGGCGCCTGCTCCGGCCAAACCACGACGGTATAGCTCAATTAGGGTGCACGAGGAGCTTCACGGGGTGACACAGAGGCCATGCGCGCATTGAATTGGAAAACGGTGCAGGGGCTTACCCGGTCCACGTGCGCCGGCGGGTTCTTGAACTCCGGTGAGCACGATTTGGCTACTCCGGTGACGCGGGTCCTCGGGTCAAGCTTGAGCAAGTCTCACGGCCTCACCAGGAAGCTATCTGGGGGCTTGGATCGAACGGAGGAGGACGGGAGAGGGGTTGGCCACGGTGGCTGCTCTCGGGCGGCACTGGCGGGTCGCGGGGAGGTCGCCGGAGCTAATGGCTGGCTCAGGCAAGTCAGGCGAGGTACGGAGGAGGCAATGGGGAAGGCAGCCGAGCACTGGAGCGGGTTTTACAGGCGCGGGCGTGGCCAGGGCGCCGGCTCGACCGTTTGGCGCGACGCGGGCACGCGGGGGCGCGCGCGGGCGTGCTCTGGCGAGCTCAGAGCGCGTCGAACACGTGGCGTGTTGCTTCTGCCCGTGTTCTTCGCTCTGCTGAGCGGCCAGGCGTACGAATCTTGCCCTACCGCCTGTGGGAGATCTCTTCCCTGCACCTAGAGCTACCTAGTTCATGTGAGTTCCAAGAGTAGATGTGGTCTGGTTGAGGAGATATGGTGGCGCCAAGTCTTGTCTGTCTGCACTGTTCAATCCAAGACAAAACCAGTGCCAACTCGTGTCAAACGGTTTTGGCTTGGGTTCAAACTTTTCCAGGGCATTCTAGGGTTAGTTTGGCGCCATTTTGTCAATTGGGTCGACAGGTTTTGAAAAGGGGATCAAGGTGAACATGTGGGATCTTTGTTCAAGGGTTGGTTTTTGACTTAGGCAAATCCTGAATTTCTCCCTTGTGTTCAATCTTTGGTGATCTTTTTAGGGCCTTTCTGAAAACTTTTTGGGGGGGTACTTCCTTACTATTAATTGTAGGTTATTAAGCATTTTACAACTTTTATATTTGGCCCAAACCATGATCATAAGGTTTACATGATCTTTTGATCATGGCTTCAATTAGGGTTCCCATTGCCTATGGGGGTTTTGCTCTAGGGTTTTGGGAGATCCCCACTTAGATGTGCATGATAAGCTAGGGCAGGACATCCAAGGTGTGTTACACTTGCTTAGGACCTAGAATTCCAAGTTTGGTATATTTTGCCCACTTAAATCTTCATGTGATAATGGTTAAACAGTGGTAACCCTGGGGTGGACACCCTGAGTAACACCTAGGGTGTTACAGCCCTCCCCCCCTTAAAGGAATCTCGTCCCGAGATTTCAGGTAGAGTCCCTTGGAGGGATGCTTGAAGGTGTGTTGGTGCTACTTTCCCCTTATACTCAAGTTTCACCTTTTTAACTGCTCTTCGAACGTCATCCTCTTTGCAACTTCAGAAGGAAGCCCTTCTTAAGTTAAGTCCACAACTTATACTATCCTTGTTATCTAAGTTTTTCTTATAATTGACTTCAAAGGGCAGGTGGGGGTGGGGTTTTTGGGGTTACATACCGACTCCTTTGGGTAGAAAGTCGGGGAAGCGAGAGCGTAGAAAATCCTCCGTCTCCCATGTAGCTTCTCCTGCTGAATGATGACTCCACTGAACCTTATACATTTTGATTGATCTTGCCCGAGTTATTCTCTCCTTTTGATCCAATACCTTGACGGGGTACTCTTGGTAGGACAAGTCTGGTTCTATTTCAATGTCTGGTTCTGTTAGCACTTCAGTGGGTAAACGAACACATTTCCGCAGCTGAGATACATGGAACACATTGTGAACTGCTGACATACAGGGTGGCAATTCCACTTGGTAAGCTACGGGTCCACAACTTGCCTTGATCTTATAGGGTCCAATGTAACGAGGGGCTAATTTGCCCTTGATCTCGAATCTCTGGACACCCTTGGTTGGTGATATCTTAAGATAGACATGATCTCCCACCTCAAACTGTAGAGGCTTCCGCCTCTTGTCATGATAACTCTTTTGCCTAGCCTGAGCAGCTTCTAAGTTCTTTTTGATAATTCTAACCTTTGCCTCTGCTTCTAGCACCAAATCTGGCCCAAAAACTTCCCTTTCTCCCGCTTGAGACCAATTTAGCGGGGTTCTGCATCTTCTCCCATACAAGGCCTCAAAAGGTGCCATCTTTAGACTGGACTGATAGCTGTTATTGTAAGAAAACTCTGCCAAAGACAGACACTTGTCCCAATCCTTTCCATAATGTAGTGCACATGCTCTTAACATATCTTCTAAAATTTGGTTCACCCTTTCTGTTTGACCATCTGTTTGGGGGTGGTATGCTGAGCTTCGTATGACCTGGGTTCCAAGTGATTCCTGTAATTGCTCCCAAAATCGTGCCACAAAAGGTGCTCCTCGGTCTGAGACTATAGTCTTTGGTATCCCATGCAGACGAACTATCTGGTCGATGTAGATCTCCGCATACTTCTCCGCCCGGTGGGTGGTGTGCACTGGCAAGAAATGAGCAGTCTTGGTCAATCTGTCCACAATAACCCATATAGAATCATGGT
The DNA here is from genome assembly GCA_029449295.1 of Zea luxurians. NCBI lineage: Eukaryota > Viridiplantae > Streptophyta > Magnoliopsida > Poales > Poaceae > Zea > Zea luxurians. Next base: position 3,880,486 of record JAOPSE010000009.1, on the reverse strand, counting down.
GCCTGGAGGTATTGGGCAATCCTACTATGAAGTCCATGCAAATGTCCTCCCATTTCCAAGATGGTATGGGAAGGGGTTGCAAAGGACCTGCTGCCTGCAAGTGACTGGCCTTGACTCTCTGGCAAGTGTCACACTCTGATACGTACTTGGCAATTTCCCTCTTCATCCTGGTCCACCAATACAGAGATCTGAGATCATGGTACATCTTGTTGCTACCAGGGTGCATGGAGAACTTGGAAAGGTGAGCTTCATCCAATATCTTTTTTCTAAGCTCAGGGTCCTTGGGAACAACCAATCGATCTCCAAACCATAAAATTCCCTTGCTGTCCTGACGGAAACACTTGTATTTTTCTGCCTTTTGATTGAGCATGTCTTTGATAACCTGAACACCCTTGTCCCCAATCTGTGCCTGAACTATTTGCTCTTGCAACGTGGGCTCCACTGAAATATAACTCAATTCACCGGAAGGAACCACTTCTAGGTTCAGCTTGCACAACTCATCACACAAGGTGGTAATTCCCACATCCATGTTCAAACAATTGCACTGGGTCTTTCTGCTCAAGGCATCTGCCACAACATTGGCTTTGCCAGGATGGTAATGCACCTCCAAATCATAGTCCTTGATTAATTCTAACCATCTCCTCTGCCTCATGTTCAGATCAGCCTGAGTGAAAATGTATTTGAGGCTCTTATGATCAGTGTAGATGTTGCAGTGAGCTCCCATCAAATAGTGTCTCCATATCTTAAGAGCATGAACCACTGCTGCCAATTCCAGATCATGTGTAGGATAGTTCTGCTCATGGGGTCTGAGGGCTCGAGAAGCATAAGCAATAACTCGGTTATCTTGCATTAAGACACAACCCAATCCTGTACCAGAAGCATCACAATAAACTTCAAATGGCTTGGTATTATCTGGCTGAGCTAGCAGTGGAGCTGTTGTTAAATGCTGCCTCAAGGTGTGAAAGGCATCCTCGCACTTCTGGCTCCAATCATACTTGACTCCCTTCTTTAGCAATTCAGTCATTGGTTTGGCAATTCTGGAGAAATCCGGAATAAATCGTCGATAATACCCTGCCAATCCCAGAAAACTCCGAATCTGCCTCACTGTAGTCGGGGGTTTCCAGTTCATCACTTCTTGCACTTTCTTAGGGTCAACTGATATCCCCTCCTGAGAAATTGTGTGACCCAAGAATTTAATCTCCTTCAGCCAAAATTCACACTTAGACAACTTTGCATAAAGACGTTGATCGCGCAGTCGCTGAAGTACGATGTGCAGATGCTCAGTATGCTCGGCCTCATTCTTGGAATAGACCAGAATATCATCAATGAAAACGACCACGAACTTGTCCAATTCTGGCATAAATACTGAGTTCATCAAGTACATAAAGTAAGCCGGGGCATTGGTTAGCCCAAAAGACATCACCAAAAACTCATAGAGCCCATATCTGGTAGAGAAAGCCGTCTTGGGAATGTCACTGGCACGGATCTTAATCTGATGGTAGCCTGAGCGAAGGTCTATCTTGGAGAATACCTTGGCTCCCACCAACTGATCAAACATAACATCAATGCGGGGCAACGAGTATTTGTTCTTGATAGTCACCGCATTGAGAGGGTGGTAGTCAACACACATCCTCAAACTCTCATCCTTTTTCTTTACGAATAAGGCGGGACATCCCCATGGTGAAGTACTTGGACGAATAAACCCCTTGTCCAGCAATTCTTGCAATTGTTTCTTCAATTCTGCCAATTCCGCGGGAGGCATCCTATAGGGTCTCTTGGAGATAGGAGCAGTCCCGGGTTGCAATTCGATGGCGAACTCAATATCTCGGTCAGGTGGCATCCCTGGCAGTTCATCCGGAAAAACATCCGGATAGTCACAGACCACTGGGATCTTTTCCACTGGGGATTCTAACATAACAAAGGCACAAGATCGGGTACATCCCTGGTCAGGCAGATATAGTGTGGTTGCACCACAGGTTGGTGAGTGCACCTCGATGGCCCTAGCTGCAATGTCAATCACTGCCTGATGTTTGGTCAACCAATCAGTTCCCAATATAATATCCACACTATCCAGTCCCAAGATAAGAAGGTTGGTTTTAATTATCAAACTACCAAACTTTAGAGGCACATTCTTGTTGATTTGGTAAGTGGCAATTCTGCCTCCGGGTGTTGAAATAGTGATACCCCCGTTGGTGTGGTGAAAGGGCAATTGACACTTGGCACTAAATTTGGCACTAATAAAGCTATGTGACGCACCGGAATCAAAAAGAACAATAGCGGGATAATTTAAAACTGTAAAGATACCAGTCATGACGGGTGCTCCCTCTGGAATGTCAGCCATGGTAGTGAAGTTCAGCTTGCCCTGCCTCACCTGCACCTTCTGTCTCTTGCCTTGGTTCTGATTGACATTCTGCCCCTGCCTCTATTGGTTTCTGGGGCAATTCTTGGCATAATGCCCAGTGCTGCCACAAGTGAAGCACCTGTTGTCATTGGCCTGGCGGTACTGCTGCTGCTGATTGTTCCTCTGAGCTGGAAACTGGGTGCGGTTGGGTGCCTGCTGCTGCTGCGGTGGTCTGATCACCCATCTCCCTTGCTGCTGCTGAGGTCCCTTGCTCTGCGTGTTAGACACAATCCTGAAGCGCTGTGGCTGAGCTGAGGGTCCTGCCACAGGGGTCTTCCTCTTCTTCTCCGCCTGTCGAGCTAAGATGCAGTCCTCCTGGGAGATAGCCATGTTGACCAGCTCATTATAACTGTTGGCCCTGACGGTGTTGAGACGATCACGGAGCTTGGTGCTGAGCCCCCGTCTGAACCTGTCCCTCTTCTTCTCATCCGTGTCTGCATGGTATCCAGCATATTGGCACAAATCATTAAAGGCCTGGGCATACTGCAACACTGTCCTGTTGCCCTGAGTGAGTGCCAGAAACTCATTGAGCTTCCGGTCCATGATGCCAGCTGGAATATGGTGCCCTCTGAAAGCTGCCTTGAACTCTCTCCACTCCACCTCTCTACCTTCTGGCTGCATGGCAAGAAAATGGTCCCACCAAGTCCTTGCGGGTCTGCGAAGCTGCTGGGTGGCAAACCTGACTTTGGTGACCTCTGAGCAAGCTCCATGGAGCAGTGGGAATTTGGATTCCACCACCCGCAACCATACATCTGCATCAAGTGGGTCCTCTGCCCGTGTGAACAATGGAGGCTGGGTGCTGAGGAACTCCTGATAGGTAGCAGCAACGGGGTGACGCTGATGGTCTCCACCATAATGCTGAGGTGGTGGCTGACGCTGAGCTAGCTGTCTCAGGATCTCATTCTGCTGGGCCATGAGCTCCTGCAGAGTGGGAGGCGGTGGCGGTGGAGGAACGTGCTCATTCTGACCACGACGCGCTCTCCCAGCCATCTGAAAAATCACATGGTTGCTTAATAACACATCTCCAAGCTTAAGGTTCAAACACGGTAGGGGAGTTAAAGCAATTTGATAGATTCCATATAAAACAAAAGAAACATAAACCTTTCGTCCAAATTTAAACTGCCATTAATCATCCCCAAACCTCCAAAAGAGTTTAACACGGTTACATCAATGATCCAAAAGACTCAACTCTACCTAGCCTAGTACCCTAAGGGTGCAAAAGCTAAGCTAGTGGCGAGGAGTCCAACTATCATCAACCTCTAGGATTAGCCTGGCATCTAATGAGCGAACGAGGCAACGCTTGACTCGGGGGAAGGTGGTCTCCCTGAGCCAGCGGTGTCTACACAGGAAGCAGGCTCCTCCCCTCCCTCGATGTCAACGTCCTCGTCAGCCTCCTCATCATGGATCTCTTGGTGATGCATGTCTAGGTGCTCATTTGCCTCTGCTAGCTGCTGCTGAGTGTTGAGGAGCTGATCTTCGAGGACCTCGATGGTGTTCTCCCTGGTGCCCACTAGCTCCTCCAACTCATGAATCTCATCAGACAGCTGCTCCACTTGCAAATCTTTTTCCACCAGCTCCTGGGATAAGTCCACCACGAGCTCCTCCCTGTTATCCAGGGTGATCTTGGTTGCCTCTAACAGTGCCATCAAATGAGACATGGCCTCCCCACGCATTACTTGCAGACGATACAGAGCGTTCATGCATCGCACCGACAAGTGAGCCGTGTGGCCTAGGTAGAGGGCCCAAATGTCCTTGGCATGCTCCACCCGATCCTTCCACATCGGGTCATCCTCCTTTTCCGCGGGGAACAACCCAATGGGGTGGGTAGCCAGCTCCAAGGGATGGAACCCGCAGAAAGTAGTCAGTCCATGCAGGGCGATTGCCTCGATCGTATCCTCCGCTCAGTATCCGAAAGACTCGGAGTCCAAGGAGCGCCAGCCTGGCTACAGGGGATGAGGCTCCAAAGTCATCCTCACTCTACAGCGAGGCACCCGGTGCTTCTCGAACTGTTGCACCGCGTACTGAGGGGGTGTCAAGTATCCTGCCCCCTGAAGTACCTCCCACAAGATGCGGGGAAAACCCTCCCGTGCAAGTCCGTCAGTGTGGGTCAGCGCATTTCCGTCATCGGAGGATCCGTGGGAAGTCATCTGTGCACGGTTAAGCGTAAGTAAAAGAAAAAGAATTACAAAAAGAACAAGGGAAAATAAAACTCAGCCTGTCTCTAGTTAAAAGAAAAAGGCATTGGGGACCTAGCTAGCTGTTATCTCATTTTTAAGTCCTTTTACTTAGTTATCCATTTGCTTAATTAAGAATGCATGCATGCGCGTCCTGAACGACCTTTCCAGAAGATAAAAAGGACTAGGGAAGAACTCCCATCCTTTAAAAGGTGGCCTGTAGGGCCTAGTCACTTAGCCACCTAGCTACCCTTCTATTATCCTAAGGCTTCACGTCCTAGGTCTATCCTGCTCGTCCTACGATCTATCCAACATTGTTTCTATCAAATTTTACTTTAGAAAAGGGGATGGCATTTATGGTCTATTGATTCCTCTGGGGTGGTACAAGCTCCGATACCAGCTGTGGCGGAACTGCCCGAATTATTCCAACTTAAGTGCCTAAGCCCTGCCTTGGAGGCTAGACCACACTTAAATGGGAATAACCCGTCAATCCCTCGGATCTAGTCCGACACGGCCACTGACAGGATCAAGTACCACAATCTCACTCGAGGGTGAGTCACAGAGCAAATACAATAGAGCATAAAACCATACATGTCAGAGTATTAAGTTATTACATCATCATCATCATCATCATCGGAGTTTTTGCAAAAGTCACCATCATTGTTTTGAAGTGCAGCGGAAATAAACTAACGGTAAATAAATAGAGAGATGGGGAAGCCTGTCCCATCACTCCTCATGCTCCTCCTCAGCCGAGGCAGGGTCCCACTCGACAGTCCAACCCGGTGGCAGGGTGGATGGCCAAGTCACTCCAGCAGCCATTTCCTCCAGAGAACCTGTAAAAAAAATTGTGCCACAAGCAAGGCTGAGTATACTAATACTCAGCTAGACTTACCCGGTGTGAGGAGTCTACTCCTCTACCTCTAGACATGCAGCTGTTTGGCTGTGGGATTTGGTTGCCAAAAGCACTAGCTGAGTTTCTAAATCAAGATTTTAACTTTGTCAAAATTAAGTGTGACTCTCTTAAGGCTAAAAGTGTACTATCTACTCATACATAGTAGCAAGCATTTTTAGCAATCAATATCTTGTATCATCTCAACACAGTTCCACTTGTTACTCAATGTAGCAGCATGGATCAAGCAGTCTCATTAGCTGCGAGAAGCAGACGATTCGAATCGAGTTTTTAAACCTTGCAAGGTAAACCTAAACACACGACATGCAGGGGCACTCCGTCCCCACACACATCAACCGTCCCCATCGATTCCCCGTCAGTAGATCAGGGCTCACCGCCTTGGCGTACAATGCCTCACTGACCCCGACTGGCCGTCGTGCATTGACCGCACTTGTACCCACCATAACCGGAATGGGAGACCTCGTCTTAGGTCATGTGAGGGGATATGTCCACTGCCAGGTTCACTCAGGTACTAGGCTTACCGATTTACCATATTTCTCGGCATGTGCTTAGTACGTTCAAACGCTTGACTCACGGTACCACACCTTAATCCTTATTCCAGTTCCCACCTCGTAGACAACCAATCCCCATGGATTGTTGTCCACAGACCAACACCATTATGATATAAAAATGGATACAACCAATTTCCTGATCTCGCGCGAGTGCTAGAAAAATCACTCGACTTCTACCGAGATCCTACTTAATAAAGCAGCTACTCGACTTAGCATACTAGTATTCATCACAATGGGGTTCCTGAGATCATGCAACTATGGTTCAAAACAACTCCTACACTTAAGTGCACAAACAATCCTACAATCATTAAGTGTAGTAAAATAGCATAAATAACAGGTTATGCATAAAACCGGGGCTTGCCTTCCAAAGCAGTGGCAGGCAGGTCCTCTGGTGCAGGCTCTGGTGCTGGGTCTGGGGCAACCTCCTGGGCAGCTCCTTGCTCCGGCACGAGGATGTACTCTCCGTCAGCAAGATTACAGTCTATCGAAATGCAATGAACATATGTGTCATGATTATGCAAGATTTAAGAACATTAAGCTACAGAAACTAAGTCAAGAATTAACTTAGGGTCCCTTGGCTATGTGGGTCTCCTAGTGGTTTATATTTATCACTTCATTTTTAAGTTTTTATTTGGGGTAAACAAGGAGAATTGGTATTGCACTTGTATATTCCTATTTCAGGGAACAATTTTCAAGGGTCTTAGGAGGACATTCATTCCCATTATCCATTTTCTTTTCTTTACTTTCCATTTATGAATTCTAGTGGGGTTTGAACTACCAAGGTGAATTAACTATTTTCAATAATTCTACAAAAATTACAGTGGCTTGCCCTTGGTCAATATGGCCTGTCTCAAGAATATGGGATTTAAAATAAAAAGGCTAGGCTGTCTACAAAAATAACAAAAAGTGGTGCAATTAAGCCACTTTGCACTACAAGTCCTGTATTAAAGTGGGTCCTGACCTAAGGGTTATTTTTGTTGGCCTCTAACAGTGATAATAAGCTCTTGTACCAAAAATGACAGAGAGCCACATGATGGTTATTTAATGGTGGATTTCTAAAGTTTGGTGCAAAAAGGGTGTTTAGAACTAACTTGTCATTTGAAAAATATCAAACAACAGATTTCAGATTTTTCCTAAGTTCTTATTATCAAAACATTAGTTATCCTAAGGTTTGAGGGGTTTTCACCTTAGGGTTATTTTTGTAGGGTTTTTCTAAGTTGTGCTTATTTTATTAATTTAAAAGGTATCCTTCTTATTTTACACTACAACAGGGTATGATATATTTTTCCAGTGAACTACATTGACTAAGTATCTCAACAAAAATAGGGGTGCCTTCTGGTTCATTATTTAGGTCACCTTTTCTATTTTTCTTAACCTTAAGCATATTATGGAACAAGGGGTAAAAACTATCTTAATGCAGTGGACAGAGTGGTTTAACATTTTTAACTAGGTCAGTAGGTAGATATAAACTTCTCTAAATTTTTCTAACCCTAGTTAAATAGTACAACCATTTTTCTTGCTATTATTAAGCTTTTGGTCCAAACTATAATTAAATCAGAACCTTATATTCTTCTCTAGTACCTATGGGGTTTTATATTTTTCTTAGATAGGCTACATTTTTTTGAGTCTGGCAAAATTGGTTTGACCAAATTTGGATAAACCAAACAGAAGTTATGGGTTTTTAAAGTTTCTGTTTGAATTTAAATCAGGTTTTAATAAGGTTTTTCTGAAAAACAGTTTGCGCCGAGGTCCCTGGGTTTAAACCGAATCAAACCTCGCAGATCTACCCTCGCGCCACTATTCCCCTGAGTCTCTGACATTTCACTTAACCCCCTGGCTTTCTCTCCCTCTCACCCGCAGTCCTTCCCCCAACTAAAACAGTAGCCGCGGGAGAGAAAAGGATGGCGCGGCTTACTGGCGGCGAGGGAGGTCCGGCGAGGTGGTCAGTGACGTTCGGGAGGTCGCGACGGTCACGTCGATGTGCGGGTCGTCGCCGGAGGTGGTCGGAGTTACCCTGGCCACGAACACAGGCGGCGGGGATCGTCGGCGGCGCCTGCTCCGGCCAAACCACGGCGGTATAGCTCAATTAGGGTGCACGAGGAGCTTCACGGGGTGACACAGAGGCCATGCGCGCATTGAATTGGAAAACGGTGCAGGGGCTTACTCGGTCCACGTGCGCCGGCGGGTTCTTGAACTCCGGTGAGCACGATTTGGCTACTCCGGTGACGCGGGTCCTCGGGTCAAGCTTGAGCAAGTCTCACGGCCTCACCAGGAAGCTATCTAGGGGCTTGGATCGAACGGAGGAGGACGAGAGAGGGGCTGGCCACGGTGGCTGCTCTCGGGCGGCACTGGCGGGTCGCGGGGAGGTCGCCGGAGCTAATGGCTGGCTCAGGCAAGTCAGGCGAGGTACGGAGGAGGCAATGGGGAAGGCAGCCGAGCACTAGAGTGGGTTTTATAGGCGCGGGCGTGGCCAGGGCACCGGCTCGATCGTTTGGCGCGACGCGGGCACGAGGGGGCGCGCGCGGGCGTGCTCTGGCGAGCTCAGAGCGCGTCGAACACGTGGCGTGTTGCTTCTGCCCGTGTTCTTAGCTCTGCTGAGCGGCCAGGCGTACGAATCTTGCCCTACCGCCTGTGGGAGATCTCTTCCCTGCACCTAGAGCTACCTAGTTCATGTGAGTTCCAAGAGTAGATGTGGTCTGGTTGAGGAGATATGGTGGCGCCAAGTCTTGTCTGTCTGCACTGTTCAATCCGAGACAAAACCAGTGCCAACTCGTGTCAAACGGTTTTGGCTTGGGTTCAAACTTTTCCAGGGCATTCTAGGGTTAGTTTGGCGCCATTTTGTCAATTGGGTCGACAGGTTTTGAAAAGGGGATCAAGGTGAACATGTGGGATCTTTGTTCAAGGGTTGGTTTTTGACTTAGGCAAATCCTGAATTTCTCCCTTGTGTTCAATCTTTGGTGATCTTTTTAGGGCCTTTCTGAAAACTTTTTGGGGGGGTACTTCCTTACTATTAATTGTAGGTTATTAAGCATTTTACAACTTTTATATTTGGCCCAAACCATGATCATAAGGTTTACATGATCTTTTGATCATGGCTTCAATTAGGGTTCCCATTGCCTATGGGGGTTTTGCTCTAGGGTTTTGGGAGATCCCCACTTAGATGTGCATGATAAGCTAGGGCAGGACATCCAAGGTGTGTTACACTTGCTTAGGACCTAGAATTCCAAGTTTGGTATATTTTGCCCACTTAAATCTTCATGTGATAATGGTTAAACAGTGGTAACCCTGGGGTGGACACCCTGAGTAACACCTAGGGTGTTACAATGGCCTCCCCCGGACTCCCGACGCCGAGGGCTATCGGCGGCTGTTCACTCAAGCAGCCAACCACCTTATACCACTCGCTCATCCGCCGAACGATCTGCGACACACCATCAACAGTCGGCGAGACGCACGGAGCTCCATCTACGCTTCACACGAACGACGACATGAGAACGAGATCCGTCGCCGGGAAGAGTACGACCGGGATCACGGCATCCTGGCACGGTGTCAGGCCACCAGGACCGAGTCGGCCACGGCTTCGACTGGTGGCACCACCCGGGGACGGTCGAGGCACCACGACAACCACTCTCCTCCCTGGGACAGACATCATCATCGACGACAAGATGACACATGTGGAGTACCGGCGCTTACTCCACGCCTCAGGGCCATTCAATGGCCCCCTAACTTCAAGGTCTCCAACATCGACAAGTATGAACCTAAGCAGGATCCGGGAGGCTGGCTGGCCGTCTACACCACCGCTGCCCGAGCCGCAGGGGCAACCGAGGATGTGATGACCGCGTACTTGCCTATCGTCCTTGGGCAAGACGCGCTGCAATGGCTGCGACACCTACCCCGACACTGCATCGACGACTGGAGCGACTTCAGTCGGCGCTTCACCACCAACTTCCAATCTCTCTCCGACAAACCGGCAAAACCATGGGACCTCAAATCCATCAAGTGCCGGGGGGATGAAACTCTCAGGTCGTACCTCAAAAGATTACAGACCATGAGAAATCCTATCCCCAAGGTCGCGGAAGCAGCAGTGATCAAGGACTTCTACCGGGGATCCAATGACTCGGCCTTCGTCCGAGCCATACTACAAAAGGCGCCGACCACTTTGGAGCAGCTATTTCGGGAAGCCGACCTCTACATCACCGTCGATGAACGAGCTCTAGACCTCATCGGAGGAGCAAAGCCTGCACCGACAGCACTGCGACACGACACAAACCAGCAACCCAACAAACGCTGGGAGAAGAGGCCTCGTGAAGAGGTCCACGCCGCCGGACCGCCCGCCTCTCGCGCCCGAGGAGGACCTCGCGGAGGCGAACGCACACTAGACGACATCCTCGACGCCCAATGCCTGTACCACAAGGACATGCGCCACACCCTCTGTAACTGCAGAGACTTCAAGCACTCCGTGGGGAATGACCGACCCTTCCAACCTCTACCTCCTCCCCCGCCGCGAGGAGGACCAGGAGAACCACGACAACCCCAGCAGCAGGAGGAGGGAGGAGGTGGAGCCTTCCCGCGTGTTGACAGAGAAGTCAATGTCATCTTCGGCGGACACGGGTCGCAAGAAAGCAAGAGACAACAAAAGCTCAACGATCATCAGATACTGGTGGCGGCTACCGGTCCACCCGCCCCGTACCGATGGTCTTAGCACCCGATCACCTTCACCCGGGCAGATCAGTGGCTCAACTTCGACCACCCAGGCAAGTACCCGCTCCTCGTCGATCTGGTGATTCGAGAGAGCAGGGTAAAGAAGGTGTTAGTGGATGGGGGAAGCAGCATCAACGTCACCTTCCCTCGGACGCTCCAAGGCTTGGGAGTTCCCCTCAAAGAGCTCCACGAGTCGGACACATGCTTCTTCGGCATCATGCCGATTGAAGGAGAATATCCGCTGGGCCACATCTATATGTCGGTCACCTTCGGAACTCCAGAGAACTACAGAACCGAGTTCCTGAGGTTCGAGGTGGCAAACTTCGACTGCGGATACAACGCCATCATCGTGAGGCCTGATTGGCGAAGTTCATGGCCATTCCGCATTATACATACATGATATTGAAGATGCCAGGACCACAAGGAATCATAACTATGAGCGCTAACTTCCAAGGCACCGCAGAATGTTTCCATGTGGCCATTCAGGCGGCCCTCACCACCAAACCATCGACAACTTCTTCTGCGCAGGCGAACTCAAAGCCTAAGGAAGACCTCGCGGTACCCGCAAATGAAGCTCAAGCCGTGACCTCTATACGGCCGACTGAAGAAACCAAGAGAATCAATCTTGGGTTCGCTGATGAGCGCAAAACTGCTATCATCAGTTCTAGCCTGGATGACAAATAGGAAGGCGCGCTTGTCCAGTTTTTGCAAGATAACCGGGACATTGTAACACCCCTGGTGTTACTATAACTAAAACTTGAGCATGGCATCATACACATTGGCATTGCATATGTTTGACACACCTAGAGTGCATTCACTAGGTAAAAATTTCAAACAAGTGTATTGTTTTTAGTATTTTGCAAATAGACCCCTGGTTAAGGAACTTGACCCTGAATAGGGATTATTGGGGCAAAACTTAACCCAAATGAAGAAAACCTAAAGGCTTTAGGGAAAGAGTCATAAAATGACCCCAAAAACAAAGTTGAGTCACATTTATACCCCTGGGATATCAAAAATCCCCATTTGAACACTGGGAAGCCCTAAAACTAAAACCTAGGGACCTATGTGCAAAATTGATGCACATTTGGACTAAAGTGTAAAAACTAGTATGTTTAAACCCATAAAGTCATTTGGTCCACATTTGAGGAGATTTACAAGCAAAACTCTTGGTGTTGGACTTATTTGCAAAATGGACCCTATTAAGTTCTAATCTAAATCTGAAATTTCAGTGTTTTGGCCCAACTTTGGAACCTTGTAACTTTCAAACTATAGAGTTTTTGCCCTAGGTCACCACATCAAACTTGTAGACCTAACAAAGGAGAACAATTTTGCTTAAGAGAGTGAGCTCAGTTGTTGTGAAGAATTTGGAGATAATCACCCTCAAAGTTAGGCTGTCAGGACATCTTAAGTCTGAAATTCCAGTAACAGTGAGATTGAACAGACTTTGAACCTGATTTTGAGTGGGATTCGGTAACTATTTTATGGTAAGCTCCATGGTAAAGTTGAAGATTAACTATAGGTCTATAATTTTGGTACAGAGATCTAGTCGGGTCACCACACAAAATCAGGAGTAAATCGAGCCCCAAGATGCTCTGTCAGGTCGACTGACTGAAGGAACACCATGGTACAATGCTCGGATATGGATGAGACTTCCAGCACCGGATGTTCACCGCCGCCGACCTCTTTGCCGGGATTTGTGCCGCGGCCGTGTGGATTTTGCTCACCCTGAAAAGATCTCACCGTGGATAAACATGGAGTACAGTGGCCACTCGGTCGCTCCTCCACTTACCGGCGACGTGGCCGCATGGACATCACCGGCATGCCGCCGTTCTTTGCAGTTATGCCACGCCGTCGGCCATCTTACCACGTCGCAGTTGATTACCATACATCGTCCTTCTATTACCTAAGGCCTTGCCACGATGTTCGCCACCTATCGCACGCACCAGTGAACTTTCTCCCCTCCGGCCGCCAGCACAACCTGCTCGAATTGACCGTCACCGTCGTCGCTCCCTATAAATTGAGTCCCCCACCAGTTCTGCAAAGTCATCAGCTAGCCAGCCCCCGCTAATCGTTAGCAATCATCCACCAGTGAGCTCGAATTCGAGTTTTCCCCCAAATCAGTTTACCGCCGCTGTAAAAGCACCCTCGCCGTGGCCAGCCACTTCTAGGTCTAATCATGCTCTCTACGGTTCTGTTTCAGTACCTGTGTGCATTTGTGATGCTCATCAACCCACCAGATCGAACTAGACCACCCCCAATCCGCGGGAACGTGTGCTCCCATGATCGGTGTCCGCCGTGATCGTGGACAAGCGACTCCCAGTAGAGTTCATGTTAGTTTAATAGTTGTTCCTAGGTCGCCTTAGATCGGTGAAGCCTCTCTGTTAGTTATTCTGAGCAGTCATCGCCGGCCATGGCCGGTACGGACCACGTCCGGGATGATCTGCATGCGCGCCGTGGTCAGGGGCATTCGCGGGGAAGAGATAGAAGAGGGAGGGCCTTTCTATGATTTGTCAGCGACACATCAGAACAGTAGAAGAACCTGTCTCCAGATAGATAAAACCCCGAGGCCCTTTTTGCAAAGCCGCCAAGGTGCTGGCACATGCGCGTGTTTTTCCTGTGTTACTGAGCCGTCTGGGCCAGATGTTGCCCAGTACTATTCATAAGTTTCTCTTTTTCTTTTTATTCCAGAACTAAAACAATTGTATAAAAATGTAGAAAAATCCTAAAATTGTGAAACTAATTTTCCTAGGTTTCTTATTTTCCCTAGAATTTAATAAAAATAGTTTTGTGATTTTTAATGGAAATAAGAAATTTTAGGGCATTTAAAGTAGTTAAAAGTATTAGTTATGGATTTTTAGAAAATAATTGGTAAGTCCAAAAATGCCCAAACTTTTTATGGGAACTTGAAACATTGTTTAGAAGCCTTGGTAGAGTTTGAATTGAATTGGACAATGTTTGATAACTAGAACCCAAAACCACCCCCTGCTCTATGAACTCCTTTACTGACTCTGGAAACCCTAAGTTCTCGGAGTTCCGTGAAGGAAAGTTGTATTCAAGACTTGGATAATAAATCTTTATTATCTTCGCACTCTGATGAGCCTCACATGGCATTCATTCTTATATATATATATGGTTATGTTAGAACGCGAAGAAGAAGTGGAAGTCACCGAAGAAAGGACACCACCACCTTCGGATTCTCAAGCAGGCAACTGCTTCTACTTTGATATTTGTGGATCCGAGCCAGACTCACCTGTTAACGAAGGCAAGCCCCGGTGCATTTGCCACCTTCCTTGATGTTTTTAAATCTTTCTCACTTGCTTGCTGCATTAGGTGATAGGAGTTGAATGCTTAAACAATTCCTGCATTACCTTCCTTGAACTTGATTACCTTCCTTGAAACCCTGTTTTTACAAAAGGTTTTACTATGCTTAGTATTGCTTTATAAAAACAAAATGTTTTGTTTTTACAAAATGTGATGTGGCAAAAGTGGGTGGAATGTTTTGAAAATAAAAACTTGATGGTGGATCCATCATGGCCGTGATGGGTTCAACATCGGAAAAGATGTACCTCTGCCAGGTACCAGACTTTGGGTTTAAATGATTAAGCTTAGACCGGGCGGGTGACTTGCACAAGAAGAGAGTCTCGGTGTAGTGTCTCCGTCTGAGTCGATTAAGGACCGTCTCGATGTAGGCTTGATGATCGAGGACCCTTTAACTGGTCACATGCCTCGTCATGGGTAAGCTTTGCCTCGGGCAGACTAAGGCCAGAATAAGATAACACGAAATGGGCGTGGAGCGGTGGCGAGAGTAGCGTGTACCCTCCGTGGCAAGAGGCTGGACGGTGGTGTATCTGTACTCTCGGTTTGCGTGAACCTGATCTGGTCTTAAGAAACTCGGTGGCGGGTTGACATATGCAAGGGTTAAGTGCTACATATGTCGTGTGATTGGAGATCCTCAGCTGAGTATAATCGATTCGGATCGCCGTACCTCCGCGGTTATGGAGACTTGGTCACTGACTTACACGTAGCAATCCACTAAAGATGAAGGGATTGATGAGAAACTGGCTAGTTCAGGACAAGTGTTCGAACTAGGATAGCAAGAACTCTAGCTGCAGGTAATTTATTTAACCTAACAATAAAATTGAATTTTTAAGGATCCACTCATAGTAAGCTTTTCCGCAAAACAGAGTCTTTGATTCTTGTTAAGCCTTACCTTGACTCCCCTATGACCAGCATACCCTTGAGAGTCTTTTCTTTAGTCGGGTAAGACTTGCTGAGTAATTCCATACTCAGGGTTTATTCCCTCGTTGTTTTTAGGTGAGGGAGCAGCAGATTTCTGTTGCTTTTGTACCAAGGTGGTTCCCCATGAAGAAAATCAAGAGTGAAGATGCGGGAGGACATGGTCCTCCATAAGAAACTTTTATGGATAAACTCTTATGGTAGGAGTTTTTGCCTCCCTTGGTTATGTAATAATACTACTCAGCACTCGTTTATATTCTCTGGTCTGCAATAAGTAACTTAATCTTACTTTTTAAATAAATGTAAGTTTATGTAATCACTTCCGCATTTCGATATCTCCGATGTTCTGTAATGTCTGCAAGACGGGTGAAACGTTCCTGGAAAGGTAAGGAAAGATACCGAACTTATCAAGTGGTTCAGGAACATCTACGGGGTTGTCTGATGTCTGTTGGACAAGGACAACCGTAGTTGGGCCTAATGACTTGGAAGGTTCCGTCACAGCTGGTATCGGAGTGAAGCCCTTCTTTGCAGATATTATAAGGCATATTCAAAAGGATTTTAAAAGAAAGACTTACCTAAAAAGACTTCTTCCTTTCTTATCCCTCATATCTGAAGAATCTATAAAGACCAGATAGAAAGAGTGCAATGTATAGAAGGGTGAATCAAGATTGATTCTGTAATTATTCATGCATCATGCTAAGAATTGTACTAATAAAGTTTTTCCCCTAGAGAAATGCCGCCACGCACAAGAAAAACCGCGCGTAAGTCGACTGGACCAATTGGAGTACCTCGACATCAACTTGCTCCGCGAGATGTGGATAGTAGTAGCGGAAGCAATGACCCTATAGGGGATCTGGAAGCGGAAGTAAGTCGGCTCCAAGCGGAACTCCGCCGCAGGACAGCTATATGGATCGGAGATGGTGACCGCATAAATGAGTTACGAAGAGACGTTTGCCATCTACAAGATCAGCTTGCGGATCGGGATTTGGCACTCGATTGGGTCGTTCAATCTCGTTCGCTTGCATGGGCCAAAGAGGAAAGGGCTCAGGCCCGTATAACTGAGCTCAACTTGGCTATTGAAGACCTGCAGACATATTGCAATACATTACATGAGGAAGTTCATGTATTGTATTCGCAACTGCATCCGAGTGAGCCCATAAATCCTGCTGAGTCAGAAGCTGGACCCTCCCATGTGATGGGACAAGCGCTTGGTGGTGAGCTAGACCTTTTTCAACCCCCTCCTTCTATGAGGCTGGTCGATGAATGGTCTCCCACACCAGATGACGAGGCTGCCAGGAGTAACCAGAAGTAGAAGTAGTAGTGTAGTAATAAAAATAAAAGTAGTGTATTGTAGGTTGTACTAATGTACAATAGGTAGAGTATTGTGTGATGTATCCTGTTGTAAGAAAAATCGAGTCTGTACATTACTCTGTTTGGTAATGTAAATTGGATGGTTTTGTCTTTGGCATATAATATTTGTTTTTCTTTCAAATGATTGTTGCCACAGATGTCGTCCAAAACTCGATCCCAGGATGCAGCAGGACCATCTAGTGGGAGGGAATCTACACCAAATCCGCCTCCTGTTCCTCCCACTCTGGCCGAGGCGATTACCGCCTTGGTAAATGCAACCGCAGATAACACCCGCTTCTTGAGAGAAATGGCGGGTCAGCAGTTTCAACAACAAGGCGGGCGGGGTTATCAACAGGGCCCCCGCGAAACTTCTTATTTGGAGTTTTCAGAGACTCGTCCACCCCTGTTTGTGAAGGCTGAAGACCCGTTAGAAGCCGACGAATGGATATGGGTCATTGAACAAAAATTCGGACTTCTGTGCTGTTCAGATACCCAGAAGCCGTTATTTGCAGCCCAGCAACTACGCGGCCCTGCCAGTACTTGGTGGGGAAATTTCGTGGCCGTTCAACTGGCCAATCATCAAATAACCTGGGAAGAATTCAAAGCAGCCTTCCGTGAGCATTATATTCCGGAAGGTGTTCTGCACATGAAGCAAGAAGAGTTCATGAAGCTCAGACAAGGTGGAGATACCGTCAATCAATATCTCAACAAGTTTAATCACCTGTCTCAATATGCAATCGATCAGGTAAACACGGACCTGAAAAAGAAGAATTGCTTTATGAGAGGTCTAAATGATCGACTGTAGAGAAAAATGGCAACCTGCATAGATCTCACATATGGGAAAGCTGTAAGTACAGCCTTGGCTGTGGAAGCAAAATATGCAGGTGCCGGAAAGTCTAAGGGATTTGGAGGTGATAGGCCTAGTCAGGGCCCGGTGAAGAGGCAACGGTTTATTCTCCGACCTTCTAACCAGAATCGTTCAAGTGCACCATCCTTCCCTTTCAGACAACCAATAATTGTTCGTCCCAATAAAGCCCCTACTGTCCCAAGTCAGCCGGGTGCCCCAGGCACTCGATTCCCTGCTTTGCCATGTTCTTCAACTGGGTGTTTCAACTGTGGCAAGTCTGGGCATTTTATCAAAGATTGCCCTTATCCAAAGCAGAATCAGGCTAATAATCAGCAAGGATCGGGGAATTCAGCTCAAGGCAAGGGAAATACTTCGGGCAAGAACACCAAGAAGACGGGACGTATATACTATACACAAGTGGCCACTACACCGGACGGGGAGCCGGTAATGATGGGTACGTTCCTCGTGGCCAATCATCCTGCAATCATTCTCTTTGATTCTGGTGCTTCGCATACCTTCATTAGCAAGAAATTTGTGGAGCAACATCACATTTCATGTCATGAATCAAAAGAAGGATTTAAAATTCACTCACCTAGGGGACAGATTTTTACTAGAGAAGTGGCCTATCAAGTGCCCGTAACCTTGGCCGGACGGGATTTTCTTACTAATATGATCGTTCTGAAAGGCCAGGATATAGATGTTATTCTGGGTATGAATTGGTTGGCCAAGTATAAAGCAATCCTCAACGCTGATCAAAGAATTATCAGGTTGAGTTATAATCAGGAAGAAATTCTTATACCTATCCCCATTCCAACCCAAGCTACTGGCAGAGTGTATAAAGCCATAATATCGGAAATCAAGGATATTCTGGTAGTGTGTGAGTTTCCCGATGTCTTTCCCGAGGATTTGCCGGGATTGCCGCCTGAACGGGATGTAGAATTTGTAATTGAACTAAAGCCCGGTACGGCTCCTATTTCTCGAAGATCATACCATATGCCTCCAAATGAGTTGGCAGAACTAAAGATTCAATTACAAGATCTCTTAGAAAAAGGATTCATCCGGCCAAGCTCGTCACCTTGGGGTTGTCCAGCTATATTCGTCAAAAAGAAGGATCAAACCTTACGGATGTGCGTGGATTATCGGCCCCTGAATGAGGTCACTGTCAAGAACAAGTACCCTCTTCCGAGGATTGACATCTTATTTGATCAACTGACCGAGGCGAGGGTATTCTCCAAAATTGATCTCAGGTCGGGCTATCATCAAATCCGTATTCGGCCCGAGGACATACCGAAGACCGCGTTCACTACGTGATATGGGTTATTTGAATATCTGGTAATGTCTTTCGGATTGACAAATGCTCCTGCCCATTTCACTTATTTGATGAACTCAGTGTTTATGCCCGAGTTGGACAAGTTCGTGGTGGTCTTCATCGACGATATCTTGATATATTCCAAAAATGAAGAGGAGCATGCTCAACATTTGTGGATTGTATTGACGCGCCTAAGGGAACATCAGCTGTATGCCAAGTTCAGCAAATGCGCGTTTTGGCTGGAGGAAATTCAGTTTCTAGGACATATCCTATCTGCCAGGGGAATTGCGGTAGATCCTAGCAAGGTCAAAGATATTCTGGAGTGGAAACCCTCGGCCACTATTCATCAAGTCCGGAGTTTTCTTGGACTAGCTGGGTATTATCGCAGATTCATACCAGATTTTTCTAAGCTTGTGAAACCAATCACAAGTTTATTGAAAAATGATTGTAAATTTAATTGGTCTTCCAAGTGTGAAGAAGCCTTTGAGCAATTGAAGACATTATTAACCACTGCTCCGGTATTGGCTCAACCGGACATCACCAAGCCTTTTGATGTATATTGTGATGCGTCAGACAGTGGACTCGGCTGTGTGTTGATGCAAGAAGGCCGAGTGATTGCATATTCTTCAAGGCAGTTGCGCCGACATGAGGAGCATTATCCAACTCATGATCTGGAGCTAGCTGCTGTGGTTCATGCCCTGAAGATCTAGCGTCATTATCTACTAGGAAATGTCTGTCACATTTACACAGACCATAAAAGCTTGAAGTATATCTTCACCCAGTCAGAATTGAATATGAGACAAAGGCGATGGCTTGAGCTTATTAAAGACTATGAATTGGAAATTCATTATCACCCAGGCAAAGCCAATGTTGTGGCAGATGCACTTAGCCGTAAGGTTTCCTGCCACTGTCTTAGAATGAAGAACTCTCACAATACTCTGTGTCAAGAGATGGAAAAGCTAAACCTGGGGATGGTCCAACAAGGAACCCTAAGTCAGCTAAAGCTGGAGTCAGTTCTCTTGCAAAAGATAATTGATGCTCAGAAAAATAATGAGGGTATGAAACACATTCGGGAAAAGATAAGGGCTGGAACAGCCAAATGTTTCAAAGAAGATGAGCAAGGCATTGTATGGTTTAATAACCGTATAGTGGTGCCGAAAAATGAAGAGATCCGCCAACAAATTCTTGATGAAGCACATCTTAGTCGCTATTCTATTCATCCCGGAAGCACTAAGATGTACCAAGATCTGAAACAACATTATTGGTGGACAAAAATGAAGATCGAGATTGCACGCTATGTGGCCAGATGTGACACCTGTAGACGTGTCAAGGCCATACACTTGAAAACTGCTGGTCCATTACAATCTTTGCCAATCCCAACATGGAAATGGGAAGGCATAAGTATGGACTTCATTGTGGGATTGCCCAGGACTGCCAAAGGGTATGATTCTATCTGGGTTATTGTTGATCGGCTCACAAAAATTGCTCACTTTCTGCCAGTCAAGACATATTACCCAGTTCTTACTTATGCGGAGTTATACATTGCTCGCATTCTTAGTTTGCATGGTATTCCAAAGACCATAGTGTCGGATCGTGGATCCCAATTTGTATCCAAATTCTGGGAGGAACTTCATAAGTCCCTAGGTACTAAGCTGCTCCATAGTTCGGCATATCATCCCCAAACCAGTGGGAAAACTGAGAGGATTAATCAAATACTCGAAGATATGCTGCGGGCATGTGTCCTGGATTTCTCATAGAAATGGGATGAATGCTTGCCCTTAGCGGAGTTTTCATATAATAATAGCTATCAAGAAAGTATCAAGATGGCACCTTTTGAAGCTTTATATGGACGACGATGTCGTACTCCGCTAAATTGGTCTGAACCTGGTGAAAGGTATTTCTTTAGGCCTGATATGGTAAAAGAAACCGAAGAAAAGGTTCAGAAAATAATTCATAATATGAAGACAGCCCAAGCTCGTCAGAAGAGTTATGCATACAAACGGCGAATGCCCTTGTATTTTCTTGAAGGAGACTATGTCTACCTGAAGGTTTCACCAATGAAGGGGATATCCCATTTCGGGGTTAAAGGGAAGCTTGCACCCAGGTATATTGGTCCATTCCTGATATTAGAAAGATATGGGCCAGTAGCATATCGACTTCAACTCCTCGAGACATTGTCTGCTATACATAATGTGTTCCACGTGTCTCAATTGAAGAAGTGTCTTCGGATTCCCGATCGAACCATTGAAGTGACAGATGTTGTCTTGGAACCAGATTTAACATACTCGGAACATCCTATTTGAGTTCTGGATCAAAAGGACAGGGTTACCCGAAGAAAAACTCTCAAGTTCTATAAGATACAATGGAACCAACATTCTGAGGAAGAGGCTACGTGGGAAACGCAAGACTTTTTAAATAAGAATTTCCCAGGCTTTCTAGCCTCATGTAATTTGTAAAGTAAATTTAGTTATTGTAATAAAGGAGTGAACCCCCACACCACCCCTGCCTTGTACCAAATATAAGGAAATAAAAATGTGACACATTTCCTTTTCCATTACTCACCCTAGGACTTTAAATCTCGGGACGAGATTCTTTTATGGGGGGAAGGATGTAACACCCCTGGTGTTACTATAACTAAAACTTGAGCATGGCATCATACACATTGGCATTGCATATGTTTGACACACCTAGAGTGCATTCACTAGGTAAAAATTTCAAACAAGTGTATTGTTTTTAGTATTTTGCAAATAGACCCCTGGTTAAGGAACATGACCCTGAATAAGGATTATTGGGGCAAAACTTAACCCAAATGAAGAAAACCTAAAGGCTTTAGGGAAAGAGTCATAAAATGACCCCAAAAACAAAGTTGAGTCACATTTATACCCCTGGGATATCAAAAATCCCCATTTGAACACTGGGAAGCCCTAAAACTAAAACCTAGGGACCTTGTGCAAAATTGATGCACATTTGGACTAAAGTGTAAAAACTAGTATGTTTAAACCCATAAAGTCATTTGGTCCACATTTGAGGAGATTTACAAGCAAAACTCTTGGTGTTGGACTTATTTGCAAAATGGACCCTATTAAGTTCTAATCTAAATCTGAAATTTCAGAGTTTTGGCCCAACTTTGGAACCTTGTAACTTTCAAACTATAGAGTTTTTGCCCTAGGTCACCACATCAAACTTGTAGACCTAACAAAGGAGAACAATTTTGCTTAAGAGAGTGAGCTCAGTTGTTGTGAAGAATTTGGAGATAATCACCCTCAAAGTTAGGCTGTCAGGACATCTTAAGTCTGAACTTCCAGTAACAGTGAGATTGAACAGACTTTGAACCTGATTTTGAGTGGGATTCGGTAACTATTTTATGGTAAGCTCCATGGCAAAGTTGAAGATTAACTATAGGTCTATAATTTTGGTACAGAGATCTAGTCGGGTCACCACACAAAATCAGGAGTAAATCGAGCCCCAAGATGCTCTGTCAGGTCGACTGACTGAAGGAACACCATGGTACAGTGCTCGGATATGGATGAGACTGCCAGCACCGAATGTTCACCGCCAGCGACCTCTTTGCTGGGATTTGTGCCGCGGCCATGTGGATTTTGCTCACCCTAAAAAGATCTCACCGTGGATAAACTTGGAGTACAGTGGCCACTCGGTCGCTCCTCCACTTACCAGCAACGTGGCCGCACGGACATCACCGGCATGCCGCCGTTCTTTGCAGTTATTTCACGCCGTCGGCCATCTTACCACGTCGCAGTTGATTACCATACATCGTCCTTCTATTACCTAAGGCCTTGCCATGATGTTCGCCACCTATCGCATGCACCAGTGAACTTTCTCCCCTCCGGCTGCCAGCACAACCTACTCGAATTGACCGTCGCCGCCGTCGCTCCCTATAAATTGAGTCCCCCACCAGTTCCGCAAAGTCATCAGCTAGCCAGCCCCCGCTAATCGTTAGCAATCATCCACCAGTGAGCTCGAATTCGAGTTTTCCCCCAAATCAGTTTACCGCCGCCGTAAAAGCACCCTCGCCGTGGCCAGCCACTTCCAGGTCTGATCATGCTCTCTGCGGTTCTGTTTCAGTACCTGTGTGCATTCGTGATGCTCATCAACCCACCAGATCGAACTAGACCACCCCCAATCCGCGGGAACGTGTGCTCCCATGATCGGTGTCCGCCGTGATCGTGGACAAGCGACTCCTAGTAGAGTTCATGTTAGTTTAATAGTTGTTCCTAGGTCGCCTTAGATCGGTGAAGCCTCTCCGTTAGTTATTCCGAGCAGTCATCGTCGGCCATGGCCGGTACGGACCACGTCCGGGATGATCTGCATGCGCGCCGTGGTCAGGGGCATTCGCGGGGAAGAGATAGAAGAGGGAGGGCCTTTCTGTGATTTGTCAGCGACACATCAGAACAGTAGAAGAACCTGTCTCCAGATAGATAAAACCCTGAGGCCCTTTTTGCATAGCCGCCAAGGTGCTGGCGCACGCGCGCGTTTTCCCTGTGTTACTGGGCCGTCTGGGCCAGGTGTTGCCCAGTACTATTCATAAGTTTCTCTTTTTCTTTTTATTCCAGAACTAAAACAATTGTAGAAAAATGTAGAAAAATCCTAAAATTGTGAAACCAATTTTCCTAGGTTTCTTATTTTCCCTAGAATTTAATAAAAATAGTTTTGTGATTTTTAATGGAAATAAGAAATTTTAGGGCATTTAAAGTAGTTAAAAGTATTAGTTATGGATTTTTAGAAAATAATTGGTAAGTCCAAAAATGCCCAAACTTTTTATGGGAACTTAAAACATTGTTTAGAAGCCTTGGGTAGAGTTTGAATTGAATTGGACCATGTTTGATAACTAGAACCCAAAACCACCCCCTGCCCTATGAACTCCTTTACTGACTCCGGAAACCCTAAGTTCTCGGAGTTCCATGAAGGAAAGTTGTATTCAAGACTTGGATAATAAATCTTTATTATCTTCGCACTCTCATGAGCCTCACATGGCATTCATTCTTATATATATATATGGTTATGTTAGAACGTGAAGAAGAAGTGGAAGTCACCGAAGAAAGGACACCACCACCTTCGGATTCTCAAGCAGGCAACTGCTTCTACTTTGATATTTGTGGATCTGAGCCAGACTCACCTGTTAACGAAGGCAAGCCCCGGTGCATTTGCCACCTTCCTTGATGTTTTTAAATCTTTCTCACTTGCTTGCTGCATTAGGTGATAGGAGTTGAATGCTTAAACAATTCCTGCATTACCTTCCTTGAACTTGATTACCTTCCTTGAAACCCTGTTTTTACAAAAGGTTTTACTATGCTTAGTATTGCTTTAGAAAAACAAAATCTTTTGTTTTTACAAAATGTGATGTGGCAAAAGTAGGTGGAATGTTTTGAAAATAAAAACTTGATGGTGGATCCATCATGGCCGTGATGGGTTCAACATCGGAAAAGATGTACCTCTGCCAGGTACCAGACTTTGGGTTTAAATGATTAAGCTTAGACCGGGCGGGTGACTTGCACGAGAAGAGAGTCTCGGTGTAGTGTCTCCGTCTGAGTCGATTAAGGACCATCTCGATGTAGGCTTGATGATCGAGGACCCTTTAACTGGTCACATGCCTCGTTATGGGTAAGCTTTGCCTCGGGCAGACTAAGGCCAGAATAAGATAACACGAAATGGGCGTGGAGCGGTGGCGAGAGTAACGTGTACCCTCCGTGGCAAGAGGCTGGACGGTGGTGTATCTGTGCTCTCGGTTTGCGTGAACCTGATCTGGTCTTAAGAAACTCGGTGGCGGGTTGACATATGCAAGGGTTAAGTGCTACATATGTCGTGTGATTGGAGATCCTCAGCTGAGTATAATCGATTCGGATCGCCGTACCTCCGCGGTTATGGAGACTTGGTCACTGACTTACACGTAGCAATCCACTAAAGATGAAGGGATTGATGAGAAACTAGCTAGTTCAGGACAAGTGTTCGAACTAGGATAGCAAGAACTCTAGCTGCAGGTAATTTATTTAACCTAACAATAAAATTGAATTTTTAAGGATCCACTCATAGTAAGCTTTTCCGCAAAATAGAGTCTTTGATTCTTGTTAAGCCTTACCTTGACTCCCCTATGACCAGCATACCCTTGAGAGTCTTTTCTTTAGTCGGGTAAGACTTGCGGAGTAATTCCATACTCAGGGTTTATTCCCTCGTTGTTTTTAGGTGAGGGAGCAGCAGATTTCTGTTGCTTTTGTACCAAGGTGGTTCCCCATGAAGAAAATCAAGAGTGAAGATGCAGCAGGACATGGTCCTCCATAAGAAACTTTTATGTATAAACTCTTATGGGAGGAGTTTTTGCCTCCCTTGGTTATGTAATAATACTACTCAGCACTCGTTTATATTCTCTGGTCTGCAATAAGTAACTTAATCTTACTTTTTAAATAAATATAAGTTGATGTAATCACTTCCGCATTTTGATATCTCCGATGTTCTGTAATGTCTGCAAGACGGGTGAAACGTTCCTGGAAAGGTAAGGAAAGATACCGAACTTATCAAGTGATTCAGGAACATCTACGGGGTTGTCTGATGTCTGTTGGACAAGGACAATCGTAGGTGGGCCTAATGACTTGGAAGGTTCCGTCACAGCTGGTATCGGAGCGAAGCCCTTCTTTGCAGATATTATAAGGCATATTCAAAAGGATTTTAAAAGAAAGACTTACCTAAAAAGACTTCTTCCTTTCTTATCCCTCATATCTGAAGAATCTATAAAGACCAGATAGAAAGAGTGCAATGTATAGAAGGGTGAATCAAGATTGATTTTGTAATTATTCATGCATCATGCTAAGAATTGTACTAATAAAGTTTTTCCCCTAGAGAAATGCCGCCACGCACAAGAAAAACCGTGCGTAAGTCGACTGGACCAATTGGAGTACCTCGACATCAACTTGCTCCGCGAGATGTGGATAGTAGTAGCGGAAGCAATGACCCTATAGGGGATCTGGAAGCGGAAGTAAGTCGGCTCCAAGCAGAACTCCGCCGCAGGACAGCTATATGGATCGGAGATGGTGACCGCATAAATGAGTTACGAAGAGACGTTTGCCATCTACAAGATCAGCTTGCGGATCGGGATTTGGCACTCGATTGGGTCGTTCAATCTCGTTCGCTTGCATGGGCCAAAGAAGCAAGGGCTCAGGCCCGTATAACTGAGCTCAACTTGGCTATTGAAGACCTGCAGACATATTGCAATACATTACATGAGGAAGTTCATGTATTGTATTCGCAACTGCATCCCAGTGAGCCCATAAATCCTGCTGAGTCAGAAGCTGGACCCTCCCATGTGATGGGACAAGCGCTTGGTGGTGAGCTAGACCTTTTTCAACCCCCTCCTTCTATGAGGCTGGTCGATGAATGGTCTCCCACACCTGACGACGAGGCTGCCAGGAGTAACCAGAAGTATAAGTAGTAGTGTAGTAATAAAAATAAAAGTAGTGTATTGTAGGTTGTACTAATGTACAATAGGTAGAGTATTGTGTGATGTATCCTGTTGTAAGAAAAATCGAGTCTGTACATTACTCTGTTTGGTAATGTAGATTGGATGGTTTTGTCTTTGGCATATAATATTTGTTTTTCTTTCAAATGATTGTTGCCACAGATGCCGTCCAAAACTCGATCCCAGGATGCAGCATGACCCTCTAGTGGGAGGGAATCTACACCAAATCCGCCTCCTGTTCCTCCCACTCTGGCCGAGGCGATTGCCGCCTTGGTAAATGCAACCGCAAATAACACCCGCTTCTTGAGAGAAATGGCGGGTCAGCAGTTTCAACAGCAAGGCGGGAGGGGTTATCAACAGGGCCCCCGCGAAACTTCTTATTTGGACTTTTCAGAGACTCGTCCACCCCTATTTGTGAAGGCTGAAGACCCGTTAGAAGCCGACGAATGGATACGGGTCATTGAACAAAAATTCGGACTTCTGCGCTGTTCAGATACCCAGAAGCCGTTATTTGCAGCCCAGCAACTACGCGGCCCTGCCAGTACTTGGTGGGGAAATTTCGTGGTCGTTCAACCGGCCAATCATCAAATAACCTGGGAAGAATTCAAAGCAGCCTTCCGTGAGCATTATATTCTGGAAGGTGTTCTGCACATGAAGCAAGAAGAGTTCATGAAGCTCAGACAAGGTGGAGATACCGTCAATCAATATCTCAACAAGTTTAATCACCTGTCTCAATATGCAATCAATCAGGTAAACACGGACCTGAAAAAGAAGAATTGCTTTATGAGAGGTCTAAATGATCGACTGCAGAGAAAAATGGCAACCTGCATAGATCTCACATATGGGAAAGCTGTCAGTACAGCCTTGGCTGTGGAAGCAAAATATGCAGGTGCCGGAAAGTCTAAGGGATTTGGAGGTGATAGGCCTAGTCAGGGCCCGGTGAAGAGGCAACGGTTTATTCTCCGACCTTCTAACCAGAATCGTTCAAGTGCACCATCCTTCCCTTTCAGACAACCAATAATTGTTTGTCCCAATAAAGCCCCTACTGCCCTAAGTCAGCCGGGTGCCCCAGGCACTCGATTCCCTGCTTTGCCAAGTTCTTCAACTGGGTGTTTCAACTGTGGCAAGTCTAGGCATTTTATCAAAAATTGCCCTTATCTAAAGCAGAATTAGGCTAATAATCAGCAAGGATCGGGGAATTCAGCTCAAGGCAAGGGAAATACTTCGGGCAAGAACACCAAGAAGACGGGACGTATATACTATACACAAGTGGCCACTACACCGGACGGGGAGCCGGTAATGATGGGTACGTTCCTCGTGGCCAATCATCCTACAATCATTCTCTTTGATTCTGGTGCTTCGCATACCTTCATTAGCAAGAAATTTGTGGAGCAACATCACATTTCATGTCATGAATCAAAGAAGGATTTAAAATTCACTCACCTGGGGGACAGATTTTTACTAGAGAAGTGGCCTATCAAGTGCCCGTAACCTTGGCCGGACAGGATTTTCTTACTAATATGATCGTTCTGAAAGGCCAGGATATAAATGTTATTCTGGGTATGAATTGGTTGGCCAAGTATAAAGCAATCCTCAACGCTGATCAAAGAATTATCAGGTTGAGTTATAATCAGGAAGAAATTCTTATACCTATCCCCATTCCAACCCAAGCTACTGGCAGAGTGTATAAAGCCATAATACCGGAAATCAAGGATATTCCGGTAGTGTGTGAGTTTCCCGATGTCTTTCTCGAGGATTTGCCGGGATTCCCGCCTGAACGGGATGTAGAATTTGTAATTGAACTAAAGCCCGGTACGGCTCCTATTTCTCGAAGATCGTACCGTATGCCTCCAAATGAGTTGGCAGAACTAAAGATTCAATTACAAGATCTCTTAGAAAAAGGATTCATCCGTCCAAGCTCGTCATCTTGGGGTTGTCCAGCTATATTCGTCAAAAAGAAGGATCAAACCTTACGGATGTGCGTGGATTATCGGCCCCTGAATGAGGTCACTGTCAAGAATAAGTACCCTCTTCCGAGGATTGACATCTTATTTGATCAACTGACCGGGGCGAGGGTATTCTCCAAAATTGATCTCAGGTCGGGCTATCATCAAATCCGTATTCGGCCCGAGGACATACCGAAGACCGCGTTCACTACGTGATATGGGTTATTTGAATATCTGGTAATGTCTTTCGGATTGACAAATGCTCCTGCCCATTTCACTTATTTGATGAACTCGGAGTTTATGCCCGAGTTGGACAAGTTCGTGGTGGTCTTCATCGACGATATCTTGATATATTCCAAAAATGAAGAGGAGCATGCTCAACATTTGCGGATTGTATTGACGCGCCTAAGGGAACATCAGCTGTACGCCAAGTTCAGCAAATGCACATTTTGGCTAGAGGAAATTCAGTTTCTAGGACATATCCTATCTGCCGGGGAATTGCGGTAGATCCTAGCAAGGTCAAAGATATTCTGGAGTGGAAACCCTCGGCCACTGTTCATCAAGTCCGGAGTTTTCTTGGACTAGCTGGGTATTATCGCAGATTCATACCAGATTTTTCTAAGCTTCTGAAACCAATCACAAGTTTATTGAAAAATGATTGTAAATTTAATTGGTCTTCCAAGTGTGAAGAAGCCTTTGAGCAATTGAAGACATTATTAACCACTGCTCCGGTATTGGCTCAACCGGACATCACCAAGCCTTTTGATGTATATTGTGATGCGTCAGGCAGTGGACTCGGCTGTGTGTTGATGCAAGAAGGCCGAGTGATTGCATATTCTTCAAGGCAGTTGCGCCGACATGAGGAGCATTATCCAACTCATGATCTGGAGCTAGCTATTGTGGTTCATGCCCTGAAGATCTAGCGTCATTATCTACTGGGAAATGTCTGTCACATTTACACAGACCATAAAAGCTTGAAGTATATCTTCACCCAGTCAGAATTGAATATGAGAAAAAGGTGATGGCTTGAGCTTATTAAAGACTATGAATTGGAAATTCATTATCACCTAGGCAAAGCCAATGTTGTGGTAGATGCACTTAGCCGTAAGGTTTCCTACCACTGTCTTAGGATGAAGAACTCTGACAATACTCTATGTCAAGAGATGGAAAAGCTAAACCTGGGGATGGTCCAACAAGGAACCCTAAGTCAGCTAAAGCTGGAGTCAGTTCTCTTGCAAAAGATAATTGATGCTCAGAAAAATAATGAGGGTATGAAACACATTCGGGAAAAGATAAGGGCTGGAACAGCCAAATGTTTCAAATAAGATGAGCAAGGCATTGTATGGTTTAATAACCATATAGTGGTGCCGAAAAATGAAGAGATCCGCCAACAAATTCTTGATGAAGCACATCTTAGTCGCTATTCTATTCATCCCGGAAGCACTAAGATGTACCAAGATCTGAAACAACATTATTGGTGGACAAAAATGAAGATCGAGATTGCACGCTATGTGGCCAGATGTGACACTTGTAGACGTGTCAAGGCCATACACTTGAAAACTGCTGGTCCATTACAATCTTTGCCAATCCCAACATGGAAATGGGAAGGCATAAGTATGGACTTCATTGTGGGATTGCCCAGGACTGCCAAAGGATATGATTCTATCTGGGTTATTGTTGATCGGCTCACAAAAATTGCTCACTTTCTGCCAGTCAAGACATATTACCCAGTTCTTACTTATGCGGAGTTATACATTGCTCGCATTCTCAGTTTGCATGGTATTCCAAAGACCATAGTGTCGGATCATGGATCCCAATTTGTATCCAAATTCTGGGAGGAACTTCATAAGTCCCTGGGTACTAAGCTGCTCCACAGTTTGACATATCATCCCCAAACCAGTGGGCAAACTGAGAGGATTAATCAAATACTCGAAGATATGCTGCGGGCATGTGTCCTGGATTTCTCACAGAAATGGGATGAATGCTTGCCCTTAGCGGAGTTTTCATATAATAATAGCTATCAAGAAAGTATCAAGATGGCACCTTTTGAAGCTTTATATGGACGACGATGTCGTACTCCGCTAAATTGGTCTGAACCTAGTGAAAGGTATTTCTTTAGGCCTGATATGGTAAAAGAAACCGAAGAAAAGGTTCAGAAAATAATTCATAATATGAAGAAAGCCCAAGCTCGTCAGAAGAGTTATGTAGACAAACGGCGAATGCCCTTGTATTTTCTTGAAGGAGACTATGTCTACCTCAAGGTTTCACCAATGAAGGGGGTATCCCGTTTCGGGGTTAAAGGGAAGCTTGCACCCAGGTATATTGGTCCATTCCTGATATTAGAAAGATATGGGCCAGTACCATATTGACTTCAACTCCCCGAGACATTGTCTGCTATACATAATGTGTTCCACGTGTCTCAATTGAAGAAGTGTCTTCGGATTCCCGATCGAACCATTAAAGTGACAGATGTTGTCCTGGAACCGGATTTAACATACTCGGAACATCCTATTCGAGTTCTGGATCAAAAGGACAGGGTTACCTGAAGAAAAACTCTCAAGTTCTATAAGATACAATGGAACCAACATTCTGAGGAAGAGGCTACGTGGGAAACGCAAGACTTTTTAAATAAGAATTTCCCAGGCTTTCTAGCCTCATGTAATTTGTAAAGTAAATTTAGTTATTGTAATAAAGGAGTGAACCCCCACACCACCCCTGCCTTGTACCAAATATAAGGAAATAAAAATGTGACACATTTCCTTTTCCATTACTCACCCTAGGACTTTAAATCTCGGGACGAGATTCTTTTATGGGGGGAAGGATGTAACACCCCTGGTGTTACTATAACTAAAACTTGAGCATGGCATCATACACATTGGCATTGCATATGTTTGACACACCTAGAGTGCATTCACTAGGTAAAAATTTCAAACAAGTGTATTGTTTTTAGTATTTTGCAAATAGACCCCTGGTTAAGGAACTTGACCCTGAATAGGGATTATTGGGGCAAAACTTAACCCAAATGAAGAAAACCTAAAGGCTTTAGGGAAAGAGTCATAAAATGACCCCAAAAACAAAGTTGAGTCACATTTATACCCCTGGGATATCAAAAATCCCCATTTGAACACTGGGAAGCCCTAAAACTAAAACCTAGGGACCTATGTGCAAAATTGATGCACATTTGGACTTAAGTGTAAAAACTAGTATGTTTAAACCCATAAAGTCATTTGGTCCACATTTGAGGAGATTTACAAGCAAAACTCTTGGTGTTGGACTTATTTGCAAAATGGACCCTATTAAGTTCTAATCTAAATCTGAAATTTCAGAGTTTTGGCCCAACTTTGGAACCTTGTAACTTTCAAACTATAGAGTTTTTGCCCTAGGTCACCACATCAAACTTGTAGACCTAACAAAGGAGAACAATTTTGCTTAAGAGAGTGAGCTCAGTTGTTGTGAAGAATTTGGAGATAATCACCCTCAAAGTTAGGCTGTCAGGACATCTTAAGTCTGAAATTCCAGTAACAGTGAGATTGAACAGACTTTGAACCTGATTTTGAGTGGGATTCGGTAACTATTTTATGGTAAGCTCCATGGCAAAGTTGAAGATTAACTATAGGTCTATAATTTTAGTACAGAGATCTAGTCGGGTCACCACACAAAATCAGGAGTAAATCGAGCCCCAAGATGCTGTGTCAGGTCGACTGACTGAAGGAACACCATGGTACAGTGCTCGGATATGGATGAGACTGCCAGCACCGAATGTTCACCGCCGGCGACCTCTTTGCTGGGATTTGTGCCGCGGCCGTGTGGATTTTGCTCACCCTAAAAAGATCTCACCGTGGATAAACTTGGAGTACAGTGGCCACTCGGTCGCTCCTCCACTTACCGGCGACGTGGCCGCACGGACATCACCGGCGTGCCGCCGTTCTTTGCAGTTATGCCACGCTGTCGGCCATCTTACCACGTCGCAGTTGATTACCATACATCGTCCTTTTATTACCTAAGGCCTTGCCACGATGTTCGCCACCTATCGCATGCACCAGTGAACTTTCTCCCCTCCGGCCGCCAGCACAACCTGCTCGAATTGACCGTCGCCACCGTCGCTCCCTATAAATTGAGTCCCCCACCAGTTCCGCAAAGTCATCAGCTAGCCAACCCCCGCTAATCGTTAGCAATCATCCACCAGTGAGCTCGAATTCGAGTTTTCCCCCAAATCAGTTTACCGCCGCCGTAAAAGCACCCTCGCCGTGGCCAGCCACTTCCAGGTCTGATCATGCTCTCTGCGGTTCTGTTTCAGTACCTGTCGGGGACCATAATTAGGGGTACCCTCAAGACGCCTAATTCTCAGCAGGTAACCCCCATCAGCATAAAGCTGCAGAGGCCTGATGGGTTTGATTAAGTCAGGGATCAGTCCATACGAGCGACTTGATCACGCCACGCCCGAGCCTAGCCTCGGGCGAGGGCAGCCGACCCTGAGATGACTCCGTCTCGCCTGAGGTCTCCTCTTTCACGGCAGACGCATCACCGGCTCGCCCGAGGCCCCGCCTTCGATAAGAAGTAACCCTGACTAAATCACCGCGCCAACCGACCAAATCCCTGGGGCCTTCAACGCAAAAGGTAAGACTGACGGGTAGCCAGGCTTGGCCAAAAGCGCCAGAGGAAACTCCGCCTCGCCCGACCCAGGGCTCGGACTCGGGCTAAGGCCCCGGAAGACGGCGAACTCCGCCTCGCCCGACCCAGGGCTCGGACTCGGGCTAAGGCCCCGGAAGACGGCGAACTCCGCTCCGCCCGACCCAGGGCTCGGACTCGGGCTAAGGCCCCGGAAGACGGCGAACTCCGCTCCGCCCGACCCAGGGCTCGGACTCGGGCTAAGGCCCCGGAAGACGGCGAACTCCGCTCCGCCCGACCCAGGGCTCGGACTCGGTCTAAGGCCCCGGAAGACGGCGAACTCCGCCTCGCCCGACCCAGGGCTCGGACTCGGGCTAAGACCCCGGAAGACGACGACCTCCGCCTCGCCCGACCCAGGGCTCGGACTCCGCCTCGGCCCCTGCCGAACGACCTCCGCCTCGCCCGACCCAGGAGTTCGGGCTCGGCCTCTATCATGCAGGACGGACTCGACCTCGACTTCGGAGGAGCCTCCACGTCGCCCGACCTAGGACACAAGACCGCCACGCCAAAAGGAAGCGTCATCATCACCCTGCCCTGAGCCGACTCGGGTCGCAGAGAACAAGACCGGCGTCCCATCTGGCCAGCTCCGCCAGATAGGCAATGATGGCGCCTCACTAGACCATGACGACGGCGGCTCTCAGCTCCCTTACGAAAGCAGGGAGACGTCAGCAAGAGCACAGCTGTTCCAACAGCTGTCCCTCCGTCAAGCTCCACTGCTTCTCCAACAGCCACGACGCCACACCAACAGGGTGCCAAGATCTCTCCGGCTGCCACCTTGGCATGTACTTAGGGCGCTAGCTCTCCCTCGCTAGACACGTAGCACCTTGCTACACCCCCATTTTGTACATCTGGATCCTCTCCTTACGACTATAAAAGGAAGGACCAGGGCCTTCTTAGAGAAGGTTGGCCTCGTGGGGACGAAGGGCAGGGGCAGGCGCTCTCTCGGGGCCGCCCGCTCCCCTCACCTCGCGCGGACGCTTGTAACCCCCTACTGCAAGCGCACCCGACCTGGGCGCGGGACGAACGCGAAGGCCGCGGGGATTCTCCGTCTCCCTCACGACCCGGCTCCGGCCACCTCGCTCTCTCTCTCTCCCCCCTTTCGCGCTCGCCCACGCGCTCGACCCATCTGGGCTAGGGCACGCGGCACACTCACTCGTCGGCTCGGGGACCCCCCGGTCTCGGAACGCCGACAGTTGGCGCGCCAGGTAGGGGCCTGCTGCGTGTTGACGAGCAGTTTCCCGTCAAGCTCCAGATGGGCAGTCTCCAACGACCTCTTCAACCCGGGACGGTGCTCCGTTTCGGGAGCCTCGAGTTCATGTCTCTCGACAGCAGCTACGACATGATACTCCTTCCACCGCCGCGCGACAGCGACAATGGTGGCGGACAGCCCGCCCGCCGGCGGCGGAATCGACGACGCCTTTCCCGCGTGGGGGAAGGACAACTTTCAAGCTCGCTCCGTCCTCTCCCTCGCCATCGGAGGAGGAGGCGGGGCAACCAAAGCCGAGCGGGAGGCTGCGCTCCGACGGCTGTCGAGCAAATCGACACCCCCAGCGCCCCAACGGAGGACACGCCAAGCGTCGCCCTCGCGTTCGAGGCAAAGGCGGGCGCCATCCCCCCGCAACACGTCGACCCCGAGCAGGTGGACGACGCCAGCACGCTCACGGAGGGCCTGCAGGACGTCGCCCTCGTACCCAAGACGACGGTGCGATCAGCCCCCGACGTGACTTCATCGCTCCTCGTCGACAAAAAGGTACCGACTGCTACCCATCTTTCGTCATTTCGACTCGACCTCAGCCCGCCTGGCGACCTCGCTTTGGCGGGCGCTCACGTTGAGGCGAGTGCAACCTCTCTGGGGTTTCGTGTGCGGTCGCCTTGGGACCGATTGACGGGTGTCTCGACCTACGGACCCTCTGGGTCCGAGGAAGATGACGACCCCAGCATCTGCTGGGATTTCTCCGGATCTGGCAACCCTAGTGCCATGCGGGACTTCATGACCGCATGTGACTACTGCCTCTCCGACTGTTCCGACGGCAGCCGCAGCCTTGACGACAAGGACCGCGGCCCGAGCCGCG
This sequence comes from Zea luxurians, assembly GCA_029449295.1. NCBI lineage: Eukaryota > Viridiplantae > Streptophyta > Magnoliopsida > Poales > Poaceae > Zea > Zea luxurians. Next base: position 3,845,859 of record JAOPSE010000009.1, on the reverse strand, counting down.
AATGTTTCCACATCGAGCTAGGGGATCCCTCCGGAGGCGGCTGTCTCGGCATGCCGGAGGATGGTGATCCCCCTAGGCCAGCGCCTCGCTCCGACATCCCGCGGGAGCTAGCTGTGGTCCCCGTTCCGGCGGGGGGTCACGACCCACAGCTCGAGCAAGTCCGCGGGGCGCAGGCCGGGCTCGATGAGGGAGCGGGAGCGCTCGAGGCAATCCGCCAGAACATCGGGCAGGTATGGGCGAGCCAGCCCCCGGCCGGGGGAATACGTCACCTGCCCCAAGGTCTCCAGCACCGCATCACCAACGATGCCAGGGACAGACCGCCACCCGCATCCGGCGGAACCGGTCAGGACCTGGCCGCCGCAGCGATGCTCCTCCGCGCGATGCCGGAGTCATCAACCACCGAGGGTCGGCGAATCCAGGGAGAACTCAAGCATCTCCTGGAAGGCGCTGCGGCCCGGCGGGCCGAAAGCTCTGCCTCCCGAAGGCAGGGGTACCCCTCGGAACCTCGTGCCGCGACTTCCCGACTCACGCGGGAAGCCTCGGTCTACACCGGGCGCACGCGCAACACCGCGCCTGCGGCCCCGGGCCGCCTCGGCGACGAACACCCTCATCGCGACCGTCGGGCACGCCTCGACGAAAGGGTGCGCCGAGGCTATCACCCCAGGCGTGGGGGACGCTACGACAGCGGGGAGGATCGGAGTCCCTCGCCCGAACCACCCGGTCCGCAGGTCTTTAGCCGAGCCATTCGGCGGGCGCCGTTTCCGCCCCGATTCCGACCCCCGACTACTATCACAAAGTACTCGGGGGAAACGAGACCGGAATTGTGGCTTGCGGACTACCGCCTGGCCTGTCAACTGGGTGGGACGGACGATGACAACCTCATCATCCGCAACCTCCCCCTGTTCCTCTCCGACACCGCTCGTGCCTGGTTGGAGCACCTGCCTCCGGGGCAGATTTCCAACTGGGAAGATCTGGTCCAGGCTTTCGCCGGCAACTTCCAGGGCACGTACGTGCGCCCCGGGAATTCCTGGGACCTCCGAAGCTGTCGGCAACTGCCGGGAGAGTCTCTCCGGGACTACATCCGGCGGTTCTCGAAGCAGCGCACCGAGCTGCCCAACGTCACCGACTCCGATGTCATCGGCGCGTTCCTCGCCGGCACCACCTGCCGTGACCTGGTGAGCAAGTTGGGTCGCAAGACCCCCACCAGGGCGAGCGAGCTGATGGACATCGCCACCAAGTTCGCCTCCGGCCAGGAGGCGGTAGAGGCCATCTTCCGAAAGGACAAGCAGCCCCAGGGCCGCCCGTCGGAAGATGCTCCCGAGGCGTCTACTCCGCGCGGCGCCAAGAAGAAAGGCAGGAGGAAGTCGCAAGCGAAACGCGACGTTCCCGATGCAGACCTTGTCGCCGCCGCCGAGCACAAGAACCCTCGGAAGCCCCCCGGAGGCGCCAACCTCTTCGACAAGGCACTCAAGGAGACGTGCCCCTACCATCAGGGGCCCGTCAAGCACACCCTCGAGGAGTGCGTCATGCTTCGGCGCCACTTCCACAGGGCCGGGCCACCTGCAGAGGGTGGCAAGGCCCGCGACGACGACAAAAGGGAGGATCGCCAAGCAGGAGAGTTCCTAGAGGTCCGCGACTGCTTCATGATCTACGGAGGGCATGCGGCGAATGCCTCGGCTCGGCATCGTAAGCAAGAGCGTCAGGAGGTCTGCTCGGTGAAGGTGGCGGCACCAGTCTACCTAGACTGGTCCGACAAGCCCATCACCTTCAACCGGGACGACCACCCCGACCACGTGCCGAGCCCGGGGAAGTACCCGCTCGTCGTCGACCCCGTCATCGGCGACGTCAGGCTCACCAAGGTCTTGATGGATGGGGGCAGCTGCCTCAACATCATTTACGCTGAGACCCTCAGGCTCCTGCGCGTTGTAATACTCAAGTTGTATACCAAGTGTAAAAGAGAGAGAGCTCCTCATTTTGTGTGTCTTATTTGCATAATAAAAAGAGCACTTATGTAATTGAGAGTGACTAAATAAAACAATTATGCTAAAATAAAGAAAAAGTGCATTTGTTGGAGTTTTATGTTTGTGCATTAAACAAAATAATAATAATAATAGGAATAATAAGATAATAAATGCTAGAAGTTAAAACAAATCCTAAATTAAAAATGAGGGTTTTGAAAATGAGAAGGAGAAAGTATATAAAATATAAAACAAATTTCATAAATGTTCCAAATTAGTACTTCCTAAGTTCACAATAAAATTCAAGGACAAACTCTGCACAAGGGTTGAATTTAAAAATTTGAATTCAAATTTGGTTTGAAAATATAGAAAATAGAAAGAAAAATGAAAAAGAAAAAGAAATAAAGCTTACCTGGGCTCTCCCCTCTGTATTCGGCCCACCCAGGGAAAGTGACCCGCGCGCGGCCCATACCTGGATTTTGCCTCCGCACGCCCGCGCCGGCAGTGGGTCCCACATGTCTGTCTCACTCGTGTGCGCGCACTCTGTTTCTCTGACGGCGGGTCCCACGTGCAGTCTCACCGTCTTACGCCGCGCCTCGCCCAGCCTTCTCCGCTCGCGCATCCTCGGTCACTGGCATCGCGGGCCCCGCATGTCGGTCTCACCCCCCCCACGCGCGCCGACTCTCTGCCGTGTGGGTCCCGTCTGTCATCTGTATCCTTTCCCCCTTCTTCGCGTCTTCTGTTCGCGTCAACGACGCGGGCGCCGTGCACGGAGCTCGCCCGGGATTCGCGCGTAGAGTTCGGAAGAAGGAAAACGGCCTCCGGGACCAGGTCCAGGGCTATTTGAACCACGCCGCTCTATCCTTCTCGCTCATCACCGTGAAGAATCCACGCCCGCTAGAAATTTTGGTGAGGGGAGAACGACCGCCGTGGCTGCCTTCTTGCCGTATTGCGCCGAGACACCGCCTGGGAGGGGCTCGACCGCGGCCGAGGATTGCATACGGTGTTACACCGGCGCAACTGGTGCGGTGGAGCGGCCCAATTTCACGCCGGCGTCCAGCTTGGAAGCTTGGCTCGCCGCTCGCGCCGGGGACCGCTCGTCTGCGCGCACCATCTTCGGTATGTCTCCCGCAGCGGCATTCGTTTTCATACCCTCATCGTGTAGCACCAACTAGAATCGAAGTTAGTTCACCAGAACCCTCGGGATTGCTCACCGGAATTCATGCGCCGCCGCGATTCCGCCCCATCCCGTGGCCAGAGCTGTAGCGTTGGATAAAACGTAAATTGGGGGCTCCATCGGGTTCGCCCTACCCTTGGCTTGGTGTGGCTCGATTGAATTGGAAATTGGGGCGGGTTTGTGGCCGATTGGTCGGTGCTCCGGCGAGCGGGACGCCGTGGAGGATGGCGCCGTCGCGCTCGGTCACCAGGTAGGAGATAGCTTGCGCACCGTCGATCTTTGAGTGAACGGCCTGGATTAGATCACGTCTTACCCCTTCGCGGCGTTGATCCGAGCCGTTGATTCCGTATTGTGCGCATCAGATTAGATCGAGTCTCATTAAACCGTGGCCGTGGATCTCGGATCCGGCGGCTAGTATCGTGTACCGCTTCGGTGAAGTCAGATCTAATCTGCGCCCTAGAAATCTAATCCAACGGCTCAGATTGCTCCATACCCCTTCGCGGGGCAGTTTTTCTAAAAGAGCCCCCGCAGAATCGTAAAACCAACCCGCGGTCCGTTGTCACTGTTCTCTGTGTCTAGGAGATATTGCGCAGAGGCCCCTGAGTTTTCTGGAAATTGACGCCCAGTCCAGAGAATATTAAAAACAGAGAATTCATATTAGAAATTCGTTTTTAATACAAAAACAATTCTAGAAATTTGTATAATTCATAGAAAATGCATTTTAACTCCAAATTGAGTCATTCCAATTCCTAAAATTTTGTAATAATATTCTCTACCATTTAGAATCACTATTTTTACATGAACTCTGTTAGAAAATAAATTTATCATTTAATCCTATTATAATCACCTTAAATCTTAGAAAATTCATAACTTAAATTCTATAACTCCAAATTTAGTGATTCCAGTTCCTATGGTTTCATTTTAATGTGTAGATTTTTACTGTATATTTCATTCATCTGTTTGGTGTGATGTTGATTTTGGCTATACTATGTATGTATTGTGTTGATGCGAGTAGACGAGCAAGCTACTGTGGAGACTGAGGTTCAGCAAGTAGAGATAGCTGAGCAGGAGCTCATTTCAGGCAAGTTGTGCCCTTGATCACTTACTTTTCCCAGCCATGTTCTTATTAATTTTAATGATCTGCATAGGTTAATTTTGATGGGAACCTTTATGTACCCCAGTTTTGATTACCTCTATACCTTGTTCACCCCTGGAATATTTTTGGGTAGTACTTGCTATTGCTTTATGTGGATTGGGTATGGAGATTCATTAATCATGATTATTCTGTTATTATTTTGTTATTATTGTTGTTCATGTTAAGATCATTAAATTAATGGGAACATGGAGCGACCACCCGGGAAAACAGTGCTACCACAAGGGTAGTATGGGATGCCCTTGGCTGATTAACTAGGAAAGCTAGTGGAAGACTACCTTACCCGAAAGGGGCAAGGGCAGTAGGGGAGAGGTCAGTGCGGGGAGGTCCCTGGTTGATTTTGCTGCGATGGCTATCAGCTAGGAACCCTTTACTGGATCTTCCCATAAACTGTAGCGGGTTTTCGGAAGCTAGTGGAACTTTGTAAAGGCCTCGTAGTGGATCCCTAGCCATTCACCTCGGTAGTGTCTAAGGGCCTTGCAAACCCAGGCGACATGGGATACACGACTTGTGGGTAAAGATGCGCAACCTCTGCAGAGTGTAAAACTAGTATACTAGCCGTGCTCACGGTCAAGAGCGGCTCGGACCCTCACATGATTAAATATGGAACTTAAGTTTAACTTGACATTTGCATCGCATTTGGGATTATTTTACTATTTCTGTTCTTTATTATTATTAAGGTTTGGTATTTACTTACACTTAGTAATTGCTAATAAAATTTTGACCAACTTATAAAAGCAATGCTCAGCCTAGCCTTTATGTCATTGATCAGCCTTACACTTCATGAACTCCCACCTTTGGTGAGTTCATGTCACATTATTCCCCACGACTTGTTGAGCTATGATCGTATGTGAGCTCACCCTTGCTGTCTCACACCCCCCCCACAGGAGAAGAACAGGTTGTTGAAGAGGAGCTGCCTAACACCGAGGAGTTCGATCTGATCTAGGTGGCGTTTCTCAGTCGACATTGGCGCCATCGATCCTTAGTTCGTTTTATATTTATCTTTATTTTGTAATAAGACTTCCGCTATGTAATAAATACTCTGATGATTTATGACATTTATCTCTATACACTCTGTTATTGTATATGTTGTCTTCTTGGCGCATGTATGAGATGCACCCGGCTTTGTTCTTTAAAACCGGGTGTTACAGAAGTGGTATCAGAGGAAATGTTGACTGTAGGACGAAACCTAGATAGACTGGACAAACCCTTACCTACTTATCTCATTCTGATTCATCCTACACTCACCTTACTCTGATTCTTTCTACACTTATCTTGATCCTGTCTCACCTTCTACTGTTCTACTCTGATCATTCTTACCTTTTCTACTCTAAGACAAGATGGATTTCAAACCTTGGAATCCCTACCCCTATGACATTTCTAAGAGATAGGGAACCTAAGACAAAATTAAAACTATTTTCTCTATTCAAAAATGTTGCTTGATTGTTCTGATGATCAATGCCTGATTTGCTTCTTTGATTGATTGAATTATTATAGATGGACATTTTAGCATGTACCACTATAATATATTGTATTAGCTTTAGTAGATGACACACTAATCTACTTAGCAAATAAGTCCCCCAAAATAACATGATTGTAATTACTGCCTTGTCTGCTGCTCTTTCTTACCTTATGTATCTAACTCAGATGGTCAATACCAGGAAAGGAAAGATTGTCACTCAACAGCAAACAGAAATGAATCCTCCAAATCCCCCACCTGTTGAAACCGAGCAAGTGATCGCAACCCAAAGGCTGGTAATACAGCAATTGACAGACATGATGACCGAAATGCAAAACCAGATAAGACAAGAACGCGAAGAAATACGTCAGGCTCGTCTGGAGATACAGCAGGAAATAAGGCAATCACGGTTGGAGAGACAACAACAAGAGCAACCACCATCTCCACCACCACCGGCTCCACCAAGCTACATAAACATATATGTAAATTACTACTATTTGTAGGATCTACATGATCCTTTAGTTAGTAATTCGGTATGATACTATTTTAGGAGGAATAAAAAGGTCTATTTGTCCCCATGAGTTGCTAATAAAATTAAGCGTCATGCTGAGATTTTGGGTTTGTGCAAATGTGTTGGACAATACGAGAAAAACCCATGAGAGTAATTACACCTAAAGGGCCTGTCGTGGTGAATCAAATGACACGTAGATTGACATTGGCCATTATGGGTAGAGAATTTGGAGTTACTGCTATAATATTGGAGCCAAGTAGTATAGAATGTCTGTAGAGGAGTTAAAAGAACTCAAGAAGCACTTAACAAAGTTGCAAGAGGCTGGGTACATTCGTCCGAGTCTTCACCTTGGAGAGCATCAGTTTTGTTTGAAGAAAGATGGATTGCAAGGGATGTGCGTGGATTATAGGTCCCTTAATGATGTCACTGTGAAGAACAAGTTTCTGTTACCCCGCATTAAGGATTTATTTAATCGGATGAGAGGAGCCAGGGTATTCTCGAAGATTGACCTCCGATCGGGATACCATCAGATGAAGATTGGACCATCAGATATTCCTAAGACGACTTTCTCGACTCGATATGGATTATATGAGTTCATCGTTAAGTCGTTTGGATTAACTAATGCACCAGCTTACTTTATGGATTTGATGAATAAGAGGTTTTTGGGGTATTTGGACAAGATTCGTCGTGGTGTTCATCGACGATATTCTTATCTATTCTAAGAATGAGAGTGACCATGAAGAACATCTAAGGTTGGTGCTACAGAAGCTTTGAGATAATTAGCCCTACGCCAAGTACAGTAAATGCGAGTTTTGGATTGGCAAGGTGCCATTTCTTGGACATATCATTTCTAATGTAGGGATATTAGTGGATCCTGCTAAAGTCAAGGAGATAGTGGTGTGGAGCATACCCACTACGGTTACGGAGGACCGAAGTTTTGTGGGACTTGCAGGATATTATTGGAGATTTAATGAAGGATTTTCTAAGATTGCTAAGCTTATGACCTCGCTTTTGGTGAAGGTAAGAGAATTCAAGTGGGATGAGAAGTGCCAAGTATATACGGGTCATAAGAGTTTGAAGTATATATTCACTTAGAAGGATCTCAACCTTAGGCAACGCCGTTGGTTGGAGCTTATTAAGGATTATGATTTGGAAATTCACTATCACCCGGGCAAGGCAAATTTGGTTACAGATGCCTTGAGTCGAAAGGAGCATGTTCATTCAGCTGTTGTTGCCCAGCTACCCGATGAGATTATTGAGGATTTCAGGAGACTTAACCTGGGGATAGTTACTCACATTGAAGGAGTCACTATTGAATTGGAACCTACCTTGGAACAAGAGATTCGGAAGGGTCAAATTGGTGATGCTAAGATTCAGGAGATTAAAGATCTTATTACTGAAGGAAGAGGCCCAGAGTTCACAGAGGATGAGCAAGGCACGATATGGTTCAAGAATCGGATCTGTGTTCCCGATATTGATAGTCTTCGGGAAACTATATTGAAGGAAGCACATGACTCAGTTTATTCTATCCACCCAGGAAGCACTAAGATGTATCAGGATTTGAAGCAAAAGTATTGGTGGTATGGACTAAAGAGAGATGTGGCTGCACATGTGGCTATGTGCGATGTATGCCAAAGAGTTAAAGCTGAACACCAGAGGCCAGCCGGATTATTGCACCCACTAAAGATACCTGAGTGGAAATGGGAAGAGATTGGCATGGATTTCATTGTTGGATTACCCCGCACGTCTGCTGGATATGATTCTATATGGGTGATTGTGGACAGGCTAACTAAGGTAGCCCACTTTATTCCAGTGAAGACCACTTATTCAGGAGCCAAGTTGGCAGAGTTGTACATGGCACGGATTGTATGCCTGCATGGTGTGCCAAAGAAGATTGTGTCAGATCGAGGATCACAGTTTACCTCTCGATATTGGAAGCAGTTGCACGAGTCATTGGATACAAGATTGAATTTTAGTTCGGCTTACCATCCCCAGACTGATGGGCAGACTGAGAGGACTAACCAAGTACTGGAAGATATGTTAAGAGCTTGTGCTCTTAAGCATGGTGGAAGTTGGGATAAGAGTCTACCGTATGCGGAGTTCTCATATAATAATAGCTATCAGGCCAGTTTGAAGATGTCACCGTTTGAGGCTTTGTATGGCAGAAAGTGCAGGACTCCCTTATATTGGAATCAAACTGGTGAAAGACAGTTGTTTGGGCCTGAGATTATACAAGAAGCAGAGGAACAAGTCCAACAGATTAGGGAGAATTTGAGAACTGCACAATCCAGGCAGAAAAGTTATGCTGATACCCGGAGAAGACTGCTTGAGTTTAAGGAGGGAGATTATGTCTATTTGAAGGTGTCACCACTCCGGGGTATGAGAAGGTTCAAGGTCAAAGGAAAGTTGTCCCCTCGCTTTATTGGACCCTTCTTAATCTTAAAGCGAGTGGGAGAAGTTGCATATCAATTGGAGTTACCAGATCATCTCGCGGATGTTCATGATGTATTTCATGTATCTCAGCTGAAGAAATGCCTCAGGGTGCCTGAAGAACAGTTACCAATGGAAGACCTTTGTGTTCAAGAGGATTTGACTTATGCTGAGTACCCCATCAAGATTTTGGATACTTTGACTCGAGTTACGAGGAATAAGGTTATAAAGATGTGCAAAGTTCAATGGAGCCACCATGGTGAAGATGAAGCAACTTGGGAAAGAGAAGAAGAACTTCGTATAGATTTTCCCCACCTTTTCCCTAGATCTTCTTAAATCTCGAGGACGAGATTATTTTTAAGGGGGGTAGGATTTGTAATACTCAAGTTGTATACCAAGTGTAAAAGAGAGAGAGCTCCTCATTTTGTGTGTCTTATTTGCATAATAAAAAGAGCACTTATGTAATTGAGAGTGACTAAATAAAACAATTATGCTAAAATAAAGAAAAAGTGCATTTGTTGGAGTTTTATGTTTGTGCATTAAACAAAATAATAATAATAATAGGAATAATAAGATAATAAATGCTAGAAGTTAAAACAAATCCTAAATTAAAAATGAGGGTTTTGAAAATGAGAAGGAGAAAGTATATAAAATATAAAACAAATTTCATAAATGTTCCAAATTAGTACTTCCTAAGTTCACAATAAAATTCAAGGACAAACTCTGCACAAGGGTTGAATTTAAAAATTTGAATTCAAATTTGGTTTGAAAATATAGAAAATAGAAAGAAAAATGAAAAAGAAAAAGAAATAAAGCTTACCTGGGCTCTCCCCTCTGTATTCGGCCCACCCAGGGAAAGTGACCCGCGCGCGGCCCATACCTGGATTTTGCCTCCGCACGCCCGCGCCGGCAGTGGGTCCCACATGTCTGTCTCACTCGTGTGCGCGCACTCTGTTTCTCTGACGGCGGGTCCCACGTGCAGTCTCACCGTCTTACGCCGCGCCTCGCCCAGCCTTCTCCGCTCGCGCATCCTCGGTCACTGGCATCGCGGGCCCCGCATGTCGGTCTCACCCCCCCCACGCGCGCCGACTCTCTGCCGTGTGGGTCCCGTCTGTCATCTGTATCCTTTCCCCCTTCTTCGCGTCTTCTGTTCGCGTCAACGACGCGGGCGCCGTGCACGGAGCTCGCCCGGGATTCGCGCGTAGAGTTCGGAAGAAGGAAAACGGCCTCCGGGACCAGGTCCAGGGCTATTTGAACCACGCCGCTCTATCCTTCTCGCTCATCACCGTGAAGAATCCACGCCCGCTAGAAATTTTGGTGAGGGGAGAACGACCGCCGTGGCTGCCTTCTTGCCGTATTGCGCCGAGACACCGCCTGGGAGGGGCTCGACCGCGGCCGAGGATTGCATACGGTGTTACACCGGCGCAACTGGTGCGGTGGAGCGGCCCAATTTCACGCCGGCGTCCAGCTTGGAAGCTTGGCTCGCCGCTCGCGCCGGGGACCGCTCGTCTGCGCGCACCATCTTCGGTATGTCTCCCGCAGCGGCATTCGTTTTCATACCCTCATCGTGTAGCACCAACTAGAATCGAAGTTAGTTCACCAGAACCCTCGGGATTGCTCACCGGAATTCATGCGCCGCCGCGATTCCGCCCCATCCCGTGGCCAGAGCTGTAGCGTTGGATAAAACGTAAATTGGGGGCTCCATCGGGTTCGCCCTACCCTTGGCTTGGTGTGGCTCGATTGAATTGGAAATTGGGGCGGGTTTGTGGCCGATTGGTCGGTGCTCCGGCGAGCGGGACGCCGTGGAGGATGGCGCCGTCGCGCTCGGTCACCAGGTAGGAGATAGCTTGCGCACCGTCGATCTTTGAGTGAACGGCCTGGATTAGATCACGTCTTACCCCTTCGCGGCGTTGATCCGAGCCGTTGATTCCGTATTGTGCGCATCAGATTAGATCGAGTCTCATTAAACCGTGGCCGTGGATCTCGGATCCGGCGGCTAGTATCGTGTACCGCTTCGGTGAAGTCAGATCTAATCTGCGCCCTAGAAATCTAATCCAACGGCTCAGATTGCTCCATACCCCTTCGCGGGGCAGTTTTTCTAAAAGAGCCCCCGCAGAATCGTAAAACCAACCCGCGGTCCGTTGTCACTGTTCTCTGTGTCTAGGAGATATTGCGCAGAGGCCCCTGAGTTTTCTGGAAATTGACGCCCAGTCCAGAGAATATTAAAAACAGAGAATTCATATTAGAAATTCGTTTTTAATACAAAAACAATTCTAGAAATTTGTATAATTCATAGAAAATGCATTTTAACTCCAAATTGAGTCATTCCAATTCCTAAAATTTTGTAATAATATTCTCTACCATTTAGAATCACTATTTTTACATGAACTCTGTTAGAAAATAAATTTATCATTTAATCCTATTATAATCACCTTAAATCTTAGAAAATTCATAACTTAAATTCTATAACTCCAAATTTAGTGATTCCAGTTCCTATGGTTTCATTTTAATGTGTAGATTTTTACTGTATATTTCATTCATCTGTTTGGTGTGATGTTGATTTTGGCTATACTATGTATGTATTGTGTTGATGCGAGTAGACGAGCAAGCTACTGTGGAGACTGAGGTTCAGCAAGTAGAGATAGCTGAGCAGGAGCTCATTTCAGGCAAGTTGTGCCCTTGATCACTTACTTTTCCCAGCCATGTTCTTATTAATTTTAATGATCTGCATAGGTTAATTTTGATGGGAACCTTTATGTACCCCAGTTTTGATTACCTCTATACCTTGTTCACCCCTGGAATATTTTTGGGTAGTACTTGCTATTGCTTTATGTGGATTGGGTATGGAGATTCATTAATCATGATTATTCTGTTATTATTTTGTTATTATTGTTGTTCATGTTAAGATCATTAAATTAATGGGAACATGGAGCGACCACCCGGGAAAACAGTGCTACCACAAGGGTAGTATGGGATGCCCTTGGCTGATTAACTAGGAAAGCTAGTGGAAGACTACCTTACCCGAAAGGGGCAAGGGCAGTAGGGGAGAGGTCAGTGCGGGGAGGTCCCTGGTTGATTTTGCTGCGATGGCTATCAGCTAGGAACCCTTTACTGGATCTTCCCATAAACTGTAGCGGGTTTTCGGAAGCTAGTGGAACTTTGTAAAGGCCTCGTAGTGGATCCCTAGCCATTCACCTCGGTAGTGTCTAAGGGCCTTGCAAACCCAGGCGACATGGGATACACGACTTGTGGGTAAAGATGCGCAACCTCTGCAGAGTGTAAAACTAGTATACTAGCCGTGCTCACGGTCAAGAGCGGCTCGGACCCTCACATGATTAAATATGGAACTTAAGTTTAACTTGACATTTGCATCGCATTTGGGATTATTTTACTATTTCTGTTCTTTATTATTATTAAGGTTTGGTATTTACTTACACTTAGTAATTGCTAATAAAATTTTGACCAACTTATAAAAGCAATGCTCAGCCTAGCCTTTATGTCATTGATCAGCCTTACACTTCATGAACTCCCACCTTTGGTGAGTTCATGTCACATTATTCCCCACGACTTGTTGAGCTATGATCGTATGTGAGCTCACCCTTGCTGTCTCACACCCCCCCCACAGGAGAAGAACAGGTTGTTGAAGAGGAGCTGCCTAACACCGAGGAGTTCGATCTGATCTAGGTGGCGTTTCTCAGTCGACATTGGCGCCATCGATCCTTAGTTCGTTTTATATTTATCTTTATTTTGTAATAAGACTTCCGCTATGTAATAAATACTCTGATGATTTATGACATTTATCTCTATACACTCTGTTATTGTATATGTTGTCTTCTTGGCGCATGTATGAGATGCACCCGGCTTTGTTCTTTAAAACCGGGTGTTACACGCGTCGATCTGTCATCCGTCCGAGCAGGCGCTGCGCCCTTCCACGGGATCATCCCCGGGAAGCGCGTCCAGCCCCTCGGACAGCTCGACCTCCCTGTCTGCTTCGGAACACCCTCCAACTTCCGAAGGGAGACTTTGACGTTCGAGGTGGTCGGGTTCCGGGGAACCTACCACGCAGTGTTGGGAAGGCCATGCTACGCGAAGTTCATGGCCATCCCCAACTACACCTACCTGAAGCTCAAGATGCCGGGCCCCAACGGGGTCATCACCATCGGCCCCACGTACAAACACGCATTCGAATGCGATGTGGAGTGCGTGGAGTACGCCGAGGCCCTCGCCGAGTCCGAGGCCCTCATTGCCGACCTGGAAAGCCTCTCCCGAGAGGTGCCGGACGTGAAGCGACATGCCGGCAACTTCGAGCCAGCGGAGACGGTTAAGGCCGTCCCTCTCGACCCCAGTGGCGACACCTCCAAGCAGATTCGGATCGGATCCGGGCTCGACCCCAAATAGGAAGCAGTGCTCGTCGACTTTCTCCGCACAAACGCCGACGTCTTTGCGTGGAGTCCCTCGGACATGCCCGGCATACCGAGGGATGTCGCCGAGCACTCGCTGGATATTCGGGCCGGAGCCTGACCGGTCAGACAGCCTCTGCGCCGATTCGACGAGGAAAGGCGCAGGGTGATAGGCGAGGAGATCCACAAGCTGATGGCAGCAGGGTTCATTAAAGAGGTATTCCATCCCGAATGGCTTGCCAACCCTGTACTTGTGAGGAAAAAAGGGGGGAAGTGGCGGATGTGTGTAGACTACACTGGTCTCAACAAAGCATGTCCGAAAGTCCCCTACCCTCTACCTCGCATCGATCAAATCGTGGACTCCACTGCAGGGTGCGAAACCCTGTCTTTCCTCGATGCCTACTCAGGGTATCATCAAATCAAGATGAAAGAGTCCGACCAGCTCGCGACTTCTTTCATCACGCCCTTCGGCATGTACTGTTATGTCACAATGCCGTTCGGTTTGAGGAACGCGGGTGCAACCTACCAGCGGTGCATGAACCATGTGTTCGGCGAACACATCGGTCGCACGGTCGAGGCCTACGTCGATGACATCGTAGTCAAGACGAGGAAAGCCTCAGACCTTCTCTCCGACCTCGAACTGACATTCCGGTGTCTCAAGACGAAGGGCGTCAAGCTCAATCCCGAGAAGTGCGTCTTCGGGGTGCCCCGGGGCATGCTTTTGGGATTCATCGTCTCCGAGCGGGGCATCGAAGCCAACCCGGAGAAGATCGCGGCCATCACAAACATGGGGCCCATCAAGGACTTAAAAGGCGTACAGAGGGTCATGGGATGCCTCGCGGCCTTGAGCCGTTTCATCTCGCGCCTCGGCGAAAGAGGCCTGCCCCTGTACCGCCTCTTAAGGAAGGCCGAGTGCTTCACTTGGACTCCCGAGGCCGAGGAAGCCCTCGGGAACCTGAAGGCGCTCCTCACCCAGGCGCCCGTCTTGGTACCCCCAGCTGATGGAGAAACCCTCTTGGTCTACGTCGCCGCAACCACTCAGGTGGTCAGCGCCGCGATCGTGGTCGAAAGGCAGGAAGAGGGGCATGCTTTGCCCATTCAGAGGCCAGTTTACTTCGTCAGCGAAGTGCTGTCCGAGACCAAGATCCGCTACCCACAAGTCCAGAAGCTGCTATATGCAGTGATCCTGACGAGGCGAAAGCTGCGACATTACTTCGAATCCCATCCGGTGACTGTGGTGTCATCCTTCCCCCTAGGGGAGATCATCCAGTGCCGAGAAGCCTCGGGGCGGATCGCGAAGTGGGCGGTGGAAATCATGGGCGAGGCAATCTCGTTCGCCCCTCGGAAGGCCATCAAGTCCCAGGTACTGGCGGATTTCGTTGCCGAATGGGTCGATACCCAGTTGCCAACGGCTCCGATCCAACCAGAGCTCTGGACCATGTTTTTCGACGGGTCGCTGATGAAGACGGGAGCTGGCGCGGGCCTGCTCTTCGTCTCGCCCCTCGGGAAACACCTGCGCTACGTGCTCCGCCTCCATTTCCCGGCGTCCAACAATGTGGCCGAGTACGAGGCTCTGATCAACGGATTGCGAATCGCCATCGAGCTAGGGGTCCGACGCCTCGATGCACGCGGCGACTCGCAGCTCGTCATCGACCAAGTCATGAAGAACTCCCTCTGCCGCGACCCGAAGATGGAGGCCTACTGTGAGGAGGTTCGACGCCTGGAAGACAAGTTCTACGGGCTCGAGCTTAACCACATCGCCCGGCGCTACAACGAGACTGCGGATGAGCTGGCGAAGATAGCCTCGGGGCGAACGACGGTTCCCCGGACGTCTTCTCCCGAGATCTGCACCAACCCTCCGTCAAGATAGGCGACGCGCCCGAGCCCGAGGCACCCTCGGCCTCGTCCGAGGTGACCTCGGCCTAGCCCGAGCCATCCTCGGCTCAACCCGAGGAACCCTCGGAGCCCGAGGGCGAAGCACTGCGCATCGAGGAGGAGCAGAACGGGGTCGTGCCAGATCAAGATTGGCAAACCCCGTACCTGCAATATCTCCACCAAGGAGAACTGCCCCTCGACCGAGCCGAGGCTCGGCAGGTAGCGCGACGCGCCAAATCGTTCGTCTTGCTGGGCGATGAGAAGGAGCTCTACCACCGTAGCCCCTCGGGCATCCTCCAGCGATGTATCTCCATCGTCGAAGGTCAGGAACTCCTGCGGGAAATACACTCGGGAGCTTGCGGTCATCATGCAGCACCTCGAACCCTCGTCGGGAACGCTTTCCGCCAAGGTTTCTACTGGCCAACGGCGGTGGCTGACGCCGCTAGAATTGTCCGCGCCTGCGAAGGGTGCCAATTCTATGCGAAGCAGACCCACCTGCCCGCTCAGGCTCTGCAGACGATACCCATCACCTGGCCCTTCACTGTGTGGGGTCTGGACCTCGTCGGCCCCTTGCAGAAGGCGCCCGGGGGCTACACGCACCTGCTGATCGCCGTCGACAAATTCTCCAAGTGGATCGAGGTCCGACCCCTGAACAGCATCAGGTCCGAGCGGGCGGTGGCGTTCTTCACCAACATCATCCATCGCTTCGGAGTCCCGAACTCAATCATCACCGACAATGGCACCCAGTTCACCGGCAAAAAATTCTTGGATTTTTGCGAGGATCACAACATCCGGGTGGACTGGGCCGCCGTAGCTCATCCCATGTCGAATGGGCAAGTAGAGCGCGCCAACGGCATGATCTTACAAGGGCTCAAGCCTCGAATTTACAATGATCTCAACAAGTTCGGCAAGCGATGGATGAAGGAACTCCCCTCGGTGGTCTGGAGCCTACAACGGACCTGGAATACGGCTCCCCGAGGACGAGGGCCTACAACGAAGAAAGCAACCAAGCTAGCCGAGAAGACTCGCTGGACCAGCTGGATGAGGCTCGGGACAGGGCCTTACTACACTCGGCGCGGTACCAGCAGTCCCTGCGACGCTACCACGCCCGAGGGGTCCGACCCCGAGACCTCCAGGTGGGCGACCTGGTGCTTCGGCTGCGGCAAGACGCCCGAGGGAGGCACAAGCTCACGCCCCCCTGGGAGGGGCCGTTCATCATCGCCAAAGTTCTGAAGCCCGGAACGTACAAGCTGGCCAACAGTCGAGGCGAGGTCTACGGCAACGCTTGGAACATCCAACAGCTACGTCGCTTCTACCCTTAAGATGTTTCCAAGTTGTTCATATACCTCGCACCCACGCAAAGTTTAGTCAACAAGGAAGGGTCGGCCTCGCCTCGGCAAAAGCCCGACCCTCCCTCGGGGGCTAAAAGGGGGGAAACCCCCTCTGCGTCAAAACTTTCCTCGAACAAAAAAATCTCTTTTACCAGAACATCTTTCGTGCTTTTTGACTACTTCGAAAAGTGGGTCCCGGAAACGACGGGGTACACGTAAGCAGCCAAGGCTGACCGAGCCGAGGGACTCCTACGCCTCCGGGATACGGATACCTCACTCATCACCTTCTGCGATAAGTAACTCGCGCTCGGATAAGGTGAATCCGCGGATCGAACGAGTCTTTACGTACGGAAGCTCTTCTGCCGAAGCGATTCTTCGAGCCTTCTAGACCGAGTCGGTGACAGGGCCTCATGGACGGGTAAAAGTACGCGTAAGCGGCAAGGCCGACCGAGCCGAGGGACTCCCACGCCTCCGGGATACGGATACCTCACTCATCACCTTCCGCGAGAAGCAACTCTTGCTCGCACTAACATCCCTGCTACCGACGGAAAGTCCAGATACTCGAAACAAGAGGAAAAGAGACGCAGCTTTATAACACAGCAAGGGTGTGTGTTCTGGCCTCGACGGCCGCGCAAGGCCCACGCTACAAGACGATTTGACCCTGCAGGCTCGGATCTTGACGCTGGAAGAGGGCGATGACACCCTCGGCGTCGACAACGCCTTCGGCAAGGCCCGACCTAGCCTCGGACGGCGACGCGGTCCGAGGGCCTCCGCTCCGAAGGACGACGTCATCACCACGCTCGAGCAATCTCTGCCAGGGACTCCTCCGAGAACCCGGCCCGAGCGGACAGCTCGGCCGGCCACCTCCGGGGCCTCGGCCGACCGCCTTCCGAGGGCGCCAGCTCGATCCGAAGCCTCGGCTGAGCAACTCCGACGACAATCCTGCCAACAGACAACCTGGCTAGGCTCCGGCCAGCCAGGTTTCATTTTCGAGCCGACTCCGCCTCTGCTCGTGCTGATATCGCTACCCCTGGCCTCGGCTCGTCGAAGAGCGGCCGAGGGGTTTCTTTAACTAAGCTAGAGGAGCCTCGGACAACAGGGCCGACCGAGCCGAGGGACTCCTACGCCTCCGGGATACGGATACCTCACTCGTCACCTTGACACGGGGCGACTCATGCTTGGTGAAGCGGTTCAGACAATCAGCAGACGAGTCTTAGTGCTCGGAAATGAGGAAAAAACACGGCTCCGCGCCGTAGTTACATACATGTTCAGGCCCCGAAAGCCAAAATGAACAAGAAACCCGGCACTCGGAGTGCCATTACAAACGGAACTCCGGTTCCCCCCCCCCCCCCCCGCAGGTACGAACAACCCCACTCGATAGGGGCGGGCCTGCGGGGCGGCGGAAAAAACTCTCACCCCCCGAGGACGAGAGCCAGCCATTCAGGCCAGGAGACGGAGACCCAGGGCTACTGACGGAATGGGCAATCTCATCGGTAGAGAAGCCACTTCCGTCCGCCGACGCCTCGGGACCCGCCACTTCCGACATGGCTGGAGGAAGTCTCCGTGAAGCTGGAGGATGCCGTTCTCCCCCAGGCGCACGGGGAAGAAGAGGGCAACCGACCCACACGGAGACAGCTCCCTGACTCGCCTCGTCCTCCCTCTTGGCCTGGTGATGAAAATCCTTGAGGCTGAGGGAGGGGCAGAGGCCGCAGCCCAGCTCGCTTTCCCCCACCATCAAGCCGGAGGTCACCACCCTGGGTGACCGCCGGTGGAGGGGTGCAGCCGGGCTGCATGATGAAAATCCTTGAAGCCGAACGATGGCTGAAAGGTACCAACTCCCACGGAGTTGCGTTCCTCCAACGATGGGGCGAAAAGACGGCGGTTTCCCCCATCCGGGGGCCTGGAAGACGGAGAGACACAATGCATAGGGGAGGAAGGAGACATGGTCGCCTTACGAAGGGGGTCGCCCTCCTTTTAAAGGCAACTCCCCCTGCTTGCACCCTCAACCATCACGGGCTGAGTCTTCTCCAACACGCCTCCAAAGTCCTCCCCTGCGGCGCGGGGGCTGGGGCCCGCCTGTCATGCAGACCGGCTCTAAGCAGAAGAAGCCGAACCGTCGCGCACGACGCACGCAACCACCCAGCGGTTACAAGCAATCCTCCACTTTCGCCCAGACCGGCGGGCGAAAGGGGCAGGCGGCCATGCAGGCGGCATGCAACCGCGCCAAGTGGACGCGCCTCTCCGACTCCTGACAGGCCAGCGCGACGGCTCAAGCCCACGCGTCGTGCAACTGGCGCGCCGGTTGCTGCATGCGAGCCGCTGTGCCACTCGCTCCACCGCCGCACCTCCTCGATTGCGGAACCGATACCGCGATTCGAGGCGACCCAGCCCGCGACCCAGCAGCGCCAGCCTGGCGCAGTGGTCAAACGCGGTCAAAAATGGGCCGGCAGTAATGACGGTGGCAGGCGCGCGAGAGCAGCGGTCACGCCATCTGCCAAGCTCATGTCCCATCCGGAGGCAGCAAGAGAACCCCCTCTCACGGCGTGAAGACGACGCGCCCGTGACCCATACCTCGAACGGCTCGCGCACGCGCAACGGCAACCTCGCCAACTACTCACCCCGGCGCATTAACTCCGCGGCTCGACGGACAGCGCTACGGGCGGGAGCGGCTGGCGACGTTTCGCCTTCGCCAAAACAACCACGCCGAAAAAGGTACGCCACGACGTTCAATTTCGAATCCTTTTTCCCTTTTCCTTCTTTCTCTATCTCTTGCAACAGGGACCGGGAAAGAGGGTACCCTCAAAGGGATCCTTCCCCGTGAAGGAACTAGGCTCCGAGCCTCCCTACTGAGCAGGGGTTCGAAGGCTGGCCCCCCGAGGGGTTCAACAGCCGCCTCAGATCGCGTGGGCCCGACACCCACTACTGGTCAGGGGTTCGAAGGTCGGCCTCCCGAAAGGTTCCACGACCGCCTCAGGCTACTAGGGCTCCGCGCCCATTACTGATCAGGGGTTCGAAGGCTGGCCTGTCGAAGGGTTCACAGTCGCCTCAGACGCCGAGCGAGGGATGACCAGGGGTACGTTCGATACATAACCAAGGCTCGGGCTGCGCTCCCGAGGTACCCTAGGACATTTCCGAGACCAGCGGCAACGACTCTGTAACGGAATCCCATCGGAGGGAGGCAACGAGCCCTCGGACCCCGTCGCTAGGGGACCGGGTCCGGCAGATCACCCGCAGGTACTTTTGGGCGTGCCTCCGGGCCCCTAGCCGACCCCCAACGAACGGGGCACGGACGTCCACTCGGATTACCCGATTGCAGCTCACCGGAGACACCATGTTCGGTGCCCATCGAGGGTAACATGGCGCACTCCCCCCCTCCTCCTTGCGGAAAGGCGACGTAGGGGCGTATATAAAAAAGCCGAGTCTGTCCCTGATCGTCCTCTCGCTCCATGCGGAGGCTCGGGGGCTGCTCTCGCAAACCCGGCTCCGGCCGAACCGTTGACAGCGTCAACATACCAGCCCGAGAACTTGGGCCCCGACAGTGCACCTGGGCTACGCCCTGCTCGCATGAGGGAACCGCCAGGCCAGCCGAGGCATTACGCAAGGCATTAAGACCTCGGAGGAGTGAAACCATTCCTCCGAGGCCTCGGGGGCTACACCCGGCGGGTGCGCTCGCGCGCACCCACCGGAACAAAGTACCACCGAGAAAGGCTGGTCCCCTTGCAAAAAAGTGCGACGCAAGCCTCCAAGCGAGTGTTAACACTCTCTTCGAGGCTCGGGGGCTACTGTCGGGGACCATAATTAGGGGTACCCTCAAGACGCCTAATTCTCAGCTGGTAACCCCCATCAGCGTAAAGCTGCAGAGGCCTGATGGGTTTGATTAAGTCAGGGATCAGTCCATACGAGCGACTTGATCACGCCACGCCCGAGCCTAGCCTCGGGCGAGGGCAGCCGACCCTGAGATGACTCCGTCTCGCCTGAGGTCTCCTCTTTCACGGCAGACGCATCACCGGCTCGCCCGAGGCCCCGCCTTTGATAAGAAGTAACCCTGACTAAATCACCGCGCCAACCGACCAAATCCCTGGGGCCTTCAACGCAAAAGGTAAGACTGACGGGTAGCCAGGCTTGGCCAAAAGCGCCAGAGGAAACTCCGCCTCGCCCGACCCAGGGCTCGGACTCGGGCTAAGGCCCCGGAAGACGGCGAACTCCGCCTCGCCCGACCCAGGGCTCGGACTCGGGCTAAGGCCCCGGAAGACGGCGAACTCCGCTCCGCCCGACCCAGGGCTCGGACTCGGGCTAAGGCCCCGGAAGACGGCGAACTCCGCTCCGCCCGACCCAGGGCTCGGACTCGGGCTAAGGCCCCGGAAGACGGCGAACTCCGCTCCGCCCGACCCAGGGCTCGGACTCGGGCTAAGGCCCCGGAAGACGGCGAACTCCGCTCCGCCCGACCCAGGGCTCGGACTCGGGCTAAGGCCCCGGAAGACGGCGAACTCCGCCTCGCCCGACCCAGGGCTCGGACTCGGGCTAAGACCCCGGAAGACGACGACCTCCGCCTCGCCCGACCCAGGGCTCGGACTCCGCCTCGGCCCCTGCCGAACGACCTCCGCCTCGCCCGACCCAGGAGTTCGGGCTCAGCCTCTGTCATGCAGGACGGACTCGACCTCGACTTCGGAGGAGCCTCCACATCGCCCGACCTAGGACACAAGACCGCCACGTCAACAGGAAGCGTCATCATCACCCTGCCCTGAGCCGACTCGGGTCGCAGAGAACAAGACCGGCGTCCCATCTGGCCAGCTCCGCCAGATAGGCAATGATGGCGCCTCACTAGACCATGACGACGGCGGCTCTCAGCTCCCTTACGAAAGCAGGGAGACGTCAGCAAGAGCACAGCTGTTCCAACAGCTGTCCCTCCGTCAAGCTCCACTGCTTCTCCAACAGCCACGACGCCACACCAACAGGGTGCCAAGATCTCTCCGGCTGCCACCTTGGCATGTACTTAGGGCGCTAGCTCTCCCTCGCTAGACACGTAGCACCTTGCTACACCCCCATTTTGTACACCTGGATCCTCTCCTTACGACTATAAAAGGAAGGACCAGGGCCTTCTTAGAGAAGGTTGGCCTCGCGGGGACGAAGGGCAGGGGCAGGCGCTCTCTCGGGGCCGCCCGCTCCCCTCACCTCGCGCGGACGCTTGTAACCCCCTACTGCAAGCGCACCCGACCTGGGCGCGGGACGAACGCGAAGGCCGCGGGGATTCTCCGTCTCCCTCACGACCCGGCTCCGGCCACCTCGCTCTCTCTCTCTCCCCCCTTTCGCGCTCGCCCACGCGCTCGACCCATCTGGGCTGGGGCACGCGGCACACTCACTCGTCGGCTTGGGGACCCCCCGGTCTCGGAACGCCGACAGTACCTGTGTGCATTCGTGATGCTCATCAACCCACCAGATCAAACTAGACCACCCCCAATCCGCGGGAACGTGTGCTCCCATGATCGGTGTCCGCCGTGATCGTGGACAAGCGACTCCCAGTAGAGTTCATGTTAGTTTAATAGTTGTTCCTAGGTTGCCTTAGATCGGTGAAGCCTCTCCGTTAGTTATTCCGAGCAGTCATCGCCGGCCATGGCCGGTACGAACCACGTCTGGGATGATCTGCGTGCGCGCCGTGGTCAGGGGCATTCGCGGGGAAGAGATAGAAGAGGGAGGGCCTTTCTGTGATTTGTCAGCGACACATCAGAACAGTAGAAGAACCTGTCTCCAGATAGATAAAACCCCGAGGCCCTTTTTGCAAAGCCGCCAAGGTGCTGGCGCACGCGCGCGTTTTCCCTGTGTTACTGGGCCGTCTGGGCCAGATGTTGCCCAGTACTATTCATAAGTTTCTCTTTTTCTTTTTATTCCAGAACTAAAACAATTGTAGAAAAATGTAGAAAAATCCTAAAATTGTGAAACCAATTTTCCTAGGTTTCTTATTTTCCCTAGAATTTAATAAAAATAGTTTTGTGATTTTTAATGGAAATAAGAAATTTTAGGGCATTTAAAGTAGTTAAAAGTATTAGTTATGGATTTTTAGAAAATAATTGGTAAGTCCAAAAATGCCCAAACTTTTTATGGGAACTTAAAACATTGTTTAGAAGCCTTGGGTAGAGTTTGAATTGAATTGGACCATGTTTGATAACTAGAACCCAAAACCACCCCCTGCCCTATGAACTCCTTTACTGACTCCAGAAACCCTAAGTTCTCGGAGTTCCGTGAAGGAAAGTTGTATTCAAGACTTGGATAATAAATCTTTATTATCTTCGCACTCTCATGAGCCTCACATGGCATTCATTCTTATATATATATGGTTATGTTAGAACGTGAAGAAGAAGTGGAAGTCACCGAAGAAAGGACACCACCACCTTCGGATTCTCAAGCAGGCAACTGCTTCTACTTTGATATTTGTGGATCCGAGCCAGACTCACCTGTTAACGAAGGCAAGCCCCGGTGCATTTGCCACCTTCCTTGATGTTTTTAAATCTTTCTCACTTGCTTGTTGCATTAGGTGATAGGAGTTGAATGCTTAAACAATTCCTGCATTACCTTCCTTGAACTTGATTACCTTCCTTGAAACCCTGTTTTTACAAAAGGTTTTACTATGCTTAGTATTGCTTTAGAAAAACAAAATGTTTTGTTTTACAAAATGTGATGTGGCAAAAGTGGGTGGAATGTTTTGAAAATAAAAACTTGATGGTGGATCCATCATGGCCGTGATGGGTTCAACATCGGAAAAGATGTACCTCTGCCAGGTACCAGACTTTGGGTTTAAATGATTAAGCTTAGACCGGGCGGGTGACTTGCACGAGAAGAGAGTCTCGGTGTAGTGTCTCCGTCTGAGTCGATTAAGGACCGTCTCAATGTAGGCTTGATGATCGAGGACCCTTTAACTGGTCACATGCCTCGTCATGGGTAAGCTTTGCCTCGGGCAGACTAAGGCCAGAATAAGATAACACGAAATGGGCGTGGAGCGGTGGCGAGAGTAGCGTGTACCCTCCGTGGCAAGAGGCTGGACGGTGGTGTATCTGTGCTCTCGGTTTGCGTGAACCTGATCTGGTCTTAAGAAACTCGGTGGCAGGTTGACATATGCAAGGGTTAAGTGCTACATATGTCGTGTGATTGGAGATCCTCAGCTGAGTATAATCGATTCGGATCGCCGTACCTCCGCAGTTATGGAGACTTGGTCACTGACTTACACGTAGCAATCCACTAAAGATGAAGGGATTGATGAGAAACTGGCTAGTTCAGGACAAGTGTTCGAACTAGGATAGCAAGAACTCTAGCTGCAGGTAATTTATTTAACCTAACAATAAAATTGAATTTTTAAGGATCCACTCATAGTAAGCTTTTCCGCAAAACAGAGTCTTTGATTCTTGTTAAGCCTTACCTTGACTCCCCTATGACCAGCATACCCTTGAGAGTCTTTTCTTTAGTCGGGTAAAACATGCTGAGTAATTCCGTACTCAGGGTTTATTCCCTCATTGTTTTTAGGTGAGGGAGCAGCAGATTTCTGTTGCTTTTGTACCAAGGTGGTTCCCCATGAAGAAAATCAAGAGTGAAGATGCGGGAGGACATGGTCCTCCATAAGAAACTTTTATGTATAAACTTTTATGGGAGGAGTTTTTGCCTCCCTTGGTTATGTAATAATACTACTCAGCACTCGTTTATATTCTCTGGTCTGCAATAAGTAACTTAATCTTACTTTTTAAATAAATGTAAGTTTATGTAATCACTTCCACATTTCGATATCTCCGATGTTCTGTAATGTCTGCAAGACGGGTGAAACGTTCCTGGAAAGGTAAGGAAAGATACCGAACTTATCAAGTGATTCAGGAACATCTACGGGGTTGTCTGATGTCTGTTGGACAAGGACAACCGTAGGTGGGCCTAATGACTTAGAAGGTTTCGTCACAGACATATTCGCATGGCAACCTGCGGATATGCCGGGAGTCCCGAGAGAACTGGCCGAGCACAAATTGAAGGTCTACCCCCAGGCGAGGCCGATCTGACAAAAATTACGTCGCTTCACACCCGACAAGAGAGAAGCCATCCATGCAGAGCTGGCTCGCTTGGTCATGGCCGGGTTCATTAGAGAGATGTTACATCTTGAATGGTTAGCTAATCCTGTTCTTGTACTCAAAAAGAATAAAGTGGATTGGCGCATGTGCGTCGACCATACGGATCTCAACAAACACTATCTGAAGGATCCCTTCGGACTCCCTAGAATAGACCAGGTGGTGGACTCAACCGCCGGATGTTCTATGTTGTCTTTCTTGGATTGCTACTCTGGGTATCATCAAATTAGCCTGGCAAAAGAAGACGAGGAAAAAACAGCATTCATCACTCTGTTCGAAGCCTTCTGTTATACCTCCATGTCGTTCGGCCTCAAAAACGCTGGAGCGACTTATCAAAGAGCTATACAGACATGCTTAAACGACCACTGGGGCAAGCGTGTGGAAGCTTATGTGGATGATGTGGTAATTAAGACAGAGAATTCAGAAAATTTCATTGAAGATTTACAGCTGGTCTTCAATAGTCTACGGCGATACCGATGGAAGCTTAATCCCGAAAAATGTGTCTTCAGAGTACCAGCAGGAAAGTTGCTAAGGTTTATTGTCAGCCACCGGGGAATTGAAGCCAATCTAGAAAAGATCAAGGCTATCATGAGGATGGAAGCACCACGATCACAGAAGAAAGTATGAAGACTTACCGGATGTATGGCAGCTCTGAGCAGATTCATATCAAGGCTGGGAGAGAAAGGCTTACCATTCTATAAGTTGCTCAAGAAGGTAGACAAATTCCAGTCGACTTTACAAGCAAAGAAGCTCTAGATGCGCTGAAAAAATTCTTGACAACACCACCAGTGCTAAAACCGCCGCGCCGAGCCACGCCGACTCAACCGGCTAAAGATCTGCTATTATACATCTCTTGCACGACTCACGTGGTGAGCACCGTGTTGGTAGTCGAGCGAGCAGAAGAGGGACATGCATACCCAGCACAACATCGTGTCTATTTCATCAGTGAAGTTCTGGGTCCCTCGAAGAAAAAATACCCTCAAGTTCAGAAGTTATTATATGCAGTACTTCTAACTGCACGCAAGCTCCATCACTACTTCGACGACCACAAAGTCATAGTAGTCACTGGATTTCTGATAGGGGATATTCTCCACAATAAAGAAGCCATCGGAAGAATAGCCAAGTGGGCCTATGAACTGGGATCTCATGACATTGAATTTCGACCTCGCACTGCCATCAAAACTCAAGCACTGGTTGACTTCGTATCAGAGTGGACTGAACAACAAGTGTCAGATAACCCGGAAACTGCAGAAGTATGGCGAATGTATTTCGACGGCTCATTGAAACTACAGGGGGCGGGCGCAGGGATCCTCTTCATTGCACCTGGAGGTGAACAACTCAAGTATGCTCTTCAACTGTTATTCCCTGCGTCCAACAATGCAGCAGAATACGAAGCTCTTGTTCATGGACTAAACATTGTCATATCACTGGGTATCAAGAGACTGATGGTATATGGAGATTCTCTGGTGGTTATAAGTCAGATAAACAAATAATGGGATTGCTCGAATGATTCCATGGGAAAATACTGCACTGCTGTCCGGAAACTAGAAGACAAATTTGAAGGTCTGGAATTTCATCATGTGGAGAGAGATCGCAACACGGCAGCTGATATATTGTCCAAGCTAGGATCCAGTCGGACTCAGGTCCCGCATGGAGTTTTTGTTCAAGAAATACCGCATCTGAGCATTTCACTAGATCGGGTGGAGGAATGCAGTGCTCTGAGCCAACCAGAGTCAAATTCTGATGACTGGAGGGAGCCGATCATCAAGTACATAAAAATGAGGAGGAACCAGATGACAAAAATGCGGCAGAACGGACTGCAAGGCAGTCAGCTCATTATACTATCATTGGGGAAACACTATACAGAAGGGGCGCATCATGAGTCCTCATGAAATGCATCCTCTCAGCTACCGGAAAGCAACTGCTAGAAGAGGTTCATGCTGGGCAATGCGGGATACACGCAGCATCCAGAACCCTGGTTGGGAAGGTCTTCCGGTCGGGTTTCTAATGGCCAACAACAAAGAATGATGCAGCCCAGTTAGTCCAGAGGTGCGAAGCCTGCCAGTACTTGTCAAAATAGCAGCATCTACCAGCACAGCAACTGCAAACCATACTTGTAACTTGGTCGTTCGCGTGCTGGGGACTGGATATGATTGGACCTTTCAAGAAAGCCCAAGGAGGACACACTCATGTACTGGTTGCTATCGACAAATTCACTAAATGGATAGAATTCAAACCCATCGCCTCTCTAACTTCAGCTAAGGCAGTGGAATTCATACAAGACATAATATTCAGGTTCGGAATACCAAATAGCATCATAACTGACCTGGGATCCAACTTCACAAGCTCAGAGTTCTTCGATTTCTGCGAGCAAAAGAGCATTCAGATCAAATATGCCTCAGTGGCGCACCCAAGAGCCAACGGGCAGGTAGAAAGAGCCAACAGGATGATATTGGAGGCGCTCAGAAAGAAAGTCTTTGACAAGAATGAAAAGTTCGCAGGAAAGTGGATCAGAGAGCTGTCGTATGTTGTTTGGAGCCTGAGAACTCAACCTAGTCGAGCTCTGCATGGAAACACACCTTTCTTTATGGTCTATGGTTTGGAAGCAGTGCTACCTGCTGATCTCAAGTTTGGGGCACCAAGGTTAACCTTTGAAAACATAGCAAAAGCTGAGGCTACTAGGTTGGAGGATGTCGATGTACTAGAAGAAGAACGATTGAATATGGTGATTCAGTCGGCCCGATATCAGCAAACTCTGAGGCGCTATCATGACAAGGCCATACAGCATCGATCCTTCACAGTGGGAGACCTCGTCCTCCACCAAATTCTAACGGGGGAGGGACGGCACAAACTTTCACCACTATGGGAGGGGCCATTCATAGTAGCAGAAGTCACTCGGCCTGGATCATATCGCCTCACTCAAATGGATGGCACGGAAATTGGGAACTCATGGAACATAGAACATCTCAGGAAGTTTTACCCCTAGCTATTCTCAAATGCTATTGGGACGACAATGTACTCTGTAAACTGGGAAATATATCATCAATAAAAAGA
Organism: Zea luxurians; assembly: GCA_029449295.1. NCBI lineage: Eukaryota > Viridiplantae > Streptophyta > Magnoliopsida > Poales > Poaceae > Zea > Zea luxurians. Next base: position 3,818,415 of record JAOPSE010000009.1, on the reverse strand, counting down.
CTTCAAAGGCACTCAAATTGTTCACTGTCAACCTGCATGCTTACTTAACTTGGGGTGACCATTATACCCTACTAACGGAGCAATCGGCTTAAGTCGGCAATGGCTTAAGGCGGTGCGACATGCTCACGCTCGCTTAACTCGGGGTGACCACTATACCCTACTAACGGAGCAATCGGTTTAAGTCGGCAATGGCTTAAGGCGATGCGACATGCTCACACTCGCTTAACTCGGGGTGACCACTATACCCTACTAACGGAGCAATCGGCTTAAGTCAGCAATGGCTTGAGGCGGAGCAACATGCTCACGCTTACTTAACTCGGGGTGACCACTATACCCTACTAACGGAGCAATCGGCTTAAGTTGCCAATGGCTTAAGGCGGTGCGACATGCTCACGCTTACTTAACTCAGGGTGACCACTATACCCTACTAACGGAGCAATCGGCTTAAGTCGGCAATGGCTTAAGGCGGTGCGACATGCTCACGCTTACTTGACTCGGGGTGATCACTATACCCTACTAACGGAGCGGTCGGTTTAAGTTGGTAATGACTTAAATCAGCACGGCACACTCACGCCTACTTAATCCAATACAAGCACGTTTGCGATTACTCAACTTAGGGCGACCTCTATGCCCCACGAAGAAATTTCAAAACCATCATACTGTATTTACTTCTGCGATTGTAGATACTGTTGTATTCTAACAACGGGAAAACAATAGCGGCATTCAGTACTAAAAAGTGTTTTCTAACAAAATATCCGAGCACACTAACCACATATTCAAAGCATTCAGTGTTTCTATTTGGTAATGTTCTTCTCAGGAGCAATCGACGAAGAGAGACGACTCGAGGAATCAGGAGCGGCATTCACGTCTGCCACTATGTCGTCAGGAGCAACCACGCCGGGTCTTCTCATCAGGATCTGCCCCGCGCGAATAGCTTTGTCCATAGCTTTGTCGCGCTGGGCCCTCAAAGTAGCAGAAGTCTCTTCAGCAGCCTTGACAGCCAACCGAGCAGTCTCTAGCTCCTTGACGACTGATTTCTTGGAAGCACGCAGATCCTTGATGATAGTATCCTTGTTCGACACCAATTGCCTGAGGCGAATCATATCATCCAAGGACTCTTGTAGCTTATAACGATGATTATCCAAATCCTCCATGGTGAAACGATGGCTCCTCTCCAAGATGGTCAACGAGTTGCTGGCGTCGCGGTATAACTTGTCAAGGTTGTCGCGAGAAGTGGCAAGAGCACGTTTTTCCTCCTACAGACAAGAATCAGTTTCTCCAACGTCAAGCAAGCACTAAGAACACAGCAGATAAAGACAAGTAAAGCTTAATTCACTGGTCACCTTTTCAGAGTCGAGCTGAGCATGGAGAGTGGAGTTCATCGTGTTAGCATCATTTAGAGAAGCAGAAACCCGGGCCAGTTCAGTCTGACCTTGAGAATATTTTTCTTCAAGATCAGAGTACTATCGAGCCATATCTGTCAAGAAATAGTCAAGCAAGGGTGTTCAGCTAAAAAGCAGATTAATCAAGTAGCCAAAGAAGAAACAAAGGGCACTAACCAGCATTTGCCATCTCCAAATTAGATACCCGCCGCTGAAGCAGCACTGGATTCCAATGCGTCAGAGATAGAGCTCTTTCCAGGATAGAAGCACCCTGTGACCTCAGCTGACCAGCCATTTCATCAACCAATGCCTGACATTAAAAACAAATGAGTGTAAGAACAATATCACACCCGGGGTACAGCCAGATCAAGAAAAACCAAATTACCTAGATGTTGGAGAAGAACGAAGGAACTCCCAAGTCGTGGGAAATCAGTTGATGGCTCGATGAAGGATCAACACCCGGAGCAACCTGCAATGCATCAGTGGCGACCAAGTCAGTGTCAACAGCACAAGTCAAAACTCTGTCATTAGGAGCACCGGCCTCTAAGGCGACTTCCTGACCCGAAGCTTGAGCTGCTGCCATGCAACCAGAATGCGGAGGAGAAGACCCTACGTGAACATCCATGGAAGTGTGAGAGGGAGAACCAACTCGGACACCCTCGGGGGCTGGGTCATAGCTCGCGCTTCCCATCCGAGCCGGATTATCCCCAGCGACACTCTCGGGGGCTGGGTAAGCGCTAGCGCAATCCTTGAGGGCCGAGCTTTCTGTAACAGCCACCTCTAAGGCTGAAGGACCTTCACCCACTTCCATGGGAGCAGAACAATCCAGACCAGCCTTCTGACCCTTTAGACCACGCTCCAAGGTCGATTAGGCATGGGACACCACTTGGGATAACTCCAACCCGGCATCAGGCACGTCAGCACAAATGTCCATCATCCCACCATCTGTCGGCTCCGACAACAGATCCTCTGGGACCATATCTTCGAGAGTCTGATCAAAATTTGCTAGAGACAATTCTTGCAGACCAACGAGAGCAGACAAAGCTGGATAAGAAACACCACTACTTTCCCCGCTAGCTATGTAGCGCCGGCTGTTCTTCCGAATTAGAGGGACTTCATTCTCCTCTTCCTCATCTTCATCAATAATGCGTACGGTACACCCATTGGGATCAGCCGTGGCTAGATTACACCCATTGGGTTCAGCATCATCAAGGTCACACCCATTGGGATCAGCATCAGTCGGGTCACACCCATTGGGATCAGCTTCAGCAAAAACTGGCACCGGCACTTCCTCGGCAGCAGGAGCAGAAGGACCGGCATCCTGATCCAAGCATGACACTCGGCGAAGACGTCTCTTTTTCTTTTTCTTCCCCTCAGCAGGAGAAGTTGGTTGATTGGCTCGGCAAGGACGCTTCGGGCGAACACTATCAGACCTTTGAATATGCAAAGCTTTGCTAGCCTCTGGGATGGGTGCTACAGCCAGTGTTTCAGCAGGGGCTACATCAGAGGAATCTTCAGCCAACATATCCAGCATGGCACTTATCTCTGCATCACTTGGATTCAAAGGTACCTCGAAATGAACCTGCCTCTCGTCGTTAGGGATTTCACCAAGTGAGGCAACCAAAGCACTAACCTCTTTGGGAGAGGGTCGCACTCTAAGGCCCAAACCGCTATCACCAGCAGGAGGATTTGACACAAAACTAGTAAAGGCCTTGGAAGGAGGCAGATTCCAGGCTGAGTATGCAACAGGAGCACCAATGTTTGACACCTTGCCTCTGATTATCATCTCGAGCCGGCTGACCAAATCCACAGCAGGAATTCTTCTGTTGATAACTCGGGTTGAATCAGCGAGGCCTCGATACAGATAAGTTGGGTATGCTCTGTCTTTTAGTGGCTGAATGTTCTTGAAAATGAAATCGGCGACCACAACTTCTGCAGTCAGACCCCTCTCTTTCAACAATCCAACCTCAGCAAGCAGAGCCCCTGCCTCAACCACCTCTAGGTCTGTGGGGGGTTCAGTCCAGCTCGGATTGCGAACATCTGGCTGTCTCCCTGACCGTGGGGGGAGGGAATTCTCGTGATTCTCCATGATAAACCATTCCAGGCACCATCCTTTGATGCTGTCCTTGAGTGGGATGTCGAGGTAGTCGATCTTCCTCCCATGGCGCATCTCCAAACTCGTGCCCCCACAAGCTGGTGCTGCCCTCCGCCATCCCAGGCCGACAGTGGTACAAGTACTTCCATAGGCCGAAGTGTGGCAGAATACCAAGGAAAGCTTCGCACAAATGAACAAAAACGGAAACTTGCAAAATGGAATTGGGATTCAGATGGGTCAGATTCAAGTGATAGAAATCAAGGAGACCACGGAAGAAAGGAGAAATGGGAAGAGCAAGGCCGTGGATGAGAAAAGGAACGTAAATGATGGATTCGTGGGTGTCTTCTGTCGGAACAGTGACCCCACGGTAGATTCACCAAGAACAGAGCTCCTTCGGAGGAAGAACTCCGATGGATACGAGATGGAAAAGGTTGGATTCAGAGACGACAGACATGTGGTTACCTGCGAAAGGCAACTGACTGTTGGGATCGAAAGGAGGAATGATTGCGGCAGACGAACTCTGGGCTTTCTACTTGGGCGCCATCTCAACCTTGCTGGTGAGCAGAGTGGAGGCAATATTGCAAGAGAGCAGAGAAGGCCTGGATGCAGAAAAGCAAAACTAGGGCACAGAATGCAAAGGTGTGCGACAGTGCAGTACATATGGGGTTTCCCGGGCCAGACGACATTTCTAAAAAGCGCCCAGTCATCACCCAGCTGTTATTTCTAAAACACTAGCATGCCATGTCATCACTCGGCCGTTATTTCCAAAACGGCCGACACAGCCCAATTTAACTCAGCTGTTATTTTTAAAAACATTGACGTTACGAGACTTCACTCGGCCACTGTTTCCAAAGCGGTCGATGCGGCCCAATTTAACTCGGTTGTAACTTCTAAAACGCCGACGTCGCCAGCAGTCACTCGGCTGTTATTCCTAAAGCAGTGACGTGGCTCCAAAGAATTCGGCTGTTACCTCTAAAACACTGACATCACCAGTAACCACTCGGTCGTTATTTCTAAAACGCCGACGCGGCTCGCTATCACTCGGCTATCACTTCTAAAAAGCGCCGACATCGCCAATAATCACTCGGCTGACGCTCCTAAAGTGGCAACGTGACTCCAAAGGACTCGGCCTCTACCACTAAAGCGCTGACATCACGAAGAAGGCAGTCTGAAGCGCGACTCAACGATTCTAAGTCGCTACTCAAGCATTACATTCAGAAACAACATCTGCAGTAAGCATTAATACGATCGACGATCGACAGGAAGGCAAAATGGTGCACACAGAATTGGGCGAAATCATTCTTCATTATAAAAGGGAAGCACTACCGAACTTACAAATCAACTCATTATGAGTTGATGTCCTCCCCATTACTACATCATATTTCACTACACTATACTACTAACTACTACTACGTTATTTTACTAATACTACTTCTACTACTAATCTATACTAACATTTAAAACAAGTGGCGCCTAGCCACTGGCCTTGTTGCTGCCCTTGCTACTGCCCTTGTTTCTGCCCCTGCTACTGCCCTTGCTGCCATCGCCGCCGTCGCCGCTGCCACTTTTGCCGTCGCCGTCACCACCCTTGTCGTCGCCTTCGCCGCCGTCACCATCGCCTCCGTCGTCGTCGCCGTCACCACCATCGTCGTCGCCACCCTCCTCGGACGAGTCCGAGGAGTTCTCCTCGTCCAAGGAGTACTCCGACTCATCCGAGCCCTCGAGCACGGCATGCTCGACGGTCCGGATGTAGGTCCACACCTCTACAGCGAGCCCCTGGGAGTCATCTGAGTCATCAGACGACGCCGGGGGAGAGGCATGGACCAGTGAGCCCTCGGACTCGGAGGAGAACTCCTCCTCCGAGTACTCCGAGTCGCCGAAGTCCTCCGAGGGAGGAGTCGGCTCACGCTTCCGCTTGTCACCGGAGTGATGCGAAGAACTACCACCCTTCTTGCTCTTGCCCATGGTGGAGTAGAAGGAAAGAGAAGAAAGTAAACAGCGAGCAGCGGTAAGAGATGTGAAAATGCCTGAGAAGCAAGAACACTATTTATAGAAGAAGAAGGCAACCGCTCACCTCCTACCACGGCCACCGAACAGTCGCAAAAATTCAATATGCAATTCAAACCATCTGGAGACACGTCAGGCGGCTGACGTCGTTCCACGTAACACGACACCCATTAGGACTTCAGTCAACTGCTTGGGCGATATGATTACACCCGCGGTCACATCAAGTTACTACTCAGATGCAGTTTGCTAAACGCTCAGCGCACCAAGCCGTCCCTTGCCTACACCCATTGGGGGGGACGTCTAGGAATTTTCAATAGATTTTCCCAAGCAGTCACATCCATACAGTATACCCAATGAATACCTCAAGACAGAAGGGAGATATCAAAAGGTATCAAAGGAAAGCCAAATATAGCTGATGAGGTACAAGTCTAATTGACAGAAGCATTGAAGCACGAAGTGATATGAAGACTAGCCAAAGGCCATCTATCGAACGTCCAATCAGTCGCAGATCAAATAAATTGCCAGACCTAGCAAGATATGGACAGATCGCGTACTCGGCTTCAAAGACAAAAATGTATGCTGACCTCTAAAGCATAACGTTAATGATATAATGTTGATCTCTAAGGCATTCAACAAAAGAAAAGGATGGTTTCTGAAAAACAGTAGGAAACGAAGACCTTCGAGTGGATTATTTTCAAAAATCCACTCAAAGCTTGGGTGCTACACCTGAATAATCATCCCCGAAAGACAAAATGCTGACCTCTAATGCATACGGCAAAACTAAGGCAAGGCTTACCTTTAAAAAAGCACAAGTGGAAGATAAAAGTAATTTCTGAGAAGACTTGAAATGAAGACCTTTGTTGGGGGCCTTCGGCTTCCGAAGGTCCTCAAAAACATGATTTGACAATGTTTTCCAAGTGAAATATGTGAACAGGTATCTTCGGAGTCAGGTTGCGGGTATACAAGAGTATGGTTAAGACGAAGCTTGACTGGGATGGAAAGCGATCACGATGAAGGATAAGACGATCACGAAGCTATGTGCAGAAAAGCTTCGGCATGACAGCAGAAAAGAGGAACCGACTTAAAGATGAAAAGCCAAATTAGACCTCGAAGAATTGCTATAGAATTATTGATAAATGTAAAGGGCATTAATGTAATTCTACACGGGCTACATCCCGTGCCTATAAATAGATGAACAGTACTCCCGTACTGTTCACGCTGACTTGGCATTCGCTTTAGCGTCACGCTTGTACTCTTACATTCCTTCAAGCCGAAGGTACACTTGTAATTTACTATTGTTTGCGCAAGTAATATAAGTAAAAGTAAATTGATAATAATGTTTAAAGAGATTATGTTATTTTCTATATTTTGTGTATGAATGTTCTTCATATTTTATTATGATCATGAAGGTATGTCCTTCATGACCTTCGTCCGAAATTCATTATATCCGAAGGGAGATAATGCTTCAAAGGACGAAGGGCTTTGATATTTAACATTTTATGTTGCCTTGTTCTTGATTCATAGCATTTGAGAACAAACCCCCAACATTGGCGCCCACCTACGGTGAACTCACTTCCATTTTTTGAGCTTTGAACACCTTCGGCAAGCATCACCTTCGTCATGCCGCCGAAAAAAGCTTCAGTGACAGGGGCTGCCACTCTGCAGCCGCTGGATCCCAATTAGGATGTCCTTTCTCTCAGGGAGGCCCGAAGCTAGAAGAGGAAGGCCACTAGTCCAACGCCTCCGGAGGACGACTTGGACCAGGAAATCCAAAACCTGGAATTGCTCCATCAACAGGTGCAACGAAAGAAGGAAAAGATGGCTCGTCTAGCTGACCTTCAGAGGCAGATAGATGAAGCTTCGGAAGAAGTTCGTCATCTTGCTCAAGATGACCAGAACCGAAGGCCTCCGCGCAGAGAGCTTCATTAGGAGGGCTTCTACAATGAGGACGACTGGTATGAAGATTTCCATCATGGAAATTTTGCTTTTGATGATGCTTCTCCTCTATCAACAGAATTGCAGGCTACACCATGGCCCCAGTCTTACAAGCCCCCCCAGCTTCCCATGTACGATGGTCATTTAGACCCAAAGCAATTCTTGATGAGCTATGAAGCAACCATATCTTCGTATGGTGGCAATACTGCAGTCATGGCAAAGTCTTTTGTCATGGCTGTCAAGAGTGTCGCTCAAACCTGGTACTCCTCTCTTCGGCCAGGAACAATCACCTCATGGCAGAGGCTGAAGGATATGTTGATAACCAGCTTCCAAGGGTTTCAGACGAAGCCGGTCACCGCTCAAGCTTTATTCCAGTGCACTCAGGACCACGAAGAATACCTTCAGGCGTATGTCCGAAGGTTCCTGCGTCTGAGGGCACAAGCACCAACAGTGCCCAATGAAATTGTCATTGAGGTCATGATTAAGGGACTTCGGTCGGGACCTTCAGCTCAATATTTTGCCAGGAAGCCTCCCCAAACTTTGGAGAAGCTGCTCCAGAAGATGGACGAGTATATTCGAGCTGACAATGACTTTCGCCAAAGAAGGGAGGAAGCATTCAGGTTCTCTGAAATGACCAGGGGCTTCGGAGGAAGATTCCATCCGAGGCATGTCAGGTCAATTCACAATTCTACTCAAACTAATGATAGAGGGAGTCAGTAGCAAAGGCCACAATACTCCTCGCAAGCTTCGGGGCAGCAGCAAAGCTCTTTCCGGCCGCCAACGCCAAGGGGCAGAGGCGCCAGGGGCTTCGGGGGAAGATTTGGGGATCAGCCAAGAAAAATTTACTGCCTATTCTGTGGTGAAGACAAGGGCCATACCACCAGGATGTGCCATGTTACCATCCAGAAGCAAAAGGAGATAGCAGAAGCTGCAGCACAACAGAGTCAGCTGAAGCAGGTCATGCATACTGCTTCGTACCATTCGCCTTACATTCCAGAATATGTAGGCAATCACCTTTCAGCTTCTGTTGCTTCGGCAAGCCAACCCCAAGCATCTTGGCAACAGCCTCCACCGCCTCCACCAACACAACGAGCTCAGCAGCCAGAGGGGAGTCAGCACACTCACCTCCAGCGGGACTTCAGAGAGGAGTCCGAAGCTCGCACAGTCAATAGCACTGTGCCAGAGTCGAAGCACATCTACTGACAAATATCCTACCTCGACAGCAGCTTTTCGCATTTTTCGCATTCAGTATTACTTTCTTGTTAGTAAGGAACAATTATAGGAAGTTTCAGTGTCTTTTATCGTTTTTCAATCTCATGTAACATTTCGCTTTTTATCATAATGAAAATATATCTTCTCCATAGGCTTGAGTTGCCGAAGCATAAGAATTTATGGTGGCATGGAGGACCTTCGAATTATCAAAAATTTGTTCTAAGGAACGCAGTGCAATTTCTTCGAAGTAGTAAAAAGTCGTTCCTAAGGGAGCGTAGTGTAAGTTTTCTGCTCAAAAGTCGTTCCGAAGGGAATGCAGAGCTTACAGCGAAAAATAAACGCTGATTCCGCTGAAGTAAAAGGCGAAGAAGCTCCTAAGGGAGGCTTACAGCGAAAAATAAACGCTGATTCCGCTGAAGTAAAAGGCGAAGAAGCTCCTAAGGGAGGCTTACAGCGAAAAATAAACGCTGATTCCGCTGAAGTAAAAGGCGAAGAAGCTCCTAAGGGAGGCTTACAGTGAAAAATAGATGTCGACCTTCGGCAAATATCATTTTGCATATCATCACACCATCGCATCATTCGCATAGCATAACATCATACATCATAGTGCATCAACAACGCAAGAAGGGGGGTCTTGTTATTCGAAGATCGTTTTTGAAGAAATAGTGACACGGCACAAACAATAGCCATTGGAGAGTTATACCTTCGTCAAAGCTCTGAAAGAGAAAGATCTATTGGTTATTGATTTTATGAGGATTGGTTATTGATTTTATAAGAACACGGATATTATTTATGAAGCATGAAAAGAAGGGAAGGTGTTTTTTTCGCCAAAGGCTCAAAAACGGTATGTATCTAATGTTTCATGCATCGTAAAGAATAGAATTATAAACAGTTAATATATTACATCCAAAGTTACACAATATTACACATGATTCTCAACAAGCATTACAATCTAAATGTTTTTACAGCAGCATTTAATCTTCCCTTAAGACTACTTCTGCAGCTTCGTTTAGAAGCTGATCAACAACTTTATCCATTATGGCTTCGGCCATTTGTTTAATTTCATCATCCCCCTTCATGTGGGGGCCTGGAGATAGCTCAGCAGGTTCTGAGAGAAGAGAAGATACAGATATATTACTATTACAAACCATGAACAAGTTCGAAATCAAAAAAGTTACAACGAAGAGCCAGTTATCACTAATTAATACCTATTTGCCCTTCGGGCTCTGCGCTTTTCTCAGCAGCCTCTACTACCTTTCTAGCATCATGGATGCCTTTTTCGCTTTTTTGAATAATTTCTTGGGCCATTTCTTGGCCGCCATTGTCCCAGATGTCGGTGAAAAATTTTCCGCCGACCATGCTTGCTTCGGCCGAGGGGTCTTTTATATCTTCGGAAGACAGGGCAGTTTCGGATTGTGCTAAAGATTTCACATGCTCACAACCTTTTCTTTCCAAAACAGTAGCAATCCCCTTGGCACCCGAAAAAGCACATATATCTCTGCGGCTATTCAAGATTTCCTCGAAGGCCTCAGCTTCGTGACTGATCCATTCAATCGGGCCTTCTGGATTACCCCTTGTAAAATTTTCTTCGCTAGAGAATGCACCAACGCTGGCGAAGCTGGATTTTATTTTCTTAGCACATTCTATGGACTTGTCATAGCACCTTTTCTTGGATGCACGAAGCTCTTCAACATTTATTTCCAAATGATTTGCCCATTGATCACTAAGTTCTCGTTTTGTCTCTTCGAGTATGCGTTCTTATTTAGCTCTGGCTAGCTGTCTCCGAAGATCCTCAATTTCGCGTTTTTGGGCTTCAGCTTGAGCCTTAGAGGTAGCTTCATCTTCCTTTATTTTATCCACCAATGTAACAAGAATTTTATCTTTTTCCAAAGCTTCGTTCCTCAGCTTAATAACCTCTGTTCGTAGGTTGTTGAAAGCAATATTATAGCTCTCGTCTTCGGCATTCTTTTGCGCTCTCAAATCGTTGCTCAGTATTAAACCCTATATGAAAAAGAATTAGTATAAGAATAAAAGAATGATTCAAAAATTATAAATTTCCAAATATACAATTCTTATACCTTCAGACTATTAAATGCAAGACTATCTGCAAGATCGTCCTTCGTCATAGCGTAGAGTCTAGCTTCAAGCTTCGGAAACCCCATACTTCTAGCCATCTCCCGGCAGACAGATAATTCTTTGTTGTCCGGGAGACAGTATAAGAAGTCATCTTCGTCTGTGCCATTGAATACTAAGGCCCCCTTCGGATACTTCAATTCTCGGGCATAGTGATTAGCCTCAAAAATTTCTTCTTCAGATAATCTTTTTCCCGAAGCATGTCGTACAATATAATCGAGAGCTTTGGAGGATGCTTCGGGGGCAGCAGTATCAGTTTCTTCAACCAAAATTGGCTTTGTCCTTTTTGTTTCTTCGGCTTCTAAGGGTTTTACTTTGCTGGGCTCTGAAGGCCCAGCTTCACTTTCAGATTGTTGCTTCGAAGCTTCAGCAACAAGGGCTTCAGTAGGCACTTCAAAAGTTTCAGCAGTTTTCTTCGGAGTTATGCTTGAAGATTTAATTGTCTCCAAAACATCCAGCACATTAACCATTCTTTTTCTTTTCGGTGTCACTGTTGGACCCTTTTGACTTTTTGCTACCTCGATTTCTGCTGAAGGACTTAAAATTTCTGATGTTTTTGCTTCTTCAGTCCTCGGATTTTCTATCTTTTCTGTCGCTGGCACTTCGGCCAGCTCTTCAATTTTTGGTAGCAGAGTTGGTTCTTTAGCTTCGGTGGCCAAAGAGGTTTCACCGACAAACTTAGGCACTGTGGCCGGTTCAATGTAACGTGGCCGGTGTGTGAGAACCTTTACCCTTTTTCTCTTCGGTGCCGGCTCGCTAGGAGCGGCTGAAGCAGTTTCTTTTGCAGAAGTTGTGTTTTTTCTTTTTTGACCCCGCGCTGGATAACGGTAGTCAGGGTAGACAAACCCAATTGCGTCAAATACTCGGTTGAGTCTCTTCTTCTTTCGGCCTCCGAAAGCCGCTGATAATGCAGAATCTTCGGCCTTCAAGTATACCCCAAGCAATTCATCACTTACAGTCTCAATGCTTTTTAGCCAATCATCATCGGGTTCAACAAACTTATCTCCATACTTGAATGTGTATTTCAACCTGACTAGTCCACCTTCGTCAGTTTCTTTAACGGTTTCCTTCAGCATTTCCCAGTTATCTGCAAGTGGCCATACTCTAAAGGCAATGTGTTCTTGCATTAGATCCCTTGTCCCAATAAAAGAGCAAACTACGCCGAAGGCCCTCTGACATTCTTCGGCTGCTTCGTCCATTTTTACCTTCGGTTTCCGGAGTCCGAAACGCTGCCAGATAGGGCACATGATGATATCTTTAATATCTTCTCGAACCTTCAAATCGTTTTTCACATAGAACCATTCCTTCATCCATTCCCTGGGCCATCTCTTCCGAAAAGTTGGCACGGGACAGCTTGACCTAGAGCGGGCGCCGAAGCTGTAACAACCAAAATTGTTATGATATTGCTCCTTACCCCAGGGCTTCGTCTCATATACTAGCTCATGTATATTGCAAAAGCTTTTCGCACTTGGCTTCAGGCCCTGGCTCCTCACGGCCCAGACGAAGACTCCCATTCTTATTATTGCTTCAGGGGTAAGTTGATGAAGGTAAACCTGATATATTTTCAGAACTTCTACCACAAATCTGCTTAAAGGGAATCGTAGCCCAGCTTTAAAAAAGCTTCGGAAGATCACGACTTCATTATCTTCGGGAGTCGGCACAGTCTTCTCTCCGTCATCTGCCCTCACGATGGATATATCTCGAAAATATCTTCCCCTCATGTTTTCAAGGTGACTTTGTTCAATAGTTGATTTTCCGAAGACTGAATGGCTTGGTCGCCATGGTCGATCTTCGGAATCTTCACCTCCGCTGTCTACATCATAACTATCACTTTCACCAGTATCTTTACATAAGCCTTCCAAAATTTCCCTAGTAATTTTCTCTGTATTTGTTTTTGCTATTGATTCAATGAAGCCTAGATTTTTCTCCTTAGAAAGGCTCAGTTTCACTCCGGCAACAACTTTCTTTTCCTGAGACATCCCTTCAGAAATCCTAAAAATGTGATTTTAGGTCCGAAGCTGAAAATCTAGAGAGGTGGTCAAATATTTGTGGACAGAGAGCTGTTTGAGCAGGCAAAGCAAATGGAAAGAAAGCGTGCCAAATAAACTTGTGGTGAGCTCTTATTTATACACCCAGTGTGTCGAAAACTGGAGGGTCCCGCTTGTCAATGACTGTTGCTATTCTAGCAGAAGGAAGGTGTTTTTTTCGGACCTTCGGCTTAAAGCCTTCGTCCATGTCGCAATATGAATTTATCATTACAGTAAATTAATATTGCGAGGGGCTACTGTTGGGGGCCTTCAGCTTCCGAAGGTCCTCAAAAACATGATTTGACAATGTTTTCCAAGTGAAATATGTGAACAGGTATCTTCGGAGTCAGGTTGCGGGTATACAAGAGTATGGTTAAGACGAAGCTTGACTGGGATGGAAAGCGATCACGACGAAGGATAAGACGATCACGAAGCTATGTGCAGAAAAGCTTTGGCATGACAGCAGAAAAGAGGAACCGACTTAAAGATGAAAAGCCAAATTAGACCTCGAAGAATTGCTATAGAATTATTGATAAATGTAAAGGGCATTAATGTAATTCTACACGGGCTGCGTCTCGTGCCTATAAATAGATGAACAGTACTCCCGTACTGTTCACGCTGACTTGGCATTCGCTTTAGCGTCACGCTTGTACTCTTACATTCCTTCAAGCCGAAGGTACACTTGTAATTTACTATTGTTTGCACAAGTAATATAAGTAAAAGTAAATTGATAATAATGTTTAAAGAGATTATGTTATTTTCTATATTTTGTGTATGAATGTTCTTCATATTTTATTATGATCATGAAGGTATGTCCTTCATGACCTTCGTCCGAAATTCATTATATCTGAAGGGAGATAATGCTTCGAAGGACGAAGGGCTTTGATATTTAACATTTTATGTTGCCTTGTTCTTGATTCATAGCATTTGAGAACAAACCCCCAACAACCTTCGAGTGGATTATCTGCAAAAATCCACTCGAAGCTCGGGGGCTACACCCATTGGGTGCACCTTCGGTGCACCCAATGAACTTTAAAGTTCTACAGTGCAAAATGCTGACCTTTGAAGCATGAACCTGAGACAAAACACCAAATTCCGAGGAATAATAGCGGAAGAAGACAGTAAAAGATCGTTTTACCGGATCACTCAGAGTTCAGAAGTAGTGACCCGGCAGGCTTATTTCCAAGGCATTTCTTGTTAAAATCAAAAACTACAAGCTGGATCTTGGATCTTTGGGCCGGTTATTTCAAAATCAACCCAAAGATCGGGGGCTTATGGGGGACGGATATCCCCTGGGTCCACCAGAAGGACAAGATGCCTCGCGAGGGGCCCGTGGGCCCAATAATCCGCAAGGTCATCCCTTTGTGGGCCTGGGAAGGAACGTCCAATAAAGCGGATCGATACAAGGCCAGATCGACGCAAGCCCAGACGGCCCGATGAATTCGAGCGGTGATCACAACAGTGACCCGACCTTCCCGCGTAGGGGCCACGTACATCGGAACTGAGCGAGGATGGGTCGGCTGAATTATAGGAAGATAGACTCAGTCAGTTCACTATTATTTAGGCACCCGTTATTATCATATCCACATGTAATGCCCCACGGTCGATTATATAAGGCCTAGGGGGCACCTCATCAAGACGATCGACCTTATTACTTAGCCATCCACCCCGGCTCTCTATGTTTCCAATACTAGAGAGCCTCCTTGTAACCCACCACATAAAGTACTCACGCTAGGACGTAGGGTGTTACGCATCTCAAAGCGGCCCGAACCTATACACAACTGTCCACTGTCCCTCGTGCATCTAGCACAAACCATGGAGCTACAGTCGATAACACCGTCTGACTCCAAAAAGCACCTTGAGGGGCAACCCCGGGTGCGCGGTCGGACCCAAAACACCGACAACTACATATCAATCCAACTTGTTAAAATAATGTCGCTCTTATCAAGGATTGTTGCTTTCATTGCTAAAGTAGCATATTTACTGGATTCTCCTATTCTAATGCATATGTTGTTCTTTTGATCACAACTGTTATTTGTTTGATCATTGAATAACTTCAATTAACCTTATAATTCTTAGTGTCGCACATACTATCAATCGATATCTCTCTTGATGTGCACTAAGTTAAAAGGAGAATTCATGATACTATTATGCACCTTGTGATCCATTTGATATATACTAACAATGTCTTGGAAAAAGGATCACTAGTTGTAGAACTCTCTCTTATGCAAAATATTTCCATATATTGTCTTGAGTATAGGTCTTAAGCGACTAAGACTAAGGACAAAGCACAATGAAGACAGCGTCTCTATGTAAAGGTACAAAAGGGTAAAACAACTTCCTTTCATTTTAACTTGTACCTAAATCTTCCTTTTTCATACTTTCTTTGCATATCTTGTATAAAAGGAAGAGAAAGCATGTTCATGCATTAGCCCTGCTTCATACCTAGTTTAACTTCTCAAATATTCATTCTTGCATCTTTGTTAAAACATGGTGAAGTAATTTTATTGTTAAAGAGCTTAAAGTTTAACCTTGTAACGAGGATAAGCTGCCTTTGTTCCATAGGTGGATGGTCCTTAAGCCTCTTTGAAATCCTTAAGGGTAAATGCTTAAGATGTTTCTAACATGCTTTCATAAGTGCATAAACTGTCATGAGCATCACACTTATACTATGACACAATGCACTTCACATTCTGTATGATATAGATATGTTCTCATTAACCTAATTATGTGTGTTTGGCATTTAAAGGCCAAAATTTGTATTCCTCTCAAGGCACATATTTATGGGGAGCAATCTATATTATATAGAACTGTTTAAGCTTAATTGACATATCCTTTGTACCATGTCTCTTTCCTTTGGTACATTTGCATATTTCCTATCTCTATTATGCCAAGGCTAAGACTAATATGGTTCCATGAGCATCTCATGTGTTAAGTCTTGGATTGAAAGAGGAAATGGAGTATTCGGCAAAAACATCGCTTCCACTCTACATCTTCGGTATTATCCTTCCTTGCTGGTATTCTGTCAGCTCTCCAATTTGGTATAATCTTCACTCATATATTGTTTGCCAAAGGGGGAGAGAAAGTAAAAAGGGCTTATATTTCACTCTCAAGTATCCGTTTTTGGCGATTCATGCCCAAGGGGGAGAAACTATTACCCCAAAGCAAAAGGACCGCACTACCACCAATTTCAAAATTTAGTTGTTCAATTTGTATTTAAAGAAGTATTTTCAAATTGGTATCTTATTTTGATAGAATTTTCAAATTGGTATAACCCCTTTCAAAATTAATATCTAAAACCCTCTTGAACACTAAGAGGAGGATTTTATTGAGGGGGAGTTTTGTTTAGTCAAAGGAGAAGCATTTGAAACAGGGGGAGAAAATTTCAAATCTTGAAAATGCTTCTCAAATTCTTATTCATTTACCTTTGACTATTTGCAAAAAGACTTTGAAAAAGAATTTACAAAACATTTGCAAAAACAAAACAAGTGGTGCAAGCGTGGTCCAAAATTTTAAATATGAAGAAAGCATCCATGCATATCTTATGAGAATATATATTGGTTTAATTCTAAGTAACCTTTGCACTTACATTATGCAAACTAGTTCAATTATGCACTTATATATTTGCTTTGGTTTGTGTTGGCATCAATCACCAAAAAGGGGGAGATTGAAAGGGAAATAGGCTTACATCTTTTCCTAATTGATTTTGGTGGTTGAAATGCCCAACACAAATAATTGGACTAACTAGTTTGCTCTAGATTATAAGTTTTACACGTGCCAAAGATTCACAACAAACCAATAAAAAGACCAAGAAAGGGTTCAAACAAAGAGAGCAAAAGACAACCGAAGTGTGCCCTGGTCTGGCGCACCGAACTGTCCGGTGTGCCACCGGACAGTGTCCGGTGCACCAGGGAATTCCAGTCTAAACTTGCCACCTTCGGGAATTCTAGGAGTCACTCCGCTATAATTCACCGGACTGTCCGGTGTAGCACCGGACTGTCCGGTGTGCCAGCGGAGCAACGGCTATCTGCACGCAACGGTCGACTCTGCAAAGTGAACAGTGCAATTCAGATGTCAGAGCAGAAGGTTAGAGGGGCACCGGACTGTCCGGTGTGACACCGGACTTTCCGGTGCCACATGAGGACAAAGCCTCCAACGGTCGACCAGCTCCAGGGCCTAATGACAAGATGACGTGGCGGTGCACTGGACACTGTCTGGTGGCGCACTGGACACTGTCCGGTGGCGCACCGGACTGTCCGGTGCGCCCATCGCCAGCAGCCTTCTCCAACGGCTACAATTTGGTTGGTGGCTATAAATATCACCCCAACCGGCCACTTCAAGGGGTGGAGCCCAAGCAACATTCCAAGTCATCTAGTTGACATACTCAAGCCCTCACAACCACCTCTATTCATTGATCCATCCTATACACAAGATTTAGACCACTACAAACCACACAAGTCCCACAAAAGAGAGAGCGAGCAAAAGAAAGCCTCTTGTGAGAGTTTAGCTCTAGTGCCTTGTGAGATTCATTGAGAGAAAGTGTGTGCTACATCTTGCATTCATTTGTGCGTGGAGTTTTGACTCCTATTGAACTTCCTCCAAAGTTTTGGAGGCTTGTAAAAGCTAGCAAGAGACACCTAAGTGTGTGGTGATCCTTGCGGGGTCTTAAGTGATCCTTGAGAAGAAGAAGAGCTCACCGATCTTTGGGATTGGTTGAGAGAGGGAAAGGGTTGAAAAAGACCTGTCCTTAGTGGACTCCTCAACAGGGACTAGGCCTTCGAGGGCCGAACCTCGGTAAAACAAATCACTCGTGTCTTGTGTGCTTATTTCTTGTGATTTGTTTGTTCTTTCCCTTTCTAAGTTTTTTTCTTGCACTATTCTTTACTAATACTATTTGGTGTTGCTTTAAGTTAAATTCTCATTTAGTGAAGCAACACTTTGCAAGAAAGAACTTGTGTTATTGCTCTTCTTATCTAAGCCTTCTTGATTTATTCTCATAGACTTATTAGTAGTATTGATTTATCAATTCCGCATTATTTGAAAGCAATACTCCTTACAAGCGAAGGACTTAGTTTTTATACTCCGATAATCGTGAATCTTGTTCTAACCACTAATCAAGGGATCTAGTTGGGGAGTAAAGTTTTAATTTTCAGGTTTCGCCTATCCACCCCCCTCTAGGCGACTTTCAGAACCACTTCGGACACTCGCTCACCCCATTGTTTGCCGCTATATGTGACGCCAATCTCGACAAATCATAGTGAAAACATTTGTCTATTACCCCATGCAACATGCCACAAGCATAGATGATATTGGTCTTTTCTTGTAATACTCAAAATTGTAAACAAGTAGTATATAGTGATTTCTTCATTTTATGTGCCTCATTTGCATCATAAGAAAAGAGCACTTCGCGATTTAGAGATTAAGTCAAACAAATGATAAAAAATGCATCAGCTGGAGTTTATATGATTGTGCATTAAATAAAATAATAAGGATAAAAATACTAAGACAATAATTACTAAAAGATGGAGCTTAACCCTAAATTGAAATTTGGAGTTTTAAACAAAATGAGGAAAAGAGAGGGAATATGAAAACATGAATAATATATTTAAATAAATATTCTCAACTTAATACTTTTTAATTGCACAAATATGGTTGAGAATGAATTAACTACAAGTTGGAATTTAAATTAGGATTTAAATTTGAATTGGTGAAATAATGGGAAAAACAGAAAATATAAATAAAAGAAAACGAGAAAAGAAGCCAGCTGGGCCTCGGACTCCTAATCTGGCCCAATAACCATTTCCATCCGCGCGCGGCCCAAACCACCAAACCGGCGCCGACATGTAGGGCCCATCGGTCAGCCTCGCACACTACTTCTTCGCGCGCGCCGCTCACGACTTGTGCCGCTGCTGGGTGGGGCCACCTCGTCAGGAGCATCACTCACCTCCCGCAAACCTCGCGCTCAACTCCGCTTGGCCGAGCGCCATCAACTGCCCTCCCGCCTTGCCAGGGCCAAGTTCCACGGACTCTCCATCTAGCCTATAAAATCCTAGCGCTCGGGACTCTGTGCCATAGCCGTCGCAAGCCGTCACCGGGAAGCCTGTGCGAGACGAGAGAAATTGCTGACGTGATCCACCGCCGCCGTCAACACCTAGATACTACCTTGCCCGAGCTCTATCTCAGACTCGGGAAGGTTCGCGGGCACTCGTGGATCATCTGCGAGTTGTGGGGGGATCACTGGCGCACTTGAGTACTCTGAATTGCTTGCCGGTCTTCACGGGATCTTCAGAAGCCGCCCCTTGCCGCGGATAGCATCCTTGTGGCCGTCTCTGCTCTTGGTAAGTTACCCAACCTCCCCTTCGTGGTCCCATAATCGCGTAGGACCGATTTAATTAAGGAATCGTGGGTCGGGACGCTGGATTGGCCGAACTCCGGCCATCTCTCTGTCGCGGGCGGTGTAGGTGTCGTCGGGTCGGTGTCCTGGTGAGGAAGAAGTGCGCTGGCCATTGATCCTAACTTCGGCGGCTAGGATTAGATCTAGGAGAGATGAACCATGGACCATAGATCCAGTTATTGACGATCGGGATAGATTCATAAGGTAACGATTAGGTTGATGCATTTGTAACCATCGATCTCGGATCTGGCGGGTGAGATCTGATCTCGTGCTCCAACCCGCGGATCGATTGCGTGCCATGGATCTTGTATCCAAGGGCCTACGGTGTGTACCGGTTCATACCCTGGTGATCTAATCGCGTGCGTCTGTTGTTGATCGGACGACCCAAATAGCCCGATACCCCTTCGCCCTGGCCTATTTGCTAAAGACCCCCTCGGTTCTTCTCAAATCAACCCGCCGTCCACCTAGGTTATATCCTGTGTCTTGGAATTATTACACCGAGACCCATGCACTTCATAGATTTTAGGGCGCAATCCAGGGAAATAGAAAATCACGGAAATTGATTTATAAAATGGATTTCTTATATAAAAACAATTCCAGAATTTTGTGAAATCCATAGGAAATTCATACTAAGTCCAAATGAGTCCATTTCAGTTCCTATAATTTTGTAAAATTATTGTTTATCAATTAGTACCACTATTTTGACATGAAAGTCACATTAAAATTTATATCCCATTTAATCTTGTACAAAACACATGGAATCTTCATAAAATCATAACTCCGTCGTTTTAACTCCGATTTGATCCGTTCAAGTTGCGTTAGTCTCGTACAAGCGCGTAGATTATTATTACGCAGTGTATTCTTATGTTTGGTGTGATGTTAATTTTTCCATATACCATGTTTGTCTATATTGCTACGTTTAGCAGTGAGGATACGTGTCACCTGAAGATCATCCTGGTACCTGGAATCTCAAGTCCCAGGCAAGTTGTGCCCTTGATCACTTCTTTTACCCACTCATGTTCTAATTAATCATAATGATCTGCATAGGTTAATTTGATGGGACCTAATAGGTTACCCTAGTTTGTCTATCTTTATGCCTTGTTTACCACTAAACTTTCTGGGTAGTACTTGCTAGTGCTATATGTGGATTTGGGCATTGAGATACATATTATTCATACTTTTGTTATCAGTTGTTATTTACTGTTCATGATAAGATCATTATGTTAATTGGAACATGGAGAACCACCCGGGAAAACAGTGCTACCACAAGGGTTTAATGGGACGCCCTTGGCCGATTAATTAGGAAAGCTAGTGGAAGACTACCTTACCCGAAAGGGGCAAGGGCAGTAAGGGAGTGGTCAGTGTAGGGAGGCCCTCGGGAGGATTTTGCTGCGATGGCGGTCCTGCAAGGGATTCCTGCATTGGAGCTTCCTATAAACTGTAGCGGGTTTTTTGAAGCTAGTGGAACTTTGTAAAGGCCTCGTAGTGTTACCCTGCCTCGCCTCCTCGGTAGAGGTGTATGGGATTGGCCGTCTCTTGGCAGATGGGTAACACGACTTGTGGGTAAAGATGCGCAACCTCTGCAGAGTGTAAAACTGGTATACTAGCCGTGCTCACGGTCATGAGCAGCTCGGACCCTCACATGATTAATTTATGGAACTAAATTCAATATGTCATATGCATTGCATCGCAGGTGATGATGTTACTTTTGTTCTACTACTTAATTGGGTTGGTATTTACTTATACTTAGTAATTGCTAATAAAATTTTGACCAACTTCAAAAGCAATGCTCAGCTCTAACCATCCTCTTTGGTAAGCCTTACACTTCACGTGAGCTCCCACCTTTGGCGAGTTCATGCACATTATTCCCCACAACTTGTTGAGCTATGAACGTATGTGAGCTCACTCTTGCTGTCTCACACCCCCCATAGGTCAAGAACAGGTACCACAGGATGAGGCGCATGGAGGATGCTGTGATGTGTTCGTGAGAGGTCTAGGCCGTCGTCTCCCAGTCAACTTTGGGTTGCTGGACCGTTGTCTCCTTATAATGTAATTATTTATTTTGTATAGAACTCCTGTTATATATAAAAATGTGACATTCGATCCTGTGCCACTATACATCATATGTGTGAGACTTGGTCCCAGCATACCTGGTGTTTATGTTCGCGCCCGGGTCTTGGTGCCCCTAAAACCCGGGTGTGACAGAAGTGGTATCAGAGGAATGTTGACTGTAGGACGAAACCTAGATAGAACTGGACAACCATTCCCTACTTATCTCTGCTACTCTGATTCTTTCTAAACTCTTCTTAATCTTTTCTCATCTATTTCTGCTTTACTCTGATTATTCTTACCTTTTCCTTCTAAAGACAAATGTAGATTTCACACTTTGAAATTCCGTGCCTAAAGTGACCTTTAGGAATAGGATACCTACTCTTAGGAATAAAAACAAAACTATTTTTTTTATCTATACGCTTGAGTGTTTGTTCTTATGATACTTGTCTGATTTGGATCTTTGATTGAGTGTGATGAGTTGTGGAGTAATGTCCACAATTACATCTGCATATACATATAGGAAAAAAATGCTTATAAAAATAACTAGATAAACTAAATTATCTCTCATTAAAGTATCTAGCCTAACAATATTCATCTCATCTTGAAAGATTCTATCTTTCACTCATAGATCCATATTATCTTAAAAGATACTCATCTTATCTTGAAAAGATCTTATGTCACCTAACAAGATCTAACTGACCTCAAAAGATTCTACCTTATCCTTATGGATTCATCTTGCCCTAATAAACATATTTATCCCACACTAGTGTAACAACCATGATCTAATCCAAAATAATCAGATCTTAACTAGTGTAATCTAGTTATATCCAACCTAATATAGATTCTATGTAATCTAATATGATCCAATCTAAAGTGCGTTATTAACAGGTTAGTTAAGTTGGTGATATAGGTTAGACACTATCTCTACAAATATATCTTAACCTAAATTAATGTCTTATACCAACCCGTCCGTAAACAACAAAACCTACATCATAGGCTGCCTAGTCCATTTGTTCCAAAAAAAAGCTAAGTAAAACTCTGTTCAAACTTACCTACCTCATGTACCCCCGCTATCCAAACTATATGTCCTTAACTCGGATGGCAACTCCAAGAAGAAAGGCCAAAGAAGACCAACCACGTCAAAGAAGGGTAAGCATCAACTCAAGTATTCAAATATCATGTTGGATCTTCAAAGGAATCAAGATCCACTATGCATGATGGAGTCTTTCCTTACCCTACTTTGTCCTACCCAAGCCTATCTGTGCTTTAATACATTTTTTTACACATTAGGTGGCTATACCCATATATACCCAGGCCTTTCCTAATCACCCACTATTAACTGTAAAAAATGTGAGACTCTGAATTTTTGACCCAATTATAGACTAAAAGCTGAATTACAAACCGATCATTATGTATCCCTTCTCTTACTAATCTCGAGGACGAGATTATTTTTAAGGGGGGTAGGATTTGTAATACTCAAAATTGTAAACAAGTAGTATATAGTGATTTCTTCATTTTATGTGCCTCATTTGCATCATAAGAAAAGAGCACTTCGCGATTTAGAGATTAAGTCAAACAAATGATAAAAAAAATGCATCAGCTGGAGTTTATATGATTGTGCATTAAATAAAATAATAAGGATAAAAATACTAAGACAATAATTACTAAAAGATGGAGCTTAACCCTAAATTGAAATTTGGAATTTTAAACAAAATGAGGAAAAGAGAGGGAATATGAAAACATGAATAATATATTTAAATAAATATTCTCAACTTAATACTTTTTAATTGCACAAATATGGTTGAGAATGAATTAACTACAAGTTGGAATTTAAATTAGGATTTAAATTTGAATTGGTGAAATAATGGGAAAAACAGAAAATATAAATAAAAGAAAAAGAGAAAAGAAGCCAGCTGGGCCTCGGACTCCTAATCTGGCCGAATAACCATTTCCATCCGCGCGCGGCCCAAACCACCAAACCGGCGCCGACATGTAGGGCCCATCGGTCATCCTCGCACGCTACTTCTTCGCGCGCGTTGCTCACGACTTGTGCCGCTGCCGGGTGGGGCCACCTCGTCAGGAGCATCACTCACCTCCCGCAAACCTCGCGCTCAACTCCGCTTGGCCGAGCGCCATCAACTGCCCGCCCGCCTTGCCAGGGCCGAGTTCCGCGGACTCTCCATCTAGCCTATAAAATCCTAGCGCTCGGGACTCTGTGCCATAGCCGTCGCAAGCCGTCACCGAGAAGCCTGTGCGAGACGAGAGAAATTGCTGCCGTGATCCACCGCCGCCGTCAACACCTGGATACTACCTTGCCCGAGCTCTATCTCAGACCCGGGAAGGTTCGCGGGCACTCGTGGATCATCTGCGAGTCGTGGGGGGATCACTGGCGCACTTGAGTACTTCGAATTGCTTGCCGGTCTTCACGGGATCTTTAGAAGCCGCCCCTTGCCGCGGATAGCATCCTTGTGGCCGTCTCTGCTCTTGGTAAGTTACCCAACCTCCCCTTCGTGGTCCCATAATCGCGTAGGACCGATTTAATTAAGGAATCGTGGGTCGGGATGCTGGATTGGCCGAACTCCGGCCATCTCTCCGCCGCGGGCGGTGTAGGTGCCGCCGGGTGGGTGTCCTGGTGAGGAAGAAGTGCGCTGGCCATTGATCCTAACTTCGGCGGCTAGGATTAGATCTAGGAGAGATGAACCATGGACCATAGATCCAGTTATTGACGATCGGGATAGATTCATAAGGTAACGATTAGGTTGATGCAT
Source organism: Zea luxurians (assembly GCA_029449295.1). Lineage (NCBI taxonomy): Eukaryota > Viridiplantae > Streptophyta > Magnoliopsida > Poales > Poaceae > Zea > Zea luxurians. Next base: position 3,794,410 of record JAOPSE010000009.1, on the reverse strand, counting down.
TTGTAACCATCGATCTCGGATCTGGCGGGTGAGATCTGATCTCGTGCTCCAACCCGCGGATCGATTGCGTGCCATGGATCTTGTATCCAAGGGCCTACGGTGTGTACCGGTTCATACCCTGGTGATCTAATCGCGTGCGTCTGTTGTTGATCGGACGACCCAAATAGCCCGATACCCCTTCGCCCTGGCCTATTTGCTAAAGACCCCCTCGGTTCTTCTCAAATCAACCCACCGTCCACCTAGGTTATATCCTGTGTCTTGGAATTATTACACCGAGACCCATGCACTTCATAGATTTTAGGGCGCAATCCAGGGAAATAGAAAATCAGGGAAATTGATTTATAAAATGGATTTCTTATATAAAAACAATTCCAGAATTTTGTGAAATCCATAGGAAATTCATACTAAGTCCAAATGAGTCCATTTCAGTTCCTATAATTTTGTAAAATTATTGTTTATCAATTAGTACCACTGTTTTGACATGAAAGTCACATTAAAATTTATATCCCATTTAATCTTGTACAAAACACATGGAATCTTCATAAAATCATAACTCCGTCGTTTTAACTCCGATTTGATCCGTTCAAGTTGCGTTAGTCTCGTACAAGCGCGTAGATTATTATTACGCAGTGTATTCTTATGTTTGGTGTGATGTTAATTTTTCCCTATACCATGTTTGTCTATATTGCTACGTTTAGCAGTGAGGATACGTGTCACCTGAAGATCATCCTAGTACCTGGAATCTCAAGTCCCAGGCAAGTTGTGCCCTTGATCACTTCTTTTACCCACTCATGTTCTAATTAATCATAATGATCTGCATAGGTTAATTTGATGGGACCTAATAGGTTACCCTAGTTTGTCTATCTTTATGCCTTGTTTACCACTAAACTTTCTGGGTAGTACTTGCTAGTGCTATATGTGGATTTGGGCATTGAGATACATATTATTCACACTTTTGTTATCAGTTGTTATTTACTGTTCATGATAAGATCATTATGTTAATTGGAACATGGAGAACCACCCGGGAAAACAGTGCTACCACAAGGGTTTAATGGGACGCCCTTGGCCGATTAATTAGGAAAGCTAGTGGAAGACTACCTTACCCGAAAGGGGCAAGGGCAGTAAGGGAGTGGTCAGTGTAGGGAGGCCCTCGGGAGGATTTTGCTGCGATGGCGGTCCTGCAAGGGATTCCTGCATTGGAGCTTCCTATAAACTGTAGCGGGTTTTCTGAAGCTAGTGGAACTTTGTAAAGGCCTCGTAGTGTTACCCTGCCTCGCCTCCTCGGTAGAGGTGTATGGGATTGGCCGTCTCTTGGCAGATGGGTAACACGACTTGTGGGTAAAGATGCGCAACCTCTGCAGAGTGTAAAACTGGTATACTAGCCGTGCTCACGGTCATGAGCAGCTCGGACCCTCACATGATTAATTTATGGAACTAAATTCAATATGTCATATGCATTGCATCGCAGGTGATGATGTTACTTTTGTTCTACTACTTAATTGGGTTGGTATTTACTTATACTTAGTAATTGCTAATAAAATGTTGACCAACTTTAAAAGCAATGCTCAGCTCTAACCATCCTCTTTGGTAAGCCTTACACTTCACATGAGCTCCCACCTTTGGCGAGTTCATGCACATTATTCCCCACAACTTGTTGAGCTATGAACGTATGTGAGCTCACTCTTGCTGTCTCACACCCCCCCCCACAGGTCAAGAATAGGTACCACAGGATGAGGCGCATGGAGGATGCTGTGATGTGTTCGTGAGAGGTCTAGGCCGTCGTCTCCCAGTCAACTTTGGGTTGCTGGACCGTTGTCTCCTTATAATGTAATTATTTATTTTGTATAGAACTCCTGTTATATATAAAAATGTGACATTCGATCCTGTGCCACTATACATCATATGTGTGAGACTTGGTCCCAGCATACCTGGTGTTTATGTTCGCGCCCGGGCCTTGGTGCCCCTAAAACCCGGGTGTGACATCTCTGCATGCCACCGTCGCCGCTAGAGTTAGGGGAAGGAGAGAGGAGTCACTTGAGTTGGTAGAGTGATGGTGAGATGGTGATCCATCAAGGTCAACGCGGTCTACATTTATGTTAGCTATGTCCACAGGTAAGATGGGCATTGTTTTTGTGCCCGGTCCACAACAGTAATCGGTAAAATTCCTGTCGGCCAGATGCCCACATCCTAGGGCTCCCTCAGCATAAAAACCTGAAAAGGGTTAATTAGAAATATACCACTCCCATTTTGAAAACATCTTAGGGCTCCCATAGCAATTAACCCTAAAAACATAATGTCGATAGAATGGCGTGGAGGGAAAAAAAGTTTTGACAAGTGGCATTTGTAATAGTAGTGGATCCAGTAATGAATCAAAGGATGGGCTACTAAGATAAAGCATAGCGAGGGCAGGGTGAGCGCCATGGCGATGTCCTCGCAGGGCTGGTGTGTTGTAGCAGCCTGTGAGCCTGCTACAGTGTCGATTATAGCTTGCGCTTTATGCTAGGTGCCTGTATGCTGCTAGTTGCTAGAGGTGTGTTGGTCGTGCGCTGTTGTGGACTTGTTCTCAAATGCTATAAATTAAGAACAAGGCAACACAAATGTTAATGGTTATAGACCTTCGTCCTTCGAAGCATTATCTCCCTTGAGGATATAATGATCTTCAGACGAAGGTCATGAAGGACATACCTTCATCGTCTCAGTACGTAATAATGAAAGCAGGAACATATGAAACATAGAAAAGAACATGAATAATCATATTAAATCATAATTAGATTATTTATGTTCTTTTTATATAATCATGAATAAATATTAATGTTATTAAATTACATTTGTACCTTCGGCTTGACAGAAGGTAAAAATCCAGGAGTGACGTGCAAGCGATTACAAGTCAGCGTGAACAGTAAGGGGTTACTGTTCACCTATTTATAGGCACAGGACGCAGCCCGGTTGAAATTACATTTATGTCCTTGATTAATAATTATAAACATGACACAAATTATCGGGGACTGGACGGTCTTTTCCTCTTTAAGTCGGTGCCGCCCTTCATCTCAAGGTGTGTCGTCATGCCGAAGCTCCAGGATTTTAGCTTCGGCATATACCTTCGTGTTGTGTCTGCTTGCATATCGTCCTGCCGAAGGTGTTTTTGCTTAGAGGACCTTCGACGAAGAAGAAGGCCCCCAACAGTAGCCCATTCACGATGTTAGATTGTTTTTCGTAACGAGCTCGATCCGCGAAAAACTCGAAGGCTTCGGAATGCCGAAGGTCCAAAAAACATCTTCCCTGAGCTCATTGCCGAGAAACGATTAAAATACTTCAAGCGTCGGGTGGTCCACCGTTCAGTGAATATAGGCGGTCTGGCGGTTCACCTTCCACGCGCCAAGTGGTCCACTGTTCAGTGGGTACAAGCGATCTGGCGGTTCACCTTCCCACCTACAGCACTATATAAATAGACGGATTGGTGCAGAGTTACCACAGCATTCATTGTCGTTGCACTGTTCTGCTGTTAAAAAATTTAACCATAGCCAAAGCTTTTTTTCATTGCGCTCTCAAGCGAACACTTCATCATTTAGAGTTAACTTCATCAAAAGAGTGAGCTTCGTCAAAACTGTGAAAAAACCATCAACTTCGTCAAAACTGCAAAAAATCCATCAAATGGCCAGAGTACGTTCGATTGCAAGGGTGTCTCATGAGGGAGAAGAAGCTGAGGTTATTGAGACAGCACCAATTTCCAAAGTCATGAAACAATCAGGTTTGGTTGTGACAGAGGGAGCTACTGACGTTGGTGCTCCTGCTGCCGAAGTTGAACAGACCGTTGCTGAAGAAGAAATTGATGAAGATGAGGAAGATTATAGTATTCTGATCCCAACAAAACCTAGCAATCTGGATTTTGAAAAATCTACTGTGTCTGAGGCTGACATGCCCATGATGATGAAGCTGGGCTACTTCGGGGAAGCTGAAAGCAAGCTTGTCCGATTCGCCGGAGAAGAGACCACCCTAGAACCAAAGGAAGATGAAGTTGTGGTTTTCAAGAGCTTCTTCAGAGCAGGACTGTGATTTCCCTTGAACGAGATGATATGGGAAGTCTTGAAAAAATTCAAAATATATCTTCATCAGCTGACCCCTAACACCATTGTTAGGCTCATTGTCTTCATGTGGGTCCTCCGAAGCCAAGGGAAGGATCCAGATGCCGAAGCTTTCTGTCGGGTGCACGAGCTGCACTACCAGACGAAGGCCAGGGTAGACGGTCTTCATGAAAATTTTGGTTGCTACAATTTTGCATATCGCAAGGATATGAAGGCTCCAGTTCTCAGTTACCGCACAAAATGTCCAACATGCTGGAAAGGTGAATGGTTTTATTTCAAGGCTAATGAGAAGAAGAGGGGGAAACTGATGACGATGGTCATGAGCCCGTTGTCCTTAAACTTCAAAATGACCAGACCCCTGTGCAACATGTAGTTAGGGTCACCCTGCCAGCTGGCCAAAGTGGAATTTAGGGTAGTGGCTGAACAAATCAGCACCAGGGACTTGGTGCAAGAATACCTGGCCAACCAGACGTATCCAACGATGAGTGGCTGGGGGATGCCGAAGCTGAAGGAAACGAAGAAGAAATATGAACTTGTTCGATTATCTTATCGTTTCAAATTTGAAAAACAGTTCAAAGAACCTTGCCAAGAGTGGCTAGAAATGATTGAAACCATGTGTAATGAAATATTGGGAAATTATACAAGGAAAGAAAACCAATTAATGACAGCAGCCTTCGGCACCAGGCCAAAACAAAGGTTAAACCGGGTAATGGATGATCTAAAATTTGAATATCCTGATTATGAGTGGCTTAACAAGGGTGCCGAGGGTGCAAAAAGAAAAAGAACTCTAAGCGTCCTGAACAGACAAGCTACCAAAATGGTGAAGGAGGATGAGAAGGTTTTAAAGAAAAGAAAAACCACTCCTGAGCCAAAGGTGGCAGTTAAGAAAAGAAAAGCTAAAACTCCAGAGCCAAAGGTGACTGAGGGGACTCCTTTGATGCCTCTGACTGCCGAAGTGGCAGAAATTTTAAAGGTAATGACTAAATCTCTACCTATCAAGTTGTTAAGTCCTCTTGGGCCAGAACTGACGAAGCTTTTACAGAAGAAGGATGAGCCTTCGGCAGCAAAGAAGGCGGATGGGCAGAAGAAGCGAAGAATTGTTACTGTAATGCAAGCCATAGAATGGACACCACTGCCGGCCTCGGTATCTAAAATAACACCTATAGCAAGCGCCGAGGTCACTACCGAAGCAAATATTTCTGCCGAAGTTGTAGCTGCTGCCGAAGCTGCCAACTTAGAGAGTACACTATCTGGAATTGATAAACTACTCTTGAATATGGCTGCGGAGGAAATAGCTGTAGCTACAAAAGAGATCATGGCCACAGTACCTGAGAAAGGGAAGAAGATTGCCGATGCTGCTTCGGAAGAAAAAGGCTTCAACCTTCGGAACCTGGTCGGGCAAGAATTATCCGAGGCCGAAAAGAAGGAGCTACAGGATTACGGGATATCCTATGGCTACCAGCCAGGAGCCATGCTCTTTGGTGGAATTGATGTAGAGGCCTTAGGATGCATTCGCGACCGCACTGGGGCAAAGATAATCGGCACTCTATCAAAGAGTGTCGGTTTTCCGAAGCTCGAAGTTGATATTAGCGGCTACCGGCGACAACATATTGCCGGTAGTTTTTTTTGCTCCAACTTCAAGGTAAAATTCCTTTTTTATGATGAATCAAAATTTTCTTTTTGTTTTTGTGATGGAGCAAAGTTTTCTGATGAAAGTTTATTTCTACAGAGTATGTTATTAAGCAAAGAATTAAGAATGCAGCAAGACCTCAAAGACAAAAAGAACGAAATTATAATCGAGGGATTGGAAAACAAAATTAAAGAGTACGAAGCCTCTCTTGAGAAGAAAGATTTCTTGCTTCATGCAATGGAGGGTTCACTTGCAGAAGCCCAAGCCGAAAATGGTAGATTAAATGAGGAACTTCTCCAGAAATCAGAGAGCTTCGAACAAGAGAAAAGGTTTGCATACAAAATATGAAGCCGAAGCCGACAAAAATACAAAACTGTAGCAATCTCTGAAAGAGCTTCAGAACATTTGTTTAAATTTTGGCAACCGCTGCGTACAACGACTGAAAAAGGTCTTCAACTCAGTTGGAGCTAGCTCGAAAGAGTTTACCCCTTCAGCTGAGGACCAACCAAGCACCTTCGAACATATTGAAAATGAAGTTGAGGCGCTTGATGAAGTGATAGCCTGGCACGGCGACTTATGTGCCTTGCTAGCTTCCCGCGACACAGCTGTCGCGTTTATGAAGGCTAGTTCCACGCACGAAAAAATAGTAAACAGACCAACTTTTAGTCTGTCACCAACAGACTTAGCTGATATCCCTAGCGAAGCCCGGAGTATTGGAAATAGGTTTATAACTCAAATTTGGGCGAAGGGTGGGCGGGATTTAGCTAGTGACGAGGCCCGAAGCTGGCTTAAGCCGGTATAAAACTTGTACATGTTGCTTACCTTATCTCTTGTAATTACTTTTTACCTTATACTGCTTGTTTGTCTGTAGGATGGTGGTGCCGAAGATTGACAATATGAAGCCCATTTCGAAAGTTGCTGAAGCTATTTTTTTAGGCCTGTCTGTATAAAGCTTAGAAGCATTTATATTATTTTTGTAAAAGAAATTGTAATCGAGAATTGAACAGTACTTTGTATACTTGTCCATATCTTGTAATATATTTTTACCTTCGCATTATGTATAGATTGCTTTGTTGTAGACGAAACTTGTATCTTTTGAGCCGAAGGAAAAAAACACCTTCCCTTCTTTTCGTTCACAACGAAGCATGTTCTTGCTTTCTCATGCTCATCGAAGAATTGTTATCGAAGCTGGAGTATTTCTTTTTGTGCTTCATGTTATGATGATGATGATCCTACGAATGTCAAAATGAATGTATATGAATGGAAGAAATGATGTAATGTAATGTGCAAATGAATGTCCCGAACATACACACGAAACCACACCCAGACTCTGCATCCCCTTATGAACGACTTTTGAGTCTTTTAAGCTCTGCATCCCCTTAGGAATGACTTTTGAGCTTCTTCACCTTCAATTTCGGTGGCATTTAAGTTCTGCATCCCCTTAGGAATGACTTTTGAACTTCTTCACCTTATATTTCGGTGTATTTGGCTCTGCATTCCCTTTGGAACGACTTTTGAGCAGAAAACTTACTCTGCGCTCCCTTAGAAACGACTTTTTGTAGCTTCGTCAATTTTTGGCTCTGCATTCCCTTAGGAACGACTTTTGAGCAGAAAACTTACGTTGCGCTCCCTTAGGAACGACTTTTTTGCAGCTTCATCATGCTCTGCATCCCCTTGGAGACATCTTTTGAGCTTCTCCATGTTTTTCTTTTTTCCTTTTTTGCACTCGATGGTGCAGGCTCAGATTTTACATATTACATCTTTTGGGAGATTTGGCCCTCGTAGGGCTAAATAAGAATGAAAAATTACAAGCTATGGCCCCATTAAAAACCTCTCTCCCCTTTTGAAAGGAAAAGGGTGCCATAGAAAAAATGAAAAAAGATTACATCAAATTACACATAGTATCACCGAAGCTCATCCGCATTCCAAGATCTGGGTATGTTGTTGTCGTCCATATCCCTCAATTTGTAAGAACAGGGCCTTGAAGAAGATACTACCAGAAAAAGACCTTCCCATTTGAGTTGTAACTTGCCCAGTGTATCTGGGTTGGCCACTCTTCAAAGCACCAGATGTCCTGGCTTGATGTTCTTCAATCGAACTTTTCTATCACGCCACCTTATTGTTTCAGCCTGATATTTATTGATGTGTTCTATAGCCTGAAGTCTGGTCCCTTCTATAGTATCTTTTATTATTTGATAATCAGCTTCGTCTTCTGTCGAAGTTGTTGTTCTTATTGACCCTGTCTTTGCTTCCTCTGGTGTTATTGCTTCATCACCAAATAGGAGCTTTAAGGGTGTAAATCCTATTGACCTTGACATAGTTGTGTTGTGGCTCCACACCACTTTAATCAACTCATCTGGCCACTTTCCTCTAGGCTGGTTGAAGATTAGCTTCATTATTCCTGTCATAAATAATGCCATTTGCTCTTTCTACCAGCCCATTTGATTCTGGATGCCTGACAGATGAAAAATGAATTTTTGTGTCAATTCGGTCACAAAAATCTTTAAATGTTTCGTCATCAAATTGTGTTCTATTATCCACAGTTATTGCCTTCGGCACGCCGAAGCGACAAACAATATTCTGCGAGAAGGATTTTTGGATCGTGGCCGAAGTTATTGTAGCCAAGGGCTTTGCCTCAATCCACTTAGAAAAATATTCTACTGCCACTACGACATATTTCAAGTTGCCTTGTGCTGGTGGGAGTAGACCTAACAAATCGAGGCCCCATCTTTGCAATGGCCAGGTTGGCTGTATTAACTGGGTTAACGACGAAGGTTGTTTCTGGTCTCTTGCACATTTTTGACAATTTTCGCAATTCTGAACCAAATATGCTGCATCCAAAGCTGCCTTCGGCCAATAAAATCCTTGTCTGAAAACCTTCCCCAGCAAAGGTCTAAACCCAATATGAGATCCACACAATCCTGCATGTATCTCCTTCATTAGCTCTATGCCTTCGGTTCTGGATAAACACTTGAGAAGTGGAGAGCAGACTCCATGTTTGTATAACTCCCCTTCTATTATGACATATGGTCTTGTCCTTGCTTCCATTCTTTTATTATAAACTTCGTCATCCGAAAGACAGTTACCTTGGAGGAAAGATATAATTTCAGTCCTCCAATCTTCGCTATGTACTGGTGATATTACAAGCACTGCTCTCTGAGAGCACCTAGAGGGGGTGAATAGGTGATCCTGTAAAAACTTAAAACTTATAACCACAAAACTTGGTTAAGTGTTAGTACAATGAAATCAAGAGGCTAAGGACCGAGCTCTTGCGAAACACAATAGTTACAGTGAGAACAAGCACAAGAGACACAATGATTTATCCCATGGTTCGGTCAAGTATAACACTTGCCTACTCCATGTTGTGGCGTCCCAACGGACGAGAGTTGCACTCAACTCCTCTCAAGTGATCCAATGATCAACTTGAATACCACGGTTTTCTTCTTTCTTTACTCTTTCCTGTTTGCGAGGAATCTCCACAACTTGGAGTCTCTCGCCCTTACAATAAGGATTAAGGTGAAAGTACTAGAGTAAGGGAGGGAAGCAACACACATAAATCCACAGCAATATGCACACACACAGCCAAGACTTGAGCTCAAATGAATAGCATAAAGTTCACCACTATAACGGAGCTCAAATCACTAAGAATATCAATCGAGTGCGCAAAGACGGAGTGTGAATGATTAAGAATGCTCAAAGTATGCTTGGTGTTCTCCTCCATGTGCCTAGGGGTCCCTTTTATAGCCCCAAGGCAGCTAGGAGCCGTTGAGAGCAATCCAGGAAGGCAATTCTTGCCTTCTGTCGGGTGGCGCACCGGACAGTCCGGTGCGCCACCGGACAGGTACTATTCACTGTCCGGTGCAGATTGCTTTCCTAATTTGGCGCAGCCGACCGTTGAAGATTTGGAGTCATTGGCGCACTGGACAATGTCCTGTGCACACCGGACAGTCCGGTGCCCCCATCAGACCATTGGCTCGGTCACGCGTCACGCACGGATTGCGCGGCCGACCGTTGGCGCGGCCGACCGTTGGCTCACCGGACAGTCCGGTGCACCACCGGACAGTCTGGTGATTTTTAGTCGTACGCCGCCGACGAAATCCCGAGAGCGGACAGTTTGACCAAAGCCAGCCTGGCGCAACAGACACTGTCCGTTGCACCCAGACTGAGGAGAGTCTTGGCTGCTTCAGCCAAGTCATTTTCCTTTTGTCTTTTCTCTGATTCTAGCACTTAGACAAATATGTTAGTACACAAAAACCAATGTACTAAGTCTAGAATCATACCTTTGTGTTGATTTGCACTTCATCCACCATTTGGCATAGTTTAACACTTAAATCATTTTGTGTTGGCACTTAATCACCAAAATACTTAGAAATGGCCCAAGGGCACATTTCCCTTTCAATCTCCCCCTTTTTGGTGATTTATGCCAACACAACAAAAAAAGCAATACATAGAAGTGCAACATCAATGTGAATAAGAACATGAATTGTTTTTTATTCAAATTTGGCATATTTGGATCATTCTTTGTCACCACTTGGTTTGTTTTTGCAAATCAACTTCAATTTCCTATCTCTAAGTCAAACACACTTGTTGAGGCATACAGAGAGGCATTCCAAAAGAAATTGATCAAAGACTCAAAAACTCCCCCTTTTTCCATAATCAAACATTCTCCCCACAAGAGACCAATTTTTGACAATAAGAGTATTTTGACAAAACAAAAGCTCTAACTCTACTGTTTTCAAAATTCTCAAGTGGTAGCTGATCCATTTGCTTTAGCCTTATTTTCTCCCCCTTTGGCATCAAACACCAAAACGGGATCATTTTTGGCCCTTTAACCTCATTGCCTCACCAAAATTGTCAATTAAGAGCAAAAAGCAATAAGATCATGGAGATGAACTTGGAGTAAGTTACCCTCTCATCGGAGTGCAGTGGAAGTCTTTCATGGTCCAAGTCCACCTTTCCCTTTCAATACACCTTTGAGACTAATTTAAGAAAACTCAAGCACATGGATAGTCTCAAAGGGTCAAGTTATAGCACATCTCCCCCTATATATGTGCATCACTCACACATGGACTTTTGAGGTTCGGGGATTGCTTGTACAACTTGAGCACCATAATCAACAAAATGCATAAAGGAACATGATCAAAGGTATAAAACACATGTATGCTATAAATCAATCCAAGTTCTGTGAATCTAAGACATTTAGCTCACTACGCAGCCTGCAAAAGGTCTTCTCATCTAAAGGCTTGGTAAAGATATCGGCTAGCTGGTTCTCGGTGCTAACATAAAACACTTCGATATCTCCCTTTTGTTGGTGGTCTCTCAAAAAGTGATGTCGGATATCTATGTGCTTAGTGCGGCTGTGTTCAACAGGATTATCCGCCATGCGGATTGCACTCTCATTGTCACATAGGAGTGGGACTTTGCTCAGATTGTAGCCAAAGTCCCTGAGGGTTTGCCTCATCCAAAGTAGTTGTGCGCAACAATGTCCTGCGGCAACATACTTGGCCTCAGCGGTGGATAGGGCAACGGAAGTTTGTTTCTTAGAACTCCAAGACACTAGGGACCTTCCTAAGAATTGGCACGTCCCTGATGTACTCTTCCTATCAACCTTGCATCCAGCATAATCGGAGTCTGAGTATCCAATCAAGTCAAAGGTAGACCCCTTTGGATATCAGATCCCGAAGCAAGGCGTAGCAACTAAATATCTAAGTATTCGCTTAACGGCCACAAGGTGACACTCCCTTGGATCGGATTGAAATCTAGCACACATGCATACGCTTAGCATAATATCCGGTCTACTAGCACATAAATAAAGTAAAGACCCTATCATAGACCGGTATGCCTTTTGATCAACGGACTTACCTCCTTTGTTGAGGTCGACATGTCCATCGGTTCCCATTGGAGTCTTTGCGGGCTTGGCGTCCTTCATCCCAAATTGCTTGATCAAATCTTGCGTGTACTTCGTTTAGGAGATGAAAGTGTCGTCCTTGAGTTGCTTCACTTGGAACCCAAGGAAGTAGTTCAACTCACCCATCATTGACATCTCAAACTTTTGAGTCATCACCCTGCTAAACTCTTCACAAGACTTTTGATTAGTAGAACCAAATATTATGTCATCGACATAAATTTGGCACACGAATAAGTCACCATCACAAGTCTTAGTGAATAAAGTTGGATCGGCTTTCCCAACCTTGAAAGCATTAGCAATTAAAAAGTCTCTAAGGCATTCATACCATGCTCTTGGGGCTTGCTTAAGTCCATAGAGCGCCTTAGAGAGCTTACACACGTGGTCTGGGTACCGTTCATCCTCAAAGCCAGGGGGTTGCTCTACGTACACCTCCTCCTTGATTGGCCCATTGAGGAAAGCGCTCTTCACATCCATTTGGAACAACCTGAAAGAATGGTGAGCAGCATAGGCTAACAAAATGCGAATAGACTCAAGCCTAGCCACAGGAGCAAAAGTCTCCTCAAAGTCCAAACCTGCGACTTGGGCATAACCTTTTGCCACAAGTCTAGCCTTGTTCCTTGTCACCACTCCATGCTCGTCTTGTTTGTTGCGGAACACCCACTTGGTTCCCACAACGTTTTGCTTTGGACGTGGCACCAGGGTCCAAACTTCATTTCGCTTGAAGTTATTGAGCTCTTCCTGCATGGCCAACACCCAGTCCGGATCTAGCAAGGCCTCTTCTACCCTGAAAGGCTCAATAGATGAGACAAAAGAGTAATGCTCACAAAAATTAACTAATCTAGAGCGAGTAGTTACTCCCTTGCTTATATCACCCAAATCTAGTCGACGGGATGATTCCTTTGAATCGTCGCTAGGACTTGAGTTGGAAGGGCTTGAGGTGCTTCTTCCTCCATAACATGATCATCTTGTGCTCCCCCTTGATTGCACGCATCTTGATGAACCTATTCATCAGTTTGGGTTGGGGGATGCACCATTGTTGAGGAAGAAGGTTTATCTTGCTCCTTTTGTTCCTGTGGTCGCACATCTCTAATCGCCATGGTGTGTATTGCGGCCGTTGGAACATCTTCTTCATCTACATCATCAAGATCAACTTGCTCTCTTGGAGAGCCATTAGTCTCATCAAATACAACGTTGCTAGAGACTTCAACTAAACCTGATGATTTGTTGAAGACTCTATACACCTTTGTATTTGAGTCATAACCTAACAAAAACCCTTCTACAGCTTTGGAAGCAAATTTAGAATTTCTACCTTTCTTCACTAGAATATAACATTTACTCCCAAATACACGAAAGTATGACACGTTGGGTTTGTTACCGGTTAGGAGTTCGTACGACGTCTTCTTGAGGAGGCGATGAAGGTAGACCTGGTTTATGGCGTGGCAAGCCGTGTTCACGGCTTCCGACCAAAACTACTCAGGCATCTTGAACTCTCCAAGCATCGTTCTCACCATGTCTATGAGTGTCCTGTTCTTCCTCTCTACCACACCATTTTGATGTGCTGTGTAGGGAGCGGAGAACTCATGCTTGATTCCTTCCTCCTCAAGGTACTCCTCTACTTGAAGGTTCTTGAACTCGGACCTGTTGTCGCTCCTTATCTTCTTCACCTTGAGCTCAAATTCGTTTTGAGCTCTCCTTAGGAAGCGCTTAAGGGTCCCTTGGGTTTCTGTTTTATCCTGCAAGAAGAATACCCAAGTGAAGCGGGAAAAATCATCAACAATAACAAGACCATACTTACTTCCCCCGATGCTGAGGTAGGCAACGGGTCCAAAGAGGTCCATATGCAGCAGCTCCAGGGGTCTTGATGTGGTCATCACGTTCTTGCTGTGATGAGCATTTCCCACTTGTTTACCTGCTTGACAAGCTACACAAGGTCTATCTTTTTCGAAAGTCACATTTGTTAGACCTAACACATGTTCTCCCTTTAGAAGTTTGTGAAGGTTCTTCATCCCCACATGTGCTAGACGGCGATGCCACAGCCAGCCCATGCTAGTCTTAGCGATTAAGCATGCATCTAGACCGGCCTCCTCTTTCGCAAAATCAACTAAATAGAGTTTGTCGTCTAGTACACCCTTAAAAGCTAATGAACCATCACTCCTTCTAAAGACAGACACATCTACATTTGTAAATAAGCAATTATAACCCATATTACATAATTGACTAACGGACAACAAGTTATACCCGAGCGATTCAAACAAAAACACATTAGATATGGAATGCTCGGATGAAACAGCTATCTTTCCTAGACCCTTAACCTTGCCTTGATTCCCGTCACCGAATATGATTGAATCTTGGGAATCTTTGTTCTTGACGTAGGAGGTGAACATCTTCTTCTCCCCCGTCATGTGGTTTGTGCATCCGCTGTCGATAATCCAGCTTGAGCCCCCAGATGCATAAACCTGCAAGGCAATTTAGGCTTGGATTTTAGGTACCCAACTCTTGTTGGGTCCTACAAGGTTAGTAACAATAGCCTTAGGGACCCAAATGCAAGTTTTATCTCCTTTGCATTTTGCCCCTAATTTCTTAGCAATTACTTTCTTATTCTTCCTATAAATTGTAAAAGAAGCATTGCAAGCATGGTAAATCGTAGAAGGTTCATTACTTGCTTTCCTAGGTACACGAACAACATTTCTCCTAGGCATATCTCTACCATACACAGAGGAAGAACTTCAAGCAAACATGGCATTTGAATCATAACATTACAACTCCTATCATGATGAACATTTCTAAAAAATTTCCTATCATAAATAAATGCATGATTCTTTTGAGCAATATTAGCCATAGGGGCCTTTCTTTTCTCCTTTGTGAAAGTGGGAGCCCTTTGGCTTGTTAAGTTCTTGGCTTCCCTTTTAAAGCCAAGCCCATCCTTAATTGAGGGGTGTCTACCAATAGTGTAGGCATCCCTTGCAAATTTTAGTTTGTCAAATTCATTCTTGCTAGTCTTAAGTTGGGCATTAAGACTAGCCACTTCATCATTTAATTTGGAAATGGAAATTAAGTGTTCACTACAAGCATCAACATTAAAATCCTTACACCTATTGCAAATCACAACATGTTCTACACAAGAGCTTGATTTATTAGCTATTTCTAACTTAGTATTTAAATCATCATTAATACTCTTTAAGCTAGAAATAGATTCATGGCATGTAGATAATTCACATGAAAGCATTTCATTTCTTTTAACCTCTAAAGCAAGAGAATTTTGCGCACTAACAAATTTATCATGCTCTTCATATAAAAGATCCTCTTGCTTCTCTAACAATCTATTTTTCTCGTTCAAAGCATCAATTAATTCATTGATCTTATCAATTTTAGTTCTATCTAAACCTTTGAATAAGCTTGCGTAGTCTACTTCATCATCACTAGACTCATCATCACTTGAAGAAGCATACGTAATAGTACTTCGAGTACTTACCTTCTTCTCCTTTGCCATGAGGCAGGTGTGATGCTCGTTGGGAAAGAGAGACGATTTGTTGAAGGCTGTGGCGGCGAGTCCTTCGTCGTCGGAGTCGGACGAAGAACAATCCGAGTCCCATTCTTTTCCATGGTGTGCCTCACCCTTAGCCTTCTTGTTAACCTTCTTGTTCTCTCTCTTCCCATTCTTTCCTTGTTCCTGGTCACTATCATTGTTGGGAGAGTTAGCAATAAAGTTACCAATCTTACCACACTTGAAGCAGGAGCGCTTTCCCTTCGTCTTGCTCTTGTTGGGATGCTCCTTGCGACCTTTGAGCGCCGTCTTGAAGCGCTTGATGATGAGGGCCATTTCATTCTCATTTAGCCCGGCCGCCTCAACTTGCGCCACCTTGCTAGGTAGCGTCTCCCTGCTACTTGTTGCTTTGAGAGCAACGGTTTGAGGCTCGTGGATCGGCATTGTGCCATTTAATGCCTCATCAACATATCTTGCCTCCTTGATCATCATTCGCCCACTTACGAACTTTCTGAGTATTTCCTCGGGCGTCATCTTGATGTACCTAGGATTCTCACGAATAGAGTTTACAAGATGAGGATCAAGGACAGTGAAGGATCTTAGCATAAGTCGGACGACGTCGTGGTCCGTCCATCTCGTGCTCCTATAGCTCCTTATCTTGTTGACCAGGGTCTTGAGCCTATTGTACGTTTGAGTTGGCTCCTCTCCCCTGATCATCGCGAACCTTCCTAGTTCGCCTTCCACCAACTCCATCTTGGTGAGCATGGTGGCGTCGTTCCCCTCATGCGAGATCTTGAGGATGTCCCAAATCTTCTTGGCGTTGTCCAAGCCGCTCACCTTATTGTACTCTTCCCTGCACAAGGATGCTAAAAGAACAGTAGTAGCTTGTGCATTTTTATGGATTTATTCATTGATAAACATGGAGTTATCCGAACTATCAAATCACATTCCATTTTCTACTATCTTCCATATACTTGGATGAAGAGAGAACAAGTGGCTACACATTTTGTGACTCCAAAATCCGTAGTCCTCTCCATCAAAGTGTGGAGGTTTACCAAGTGGAATCGAAAGCAAATGAGCATTGGAATTATGCGGAATACGAGAATAATCGAAAGAAAAGTTCGAGTTAACCATTTTCTTTTTCTCCTCGTATTCGTCGTCCTTTTGAGAAGAGGAAGATTTGTCGCTGTCGTAGTAGACAATCTTCTTGATGCGCCTCTTCTTCTTTCCATCCTTCTTCTTTTGACTCGAGCTGGAGTCATTGGCTTTGTCGTCCTTTGGCTCATTGAAGATGGACTCCTTCTCATTGTCATTGACCATCATCCCCTTTCCCTTAGGATCCATCTCTTCAGGCGATTAGTCCCTTTCTTGAAGAGAACGGCTCCAATACCAATTGAGAGCACCTAGAGGGGGGTGAATAGGTGATCCTGTAAAAACTTAAAACTTATAACCACAAAACTTGGTTAAGTGTTAGTACAATGAAATCAAGAGGCTAAGGACCGAGCTCTTGTGAAACACAATAGTTACAGAGAGAACAAGCACAAGAGACACGATGATTTATCCCGTGGTTCGGCCAAGTATAACACTTGCCTACTCCATGTTGTGGCGTCCCAACGGACAAGAGTTGCACTCAACTCCTCTCAAGTGATCCAATGATCAACTTAAATACCACGGTTTTCTTCTTTCTTTACTCTTTCCTTTTTGCGAGGAATCTCCACAACTTGGAGTCTCTCGCCCTTACAATAAGGATCAAGGTGAAAGTACTACAGTAAGGGAGGGAAGCAACACACACAAATCCACAGCAATACGCACACACACAGCCAAGACTTGAGCTCAAATGAATAGCACAAAGTTCACCACTAGAACAGAGCTCAAATCACTAAGAATATCAATCGAGTGCGCAAAGACGGAGTGTGAATGATTACGAATGCTCAAAGTATGCTTGGTGTTCTCCTCCATGCGCCTAGGGGTCCCTTTTATAGCCCCAAGGCAGCTAGGAGCCGTTGAGAGCAATCCAGGAAGGCAATTCTTGCCTTCTGTTGGGTGGCGCACCGGACAGTCTGGTGCGCCACCGGACAGGCACTGTTCACTGTCCGATGCAGATTGCTTTCCTAATTTGGCGTAGCCGACCGTTGAAGATTTGGAGCCGTTGGCGCACCGGACACTGTCCGGTGCACACCGGACAGTCCGGTGCCCCCATCAAACTGTTGGCTCGGCCACGCGTCACGCGCGGATTGCGCGGCCGACCGTTGGCGCGGCCGACCGTTGGCTCACCGGACAGTCCGGTGATTTTTAGCCGTACGCCGCCGACGAAATCCCGAGAGCGGCTAGTTTGACCAAAGCCAGCCTGGCGCTCCGGACACTGTCCGGTGCACCCAGACTGAGCAGAGTCTTGGCTGCTTCAGCCAAGTCATTTTCCATTTGTCTTTTCTCTGATTCTAGCACTTAGACAAATATGTTAGTACACAAAAACCAATGTACTAAGTCTAGATTCATACCTTTGTGTTGATTTGCACTTCATCCACCATTTGGCACAGTTTAACACTTAAATCATTTTGTGTTGGCACTTAATCACCAAAATACTTAGAAATGGCCCAAGGGCACATTTCCCTTTCACTCTCTCCATAAGCTCAACCGAAGGTGCTTTTATTGTCTCAAAGAATACTTCCGAAGGTAGAGGGAGCCCCTGTGCGGCTGACTTAGCTAACAGATCTGCATGCTCATTTTCCCCTCTTGGAATATTTTTTTACAGAAAAGCCTTCAAAAGAAGCCTCCAGCCTTCGAACCGTATCCAAATATTTTTCAAGCTTCAGATCTCTTGCCTTGCTACTTTTATATATATGGCCAGAAATGACTTAGGAGTCAGTTTTAAGGATTGCCCTTCTCATTCCCATTCCCATTGCCTTTAACTTTCGAAGCCCCAACAGAAGAGCTTTGTATTCAGCAATATTATTTGTACAACTGAAGTCCAACCTTGTTGTGTAGCATGTTCTGACTTTAGAGGGCGCTACTAGAACAGCAGTTGCTCCTGCGCCGAAGGTTCCCCAAGAACCGTCACAGAACACTATCCAGGCTTCGGCGTCTTTATTTGTTTCTTCTTCCTGGGCCCCTGGCGTCCAGTCAGCAATGAAGTCTGCTAACGCCTGGGACTGAATTGAGGATCTATGTACATAGTCAATAGTGAATTCATTGAGCTCCGCAGCCCATTTTTCAATCCTTCCAGTAGCTTCTCTATTCCTCATTATGTCCTTTAGAGGTTGTGATGAAAGAACAATTATATGATATACTTGGAAATAATGCCAAAGCTTCTTGGAGGCCATTAACATAGCATACAGTACCTTCTCCAATTCTGTATAATTTTTCTTTGATAAACTTAGAACTTCTGAGACGAAGTATACTAGTGCTTGCCTTTTGACTTGGCCATCTTGCTTCTCCTGTACAAGCGCCGCACTGACTGCAGAGTGAGAGGTTGCTACATACAGGAGTAACAGAGCCCCTGGCAAAGGTGGAGTTAGAGTTGTCAAGTCTATCAAGTATTGCTTTAACTCTTCGAAAGCCTTTTGCTGAGCTGGACCCCATTGAAAAACTTCAGCTGACTTTAGTATTTCAAAGAATGGCAGATTCCTTTCTGCTAATCTTGATATGAACCTATTCAATAATGCCAGCCTTCCTGTCAATCATTGAGCCCCCTTTTTTGAATTTGGCGGCTCCATCCGAAGGATAGCTTCATCTTGTTTGGGTTGGCTTCGATTCCCTTCGTTGATACCAGACAGCCAAGGAACTTGCCCTTCTTTACTCCAAAAACACACTTTTCTAGATTTAATTTAAGGCCAGCTTGCCTGAAATTAGCAAACGTCTCTTACAAATCAGCAATATGATTTTCTTCCTTCGTGCTTTTCACTATGATGTCATCAACATAAGTCAGCACATTCCTGCCTATTTGGGAGTGAAGGACCATGGTTGTCATTCTGCTGAAGCTTCCTCTAGCATTCTTGAGCCCCTTAGGCATCCGAAGATAGCAATAAGTACCACTGGGAGTTATGAAGCTGGTCTTTGGTTCGTCTTCCTTCTTCATCCAAATCTGATGGTAGCCTGAGTAGCAATCCAATAGACTCATGAGCTCCAAAGAAGTTGCTGCATCTATAAGGGAGTCTATTCTTGGTAATGTGAACTCATCCTTTGGACATGCCTTGTTGAGATCTGTAAAATCAATACACATTATCCATTTTCCATTAGCCTTCTTCACCATAACAGTGTTGGCTAGCCATTCTAGGTATGTTACTTCTCTGATAACACCAGCACTGAGAAGTCTCTTCACTTTGTTTCGAGCACCTTCAGCTTTTATCTTCAGACATCTTCTGAAGTCTTTGCTTCCTTAGCCTAAAAGATGGATCCACATTAAGTGTTTGTTCAATGACATCTCTGTTGACACCATAGAGATCATTGGTTGTCCAAGCGAAGACATCTTTATTGTTGAACAAAAATCTTAGCAGAGTCTTTTCTTGCTCATCAGATAGCCGAGATCCCAGCAACACCCTTTGATCTGCTATATCTTCACATAGGAGCATAGGCTTCGGCTGATCTGCCGAAGCAGCCTTCTCTCTTTTGTGCTTATATTGTTGATAAGCTTCAGCTCTATCTATGTTATGGATCGCCTTTGAATCCATCCAACTCCCTTCAGCCCTTCTGGCAGCTTCTTGACTTCCATGGACAGCAATGGGCCCTTGTTCCGAAGGTATCTTCATGCATAAGTATGTTGGATGAAGTATGGCTTCGAAGGCATTAAGAGTACCTTGACCAATGATTGCATTGTATGGGTACTCCATGTCAACAATGTCAAAGACAACCTGCTTAGACCTTGTGTTGTGGACGTAACCGAAGGTAACTAACATTGTGATTTTGCCAAGTGCCACAATCTGTCTTCCTCCGAAGCCACAAAGGGGTGTGTAGCATCAAGAATTTTGTCCTCTGGTTCTTGCATCTTGAAAGGATCACGATGCCCAAGAGGGGGGGTGAATTGGGCTTTTCTAAAAATCAACATTAATTAAAACCTAAGCAAGAGCTAAACAAGAGACCAACTTCACCCCAACAACTAGCACTAAGATAATAATACTAGAAATACAATAGTGCTAAGACAATACTTCAAATACTTGCTAAACAAATACACAATGTAAAGTGCTTAAATTAAGTGCGGAATGTAAAGCAAGGTTTAGAAGACTCCTCCAATTTTTCCCGAGGTATCGAAGAGTCGGCACTCTCCACTAGTCCTCGTTGGAGCACCCGCGCAAGGGTATCGCTCCCCCTTGGTCCTCGCAAGAACCAAGTGCTCACTACGAGATGATCCTTTGCCACTCCGGCGCTGTGGATCCCTCGAGACCGCTTACAAACTTGAGTTGGGTCACCAACAAGATATTCACGGTGATCATCGAGCTCCCAACGCCACCAAGCCGTCTAGGTGATGCCGATCACCAAGAGTAACAAGCCATAGACTTTCGCTTGACCAAGAGAAGCCTAATGCAAGTGGTGTGTGCTCTAGGTGGCTCTCGCTAGCGCTAATGAGGAACAAATGCGGGATTAAGATTCTCTAATCTCCTCACTAGGCTTTTGGTGCTTGCAATGCTCTAGCAATATGCTGGAATAAATGTGGGGTGCAAGACATTGAATATGGTGGGTGGAGGGGGTATAAATAGCCCTCACCCACCAACTAGCCGTTACAGGCATTTTACTGCGCATGGGCGCACCGGACAGTCCGGTGCGCCACCGGTGCGCCAACGGTGCGCCACCGGTGTGCCAACGGCCGTTTCCAACGGCTAGTTCTGACAGTTAGTCGTTGGACTCATGGCACACCGGACAGTGAACAGTCGTTGTCCGGTGCACATCGGACAGTCCGGTGCACACCGGACAGTCCGGTGCACTATCCGGTGCACCACTATAATTCACTTCTGAAACAGGCGCGCTCGGGTTTTGCTGCTCGGGGAGGCCTTCCCCTGGGCTAGCCTGGCCCACCTAGCAGATGGTGCACCGGACAGTCCGGTGCACACCAGACAGTCCGGTGCCCCAGGGCCAGAAACCCTACCTCTTGTTTTTCAGCTGATTTTCAAATCGGTTTTCGTTCTAACTTGTGAGTGAGTTCTAGAGTGACACCTAGCACTGTATGTGAGTGTGATTGTGCACCAACACTACACTAGAACTCTCTTGGTCAAACTACTCATCGACAACCCCTCTTTATAGTACGGCTAAAAGAGAATAAAAGACCTAACTAAATTACGAGTGTCCACATCTCCTTGACACTCGGACTCCGTAGTCCTTCACCTTTTGTTTCGTTGTTTTAGCCGTCGCTTCGAGTTCTTATCTCTGGGATTGTTTTCACCGTTGAATTACTTCTACCTGTAATGCGACCTAACTTACCATTTGTCTCTGCAAAACATACGTTAGTCACATATAACATTACATTGTCATTAATCACTAAAACCAACCAGGGGCCTAGATGCTTTCAATCTCCCCCTTTTTGGTGATTGATGACAACCCTACAAGATTTGTGAGAGTAGTTTGTTTTGAAATCTCTGTCAATAGAAAAGATGGTTAGTTATACTCAGTAATCTTTGACATAAAGAATGTGTACCATAATAATAAGAATGAGCGCATACACATCGTAAGTTTCTTGTTCATATAGAAATGAGATTAAATCGATGAACCAAGAACTAGAAGATTGGTGATAAAATATAAGGCGAAAACATAATACACACAGTCAATCATAAGCATCGAGAGTATATATAGAGTTTGTGAGCCAAAAGCACCAAGCTAGTACAGAGAGTAACAAGTACATATATTACATCAAAATGACTCTCTACTAACTCTCTAACTCCCCCTAGCTCTCACAACTCATATCTCTCCCCCTTTGGCGTCAAACACCAAAATGGTACCCGAACCTACACATCTGAAGCGGGAGGAGGCGGCGGGGGCGCATCCGGTCACGGTCGAGGCAGCAGAGCGAACGCCGGCTAGGGGTCAGAGTCAGTCTCGGATCCAGGATCTGCTGTAGAAGCTGGAGCTAGTATTGACTCGGACTGAGGCCGCGCTGCAGAAGCTGCCGGAACTGAAGTGGTCACAGATACTGCCACAGCAGTAGTGGTAACAGTAGAAGCTGGTGGCACTGGTGGCTGAGGGCAGACAGAGCTGAGAACCGATGACGTGAAAGCCAGGGTGACCGGCCGGAGCGGAGAGGAAGAAGGACCAATAGAAGGAAAAGGGGTCCTGACTGAATCGCAGGCACAACAGGAGCCTGAAGCGGAGGAGGTGGTGCAGACTAAACCGGGGGAACCGAGACACCAGAATGCTGTAGCATAAGAGCCATGAATGCCCTACTCTCAGGCCGATCCTGGAGAAGCTGCTGCTGAAGAGAATCTTGCCCGTCCTGTATGGTTTGAAACATCGAGAGCATCCTCTCGGATAACTGCTAATGGGCTGCTGCCTGGCGGGTCTGCTCGGCTGCCAAGTGAGCCTGCTGCTGAGTGAGTGTCTGTAGAATCGAAGCAAGAGCAGGGTCAATAGTAGGAGGGGCAGCAGGGGTAGCACGAGAACTCCCAGCCTCATGATCATGTGAGCGTGGAGGCATAGGAGGTGGAGGCGGAGGTGGAATCCCAAAATCATCATCATCAACTGCTGCATCCTGAGCTTCGAACTGATGAAGAGCAGCATCCTCGGCCTGAGTGTCAAAAACTAGAGCAGAAGCTGGCATAGGAGCCTCAGGCGTAGGACGGTAGGACCCAAAGACAAGGCGTGAGGCCTCAAGTGTGCCCTAGAACTGTGGAGGCCGAATCAGCTGAGCAAAAATGTGGCACAAGAAGTGAGCATATGGCAGCTGACGATGAGCACGCATGCCATCCAATACAGTGTCCTCGATCTCACAAATAAGGAAATCCACGACGTCAAACTCGTAGTGAGAGACCAGGGCACCAAGGAGCCAGAGCTGGATATGTGTGGTAGCCTCCCTGTATCCCATCCGCGGCAGAAGTGTCCGTCTCATAAGCTGAAATAGGAACTTCGCTGCTGTAGTGAAATCTACCGGTGAGCGTCGTGACCCATCTGTGAAGGGCGGGCAGAACAGAGCCACGACGTGAGCTGTACCCGGAGCCACACCGCCGTGAGGGCGACGAGGAGGGTCAGAGGTGCCGTAGCATAAGCTGTGAAGTCGAGTCGACGACTCGTGAAAACCAAAGAGCTGGCGAATCTGGCTGGCAGTAATAGTGACACCCTCTCGCTCAAAATGAAACCTCATCCAGTGATGATCTGGGTCTATCCATACAGTCGCGTAGAAAACTCGGACCCACTCCTCAACATACCTGCCGCTGGTAGTCAAAAGAGTCAGAAGGCCAGGCAGATATGTGAGGTGCACCTCAGAGTCAGCACCGGCGGCTAGCAGTAAAGCTGGAAGGTCCAAAAGCCGGTGCACTCGCAGAGCAATCTGTGCAAACATCTGTGCCCTGAAGAAAGATTCCTGAATCCTGGTGCTGAAGAGGTCAACTGCAGCAGGGTCCCTCTGGGCCGGTAACCAAGACTCCACGGGTACGTATCTGAACCTACGTACTCGTGCCACTGTAGCACGCAGAAGGTCAAACAACCTAGGATCTGCAACCAGAGGTCGCACCTCAGTCTCATCGCGCTCCCGGAAGCGAGCAGGTGGGATAGGAGGAGCGGAAACAAGAGCGGGAGGAGGAGCAGTGGAAGCTAGTGTAGTGGAGGTGGTGGATGGCGCAACAGGGGTGACAGGAGCAGGCAAAGTGGGAGGTGGAGTGGAAGCTGAAGCAGTGGTGGTAGTGGAGGAGCGAGGCCGGGAGGCGAGACGACGAACACGGTACGCAATCTGATCTGAAGGAGTCTAAGGCTGATCTCCGAGCTTGGCCTGCTCAGTGGCTGCTGCTGCTGCCGCTGCTCGGGCTGCTCTGCCCATACGCCGCTTCTTGCGGCCTTCCTGCTGCTCCAAAGTATACTGTCTTGCCCTTGATCTGCCTGAAGGGGCGACGAGGATCCTCATCATCGCCTCCCCCTGGCGCCGACACATTCTTCGTGCGCGGCATCCTGACCTGACGACTACAAATGAGAGAGAGAGGCTAAGCACAGGTCAATAATATCCGATAGAATATCAAAGGAGGAGATGTCTACCTGGAAAACTCACACGACAGGTGGAAATCCAGGCAGGACAGGAGATGGCTCATGGACAGGCAAGGTCATTGAAATACAGAAGAGGTGAGCACGTATTAGTCACATAGTCATAAGTATATGAAATGTGAATAAATACATACACAGAGAAATATGGCACAGAAAATGAGAGATAAGGCGATCGAGAGGTCAAACGACGTGAAAACGACGTTTGAACGATAAAAAGTGCCATAGGAGGTTTGAAATTCGAATTGAGGCACGAAATGACGTGGAATTGAGCTGATACTTCACGAATAGGTTTATATGGATGAATATGAGTGAATTGTGTGCTTGGTTTGAATTTAGGCGAAGAAAATGAGATTTGGGCACTCGGCTCAGAAACGATCGCTCGAAACGGGGAATTTGGTGAAATTAAAGCCTGGAATATTGGATGGGCATGAAATTTTGCGAATATGTTTCTGGAGGTGTTGTGAAGGTGCCTGAAAAATTTGGGTTCAATTGGAGCATTTTTGGCTGGTATGGGCATTTCACCGAGCATGTGGTGTGCGAGGATTTAGGGTTTTGGAGAAATGGCTATTTGAGGCTGTGAAACCCTCCCTAAGGAGCTAGAAACCTGCAGGAGTACTCAAGGAACATAAAGGGACTCAATCATGCACTTGGATTCATGGGATTTGATAGAAATTGGAATTTGAATCAAATGGTGGAAAGGTTTGAGTGAGAGCTCCAGTCAGGGAAGAACAGAGAGAGAGGGATAGGGAAGTCTCACCAGAGAAGAGGGCAGGACTGGGCACTGGTTCACCGGAGGATCGCCGCCGGTGAGGGAGGGGTCATCGGAGAGCAGGGAGTGTCACCAGAGATAGAGAGAGACAGTGGCCAGAGAGGAAACAGAGCTTGGCCTCGGGCTCGGGCGAGGAAAAGTTTTTTAAAAACCGAATATGGGCGCACCGGACAGTCTACAGTGCATGTCCGGTGCACACCGGACAGCGCACAGTAGCTGTCCGGTGAGCCACCGGACAGCGCATAGGAAAAAGGATTTGAAGCGTGTGGCTGCCGGTGCACCGGACATTGCACAGTGCAGTGTCCGGTGCACACCGGACTCTCTGGTGAGCCCAGACAGAGGGAAGTTTTGAAATTTTTGAATTTTTCTATCTAATTTCCAACCAAACCAAATCCCAACTTATAATCAGACAAAATAACACTTGTTGGAACAAGTATTGGCACCCTCATATATTTTCTCATAATTTTCAAAATATTTTGCCATAGGCTAGATAATTTTTAGAGAAAATAGGCAAATGGTGAAATTTGCATTTTGGCCTTGCACTAGGGGTTTTCATGAGTGATTTGAGTTTTGAATACTCCCCCTAAGTGCAGTACCTCATGCATATTTCAAGAACCAACAATTGCATAAGAAGTAAGAATTTAAGTGCTAAAAGCTTAAAACTAAGACTTGTCAAGTTTGATCCGAGTTAAGCTTTTTCACTCGCTTTGTTGGCGGTTATCTCAACTAGGTTAGACAAGCCCTAGATGCAATACAAGAAATTTAAACATGCAATGCAAGCTTGACAACACCATTTGACATCTTACATAAAATTTCTGAGATCAAGAATATTTAGTTCATTCCTCAACATGCAAAAGCGGGTCTTATCAAGAGGCTTAGTGAAAATGTCCGCTAATTGATCTTTCGACCTCACTCCTTCTAAAATGATATCTCCTTTAGCAACATGATCTCTAAGGAAGTGATGACGGATATCAATGTGCTTAGTGCGAGAGTGTTGTACAGGATTATTAGCAATTTTAACAGCACTCTCATTATCACACAACAAAGGTACCTTTTCTAGAACTACGCCATAGTCTAGAAGAGTTTGTTTCATATACAAAATTTGTGTGCAACAAGCACTTGCGGCAATGTATTCCGCTTCGGCAGTTGACAAGGCAACACTATTTTGCTTTTTGGATATCCATGAAACTAGTGAACTATCAAGCAGATGGCATCCCCCAGAAGTACTTTTCCTATCAATTTTGCAACCGGCATAATTCCAATCGGAATAGCCAATTAAATCAAAAGTAGCTCCTTTGGGATACCACAGACCAACGCTTGTGGTGTGCCTGAGATACCTAAGAATTCTCTTAACAGCGCGAAGATAAGCTTTCTTAGGATTAGATTGAAATCTAGCACACATGCAGACACTAAATATAATATCGGGCCTAGATGCGGTAAGGTACAATAAACTACCAATCATAGAACGGTAGAGAGTTTGATTGACCGGGTTACCTCCCTCATCTAAGTCGAGATGTCCATTTGTTGGCATGGGGGTCTTGATTGGTTTGCACTTCTCCATGTTGAACCTTTTCAATAAGTCTTTGGTATACTTCTCTTGTGAGAGAAAGTTACCATCTTTCATTTGCTTGACTTGAAAGCCGAGGAAGTACGTTAGCTCACCAATCATTGACATCTCGAACTCCTTTGACATCAACTCACCAAATTCCTTGCAATGATAGTCATTTGTCGAGCCAAAGATTATATCATCAACATATACTTGACAAATGAAAATATCACTGTTATGTTTCTTTGTGAATAGAGTTGTGTCGACGGTCCCGATCTTGAAGCCCTTTTCGATGAGGAAGTCGCGAAGGCGCTCATACCAAGCCCTTGGAGCTTGCTTTAGCCCATATAGCGCCTTGGACAACCTGTAAGCATGGTTAGGATATCTAGGGTCTTCAAATCCAGGTGGTTGCTCAACATATACAAGTTCATTTATGAAGCCATTTAAAAATGCACTTTTTACATCCATTTGATAAAGTTTTATATCATAGCATGATGCATATGCCAGTAGGATACGGATGGCTTCCAGTCGAGCAACCGGTGTAAAGGTCTCTCCAAAATCTAAGCCTTCAACTTGAGAGAATCCCTTTGCAACAAGTCTTGCCTTGTTCCTTACAATCACACCTTGATCATCTTGTTTGTTTCTGAACACCCACTTTGTTCCAATGATTCTTGCATCTTGTGGGGGCTTCTCCAGGGTCCAAACTTCGTTACGAGTGAAGTTGTTAAGTTCTTCATGCATGGCATTCACCCAGTCCGGATCCTATAGCGCCTCATCTATACAAGTAGGCTCAACACAAGAAACAAAGGAGTGATGTTCAATAAAAGAAGCATGTCTATGTGATAGAGTAATAACCCCTTGTGAAGGACTCCCGATGATTTGGTTTTGAGGGTGAGCTTGAAGTAGTGATGAGTTTCTCCTGTAACCCACTTGGGAAGAAGATCCTGGAGCATCAACATCTTCGGCTTGTACCCTTGCTTGTTCATGAGAGACAAATGTATCTTCATTTGCATGCCTCTCATCTTTTTCATCATCTTGTGGTACATTTGATGAAGAAGGCCTGTCAATGTTTTGCACCTCTTCTTCATCTTCTTTTGGTTTGATAGCTCCAATTGGCATGTTCTTCATTGCTTCCCTAAGTGGCTCATCACCTGCATCATCAAGATTTTCAAGTGCTCCTTGGGAGCCATTAGTCTCATCAAATTCCACATCATATGTTTCTTCTACCATGGTAGTGGCATGGTTGAATACTCGATATGCTTTGGACTTTAATGAATAACCCAAAAGAAAACCAATATCACAACGTCTTTGAAACTTCCCTAGGTGATGGCGTTTCTTGTAGATGTAGCATTTGCACCCAAACACCCGGAAGAAGGAGACATCTGGCTTTTTCCCATTTAGCAGTTCATAGGGAGTCTTCGCAAGTAGCCGATGAGGAAATAGCCTGTTTGATGCATAACATGCAGTGTTGACAGCTTCGTCCCAAAACCTCTCTGGTGTGTTATACTCATCAATCATTGTTCTTGCAAGTGTGATCAAGGTCCTGTTTTTTCTTTCAACAACTCCATTTTGTTGAGGTGTGTATGTTGCAAATACTTCATGCTTGATCCCAATTTCATCACAATACTCATGAATGTTGGTGTTGTAAAATTCTTTGCCATTATCACTTCTAATCTTCTTGATCTTGCAATCAAATTCATTTTGTGCTTTCTTGGCAAACTTCTTGAATATAGATGCAACTTCAGATTTGTCATGGAGAAAGAACACCCAAGTGTATCTTGAGAAGTCATCAACAATCACTAGACAATAGAGGTTGCCATCGGCACTTACATAATTTGTAGGTCCAAATAAATCCATATGAAGTAGTTCTAGTAGCCTTGATGTTGACATGAAAGCTTTAGTAGGATGTGTATTAGCAACTTGCTTCCTATCTTGACATGCACTACATGGCTTGTCCTTTTCAAATACCACATCCTTTAATCCTCTAACCATGTCTTTCTTTAATACCTTCTTGAGTGTGCTCATCCCAACATGTGCAAGCCTCCTATGCCAAAGCCATCCAAGTGATGCTTTGGTGAAGAGGCAAGTTCTTAAGTATGCATCTTCTAAAGTGAAATCCACTAAGTAGAGATTGTTGTATCTAAATCCCTTGAACACCATTGATTCATCATCCATCTTTGATACAATAACCTCTGTTGGAGTGAATAAGCATTGAAGTCCAAGATCACAGAGTTGACCCACTAATAATAAATTGAAGCTCAAAGGTGCAACCAAAAGAACATTTGATATTGATAAATCATTTGAAATTGCCACCTTGCCAAGTCCTTGCACTTTCCCTTTTGAATTGTCTCCAAATGTGATTTTATCTTGTCCATCAACATTCTCATCAAGTGAGGTGAACATCCGTGAGTTGCCTGTCATATGTTGTGTGCATCCACTATCAATAACCCAATGGCTCCCACCGGTCTTGTAGTTCACCTACATCCACAGACAAATCAAGCTTAAGTTTTGAGGGCCCTATATTGCATAGGACCAGTGACTCTCTCTCAATCAAGGACTTTGCAACCCAAATTTGTCTAGGTCTACTCTTGTTTGGTGGACCTAGGAATGTAACTTTGACCATTCCATTTGCAACTTTTCTTAGAACATAATGAGCATTGAAAGCAAATGGTCTTGAGTGCTTAGGCAAGGGAGTTGGTGGTTTATCTTTGCAGTTGTGGGCAAAATGGCCTTCATTTCCACACTCAAAGCATTTGATAGGCTTGTGAGTCTGCTTTGGTTTGTATTGAGTAGTAGCTTTCTTTTGCACAAAAGCATTGTATCCAATACCACTCTTGTTGTTTTTCATGACAGTGTTCATAAGCAACTCATTTTGGAGGTATTGGCCTTTGTTGAACTTTTGCACACTTGTTGCAAGATGTTCATTTTCACTCTTAAGTTTCTTGACCTCATTTTTAAGCCTTTCATTATCCACTGCCAACTCATTGTTGAAATCATTGTTCTCAATAGAAACCTTTCCTCTAGTAGTTGCATCAGTCAGGTATCTCTTCAATTTTTGGTTGTCTAAAGTCAAGACTTCAACTTTTTCAGTCAATTCAGCATGTAGGCTAGTTTGCTCTTCTTGACTCAAATCATCACATGAGGTTGCTACATCAATCTTAACAACAGGGTTAATAGCCTCATTTGTTTTGCAAGATAAAAGTTCATTTTCAACAAGAAGATTATCATGATCAAATTTAATCTGAGTATAGTCTTCCTTGATTTTTACTAGTCTATCTTGCAACTCCCTATTAGCTTCATTTAACTTGTCATATTTATCCTTAGCATCTTTTAGGGAGGTTGTGAGCTCATTTACAGTTGATGACATAGTTTTATTTTCTTCTTTCATTTCATCACTAGCTTTCATAACTATGTCATATTTGGAATTTAAAGATTCATTTTCATTTTTCAACCTATCACATTTAGCTTTTGACTTTCTAATGATTTGAGTGTATTCTTTAAGCAAGTCAGCTAGCTCATCATATGAAGGTGAAGCAAATTCCTCATCACTATCACTATCATCAGTAATATCAATATCATTTTGTACCTTCCATTCACCTCTAGCCATGAGGCATAGGTGAGAAGTTGATGATGGCGATGGTGGTGGTGAAGAGAAGTCCCCGGCGATGGCGGCAACTTTTTCATCATTCTCTTTGTCGGGGACCATAATTAGGGGTACCCTCAAGACCCCTAAATCTCAGCTGGTAACCCTCATCAGCACAAAGCTGCAAAGGCCTGATGGGTGCGATTAAGTCAAGGATCGGTCCATTCAAGGGACATGATCGTGCCTCGCCCGAGCCTAGCCTCGGGCAAGGGAAGCCGACCCCGGAGAACCTATGTCTCGCCCGAGGACCCCCCTCCAGCAACGGGCACACTATCGGCTCGCCCGAGGCCCAGTCTTCACCGAGAAGCAACCTTGGCCACATCGCCACACCGACCGACCAAATCGCAGGGGCGTTTAATGCAAAGGTGGCCTGACACCTTTATCCTGACGCACACCCACCAGTCGACAGAGCCGAAGTGACCACATTCGCCGCTCTACTGACCGGTCTAACAAGAGGACAGTGCCGCCTGCGCCGCTCCGACTGCTGAGCCGCCCGACAGAGTGAGGCTGACAGCAGCCAAGGCCGGCCTCGGGCGTCATAGGAAACTCCGCCTCGCCCGACCCTAGGGCTCAGACTCGGGCTCAGCCCCGGAAGACGGCAAACTCCGCTCCGCCCGACCCAAGGCTCGGACTCGGGCTCAGCCCCGGAAGACGGCGAACTCCGCTCCGCCCGACCCAGGGCTCGGACTCGGGCTCAGCCCCGGAAGACGGCGAACTCCGCTCCGCCCGACCCAGGGCTCGGACTCGGGCTCAGCCCCAGAAGACGGCGAACTCCGCTCCGCCCGACCCAGGGCTCGGACAAGGGCTCAGCCCCGGAAGACGGCGAACTCCGCTCCGCCCGACCTAGGGCTCGGACATGGGCTCAGCCCCAGAAGACGACGAACTCTGCTTCGCCCGACCCCAGGGCTCGGACTCAGCTCTGGCCTCAGCCGACGGTCTCTGCCTCGCCCGACCCAGGGGCTCAGACTCGACCACGGCCACGGAAGACAGACTCGACCTCGACCTCGGAGGAGCCTCCACATCGCCCAACCTAGGGCGCGGACCGACCACGTCGACAGGAGGCGCCATCATTACCCTACCCCGAGCTAACTCAGGCTACGGGAAACAAGACCGGCGTCCCATCTGGCTCGCTCCGCCAGATAGGCAATGATGGCACCCCGCACGCACTATGACGACGGCGGCTCTCGGCCCCCTTACGGAAGCAAGAGGACGTCAGCAAGGACTCGATAGCCCCGACAGCTGTCCTTCCGCCAGGCTCCAGCGCTCCTCTGATGGCCATGACACCACACGAACCGGGTGCCAAAACCTCTCCGGCTGCCACAACGGCATGTACTTAGGGCGTTGGCTCTCCTCCGCTAGACACGTAGCACTCTGCTACACCCCCCATTGTACACCTGGATCCTCTCCTTACGCCTATAAAAGGAAGGACCAGGGCCCTCTTACAGAGGGTTGGCCCGCGCGGGGAAGGACGGGACGGCGCTCGCGCAAGGCCGCCCGCTCCCACTCCCGCATGGACGCTTGTATCCCCCTACTGCAAGCGCACCCGACTCAGGCGCAGGGCTAACACGAAGGTCGCGGGATCCGCTCTCTCACGTCTGCCTCCCTCCAGCTGCTTCCTTTCCCCCCTTCGCATTCCGCCTTGCGTCGACCCATCTGGGCTGGGGCACGCGGCGATAATTCACTCGTCGGTCCAGGGACCCCCCGGGTTTCGAAACACCGACAGTTGACGCGCCAGGTAGGGGTCTGCTGCGTGTTGACGAACAGCTTCCCGTCAAGCTCCAGATGGGCAGTCTCCAGCAACCTTTCTAGCCCAGGATGGTGCTCCGTTTCGGGAATCTTGAGTTCATGTCCCTCGACGGCAACTACGACATGATACTCCTTCCCCCGCCGCGCGACAGCGACAATGGCGGTCGACAACCCGCTCGCCGGCGAGAAAATCGACGACGCCTTCCCCACGTGGTGGAAGGACGACATTCGGGCTTGTCCCGTCCCCTCCCCCGTCGACGGAGGAGGAGGCGAGGCAACCAAGGCCAAGCGGGAAGCGGCACCTCGTTGGCTGTCGAGCGAGTCGACGGCGCTGGCGCCCCAACGGAGGGCGCGCCGGGCATCGATCTCGCGTCTGAGACAAAGACGAGCGCCGCCTCCCCGCAGCACGCCAATCCCAAGCAAACGCACGACGCCAGCACGCTCGCGAAGGACTTGCTGGGCGTCACCCTCGTACCTGAGACAACGGTGCAGTCAGTCCCAGACACGACCTCGTCACCGACCGTCGACCGAAAGGTACCGACTGATTCCCATCTCGCATCTTTTGGATTCGGCCTCGACCCACCAAGCGACTCCGCTTCGGTGAGCACACCCTTAGAGGCGAGTCCAAACCCTCTGGGGTATTGTGTACGGTCAACCTGGGACCGAATGATGGCCGACTCGACCTATGAGTCCTTGGGGTCCGAGGAAGATGGCGAGCCCGACCTCTGTTGGGATTTCTCTGGACTTGTTAACCCCAGTGCCGTGTGGGACTTCATGACCGCATGTGACTACTGCCTTTTCGACTGTTCTGACGGCAGCCACAGCCTCGACGACGAGGACTGCGGCCCAAGTCGCGAATGTTTCCACGTCAATCTAGGGGGTCCCGGCGAAGGCAACCATCTTGGTATGCCGGAAAATGGTGATCCCCTAGGCCCGTGCCTCGCGTTGACATCCTTCGGGAGCTAGCTGTGGTCCCCGTCCCGGCGGGGGGTCCTGACCCACAGCTCAAGCAAATCCGCAAGAGGCAGGCCAGGCTCGACGAGGGAGCAGGAACGCTTGTGCCGATCCGCCGGGACATCGAGCAGGAATGGGCGGTCCAACCCCCGGCTAGAGAAGCGCGTCATCTCCCCCAGGACATCCAGCACCGCATCACCGACGACGTCAGGGTGAGGCCACCGCTGGATTCCAGCGGAGACGGCCGGAACCTGGCTGCAGCGGCAGTACTCCTCCGCGCGATGCCAGAGCCATCAACCACCGAGGGGCGACGTATCCAAGGAGAGCTCAAGAATCTCCTGGAGGACATCGCGGTCCGACGGGCCAAAAGCTCTGCCTCCCGAAGGCAGGGGTTCCCCTCAGAACATCACGTCGCGACTTCCCGATTCATGCGGGAAGCCTCGGTCCACTCCGGTCGCATGCGCAACACAGCGCCTGCGGCCCTGGGTCGCCTCGGCAACGAGCGCCATCATCACAGCCATCGGGCCCACCTCGACGACAGGGCGCGCCGAGGCTACCACCCCAGGCGTGGGGGACGCTACGACAGCGGGGAGGATCAGAGTCCTTCGCTTGAACCACCCGGTCCGCAGGCTTTCAGCCACGCCATACGACGGGCACCATTCCCGACCCGGCTCCGAACCCCGACTACTATCACAAAGTACTCGGGGGAGACGAGACCGGAACTGTGGCTCGTGGACTATCGGCTGGCCTGCCAACTGGGTGGAACGGACGATGACAACCTCATCATCCGTAACCTCCCCCTGTTCCTCTCCGACACCGCTCGAGCCTGGCTGGAGCACCTACCCTCGGGGCAGATCTCCAACTGGGACGACCTGGTCGAAGCCTTCGCTGGCAATTTCCAGGGCATGTACGTGCGCCCTGGGAACTCCTGGGATCTCCGAAGCTGCCGCCAGCAGCCGGGAGAGTCTCTCCGGGACTACATCCGGCGATTCTCGAAGCAGCGCACAGAGCTGCCCAACGTCACCGATTCAGATGTCATCGGCGCGTTCCTCGCCGGCACCACCTGCCGCGACCTGGTGAGCAAGCTGGATCGCAAGACCCCCACCAAGGCGAGCGAGCTGATGGACATCGCCACCAAGTTCGCCTCTGGCCAGGAGGCGGTTAAGGCCATTTTCCGGAAGGACAAGCAGCCCTAGGGCCGCCCACCGGAAGATGCTCCCGAGGCGTCAACTCAGCGCGGCGCCAAGAAGAAGGGCAAGAAGAAGTCGCAAGCGAAACGTGACGCCACCGACGCAGACCTTGTCGCCGCCGCCGAGTATAAGAACCCTCGGAAGCCTCCCGGAGGTGCCAACCTCTTTGACAAGATGCTCAAGGAGCCGTGCCCCTATCATCAAGGGCCCGTCAAGCACACCCTTGAGGAGTGTGCCATGCTTCGACGACACTTCCACAAGGTCGGGCCACCCGCGGAGGGTGGCAAGGCCCTCGACGACGCAAAGGAGGAAGATCACAAGGCAGGAGGGTTCCCCGAGGTCCGCGACTGCTTCATGATCTATGGCGGGCAAGTGGCGAACGCCTCGGCTCGGCACCGCAAGCAAGAGCGTCGGGAGGTCTGCTCGGTAAAGGTGGCGGCGCCAGTCTACCTAGACTGGTTCGACAAGCCCATCACCTTCGACCAGACAGACCATCCAGACTACGTACCGAGCTCGGGGAGGTACCCACTCGTTGTCAACCCCATCATCGGCAACATCAGGCTCACCAAGGTCCTCATGGATGGAGGCAGCAGCCTCAACATCATCTACGCCGAGACCCTCGGGCTTCTGCGAATCGATTTGTCCTCGGTCCGGACGGGCGCTGCGCCTTTCCATGGGATCATCCCGGGAAGCGCGTTCAACCCCTTGGACAACTCGACCTACCCGTCTGCTTCGGAACGCCCTCCAACTTCCGAAGGGAGACCCTCACGTTCGAGGTGGTCAGGTTCCGAGGAACCTACCACGCGATACTAGGAAGGCCATGCTACGCGAAGTTCATGGCCGTCCCCAACTACACCTACCTCAAGCTCAAGATGCCGGGCCCCAACGGGGTCATCACCGTCGGGCCCACGTACCGACACGCGTACGAATGCGACGTGGAGTGCGTGGAGTACGCCAAGGCCCTCGCCGAATCCGAGGCCCTCATCGCCGACCTGGAGAGCCTCTCTAGGGAGGCGCCTAACGTGGAGCGCCACGCCGGCAACTTCGAACCAGCAGAGACGGTCAAGTCCGTCCCTCTCGACCCCTGCAACGACGCCTCCAAGCAGATCTAGATCGGTTCCGAGCTCGACCCCAAATAGGAAGCAGTGCTCGTCGACTTTCTCCGCGCAAACGCCGACGTTTTCGCGTGGAGTCCCTCGGACATGCCCGGCATACCGTGGGAAGTCGCTGAGCACTCTCTGGATATTCGAGCTGGGGCCCGACCCGTGAAGCAACCTCTGCGCCTGAAAGTCGCCTAGAGGGGGGGGTGAATAGGCGAAACCTGAAAATTAAAACTTTATCCCCCAACTAGATCCCTTGATTAGTGGTTAGAACAAGATATACAAATATCGGAGAATAGAAATTAAGTTCTTGCTTGAAAGGAGTATTGCTAAGTAATGCGGAAGTGATAAATCAATACAACTAGTAAGTTATAGAATAACAAAGCAAGAAGCTTTAGATGAGAAGAGCACTAGGACAAGTTCTTTCTTGCAACGTGTTGCTTCACTAAATGGGAATTTATCTTGAAGCAACACCAAATGATATTAGTAAATAAAGGTGCAAGAAAACTTAGAGCAAGGGAAAACGAACAAATCACAAGCAATAAACACAATGGACACGGGTGATTTGTTTTACCGAGGTTCGGCCCTCGAAGGCCTAGTCCCCGTTGAGGAGTCCACTTAAGGACGGGTCTTTTTCAACCCTTTCCCTCTCTCCCCCGATCACACAAGGATCGGAGAGCTCTTCTTCTTCTCAAGGATCACTCTCGATCCCACAAGGACCACCACAATCTTTGGTGTCTCTTGCTAGCTTTTACAAGCCTCCAAAACTTTGGAGGAAGTTCAATGGGAGTCAAAACTCCACGCGCAAATGAACACAAAGATGAAGCACACACTATCTCTCGATGAATCTCACAAGGCACTAGTGCTAAACTCAAATGAGTAGCTCTCTTTTGCTTGCTCTCTCTTTTGTGGCACTTGTGTTGGTTGTAGTGGTCTAAATCTTGTGTATAGGATGGATCAATGAATATATGTGGTTGGGAGGGCTTGAGTGTGTCAACTAGATGACTTGGAATGTTGCTTGGGCTCCCACACTTTGAAGTGGCCGGTTGGGGTGGTATTTATAGCCACCAAACAAAAACTAGCCGTTGGTGAAGGCTGTCTGTCGTATGGTGCACCGGACAGTCCGGTGCACACCGGACATGTCCGGTGTGACAGCCACGTCACCAAATAGCCGTTGGGGTTGGAGCTGGTCGACCGTTGGAGGCTTTGTCCTCATGTGGCACCGGACAGTCCGGTGCACACCGGACAGTCCGGTGCCAGTCCGGTGCACACCGGACAGTCCGGTGCCTCTCTGATCCTCTGCTCTGACTCTGCCGCGTGTACTTTTATTATCAGAGTCGACCGTTGGCGCCGAAGTAGCCGTTGCCCCGCTGGTACACCGGACAGTCCGGTGCACACCGGACAGTCCGGTGAATTTTAGCGGAGCGGCTGCCGCGCGAACCCGAGGCTGGCGAGTTCCGGAGACCGCGCTTCCTTGGAGCACCGGACATGTCCGGTGCACACCGGACAGTCCGGTGAATTATAGCGCGCCGGCATCCGAGAAATCCCGAGGGCGAAGAGTTTGAGTTGAAGTCCTCTGGTCGCACCGGACACTGTCCGGTGCACACCGGACAGTCCGGTGCCTCCAGCCAGAGGTGCCCTCGGTTGCCTTGTTGCTCCTTTGTTGAATCCAACACTTGTCTTTTTATTGGCTGAGTGTGAACCTTTTGCACCTGTATAACTTGTGCACTAGAGCAAACTAGTTAGTCCAACATTTGTGTTGGGCAATTCAACCACCAAAATTATTTAGGAACTAGGTGTAAGCCTAATTCCCTTTCAATCTCCCCCTTTTTGGTGATTGATGCCAACACAAACCAAAGCAAATATAGAAGTGCATAATTGAACTAGTTTGCATAATGTAAGTGCAAAGGTTGCTTGGAATTGAGCCAATAAATACTTGTATGATGTGCATGGATTGTTTTCTTTATTTTTAACATTTTGGACCACGCTTGCACCACAAGTTTTGTTTTTGCAAACTCTTTTGTAAATTCTTTTCAAAGTCCTTTTGCAAGATAGTCAAAGGTAAAGGAATAAGATTTTGCAAAGCATTTTCAAGTTTTGAAATTTTCTTCCTTTGTTCCAAATGCTTTTCCTTTGACTAAACAAAACTCCCCCTCAAATAAAGTCTCCTCTTAGTGTTCAAGAGGGTTTTAAGATATTAAGTTTTTTTTTTTTTAAATCCTACTTGCTCCCCCTTTAGAACACAAAGAGATACCAATTTTGAAATTTACCAATTGAAAATCATCAATTTTAAAATTAGTTTGATGGTGCGGTCCTTTTGCTTTGGGCCAATACTTTCTCCCCCTTTGGCATGAATCGCCAAAAACGGATACTTGGAATGAGATATAGGTCCTTTAAGTACTTTCTCCCCCTTTGGTCATGAATAAATGAGTGAAGGTTATACCAAAGTTGGAGTGAGCGAAGCGGAGCGACGACGAAGGATGAGTAGTAGAGTGGAGTGGAAGCTTTTGTCTTCGCCGAAGACTCCAATTCCCTTTCAATATACCTATGACTTGGTTTGAAAAACACTTGAACATACATTAGTCATAGACATATAAAAGAGATATGATCAAGAGGATATATTAAATTAAGCATGATCATAGTTCTATATAACATAGATTGCTCCCCCTAAGTATGTGCATGGAGAGGAACACATATTTTGGCCTTAAATGCCAATTGCACATAATTAGGTTAATGAGAACAAATCTATTTCATACAGATTGTGAAGTGCATTGTGTCATAGTATAAGTGTGATGCTCATGATAATTTATGCACTTATGAAAGCATGTTGTAAACCATTTAAGCATTTTCCCTTAAAGATTTCAAAGAGACTTAAGGACCATCCACCTTTGAAACAAAGGCAGCTTATCCTCGTTACAAGGTTAAGCTTTAAGCTCTTTGACAATAAAAGTACTTCATCTAGTTTTACCAAAGATGCACTAAGGCAGGAATGAATTTTGGGAAATTAAACTAGGTATGAAGCAGGGATAATACATGGACATGCTTTCTCTTCCTTTTATACAAGATATGCAAAGAATGTATAGAAAAGGAAGATTTAGGTACAAGTTTAAATGAAAGGAGATAGTTTTACCTTCATGTACCTTTACGTAGGGACGCTCTTTTCATTGTGCTTGTCCTTAGTCTTAGATGCTTAAGACCTATACTTATTGACAATATATGGAAATATTTGCACAAGAGAGTTCTACAACTAGTGATTTTTTCAAGTTATTGTTAGCACATATCAAAAGGATCACAAGTTGCATAAAAGTATCATGAATTCTCCTTTTAACTTAGGCATATCAAGAGATATTGATTGATAGAATATGAGGCACTAAGAGGCATGTTTGTTAATGAAAGTCATTCAATTGATCAAATAAATAACACATGTGGTCAAAAGAACAACATACGCATTAGATTATCAATTAAGCTTAGAGTAGGAGAATCCAGCAAATATGCTACTTTAGAGTGAAAGACAAGAATTTTAAAGATAGTAGCATACTTCATGAGAAACTTATTCTCATGCAAGAGACTATATGAAATTACTGAGATAAAGCAATAGTCTCAACATAATCTAGATAAAAGGCTCATTAAATTTGTAATAAACAACTTGAGCCTAGTATTCTCAATATGAAAGGGTTTAGAATACTCGCAACCACACCATTGATTGTTTCGTAGAAGTAGGTGGTGTTGTTCTTGATGTTTTCCTCTTTCATTTGAGAGTCCTCCCTTTGCAGTGGCTTCTTTTTCCTTTCAAACTTATTGAAAATACTCAAGAAGAATGTTAGTAATACAAGGGAGTATATAGTGAAAGGATGATTTCTTTTAGATAGGAAATAAGCATAAATCATCATCCATAAGTCACACAGACATGGAGTAAAATCCCTAACATTAGTGCACTTATACTTGAAAGGAGGAACATGCACTATTTAACAGTTTGATTACTCATAGGAATTTACTTCTTCATATTGAACTTTATTATCATGACTTAGAAGCGCATCAATATGAGAATAGCAAAGGCATGAATTAGATTCTAATGGACAAACACATTTATGAATATGATATACTTAGTTAATTTCGGTTCAATAAAGAATCTATTCCTCACAAGGGTAGAATATGATAATTTAGATTAAATCCCCATAGAGATGGGAACCAAACTTAAAAAGATGAGTTCCCATACCTTTGCTTTTACCTTTCTTCCTTTGGGTGAAACTCAACCCATGAGGCTTGTGCACTTTCTCTCTTGTATACTTTCATAATTGAACTCAAGAGAAATGTTAGTAGCAACACAAGCACTAGTTTCCATTTTTGTAATCATTTTGATAAGGAATGGAAGCTAGATTACCAAAACATGGAAACTCTATAGCATGAACTAGATTATCCATAGATGATGTTATGCTCAATTTAACTCATAAAACAAGCATAAATAATCCTTTGAGATTATAGGAATAAATCTAATTCATGATTTGGAAAGCGATAAATGTGAAAGAATCAAATCCAATTTAAGCAAGTAAAATACATCATAAAACATTGGATTGATTTTTCTTTTCAGTTAGATTACATGCTTCCAAAGAGAAACATATTCTCTACAAGTGAGACTATTTGGGTTACTTAGATAAGATCATTAATCTCACTATTCTAGTTATAGAGAGAGTTTTCCTTTTACAAGTGTCTTAAGGATTTGAATTCCTTACATGACACCTTATTCTTTTGAGAACGTGAAATATCTCTCTATATCTAGAATCATGGCAATAACAAGATAATTAGAGAAAGGATATGCCATGACATACTAGCAATAAATTAAAGCATGTAGATTACCATAGAATGGAAATGATGAATGTGCAATCTACCATATGAGAGAAAATTCTTCAAAGAATGGTAATATCAAAAGACATTTGAGGCGTTTCAATTTTTCTATGTGACTACATAAGACACATAAGAAATGATATTCTAAAATACTTGCACTTAAAGCATAGAAGTTACCATCCTTTGACTTTCCTCCATGTTGTAGGCCTTGATTTTTGCACATGATATCTCTTCACTTCCTACAACATATAATATCTTCCTCGAGATGATAAGAGTTTAAGACATAGCAATTTGAAAAATAACCTTGGGTCAATCATGTATGTAGATCATTGACGATTGATAGCTTGAGTGGACTCTCTCAAGCACACCAAGGCTTCATATCATCTCCTTCCCCTACAAAGCTTGTCAAGCATATTTTGGTACCCATCGCTTGATGGGTCCATTACGGTTAGTCAACAAAGGTCTAGGAACCCAAAAGTCCTTTGTGTTAGCATTAGGTAAACTCATTACCTTTCTAGCACAAGTTGCAATTTTGGGTTGCCTAGTTACATGAGAAGTAATTGACAAGCTAGGAGTGGAAGATTTACCTATGGGACAATCCTTGCATTGATGTCCCTTCTTACGGCATGTGTAGCAAAGACGTTTTTCAAGATTTGATGTTTTCTTCTTTCCTTGTTTGTTGCCTGCTACATGGTTAGTAAAAACTTTCTTTTCTAAC
Source organism: Zea luxurians (assembly GCA_029449295.1). Lineage (NCBI taxonomy): Eukaryota > Viridiplantae > Streptophyta > Magnoliopsida > Poales > Poaceae > Zea > Zea luxurians. The sequence goes on along the minus strand of JAOPSE010000009.1, from coordinate 3,753,630 downwards.
CCTATGCCTTTTTGTTTTAAATGAGGACAAGATCTAAGCAAGTGTCCCTTCTTGGAACATTTAAAACAAAGTCTATCATCCTTGTTAATAATCAAGCCATTTTTAATGTAGGGACATGACCTAATCAAGTGCCCCTCTTCAAAGCATTCACTACACCTCTTAATGTGAAGTGTGGCTTGATCATTACCTTGGATGTTACCTTTTGTGGAGGCATGGTTGAGGCTTTTGGAGGAGGTGTTGAATTTCATCTTTTGTTTCTTCCTCTTGGTAATCCTCAAATCCTTGACATTTTCTTTAAGGGATGTAGTGCATGCCACGGTTGTTCCCGTCTCAAGCTTCTTCACCATGTGACCACGGTTATCTTGAGAAGGTTGGGTAATGCATTTCCCTTTTAGTTGTGTCAAGCTCATCTTTAGCCTCTCATTTTCCTTTTTGAGCTTTTGATATGAATCATCACTTGTTCCTGCAAATTCTAGCTCAAAGGAAGATTTGCTTGTCGACAAACAACAAGCATTAGCACATGGTAATATAGTATCAATATGAACACATGTGCAAGAGTGAGGTTGTTGGAATTTTAAGTTTTCTATCACAACCTCATGAGTAATGTCTAACATGATATGATCATCCATAAGATTTTCATAAGAACATAGAAGCATATCATGTTTTTCTAGAAAAGCTAGATTTTCAATTTTTAGCTTTTCTAATTGGTCCTTAAGCAAGGTATTTCTATTCACTAATTGAGCGATACAATGTAAAGCTTTATCTTGCTCAATTGAAATAGTCTCATACCTTTGGACCAAATCAACATGAGAGCACTTTAGCTCCTCATGTTCTTTAGTCAACTCGTCAAGGCATAGCATTTTTATGGAGAGGACATCTTCTAGCCTTTGACGAGCTTCGCTTTGCTCTCTAGCTCTTTCTAGAAGTTTGAGCATGACCGCCTTATCTTCTTGGCTTAGGCGAGCGTAGAGTTGCAAGAAGCTTCTTTCTTCCTCCTCATCCTCATTTGTCCATCCGCTATCATTTTCATTAGCCACACAACATATGTGGGAATCGAAATGGGAAGACAAACCTTTTGGAGAGGTGGATTCATCGTTTGGTCTCCACCGTTCATTTTCTTCTTCTTCCTTGCAAGGGTTAGTATCACAAATACCAAAGGAAGTAGAAGCACAAAATGAACTATCATGTTTGGACTTATTAAATTTGCTTTTAATTCTAGTCCAAATATCATGCATATCACAAATGGGTTTGTCATATTTTATTATGAAGGCATGATAATCTTCTTTGCTAAGGGATTTACTTAAGATGTCATAAGCTAGATAGTTTAAGCGTATACATCTTAAATCTTCTTCGGAGGCATTTTCCCTAGCATAGTTAGGAGGAATAATACTCTTGACCAAAATTTGTTCTAATTGTGGATCTACCGCTTTAAAGGCATTTATCACTCTAGTAGACCATGAATCATAATTAGAACAATCGGAAAGTAATATCTCAAGAGTTACCTCCTTGTTCTCCTGGGTCTTCTTGTTCTTTTGGGATCTTTTACGAGCCATCACTTCGAGTTGTTAGACTCAAGATGAAGTGCCTAGCTCTGATACCAATTGAAAGTCGCCTAGAGGGGGGGGTGAATAGGCGAAACCTGAAAATTAAAACTTTATCCCCCAACTAGATCCCTTGATTAGTGGTTAGAACAAGATATACAAATATCGGAGAATAGAAATTAAGTTCTTGCTTGAAAGGAGTATTGCTAAGTAATGCGGAAGTGATAAATCAATACAACTAGTAAGTTATAGAATAACAAAGCAAGAAGCTTTAGATGAGAAGAGCACTAGGACAAGTTCTTTCTTGCAACGTGTTGCTTCACTAAATGGGAATTTATCTTGAAGCAACACCAAATGATATTAGTAAATAAAGGTGCAAGAAAACTTAGAGCAAGGGAAAACGAACAAATCACAAGCAATAAACACAATGGACACGGGTGATTTGTTTTACCGAGGTTCGGCCCTCGAAGGCCTAGTCCCCGTTGAGGAGTCCACTTAAGGACGGGTCTTTTTCAACCCTTTCCCTCTCTCCCCCGATCACACAAGGATCGGAGAGCTCTTCTTCTTCTCAAGGATCACTCTCGATCCCACAAGGACCACCACAATCTTTGGTGTCTCTTGCTAGCTTTTACAAGCCTCCAAAACTTTGGAGGAAGTTCAATGGGAGTCAAAACTCCACGCGCAAATGAACACAAAGATGAAGCACACACTATCTCTCGATGAATCTCACAAGGCACTAGTGCTAAACTCAAATGAGTAGCTCTCTTTTGCTTGCTCTCTCTTTTGTGGCACTTGTGTTGGTTGTAGTGGTCTAAATCTTGTGTATAGGATGGATCAATGAATATATGTGGTTGGGAGGGCTTGAGTGTGTCAACTAGATGACTTGGAATGTTGCTTGGGCTCCCACACTTTGAAGTGGCCGGTTGGGGTGGTATTTATAGCCACCAAACAAAAACTAGCCGTTGGTGAAGGCTGTCTGTCGTATGGTGCACCGGACAGTCCGGTGCACACCGGACATGTCCGGTGTGACAGCCACGTCACCAAATAGCCGTTGGGGTTGGAGCTGGTCGACCGTTGGAGGCTTTGTCCTCATGTGGCACCGGACAGTCCGGTGCACACCGGACAGTCCGGTGCCTCTCTGATCCTCTGCTCTGACTCTGCCGCGTGTACTTTTATTATCAGAGTCGACCGTTGGCGCCGAAGTAGCCGTTGCCCCGCTGGTACACCGGACAGTCCGGTGCACACCGGACAGTCCGGTGAATTTTAGCGGAGCGGCTGCCGCGCGAACCCGAGGCTGGCGAGTTCCGGAGACCGCGCTTCCTTGGAGCACCGGACATGTCCGGTGCACACCGGACAGTCCGGTGAATTATAGCGCGCCGGCATCCGAGAAATCCCGAGGGCGAAGAGTTTGAGTTGAAGTCCTCTGGTCGCACCGGACACTGTCCGGTGCACACCGGACAGTCCGGTGCCTCCAGCCAGAGGTGCCCTCGGTTGCCTTGTTGCTCCTTTGTTGAATCCAACACTTGTCTTTTTATTGGCTGAGTGTGAACCTTTTGCACCTGTATAACTTGTGCACTAGAGCAAACTAGTTAGTCCAACATTTGTGTTGGGCAATTCAACCACCAAAATTATTTAGGAACTAGGTGTAAGCCTAATTCCCTTTCAGCGCCGATTCGACGAAGAAAAGCGTAGAGCCATAGGCGAGGAGATCCACAAGCTACTGGCGGCAGGGTTCATCAAAGAGGTATTCCATCCCGAATGGCTTGCCAACCCTGTGCTTGTGAGAAAGAAAGGGGGGAAATGGCGGATGTGTGTAGACTACACTGGTCTAAACAAAGCATGTCCGAAAGTTCCCTACCCTCTGCCTCGCATCGACCAGATCGTGGATTCCACTGCTGGGTGCGAAACCCTGTCTTTCCTCGATGCCTACTCAGGGTATCACCAGATCAGGATGAAGGAGTCCGACCAGCTCGCAACTTCATTCATCACACCCTTCAGCATGTACTGCTATGTTACAATGTCGTTTGGTTTGAGGAATGTGGGGGCAACGTACCAGCGATGCATGAACCATGTGTTTGGCGAACACATCGGCCGAACGGTCGAGGCCTACGTCGATGACATTGTAGTCAAGACGAGGAAGGCCTCCGACCTCCTTTCCGACCTTGAAGCGACATTCCGATGTCTCAAGGCGAAAGGCGTGAAGCTTAATCCCGAAAAGTGTGTCTTCGGGGTCCCCCGAGGCATGCTCTTGGGGTTCATCGTCTTCGAGCGGGGCATCGAAGCCAACCCGGAGAAGATCGCAGCCATCACCAGCATGGGGCCAATTAAGGACCTGAAAGGCGTACAGAGGGTCATGGGATGTCTCGCGGCTCTGAACCGCTTCATCTCGTGCCTCGGCGAAAGAGGTCTACCTCTGTACCGCCTCTTAAGGAAGGTCGAGTGCTTCGTTTGGACTCCCAAGGCCGAGGAAGCCCTCGGGAACCTGAAGGCGCTCCTCACGAACGCGCCCATCTTGGTGCCCCCCGCTGCCGGATAAGCCCTCTTGATCTACGTCGCCGCGACCACCCAGGTGGTTAGTGCCGCGATCGTGGTTGAGAGACGAGAAGAAGGGCATGCATTGCCCGTCCAGAGGCCAGTCTACTTCATCAGTGAGGTACTGTCCGAGACCAAGATCCGCTACCCACAAATCCAGAAGCTGCTGTACACGGTGATCCTGACACGGCAGAAGTTACGACACTACTTCGAGTCTCATCCGGTGACTGTGGTGTCATCCTTCCCCCTGGGAGAGATCATCCAGTCCCAAGAGGCCTCAAGTAGAATTGCAAAGTGAGCGGTGGAGATCATGGGCAAGACGATCTCGTTCGCCCCTCGGAAGGCCATCAAGTCCCAGGTCTTGGCGGATTTCGTGGCTGAATGGGCCGACACCCAGCTCCCGACGGCTCCGATCCAACCGGAGCTCTGGACCATGTTTTTCGATGGGTCACTGATGAAGACGGGGGCCGGCGCAGGCCTCCTCTTCGTCTCGCCCCTCGGAAAGCACCTACGCTACGTGCTACGCCTCCACTTCCCGGTGTCCAACAATGTGGCAGAGTACGAGGCTCTGGTAAACGGGTTGCGAATCACCATCGAGCTAGGGGTCCAACGCCTCGACGCTCGTGGTGACTCGCAGCTTGTCATCGACCAAGTCATGAAGAACTCCCACTGCCGTGACCCGAAGATGGAAGCCTACTACGATGAGGTTCGGCGCCTAGAAGACAAGTTCTACGGGCTCGAGCTCAACCACATCGCCCGACGCTACAACGAGACTGCGGACGAGCTGGCTAAAATAGCCTCGGGACGAACAACAGTTCCCCCGGACGTATTCTCCCGAGACCTGCATCAACCCTCCGTCAAGACCGAGGACACGCCCGAGCCCGAGGCACCTTCGGCTCCGCCCGAGGCACCTTCGGCTGAGTCCGAGGTATCCTCGGCTCAGTACGAGGTACCCTCGGCCCAGTCCGAGGTACCCTTGGCTCAGCCCGAGGTACCCTCGGCCCCCGAGGGTGAGGCACTACGCGTCGAGGGGGAACCGAGCGAGGTCACGCCTAATCAAAGCTGGCAGACCCCGTACCTGCAATATCTCCACCGAGGGGAGCTGCCCCTCGACCAAGCCGAAGCTCGGCGGTTGGCGCGGCGTGCCAAGTCTTTCGTCTTGCTGGGAGATGGGAAGGAGCTCTATCACCACAGCCCCTCAAGCATCCTCCAGCGATGCATTTCCATCACCGAAGGCCAGCAGCTCTTGCAAGAGATACACTCGGGGGCTTGCGGCCATCACGCAGCACCTCGAACCCTCGTTGGAAACGCCTTCCGACAAGGATTCTACTGGCCGACGGTGGTGGCCGACGCCACTAGAATCGTCCGCACCTGCAAAGGGTGTCAATTCTACGCAAGGCAGACCCACCTGCCCGCTCAGGCTCTACAAACCATACCCATCACCTGGCCGTTTGCCGTGTGGGGTCTGGACCTCGTTGGCCCCTTGCAGAAGGCACCCGGGGGCTACACGCACCTGTTGGTCGCCATCGACAAATTCTCCAAGTGGATCGAGGTCCGACCCCTAAACAGCATCAGGTCCGAACAGGCAGTGGCGTTCTTCACCAACATCATCCATCGCTTTGGGGTTCCGAACTCCATCATCACCGACAACGGCACCCAGTTCACCGGCAGAAAGTTCCTGTACTTCTGCGAGGATCACCACATCCGGGTGGACTGGGCTGCCGTGGCTCACCCCATGACGAATGGGCAAGTGGAGCGGGCTAACGGCATGATCCTGCAAGGACTCAAGCCTCGGATCTACAACGACCTCAACAAGTTCGGCAAGCGATGGATGAAGGAACTCCCCTCGGTGGTCTGGAGCCTAAGAACAACGCCGAGCCGGGCCATGGGCTTCACACCGTTCTTTCTAGTCTATGGGGCCGAGGCCATCTTGCCCACAGACTTGGAATACGGTTCCCCGAGGGCGAGGGCCTACACCGACCAAAGCAACTGAGCCAACCGAGAAGACTCACTGGACCAGCTGGAGGAGGCTCAGGATGTGGCCTTACTACTCTCGGCGCGGTACCAGCAGTCCCTGCGACGCTACCATGCCCGAGGGGTTAGGTCCCGAGACCTCCAGGTGGGCGACCTGGTGCTTCGGCTGCGACAAGACGCCCGAGGGCGGCACAAACTCACGCCTCCCTAGGAAGGGCCGTTCGTCATCGCCAAGGTCCTGAAGCCCGGGACGTACAAGCTGGCCAACAGCCAAGGCGAGGTCTACAGCAACGCTTGGAACATCCAACAGCTACATCGCTTCTACCCTTAAGATGCTTTCAAGTTGCTCGTATAACTCGTTCACACACCAAGTCTGGTCGTCAAGAAGGGTCAGCCTTGCCTCGGCAAAGCCCGACCCTCCCTCGGAGGCTAGAAGGGGGCAACCCCCTCTGCGTCAAAATTTTCCTCGAAAAAAGAAAAAAATCTTTTCTGCCAGAATGCTTTTTGTGCTCTTCGACTACTTCAGAAGTGGATCCTGAAAACGACGGAGTACACGTAAGCAGCCAAGGCTGACCGAGCCGAGGGACTCCTACGCCTCCGGGATACGGATACCTCACTCATCACCTTCTGCGATAAGTAACTCACGCTCGGATAAGTGACTCCGTGAACCGAACAAGTCTTCATGCTCGAGAGCTCCTCTGCCGAAATGATTTTTGGGGCCTTCTCGACTGCGTCGGTAACAGAACCCTATGGACGAGTAAGAGCGCGCATAAGCGGCAAGGCTGACCGAGCCGAGGGATTCCTACGCCTCCGGGAAATGGATACCTCACTCATAACCTTCAGTGAAAAGCAACTCTCGCCCGCACAGACAATTCTTTTACCGACATATGAGTCTGGATACTCGAAACAAGAGGAAAAGAAACGCAGCTTTACAACACAACGACGGTGTGTTTAAGCCTCGGCGGCCGCAGAAAACATACACACACTACAAGACAACCTGATCCTGCAGGCTCGGACGTCGACAGTCGAAGGGGGCAGCAGCACCCTCGGCATCAACTACACCTTCGGCGGGGTCTGACCTAGCCTCGGACGGCGACGCGGTCGGAGGGCCCCCACTCTGAAGGACGACATCAGCACCACACTCGGGCCATCGCCACCAGGGTCTTCTTCAAGAATCCGGCCCGAGCAGGCGGCTCGGCCGGCCACCCCGAGGCCTCGGCCAGCTGTCCCCCAAAGACATCAGCTCGGCTTGTGGCCTCGGCAGCTCAACTCCGGCGTCGGTTCCGCCAGTGGACGACCCGGCCAGGCTCTGGCCAACTACACCTCCTTTTCGAAGCCAACTCTGCTTCTGTCCGTGCTGACACCGCTACCTCCGGCTTCGGCTCATCGAAGGGCGGCCGAGGGGTTCCTTTAACTAAGCAAGAGGGGCCTCGGACGGCAAGGCCGAACGAGTCGAGGGACTCCTACTCCTCCGGGATACGGATACCTCACTCGTCACCTTTGCACGAGGCAACTCACGCTCGGTGAAGCGGTTCAGATAATCGACAAGGCGAGTCTTAGTGCTCGAAATGAAGAAAAAACACGGCTCCGTGCCGAAAATACACACACGTTCAGGCCTCGACAGCCTCATTGAACAAGACACTGGCATTCAAGGTGCCATTACAAACGGAACTCCGGTTCCGTCCCCACGGCAGCAGCGATGGCCCAGGGCAGAAGCCGCTGCAACCTTGCCCTCGCCCGCGCCGACGCTCGAGGGGCGAGGACAAGTACAAAGAGCCGGAGGCCCGGAGCATGGATGGTGGCAGGGATCCCGTCGGCGACAGGGACTTCTCGGGCCGCATCCACCTCGGCACCTTCGAGTGGAGCATCAGCCCATCGGCAGATCCCCACTCGGATCCTCCCGGACGAGCGGAGCACCGACCTCTGCGCGGAGGCCCCGTACCATTGCAAAGGCAAGACAGCCCCAGAACACGAACGCTGCTCTAGCGGCACGCGATGTCTTGGGCGGTCCACCCGTGCGCACGGCGCGACAACCGCCCTCACGGCGGGAGGAGGCACCGCGAGCCAAGCCGGCGAGCCCAACGTGTTGGGGCTGGCGACACCCGCCGTCGACCGGCCCCGCGTTGTCGAAGTCCGCCCCGCTCGCAGGGCCAGTGAGCGCCCTCTCCCTTGGATGCTGAAGGGGAGGCTGACTCACGAACCCGCGCGGGACGTAGAGCTCCGGCTCAGCCCGGCCTCCGCTCCAGCAAGGATGATGAACATCCTTGCAGCTGAGGGCGGAGCCAAGATCGCAGCCCAGCTTGCCTCTCCCTGTCCAGAAGCTGGAGGTCACCGTCTTGGGTGAACACCGGCGAGGGGATGCAGTCGGGCTGCCTGATGAAAATCCTTGAAGCCGAACGATGGCTGAAAGGTACCAACTTCCACGAAGTTGCGTTCCTCCGACGACAAGACGGAAGGATTCCGGGAATCCCCCACCCGGGGGCTCGGAAGGTGGGAAGACACGATGCATGAGGGGAGCGCGAAGACATGGTTGCCCTCCAAGGGGGTCGCCCCCCTTTTAAAGGCGACTCTCCCCACTTGCGCCCTCAACCGTTGTGGGTTGAGTCTTCTCCGACACGCTCCAAGATTCCCCCCCCCCACAGCGTGGGGGTTGGGTCCCACACGTCATGCAAGCCGGTCCATGGGAGAAGAAGCCAAACCGCCACGCACGCGCGGCGCATGCAACCGCCCAACGGTTACAAGCAGTTCTCCACTTTCGCCCAGACCAGCGGGCGAAAGGGCAAACAGCCATGCAGGCGGCATGCAACCGTGCCAAGTGGGCGCGCCCCTTCGACTTCAACGGGCCTAGCATGGAGGTCCAGGCCCACGCGTCATGCAACCGGCACGCTGGTTGCTACGTGTGAGCAACTGCACCACCACTCATGCCACTGCCGCACCTCCTCGACTATGGAGTCAATACCGCGACTCGAGGCAACCTTGCAGTGCCAGCCGAGCGCGACGGTCAAATGCAGTCAAATTTGGGCCGGCAGTGATGGCGGTGACAGGCGGGCAGAAGTAGCGGTCACATCGTCAGCCAAGCTCACGTCCCATCCAGGGGCAGCGGGGGAGCCCTCTCTCACGGCGTGAAGACGGCGTGCCCGTGATCCGTTCCTCGAACGGCTCGCGCACACGCAACGGCCACCCCGCGAACCGCTCGCCCCGTCGCATTAACTCCACGGCGGGACAGGCGGCGCCTCAGGCAGGAGAAGCAAGCGACGCTTCGCCTTCGCCATAATGACCGCGTCAAAAAAGGTACGCCGCGTCATTCTATTTTGTGTCCTTTTCCTTTTCCTCTTTCTCTCTCTTACAACAGGGACCGGGAAAGGGGGATACCCCAAAAAGGACCCTTCTCCGTGAAGGAAACAGGCTCCGTGCCTCCCTACTAATCAGAGGTTCGAAGGCCGGCCCCTCGGAGGGGTTCAACGGCCGCCTCAGATCGATTGGGTTCTGCGCCCACTACTGGTCAGAGGTTCGATGGCCGGCCCCTCGAAGGGTTCAACGGCTGCCTCAGGCCACTCGGGCTCCGCGCCCACTACTGATCAGAGGTTCGTAGGCTGGCCCTCAAAGGGTTCACAGTCGCCTCAGACACAAAGCGAGGGATGACCATGGGTACGTTCGATACATAACCAAGGCTCGGGCTGCGCTCCCGAGGTACCCTAGGACATTTCCGAGACCAGCGGGAACGATCTTGTAACGGAATCCCATTAGAGGGAGGCATCGAGCCCTCGGACCCCGTCGACAGGGGACCGGGTCCGGCAGATCACCCGCAGGTACTTTTGGGCGCGCCTCTGGGCCTCTAGCCGACCCCTAACAAATGGGGCACGGACGTCCGCTCGGATTACCCGCCAGCAGCTCACCGGAAACACCATGTTCGGCGCCCTCCGAGGGCAACATGGCGCTTTCCCCCCTCCTCCTTGCGGAAAGGCGACGCAGGGGCGTATGTAAAAAAGTCGAGTCTGTCCCTGATCGTCCTCTCTTCCTGTGCAGAGGCTCGGGGGCTGCTCTCGCAAACCCGACTCCAGCCAAACCATTGACAGCGTCAACATACCAGCCCGAGAACTTGGGACCCGACCGTGCACTCGGGCTACGGCCTGCTCGCATGAGGGAACAACTAGACTAGCCGAAGTGTTGCGAAACGCACTAAGACCTCGAAGGAGTAAAACTACTCCTCCGAGGCCTCGGGGGCTACACCCGGTGGGTGCGCTCACGCGCACCCACCGGAAAAGAATGCAACCAAAAAAGGCTGGTCCCCTTGCAAAAAAGTGCGGCAAAAGCCTCCAAGCGAGTATTAGTACTCCCTTGGAGGCTCGGGGGCTAATGTCGGGGACCATAATTAGGGGTACCCTCAAGACCCCTAAATCTCAGCTGGTAACCCCCATCAGCATAAAGCTGCAAAGGCCTGATGGGTGCGATTAAGTCAAGGATCGGTCCATTCAAGGGACATGATCATGCCTCGCCCGAGCCTAGCCTCGGGCAAGGGAAGCCGACCCCGGAGAACCTACGTCTCGCCCGAGGACCCCCCCTCCAGCAACAGGCACACTATCGGCTCGCCCGAGGCCTAGTCTTCACCGAGAAGCAACCTTGGCCACATCGCCACGCCGACCGACCAAATCGCAGGGGCGTTTAATGCAAAGGTGGCCTGACACCTTTATCCTGACGCACACCCACCAGTCGACAGAGCCGAGGTGACAACGGTCACTTCGCCGCTCTACTGACCGGTCTGACAAGAGGACAGCGCCGCCTGCACCGCTCCGACTGCTGAGCCGCCCGACAGAGTGAGGCTGACAGTAGCCAAGGCAGGCCTCGGGCGTCATAGGAAACTCCGCCTCGCCCGACCCCAGGGCTCGGACTCGGGCTCAGCCCCGGAAGACGGCGAACTCCGCTCCGCCCGACCCAGGGCTCGGACTCGGGCTCAGCCCCGGAAGACGGCGAACTCCGCTCCGCCCGACCCAGGGCACAGACTCGGGCTCAGCCCCGGAAGACGGCGAACTCCGCTCCGCCCGACCCAGGGCACAGACTCGGGCTCAGCCTCGGAAGACGGCGAACTCCGCTCCGCCCGACCCAGGGCTTGGACTCGGGCTCAGCCCCAGAAGACGACGAACTCCGCTTCGCCCGACCCCAAGGCTCGGACTCAGCTCTGGCCTCAGCCGACGGACTCAGCCTCGCCCGACCTAGGGGCTCGGACTCGACCACGGCCATGGAAGACAGACTCGACCTCGACCTCGAAGGAGCCTCCACATCGCCCAACCTAGGGCGCGGACCGACCACGTCGACAGGAGGCGCCATCATTACCTTACCCCGAGCTAACTCAGGCTACGGGAAACAAGACCGGCGTCCCATCTGGCTCGCTCCGCCAGATAGGCAATGATGGCGTCCCGCACGCACTATGAGGACGGCGGCTCTCGGCCCCCTTACGGAAGCAAGAGGACGTCAGCAAGGACTCGACAGCCCCGACAGCTGTCCTTCCGCCAGGCTCCAGCGCTCCTCCGACGGCCACGACACCACACGAACCGGGTGCCAAAACCTCTCCGGCTGCCACAACAGCATGTACTTAGGGCGCTGGCTCTCCTCCGCTAGACACGTAGCACTCTGCTACACCCCCCATTGTACACCTGGATCCTCTCCTTACGCCTATAAAAGGAAGGACCAGGGCCCTCTTACAGAGGGTTGGCCCGCGCGGGGAAGGACGGGACGGCGCACGCGCAAGGCCGCCCGCTCCCACTCCCGCGTGGACGCTTGTATCCCCTACTGCAAGCGCACCCGACTCAGGCGCGGGGCTAACACAAAGGCCACGGGATCCGCTCTCTCACGTCTGCCTCCCTCCGGCTGCTTCCTTTCCCCCTTCGCGTTCCGCCTTGCGTCGACCCATCTGGGCTGGGGCACGCGGCGACAATTCACTCGTCGGTCCAGGGACCCCCCGGGTTTCGAAACACCGACACTCTTCTTCACTTGAAGAAGATCCACTTGATGACTCAATGTCAGTGAGCCAGTCACCAACAATATATGCCTTTCCATTTTTCTTCTTGTGGAACCTCTTTTGCTTCCCATCCTTCCTCTTGAAGAATTTCTTTTCCTTCTTTTCATCATCGCTGTCATCTTCTTTCTTGCCCTTGAACTTGTTCTTCTTGGGCTTGTTACATTGATGAGCAAGATGACCGAGCTCTCCACAGTTGTAGCAATCCATCTCAGAAATGGGCTTTTTTTGTTGGAAAAGAATTTCTTCTTTCTTGAATTAAATTTGATGCCTTCTCTATTGAGCTTCTTCAACATCTTGGTGGTCTTCCTTACCATCAAGGCAATGTTAGCATCAAGGTCATCATCACTTGAGGATTCTTCCTCAACTTGTATTTTAGCTTTTCCTTTTCTTTCTTGATTTGCTTTGAGAGCCAAATCCTTTCTTTTGGAAGATGACTCGTCTTTGTCGTTGATGTGCACGTACATCTCATGAGCATTGATCTTTCCTAATATTTGTGTAGGTGTGGTAACTGAAAGATCCATTTGATGTAGCACAGTGACAATGTGTCCATATTTGTCTATTGGAAGGACACTAAGAATCTTCCTCACAACATCCGGTTGTGAGATTTGAGTAAGCCCCAATCCATTTACTTCCTCTACAAGAATATTGAGACGTGAGTACATAGCATTGGCATTTTCATTTGCAAGCATTTCAAAAGAATTTAACTTTCTCATAGCAATGTGATATCTCTCCTCACGCTCACTTCTAGTTCCTTCATGTAGAGCACAAATATCCATCCACAAATCATGAGCATTTTTATGATTTCTTACTCTATTGAACACATCTTTGCAAAGGCCTCTAAAAAGGGTGTTTTTGGCCTTGGCATTCCATTTTTCATAATTAAACTCATCACCTACAAGATTAGTGCGATCTCTAGGTTCGGGGAATCCTTGTGTGGCGGCTTTATAGACACCAATGTCTATAGCCTCTAAATATGCTTCCATACGAATTTTCCAATAAGGAAAATCGTCACCATCAAAAACGGGAGGAGGTCCATCCCCACCGGACATCGTAACTCTTAGCGGTTAAGCTAATCTAAGAGCAACAAGGCTTTGATACCAATTGAAAGGATCATGATGCCCAAGAGGGAGGGTGAATTGGGCTTTTCTAAAAATCAACACTAATTAAAACCTAAGCAAGAGCTAAACAAGAGCCCAACTTCACCCCAACAACTATCACTAAGATAATAATACTAGAAATACAATAGTGCTAAGACAATACTTCAAATACTTGCTAAACAAATACACAATGTAAAGTGCTTAAATTAAGTGCGGAATGTAAAGCAAGGTTTAGAAGACTCTTCCAATTTTTCCCGAGGTATCGAAGAGTTGGCACTCTCCACTAGTCCTCGTTGGAGCACCCGCACAAGGGTATCGCTCCCCCTTGGTCCTCGCAAGAACCAAGTTCTCACTACGAGATGATCCTTTGCCACTCCGGCGCGGTGGATCCCTCGAGACCGCTTACAAACTTGAGTCGGGTCACCAACAAGATCTTCACGGTGATCACCGAGCTCCCAACGCCACCAAGCCATCTAGGTGATGCCGATCACCAAGAGTAACAAACCATAGACTTTCGCTTGACCAAGAGAAGCCTAATGCAAGTGGTGTGTGCTCTAGGTGGCTCTTGCTAGCGCTAATGAGGAACAAATACAGGATTAAGATTCTCTAATCTCCTCACTAGGCTTTTGGTGCTTGCAATGATCTAGCAATGTGCTGGAATAAATGTGGGGTGCAAGACATTGAATATGGTAGGTGGAGGGGGTATAAATAGCCCTCACCCACCAACTAGCCGTTACAGGCATTTTACTGCGCACGGGCGCACCGGACAGTCCGGTGCGCCACCGATGCGCCACCGGTGCGCCAACGGTCGTTTCCAACGGCTAGTTCTGACAGTTAGCCGTTGGACTCATGGCACACCGGACAGTGAACAGTCACTGTCCGGTGCACTGTCAGGTGCGCCACTATAATTCACTTCTGAAATAGGCGCGCTCGGGTTTTGCTGCCCGGGGAGGCCTTCCCCTGGGCCAGCCTGGCCCACCTGGCAGATGGTGCACCAGACAGTCCGGTGCACACCGGACAGTCCGGTGCCCCAGGGCCAGAAACCCTATCTCTTGTTTTTCAGCTGATTTTCAAATCGGTTTTCGTTCTAACTTGTGAGTGAGTTCTAGAGTGACACCTAGCACTGTATGTGAGTGTGATTGTGCACCAACACTACACTAGAACTCTCTTGGTCAAACTACTCATCGACAACCCCTCTTTATAGTACGGCTAAAAGAGAATAAAAGACCTAACTAAATTATGAGTGTCCACATCTCCTTGACACTCGGACTCCGTAGTCCTTCACCTTTTGTTTCATCGTTTTAGCCGTCGCTTCGAGTTCTTATCTTTGGGATTGTTTTCACCGTTGAAGTACTTCTACCTGTAATGCGACCTAACTTACCATTTGTCTCTGCAAAACACACGTTAGTCACATATAACATTATGTTGTCATTAATCACTAAAACCAACCAGGGGCCTAGATGCTTTCACATCTGTCTGAAAGCCTTTGCAAATATGATGTCCGCTGCACTGCCTATGTCAACCAGAACATTGTGGACCAGAAATCCCTTGATGACGCAAGATATAACCATAGCATCATTGTGAGGGTAATCTTTGAGCTGAAGGTCCTCCTAGGAGAAGGTGATTGGAATGTGTGACCACTTGGACTTGATGAAGGGTCCTTGCACCCCAACATGCTGCACTCTTCTCTGTGCTTCCTTCTTCTGCTTCTTGTTAGCCGGCTCTGAACTTGAACCACCTGTGATTGGGAGCACCAGCTTCATGACCGAAGGTGCTACAGCTTGGTTGTTGAACAAAGCCATCATCTCAACAGTGGATGTGAGTTCACCGGAGGTGGGCGCCAATGTTGGGGACTTGTTCTCAAATGCTATGAATTAAGAACAAGGCAACACAAATGTTAATGGTTATAGACCTTTGTCCTTCGAAGCATTATCTCCCTTGAGGATATAATGATCTTCAGGCGAAGGTCATGAAGGACATACCTTCATCGTTGTTGGGGACTTGTTCTCAAATACTAAGAGTTAAGAACAAGGCAACATAAAAAGTGTTAAGCGTTAAAGCCCTTCGTCCTAGGAAACAATGAGTTTCGGACGAAGGTTACAAGGGACATACCTTCGTAAATATAACAAGCAATGACGAAGGATTCATATAAAGCATGAAATGTAAACATCATCATAGAATCATTTCTATTTTATTAACATGGTGAAATAGAAATGATTACAAACTGCAAATGTACCTTCAGTCTTGAGAGAAGGTAAAAGTACAAGCGTGACGCAAAAGCATATGCCAAGTCAGCGTGAACAGTACGGGAGTACTGTTCATCTATTTATAGACGCGGGACGCAGCCCACGTAAAATTACATCCATGTCCATTACATTTGTTAATGACTTATGGAAATCTGTCAAGGCCCACGTAGTCTTTTCATCTTTAAGTCGGTTCCCCTTTCCGCTATCGCGACGAAGCTTCCTTGCACACAGCTTCGGCTGTGCACCATCCTTCGTAGAGCTTGGTAATCAGCTCGTCCTTCGTCTGGTTCAGGCTTCGTCCTGACCGTGCTTTATGTTCATAATTCTGAGTCCGAAGATACCTGTTCACATAGTCCACTTGGAAAACATTGTCAAATCATGTTTTTGAGGACCTTCGGAGGACGAAGGCCCCCAACAGTAGCCCCTCGCAATATTAATTTGTTAATAATAAATTCAGATTGCGATATGGACGAAGGCCTTGAGCCGAAGGTCCGAAAAAACACCTTCCCTTTGCTAGAATAGCAACATTCACTGACAGGCGGGGTCTTTCAATTTTCAACGCCCTGGGCGTATAAATAAGATCACACCGCGAACTCATTTGGTACGCACACTTGCCATCTGCTTCGGTCCACTAAATTTTTAGCTCTTGTGCATTAAGATTGGTGACCTTTTTGATTTCGAAGCTTCGGCCCTGAAAGCAGTTTTTTAGCGTTTCCGAAGATGTCTGAAGGTAAGAAGATCCCTGCTGAGACGAAGCTGAGTCTCGAGGAAGAGAAGAATTTGGGGTTCCTGATAGCGATGGCGGAGACCAATACAGAGAAAATCACCAAGGAGATTCTTGAAGGTTTGTCCGAAGATACTGGTGACAGCGACAGCTATGATGTAGAAAGTGGTGGGGAAGAGGCCGAAGATCGACCATGGCGGCCAAGTCACACGGTTTTCGGGAAGACCACTATCAAGCAGAGTCATATTGATAATATGAGGGGGAGGTATTTTCGAGATATATCTATTGTGAGGGCTGATGCTGGAGAAAAGACTTCTCCCACCCCAGAAGAAGATGAAGTCGTAATCTTCCGAAGCTTTCTCAAGGCTGGGCTTCGATTCCCCTTGAGCAACTTTGTTGTTGAAGTCCTGAAAACATTTCAAGTCTACCTTCATCAAATTACCCCCGAAGCCATCATAAGAATGGGGGTGTTTGTCTGGGCTGTGAGAAGCCAAGGTTTGGAACCAAACGCTAAAAGTTTCTGCAATATTCATGAGTTATTATACGAGACGAAGCCCTGGGGAAAAGAACAATACCACAACAATTTTGGGTGTTATAGCTTCGGTGCCCGCTCCGGGTCAAGCTGCCCTGTGCCGACCTTTCGGAAGAGGTGGCCCGGAGCCTAGATGACAGAGTGGTTCTATGTGAAGAATGACTTAACAGCGCAAGAAAATGTTAAAAATATCATTATGCGCCCCATCTGGCAACGCTTCGGACTTCGAAGGCCGAAGGTTGAAATGGACGAAGCAGCCGAGGAATGCCAAAGAGCCTTCGGCGTAATCTGCTCTTTCATTGGGACAAGGGACTTGGTCCAAGAGCACATTGCCTTCAGGGTATGGCCACTTACAGAAAAGTGGGAAATGCCGAAGGAGACCATTAAAGAGTCCGACGAAGGCGGATTGGTCAGACTGAAATACACATTCAAATATGCAGATAAATTTGTTGAACCTGATGATGACTGGTTGAAAAGCATTGAAACATTAAGTGACGAACTGCTTGGGGCATACTCGAAGGCTGAAAATACTGCGCTATCAGCAGCCTTCGGAGGCCGAAAGAAGAAAAGGCTCAACCGTGTGTTTGACGCAGTCGGGTTTATCTACCCTGACTATCATTATCCGGTATTGGGTCGCAAAAGGAAAAATGCTTCTCCTGCGACAGAAGCTACCACAAGTGCCACTAGTGAGCCAGCGCCTCAAAGGAAAAAGATGAAGGTGCTCACCCATCGGACACGCTTTATTGAGCCGGCCACAGTGCCAGAATTTATTGGTGAAATTTCTTTGGCCTCTGAAGCTACAGAACCAGCTCCAGTGCCGAAGACAGTAGAGAAAACTGAAGCGCCTTCAACAGTAGAAAAACCGAAGACTGAAGGGCCAAAAACATCAGAAATTTTAAGTCCTTCAGCAAATGTCGACACAACAAAAAATCAAAAGGGCCCATCGGTGACCCCAAGAAGAAAAAGAATGGTGAACGTATTGGATGTCTTGGAAACGATTAAGTCTTCAACCACAAAGGAGTCTGTTGAACTCGCTGAAGCATCTACTGAAGCTTCGAAACAACAAGCTGAAGCTGAAGCTGGGCCTTCAGAACCCACCAAGGAACAATCCGAGAAAATACCAGAACCAGTCTTGGTTAAAGAAATTGATACTGCCGCCCCCGAAGCTCCCTCCAGCATACACGATTACATCGTGCGACATGCTTCGGGGAAGAAACTGTCTGAAGAAGAAATCTATGAAGCGAATCACTATGCTAGAGAGTTGAAGTATCCGAAGGGGGCAGTAGTATTCAATGGGACACACGAAGATGATTTCCTGTACTGTCTCCCAGACAATAAGGAATTATCCGTATGCCGGGAAATGGCTAGAAGCATGGGGTTCCCGAAACTCGAAGCTGGATTATGCGCCATGACGAAAGAGGATCTCGCAGACAGTCTTGCATATAATAGCCTAAAGGTATGGAAATTAAGCGTTTGAAAAAACTTTTTAATGCGTAATTCATTCCTTTATTCTTATATGGATTCTTTTTCATATAGGGCTTGATTCTGAGCAACGCATTAAGAGCCCAAAAAAGCGCCGAAGATGAAAGCTATGACATTGCGTTTAACAATTTACGCTCCGAAGTTATCAAACTGAGAAACGAAGCTCTGGAAAAGGATAAAATTCTGCTTACACTAGTAGATAAAGTAAAGAAGGACGAAGCTGCTTCAAAAGCCCAGGCCGAAGCCCAAAAACGTGAAATTAAAGATCTTCAGAAACAGCTAGCTAGAGCCAAAGAGGAACGTGTGCTTGAGGAAACGAAACGAGAACTTAGTGATCATATGGTCAATAAATTGGAGTTAAGTGTTAAAGAGCTTCGTGCATCTCAGAGAAAATGTTATGTTAGATCTGTAGAATGCGTGAAAAAGATAAAATCCAGCTTCGCCAGCGTTGGCGCCTTTTCTAGTGAAGAGGACTTTTCAAGAGGCAATCCCGAAGGTCCACTGGACTGGATTAGTCACGAAGCAGAAGCCTTCGAAGAAATCCTGAGCAGCCGCGGTGATATCTGCGCTTTTTCAGGCGCCAGGGGAGTTGCTGCTGTTTTGGAGAAGAAAGGTTGTGAACATATAAAATCCTTAGCTCAGTCCGAAGCTGCCCTGTCCCCTGAAGACATCAAAGATCCCTCAACCGAAGCAAGCATGGTTGGCGGTAAATTCTTCACTGATATCTGGGATAATGGCGGCCGAGAAATGGCGCAAGAAATAATTCAAAGAAGCGAAAAAGGCATCCATGATGCTAGGAAAGTGGCAGAAGCTGCCGAAAAAAGTCCAGAGCCCGAAAGGCAATTAGGTATTAATTAGTCGTTCTTATTGTGTTGTAATTTTTATTTCAAACTTTGCTCACAGTTTGTAATAGTAATGAAGAAATGTTCTCTTCCCTCAGAAGCTGCTGGATCGACTGCCGACCCCCACACAAAAGGGGATGACGAAATTAAACAAATGGCCGAAGCTATCATGGACAAAGTTGTTGATCAACTTCTAAATGAAGCCGCCGAAGCAATATTAAGAGAAGACTAGATGCTATTTAGAAAAAACATTTAAAGTGTGATCTATGTAACATTTTATACATTTGAATGTAATATACAAGTCTCTTTTCATTATTCAATTCTTTACGATGCATGAAACTCTATATACATACCATTTTTGAGCCTTCGGCGAAAAAACACCTTCCCTTCTTTTCATGCTTCGTGAAGAAGACATTTTCCGTTAAAATTATTCTGATGAAACACGTTCATACTTCATGAAAACAGTCTCCGAAGCTATACAATTTCGATATTGCTCTGATGAAGCTCGTCCATGCTTCGTAAAAATATTCTCCGAAGCTGTATTCCGAAGATTATCATTGTATTCCCTCGTGACTTTACACAATTTTCACTTTCTCAAAGCGTCCTTTCGAAGGTTGATACTGTGTCCCCTTCTTTTGCCAAATGCAATATGATGTATGATGCTTATGTTATGCAAAATGATGTGATGATGTTATGTTATGCAAATGACATTTGTTCCGAAGATACACACAAAATATATTCGTAAGCTCTGCATTCCCTTAGGAACGTCTTTGGAGCTTCTTCGCCTTTTACTTAGACGGTATAAGCTCTGCATTCCCTTAGGAACGTCTTTGGAGCTTCTTCGCCTTTTACTTAGACGGTATAAGCTCTGCATTCCCTTAGGAACGTCTTTGGAGCTTCTTCGCCTTTTACTTAGGCGGTATCAGCGTTGACTTTTCGCTGTATGCTCTGCATTCCCTTAGGAACGTCTTTGGAGCAAAAAACTTACACTGCGCTCCCTTTGGAACGGCTTTTTGTAACTTCGGCAACTTACTCTGCGCTCCTTAGAACGACTTTTTGTTGCTTCGAAGGATTTTTAATAATCCGAAGACCCTCCTTGTTACCGCAAATTTTTAAGCTTCAGCAACTTAAGCCTGTAGAGAAGATAGGTTTTTCTGATAACCAACCACAAAACTATTATATGAAAACTGAAGTGTTCTTTATTACACCGAAAACAGAACTTAAACGGAAAAGACTGCTATCAAAGTAGGATATTTGTCAATAAATGTGCTTCGACTCCGGCACAGTACTGTTGACTGTACGGGCTTCAGATTGCTCTCTGAGGTCCCTTTGGTGCGGAACATATTGGCTCCCTTCTGGCTGCTGGCCTTGTCGCAGCGGAGGTGGAGGCGGGGGCTGTTGCCATGAAGCTTGAGGTTGACTTGCCGAAGCTACGGAAACTGCAGGGTGGTTGCCCACGTACTCCGGGATGTAAGGCTGATGGTACGAAGCAGTATGCATGACCTGCTTCGGCTGTCCCTGTTGCGCTGCAGCTTCTGCTAGCTCCTTTTGTTTCTGGATGGTAACATGGCACATCCTGGTGGTATGGCCCTTGTTCTCACCGCAGAATAAGCAAAATGTCCTCCTTGGTTGATCTCCAAATCTCCCGCCGAAGCCCCTGGCGCCTCTGCCTCTTGGAGCTGGTGGCCGAAAGAAAGTTTGCTGCTGCCCCGAAGCCTGTGAGGAGCACTGCGGCCTGTTCTGCTGACTCCCCTTGTCATCATTTTGAGTGGAGTTGTGAATGGACCTGACATGCCTCGGATAGAATCTTCCCCCGAAGCCCCTGGTCATCTCAGAAAATCTGAAGGCCTCCTCCCTTCTTTGGCGAAAGTCATTATCAGCACGAATGTACTCGTCCATCTTTTGGAGCAGCTTCTCCAAAGTCTGAGGAGGCTTCCTAGCAAAGTATTGGGCTGCAGGTCCAGGACGAAGTCCCTTGATCATGGCTTCGATGACAATTTCATTGGGCACCGTTGGAGCCTGCGCCCTCAGACGCAAGAACCTTCTGACATACGCCTGAAGGTATTCTTCATGGTCCTGAGTGCACTGGAACAAGGCTTGAGCAGTGACCGGCTTCGTCTGAAATCCTTGAAAGCTGGTTAACAACATGTCCTTCAGCTTCTGCCATGAGGTGATCGTTCCTGGTCGAAGGGAGGAGTACCAGGTCTGAGCAACATTCCTGACGGCCATGACGAAAGACTTCGCCATGACTGCAGCATTGCCCCCATACGAAGACACTGTTGCTTCGTAGCTCATCAAGAACTGCTTCGGGTCTGAGTGGCCGTCGAACATGGGAAGCTGGGGTGGCTTATAGGATGGAGGCCAAGGTGTAGCCTGCAGCTCAGCGGACAAAGGAGAAGCATCATCGAAAACAAAATTTCCCTGATGGAAATTGTCATACCAGTCATCTCCGTTGACGAAGCCCTCCTGATGAAGGTCTTTCTGCTGAGGCCTTCTGTTTTGCTCATCGTGAGTAAGATGGCGAACTTCCTCAGAGGCTTCGTCTATTTGCCGTTGCAACTCAACTAGCCGGGCCATCTTCTCCTTCTTCCTCTGCACCTGTTGATGTAGCATCTCCATATCCCTGATTTCTTGGTCTAGCTCTTCCTCCTGAAGCGTCGGGCTGACGGCCTTTCTCTTCTGGCTTCGAGCCTCCCGAAGAGAGAAGGTCTCTTGGTTGTGGTCCAGCGGTTGCAGTGCTGCAGCCCCAGCCGCTGAAGCTTTCTTCGGTGCCATAGCGAAGGTCTACAGCTTCCGAAGGTGTTCAAAAAACTCGAAGTGGAAGTAAGTTCACCGGAGGTGGGCGCCAATGTTGGGGACTTGTTCTCAAATACTAAGAGTTAAGAACAAGGCAACATAAAAAGTGTTAAGCGTTAAAGCCCTTCGTCCTAGGAAACAATGAGTTTCGGACGAAGGTTACAAGGGACATACCTTCGTAAATATAACAAGCAATGACGAAGGATTCATATAAAGCATGAAATGTAAACATCATCATAGAATCATTTCTATTTTATTAACATGGTGAAATAGAAATGATTACAAACTGCAAATGTACCTTCAGTCTTGAGAGAAGGTAAAAGTACAAGCGTGACGCAAAAGCATATGCCAAGTCAGCGTGAACAGTACGGGAGTACTGTTCATCTATTTATAGACGCGGGACGCAGCCCACGTAAAATTACATCCATGTCCATTACATTTGTTAATGACTTATGGAAATCTGTCAAGGCCCACGTAGTCTTTTCATCTTTAAGTCGGTTCCCCTTTCCGCTATCGCGACGAAGCTTCCTTGCACACAGCTTCGGCTGTGCACCATCCTTCGTAGAGCTTGGTAATCAGCTCGTCCTTCGTCTGGTTCAGGCTTCGTCCTGACCGTGC
Source organism: Zea luxurians (assembly GCA_029449295.1). Taxonomy (NCBI): domain Eukaryota; kingdom Viridiplantae; phylum Streptophyta; class Magnoliopsida; order Poales; family Poaceae; genus Zea; species Zea luxurians. The sequence continues at coordinate 3,731,230 of JAOPSE010000009.1, read as the reverse complement.
TTTATGTTCATAATTCTGAGTCCGAAGATACCTGTTCACATAGTCCACTTGGAAAACATTGTCAAATCATGTTTTTGAGGACCTTCGGAGGACGAAGGCCCCCAACAATCGTCTCAGTACGTAATAATGAAAGCAGGAACATATGAAACATAGAAAAGAACATGAATAATCATATTAAATCATCATCAGATTATTTATGTTCTTTTTATATAATCATGAACAAACATTAATGATATTAAATTACATTTGTACCTTCGGCTTGACAGAAGGTAAAAATCCAGGAGTGACGTGCAAGCGATTACAAGTCAGCGTGAACAGTACGGAGTTACTGTTCACCTATTTATAGGTACAGGACGCAGCTCGGTCGAAATTACATTTATGTCCTTGATGACTAATTATAAACATGACACAAATTATCGGGGATTGGACGGTCTTTTCCTCTTTAAGTCGGTGTCGCCCTTCATCTCAAGGTGTGTCGTCATGCCGAAGCTCTAGGATTATAGCTTTGGTATATACCTTCATGTTGTGTCTGCTTGCATATTGTCCTGCCGAAGGTGTTTTTGCTTAGAGGACCTTCGGCGAAGAAGAAGGCCCCCAACATGCGCGCTGGCCCATGGTTGCGTCTCATATGGCAACATGGGTGTGCAATGTGATGCACAGTGCACACTAGGCTCTACGCAGCAGTGCTGCTATGGTTGTAGTGTTGAAGCATGGATGGAGTCCGATGCGGATGCGCACCGCCACACTGGTGTTGGCGTGAATATGTGATGCTGGCACGGATGGCGGCCAGACGCAAATGTTGAGTGCCATGGTCAAGAAGGTTGTGGCCTATTTTAAATGAGTTTTGTGAGATATATTTATGATATAATATAAGTACTAATCATTGATGGATAACATAATATAGGTGTCATTGGGGGCCGACCGGGGCTGTAGCCCCGATAGTCCTCCTCCTATATCCGCCTCTGTCGGTAACCACTCAACTTTTTTTAATGCACTGTGGATAATTATAAACTTTTGTAGTGGCACACAGAAAAAAGATTACTACAAGAGATCAAGAGTGCAAACTTGTGCATTAGAAACATGCACACTCTTACATCCTGCTTGATCTTTGGAATTGAATTCTATTCTAATAACGGGGTGTTTAGATCCATTCATTTTGGAGAAATTGAAATTTACTTAATAAAGTAACCTATTTAGCTTGGAATTTAACATTCCACCCATTTCCAAAGTTCATATATAAGTCTATCTCAAATTTATGGGGTGAAGGATGAGAAATGATTTTATGTATCAATAGAATTTGTTTGTACTCTACAACTTATAGGACGATCTTCGGCTCACTCCTCTATAGTGAAAATGTAACACATAAATATCTCTGACATCTTGTTAATAATAGTATATAAATATATTTTGCATAAAACCGAATTAGCTTAATTTATATGTGCCTAAATTACTATTATTAGAATGGAATTCAATTCTAAGGATCCAAATGGGGCATGATAGTAATTTAGGCAAAGATCAATTAAGCCAATATGATTTTATGTAAAATATATTTGTATATTATTATTATTAACAATATGTGGGAGATATTTATGTGTTATATTTTTACTATAAAGGAGTGAGCCGAAGAGCGTCTTATAAATTTTGTTGATACATAAAATTATTTTCCGTACTCTACCCCTTAAATTTGAGATAGACTTATATTTGAGCTTTGGAAAGTGATGGAATGTCAAATTCCAATTAAACTAATATAGTTTTATGTGAAATATATTTAAATACTATTATTAACAATATGCGAGAGATATTTATGTGTTACATTTTTACTATAAATGAGTGAGACGAATAGCGTCTTATAATTTGCAGAGTATAAACATATTTCTTTGATACATAAAATTATTTTTCCGTACTCCCCTCCTTGAATTTGAGATAGAATTATATTTGAGATTTCAAAAGTGATGGAATGTTAAATTCTAAATTAAATAGACTAATTTATTATGTAACTTCCAATTCCTAAAAAAAGATCGAAACGGCTAGATCATTTAATTTAATATGCATTTGTGTACGTGTCCACATCATGATATAAAAATGCAGTAGAATATGCCTATGGAAAAGTTAAGCATGCGCTGATATCCACTAAGGAATTGGAATAATCTAACCTCAAAAGACAATCTGCACAAATTCTTGAAGCTGATACTTATAATATCAAAACATGTGGTTTAGATTCAAAGGAGAAGATAGACAGCCAAAAGTGTGCTCCGATCAATCAAAGAGATGCCACTTTTATTGGGTACGTAGTACAATCAATAGAAACCTGCTACGCACTTTGATCCGTTCCGTCGTCACTAGTTTAAGGTATAGAAACCATTACACATCTTTAACAAATCTTTCCACAACTACCCAATGATGCAACCTAACAAACCAATCATAATTAGAAGCTATGACGATCAGTAGAGAGACTTGTTGTGCCCTCTCAAATATATTAGGTGATCCCTTATTAGCTTACACCCTGGGTGGATAGATAGATGAACCTGGAGAATGAGTCCAAGTCTTTCAAGGACTCATTCCAAAGGTTCATCTCTAGCTAGCAAAGCTTAGTCTGCAATAAGCTTAGTACTAGTACAGTTATGAGAGATAACCATGACCATACAGTCATACACTGCTAGCTACTAGGTCACTAGACTAAGAAACATATATATATATATATATATATATATATATATATATATATATATATATATATATATATATATATAATCAGGATTCAGGGCCAGCAGGTCGATCGATCTGTGGTAACGAGGTAGTAGTTATTTCTCTTTCGACGCCTCTGATCGATCAGAGCTTTGGCTCTTTCTCAATTCTCATCCTTCTTCTACCTAAAGTTGGCAGCGAACGGAGTGCTCCACACGAAGTCGACGGGCACCTCGCTGGCTACGGCGAACGTGCTCGATATGGGGACCAAGCACAGCCCCCGGCCCTTGAGCGAAATCTCGCTGGCATGGCTGTCGTCGTCCTTGGACGACTTGTCAGGACTTGAGCTCTGAAACCAAACGCACGCACGCATATAAAGCCATCAGCACGCTTGAACAGTTCAGCAAGTACCATGATCCATCGTCACAAGGAAAAGGAGAGCAAAAGCATGCAGCATGCACAGTGGTCAGTGACTACTGACTACTACTGGGCTGGGCTGGGCTAGGCTGGGCCGGGCGGGGCGGGCCTACCTTCAAGTGGCGGAGCACTTGATGATGGCCGTTGTTCTTCAAGTATGGAGCACTAAGGACCTGCGGAAAACAAGGCGCGAGCAACACATCAATGTCAATGCAGGCAGCAGCAGCTAGCTCTGTCTGTGTCTGGTCGATGGATCAGTCCCGCCGGCGGTACGTGCTTCAGGTGTGCTATGATTAAAGGTGGGGAATCATGGTAGTGTATACTTACACCAACTTGGTCGTGGAGGAACTTGATGTACTCGATGGTCTCATGGAGCACCGATGCTGTGTCCGTCTGCACGCGCATCGATCGAGACGATGTTAGATTTTGAGGCTATATATATAGATCTCCAGATCAGGAAGAAGGAGAAAAAGGAGCGTGTCTTTTGCAGCTGGGACGACGGACGGAAGCTGTTAGTCGATGTTGGTAGTACTACAACAAAGCACTAGCTGCTTGTTTGTAATATATAGTCAGCAGTAGTCATCAAAAGCTAGCTATCCCTCACCTTTCCAAAAGGAGCGACTAGTTGTTGGAGTGCAGTGATCCTGTCCCCTAGCTTCTCCTTCCTAACCTGCACAAATGCATCGCATGAAATGCTCAGCTTAATTCAGTTATATATCTTCTACTAATTAAGATTATTCACCTGAGTTTCAGTAATTTTCAATCAGCTAGCTAGCTAGCATGATCTATAGATATTCAACAGCATCAAATAAAAATAGGTATAATGATATATATGAGGTGAAGCTAGTTCGTCGTTTACGGAAGCCAATGCAAGTTGAACTCGGCCATTAAATAGAGCTAGCTAGCTAGCAGCGAAGGTTAAGTTTCTCTACGTACTACGATGATACGATCACGTATAGGTATAGTACCTTGAACGTTGGCAACGGAGACGGCGTCTCGAGCCTGGGCTTCTTCAAGGCCGGCTCGCCGTTCGCCTTCTTCTTGGTGATGATCGAGCTAGCAGACTCTCCTACTCCTTCCAGCGCAGTCTACACAGACATAACATAACCACCACACACCAATAAGCTGCTAAGGGTTACTTATTATTACGTTTACGTCTAGGTCGTCTAGCAGCTAGCCAATGTTGTCTGGCCTTGTCTTCAAGCAAATGTTTGCGTCCTAATTAGTTCTTAGACGATGCGCGCGTAAATATATATATATATATGTATACCTACCTTTAATGCAAGGGTCGCTGTAGCACGCGCCGCTGCCGGCGATGGTTTGACGACAGAACGTACGCTGCTAGCTTGGTCCGGCGCCGGCGGCACGCCGAGGCCGAAGCCGAACCCAGCAGCAGAAGGGTTCCAGCTGAACGGCGCGTCGGTGGTGAACTGGAGTGCCTCCCTGCTGGCAGCTCCGGCCGCCGGTGGTGCAAACCTCGCCTGGCCCATGCCCATCTGCTGGTACTGATCATACTGCTGCTGCTGGTACCCCGGCAAAGCCTGCTTCGTCGCCGCGGCCGGCTCCATGAGGCTTCGTAGCAGAGAGGACTGGTGGAACCCGTAGGGTGAGGTCGTCGGCGACAAGAGCAGCTCGGATCCGAAGCTGGACAGCATCTGCTGCTGGTGCTCATGCTCCTGGTGGTGGTGGTGGTGACCTTGCAGCGCCAGGGCTAGGTTATTGGATGAAGGGTTCATCAGGCTTGATGCGGTCATGGAGCTCTGCTCAGTTGCTGAGCTCATGTCCTGCTGGTGACCGTCTTGCAGAAACCCATGCAAAGTAGTAGCGCCACTGCTCCTGTGTTTGAAGTCGAACGCATATATTTAATTTAATTTGTACATCATCATATGATACATACTACATATATGATATGATAGATTTTCTGGCCAATCGAGAGCCTATATTCCATGAGAAATAATAGTACTACAATCGATCAGAACTTACATATAGGGATGTGTCCAGTCGGCGTAACCGGTGGCAAGAGGCTGTTGCACTTGCACCACGGCGGTTCCGACGCCGGGAGGATCCGTGACGCCGGCCGGTTCTTGGAAGGTCACGGAGCTGTTGTTCCCGGGGGACTCCGAAGAGGCGGCGGCGCTCTTGGCCTTTGTCCCCTCGGCCGCCAGGTCGTAGCTAGCAGCCAGGGCGGACGACCACGTGGTGAACCCAGCCAGCTCCGTCGTCGAGCACGTCGTCGCGGGCACCGCCGTATTCCACCACCCGCCATGAGGGGCAGCGCCAGCGCCGTTGTACATGGCCGGAGCGGCATGCAACATCTCAGCGTGATCCCCCATGTGGGCCGCCGATCGAGATCTGCTGCTCCGATCCGTTTCGTGGCTAGCTCTGATGATAGATGCTGGTGCGCGCACGCGTGCGAGGAGGGGCGGCCGGCTAGCTTAGCTACTAGCTAGCTACTAGAGAGTGTGTATGGTGCGTGCTTGCTTAGCTTATTGGGTTGGGCAAGCTTGCAGTTGCAAGGGAGGGGAAAGCTAACTGAGGCTGAGCTGAGATGAGAAAACTGATGAGTAGTGGAAAGGATGGGGATGTGTGGGCTATATAAATCGTTTGGAAAGAAAGGGGATATCGGAAGAGGAGAATTTCGGCTGGCTTTCTGACCGGAGCTGCGCATGCTGCAGCTTAGCTTAACCGGCTGGAGTCGTTAGGCGGTCTTCCGGCATTGCGTCAGGTAATTCTGGTGCAACTGATCATGATCCGTCGGTAGTTCAACGACCCTAAGTGTAGCAGTAGTAGTACCACTGCTACTGCACCGCTGTGCTTGCATCGAAAGATGCAACTTTAATATTCTTAGCTTTAGTTTAGCATGTTGTATTATTTGGTTTGTCTCGTAGTAACTTCTTAGGATTAGGGTTCATAAGAAAAAGAAAAGAAAAGATAAGCCGGGTCAAAAACAGCTAACAACGACAAATTGGTTTGGGAGTCGCTCTCAGCACTTGAACAACAGTTAGTTTAGCATGTAGTATATATCACTTAGTTTGTCTTATAGTAACTTCTTAGAGCATCTCAAAGGGGTTTTTATACGATTTTTTTCTATCATGAAGTTTAGAAAACAGATCCAAAAGGCACGCTCCAAGATTCTGAACCACTCACTATCTTTTTTGCTCTCTCTCCTTCCCACTCTTGGCTATATTACCCTCTCTCATAGCAAAGACAATAGGGTATCAAAAGTACCAAAGAAAATAGAAGGGGGACACGGAGTGAGTCCTGTTACCTTAGAGTATGCATATAAAGTCATGGCATTCTACACCCTATGCCTAATCATTTGATTGGTGAATATAGATGACGAAACGATTACAAGCTCCAATACTGGTGAGCTACAAGGCTTTCTAAGTAAGGAGTGTGTTGTGGCCAGATAGACTACCACAATGGATGCTTCTTTGGCTAGACCGAATTAATCTTCCTTGGCTGGTGTTACGTTGGAGATGAAGTCTGAATGAAACCCCTTAAATATTGCTCTATCTCTCCCTTTTATAGTTTTTTTATGAAACTCCCTTTTATAGTCCAATGTAGCAATGAGCTTACATGCACATTCTATACCTAGGGGCCCTACTGCCATAGGACCAATTGCCCCCGTTCCATCACAACCTTGTAACATGGCAGGGCCCCTACCTTGTAAGCATGTAGTATCACTAGTAGAAAAGAGCTCATAGCATGCGGCACCCATAAATTATCACTGGCGGTTTCAGTTATCGCGCGCCAGTAAAAAAACGAGGTGGGCCCGGCTTGGGAACCGCCAGTGGAAATAGGTGGAAATAGGATATTTCCACTGGTGGTTGGTGTAACAGAACCGCCAGTGGAAACCTATTTCCACTGGCGGTTGGTGTAACAGAATCGCCAGTGGAAATATCCTATTTCCACTGGCGGTTGTGTTAAGATAACCGCCAGTGGAAATAGGTTTTCACTGGCGGTTTTTTAAGCCAACCGCCAGTGAACTGTCTGTTATAAATACCCCTCTTCTTCCCCCCGACAGTGAACTATATGCTCGCAGCCAACTTCCATTGGAGGCGATTTTGGAGGTCCAGATTTCACAAAAATATAAGGGGGGAGGTTTTTGTCTTCATTTCTTGGAAGAAGGTGGATAAGAAAGGTTGGTTTATGTTTCTTTGTCAATTTTTGTTCATTCTTGCTCAATTTTAGCCACATTTTGGATCTAGGGTTTTACATGTGAGAGAGAAGAGTATAGCTAGGTTATTTTCTCTATTTCCTCAAATGAGGTTGCTTAAGATGGTTAGTTTTTGTCTATTCCCTCTCCTTTTTCATGTTTAGTTCTCAAATAAGTTTATCCATAACACATATTTAGTTGCTTAATGAATGGTGAATGTGTTGTATGGAAGGTTGGTTTAATTATGTTTCAATTGTCAGTTATTGTTCATTTTTGCTCAATTTTAACTACATTTTGAAACTAGGCTTTCACCATGTGTTAGAGATAGGTTTGGGTATTACAATTTTTTGTTTATTAGTTGCTAGGAAAGTTTGGCTTATGTTTCTTTTGCCAAATTTTGTTCATTTTTCCTCCATTTTAGCCAAATTTTGGATATAGGGTTTCACCATGTGTTAGAGATAAAATAGTCTAACTACTTTTATTGGAAGAGATAAAGTAGTCTAACTACATTTTTGGATATAGGGTTTCACATTTTAGCCACATTTTAGCCACATTTTATTGTTAGAGATAAAGTAGTCTAAGTACATTTTTGGAAGAAGGTCGCTAAGAAAGGTTGTTCATGTTTCTTTTGCCAATTTTCTTTATCCATGATATATTTAGTTGTTACGAAATATTGGTATATGTTTCTCTTGCCAATTTGTGTGCCTTGTGTGTTTTATGTTACTTTTTTTACAGGTGATGATGGAGAGGATATCCTGGACGTATAACTTATCAAGGCTAGATCCATCATACATATCTGAGGTCCATAAGTTTATTGTTGTCGCTAAGAACCATGCTTGGAGAACAAAGACAAAGCACATATATTGTCCATGCATGGACTGCAAAAATGTTGTTGTATTTGATGACACAGAACAAATCATATCTCATCTGGTATGCCGAGGATTTGTGAAGGATTACATAATTTGGACAAAGCATGGAGAGGGTAGCTCTTCGCCTTATACAGCTGGAAACCCTGCGAACATCGACGACGGCTTTCAGTTCGTTCATGAGACACAACAACCTCTTCCACAGAGCGAACATGTAGTGCCAAATGTTACTGATCATGGTTACGCCGGAGGAAATGAACGTGAAAGAACCCATGTTCTGCCAAATGTTATGGACGAGGAAGATGCAGAGTTGTTAGAGGCAATGTTGCGTCATCATACAGATCCATCGATGTTCTTCATGAAAGGTATGGAGTCCCTGAAGAAGGCAGCAGAAGAGCCTTTGTACGACGAGTCTAAGGGTTGTACCAAAGAGTTCACGACGCTCCGGTCTGTGTTAAAGTTGTTGATGTTAAAAGCTAGATATGGTCTGTCTGATGCTGGCTTCGATGCGTTCTTGAGTATTGTCGCAGACATGCTTCTAAAGGAGAACAAAGTGCCTGCTAACACGTACTATGCAAATAAACTAATCAGTCCACTCACTATGGGCGTGGAGAAGATCCACGCGTGTAGAAATCACTGTATCCTTTATCGAGGTGATGATTATAAAGACTTGGAGAGCTGCCCAAAGTGTGGTGCAAGTAGGTACAAGACGAATAAAGACTATTGAGAGGAAGAGTGTGTTGCATCTGTGTCTAAAGGGAAGAAGCGAAAGAAAGCCAAAAAGAAGACTTCAAAATCCACGAGCAAAGAAAAAGAAGAAGTAGACTATTATGCACTCAAAAAGATTCCTGCTTTGGTGATGTGGTACCTCCCCGTCGTCGATCGATTGAGGTGTTTGTTCGCTAACCCTGAGGATGCCAAACTTATGAGCTAGCATGCTTCTGATGAGCACAAAAACGATGGGAAGCTTCGACATCCAGCCGATGGGAAGCAATGGCAAGATTTCAATGAGAACCACCGAGACTTTGCCGATGAACCAAGAAATGTTAGGTTCGCACTGAGTACTGATAGAATGAATCCATTTGCTGAAAGGAGCAGCAAGCATAGCACATGGCTAGTGATCCTCACCATATACAACCTTCCTTCATGGTTGATGCAGAAACGAAAGTACATTTTGCTAACCATGCTTATTTCTGGACCTACACAACCTGGAGTTGATATGGATGTATTTTTAGAGCCCTTAATGGAGGATATGAAAATATTGTGGGTAACGGGTGTTCAAATGTTGGATGAGTATCGTAAAGATTCATTCACGCTGAGAGCAATTATTTTTGTTACGATCAACGATTACCCTGCACTCTTCACATTATCAGGCCAGTTTAAGGGAAAGGTTGGCTGCACAGTATGCATTGATGAAACTGCTTACGTGTCCCTTACTGCATCTAAGAAGATAGTGTACATGAGGCACAGACGCTTTTTATTGGAAGGACACAGGTACCGCATGCGAAAGATGGATAAGTACTTTGACAATAATGGTGAACTACATTCTACTGCTCCATCGGGTAACAATAAAGGTCATAGAGTTTTTGAAATAGTCAGGAATATCAAGTTTGTTTTCGGGAAGAAGACAAAAGACGGAAAAACAAGGAAGGATGTCAAACCAGCTCCGGGGGCTATATTCAAGAAAAAGTCTATTTTCTTCGAGTACTTGCCTTATTGGAAAGAGTTAGATGTGCGGCATGCGATCGATGGTATGCACGTTCAGAAGAACGTGTTTGAAAGCATAATTGGCACCTTGCTAGACATAAAGGGCAAAACAAAAGAAGGGCTCAATTCACGCATGGACTTGGTAAATTTAGGCATAAAAAGGAACTACATCATGTTCTTCAAGAAAATGGGAAGTATCATCTCCCAGCAGCAAGCTACAATCTCAATGTAGATGAGAAACATGCGATGTGTGTTTGGCTTAAGAATTTGAAAGTCCCATCCGGATTCTGCTCTAGCATACGAAGTATTGTGTCAATGAAAGACCTGATAGTCACCAACTACAACTCACATGATTGTCATGTCATGCTGACTACATTCCTACCTATTGTCATCAGGGCTATAAATCCTTTGTTTTTAAAGATGGCAATCACACGGTTGTGCTACTTTTTCAACAGAATTTCACAAAAGGTAATTGACCGTGATGAGTTGGCATCTCTTCAGGAATTCGCAGTGGAGACAATAGCACAGTTTGAGATGTGTTTCCCTCCATCGTTCTTTGATATTATGGTGCACCTTGTGGTGCACTTGGTGCCACAAATAGAGGCATTGGGTCCTATGTACTTGCATGAAATGTGGACGTACGAGCGTTTCATGTCAATACTGAATGGCTATGTATCAACCCGTGCTCGTCCCGAGACATCCATGATAGAGGGGTATTGTACCGAAGAGGCCATTGAGTCCGGAGGTCCATTCTGCAATAGTATCCTAAAAGACCAGGTTGCAATAGGTCTGCCTCCGTCACGACACGAGGGTAGATTGTATGGAAGCGGGAGGATGGGACGGAAATCTTTCATCCCACCAGATTACAATACAGTACTTGAGGCACATCACAGCATCCTACATCAGCTAGCGATAATAGAGCCATTTATCCAACAACACATCAATGAGCTTCACGAGCAAAATCCTGGGCATACGGTTGATTGGGTAATGAAGCAACATAAGCAGCGGTTCAACACATGGCTAATGGTGAAGGACATTCCACGTGGAGAAACAATAGAAGAAAAAAACCATCAAGGGGTTGGCATCTGGACCATCACGCCAGGTCACAACATGGCAAACCTATGACATTAATGGATTCACATTTTGTACAAAGTCCAAGGACAAAAAGAGCATGTCACAAAACAGTGGTGTTCGATGCGAGGCCATAGACGATGAAACTGGTGAGATTATTACATATTTTGGCTTTATTGTGGACATATGGGAACTAGACTATGGTACATTTCAGATCTCGGTTTTCCGATGTCAATGGGTTGAAGACAAACATGTCACGGTAGACAACTATGGGGTCAGAGTTCTTGATCTAAGTAAGGTAGGTTACAAAGATGACCCATGGATCCTTGCTAATCGTGCTGCACAGGTCTTCTATGATGAACAAAACATTTCTAACAATGAGAAGAAAAGCACCGACAAACCGAAGCATGTAGTTTTCCTGGAAAACAACAAGCTATAGGAGTTGATGGTGTATCTGATTTAGAGGATTTTAACCAGTTCAACGACATGTCTCTTTTCATAGACCATCCAACCAAGATAAGGAACGTTGAGCGAAGCATCCCACGCAATTCGATGCCCTGGGTACGCCACGATGGACAAGGCAGAACAATAGCTCCCTAGATTATATAGTTGTCATGTAATTGATTATTGTTAGGACATGTCATGTAATTGATTATTGTTAGCGACAAACCGAAGCATGTAATTTTACACGACTTTCTAGTGACTTTCTAGAGAGGAGAGGGAGAGGGAGAGAGAGCTATTGTTGCCAATGCGCTCGGAGCAGGTCCAGCACTTACCGTCCGTGCGGATGCAGCACTTTGCACATCCAGAATGCCCGTTCTTGCACTGATTTTACACAGAGCAGAGCATCATGCTGGAGCCTACCGATCAATATGTACTGTATATATACATGCATGGTAATCTGACTTGCCATGAAAACTTCGGACTGGAAGGGTAGGCAGCAGATGTCGCACTCCAGCGCGTCCTTCTCCACGGATAGTGTCACAGTCGCCTCTTCCTCATCCTCCAACCCCGCCTCTTCCTCATCCTCCACCACCACCTTGGCTTTCTTTGGAGTGCCGCCGTCAGAGAAAGTCGTGGTCTTTTTCCCGGTCATGGTTTATCACCTAGAACGCGAGGTAAAATAAAAGCAGGGAGGACTATTCGACTAATATATACATATCAGGCAGTAAGAAACAAGCATCTTCAAAGAACATGTTGTGAAAGAACTTGGAAAGATGTTTACCAGATCTAATACTTGTGAAAGAACTTCACACCAATGGTGAATGGTGATGAGAGACGCGAAGCCAGGAGACGACGTAGTATTTAAACACTGCAAGAACGGGCATTCTAGTGATAGAGGAGGGAGAGAGAGGGAAGAGAGAGGAGGGAGAGAGGAGAGAGAGAGGAGAGAGAGAGATTGAGGAGAGAGAGGAGAGAGAGAGGAGAGAGAGGGAGAGGGGAGAGAGAGGAGATAGGGAGAGGAGAGAGAGGAGAGGAGAGAGAGAGGAGAGAGAGGAGAGAGAGAGGAGAGAGAGATAGAGGAGAGAGAGGAGAGAGAGGAGAGAGAGAGGAGAGAGAGATGAGAGAGAGAGGAGAGAGAGGGAGAGATAGAGGAGGGAGAAAGAGGGAAGAGAGAGGAGAGAGAGAGAGGGGAGAGAGAGAGAGAGGAGAGAGAGAGAGGAGGGAGAGAGAGAAGTAATATATAAATATATATATTATGTATACTAAATATATATATTTATATATTTAATATGTATAAAAATTTATATACTTAATGTATGAATATACAATAAAAAATAATATACAAAAAACATTACTACTGGTGGTTCACAACGAAAACCGCCAGTATAAATGGCCTCCACAGTCTGTGGATGGCATTTCTACTGGCGGTTCTCGATGACAACCGCCAGTAGAAATGACCTCCACAGTCTGTGGATGGCATTTCTACTGGCGGTTCTCTATGACAACCGCCAGCAGAAATGATTTCTACTGGCGGTTGTCATTGTCAACCGCCAGTAGAAATATCTCCTATATAAAGGAGCGCGCGTGGGGGCGAAAATTTCGCTAAGTCTCTGGCGCCCTATCTTTCACACTTCCTGCCGTCAGGCTGCCAAAATTTCGCCCGGCGATTTTCTCCACCGTGCGCCGCCGTCGTCCACGCCGTCGTCCCCGCGCCGTAGGTAAGTTCTTCTCTTTCTCTCTCTCCCTTTCTTCGACTATGATCGCTCGGGCTCGGGCATGCACGCGCCGCCGCCGCCGCCGTGCACGCGCCGCCGCCGCCGCGTGGCTAAACCCTAAGCCTAGGAAGAGTGAGAGAGTGAGAGGGAAGAGAGAGGAGGAAGAGGGAAGAGAGGGAGACCCCTACGCACGTCTCTGTAGAGAGTGAGAGAGAGGGAGAGAAGAGAGAGGAGGGAGAGGGAAGAGAGAGGAGAGGAGAGAGAGGGAAAGGGAAGAGAGAGGAAAGAGAGGGAGAGGGAGGGAGGGAAGAGAGAGGAAAGGGAGGGAGATGGAGAGGAGAGAGGGAAAGGGAAGAGAGAGGAAAGAGAGTGGAGGGAGGGAGAGAGAGAAGAGAGAGGAGGGAGAGGGAGTGTATATATAGGAAAGAGAGTGGAGGGAGAGAGAGAGAGAGGAGAGAAAGGAGAGAGAGGGAAAGGGAAGAGAGAGGAAAGAGAGGGAGAGGGAGGGAGGGAAGAGAGAGGAAAGGGAGGGAGATGGAGAGAGAGAGGAGAGAGCAACGGAAAGCATGTTTTTTTCCATTGTATTCCATTGTAAACAACGTATTCTATTGTATTCTATTGTAAACAACGTATTCCATTGTATTCCATTGTAAACAACGTATTCCATTGTAAAATGTAGACTAGATTCACTAGTATAAAATGTTTTTTTGGCTTCCACTCTCTAGTAAACAACGTATTCCATTGTAGTACTATTAGCTAGTGAAATTAGAAGACGACGTACGACACACTTGCGTTGCTTCGATTAAGAGCAACTCATCAGAACCCCACTTGACCAGAGCGAGTTCTCATCACCTCTCTATACGTTCTATACGACTCCTCCATCTCTCTCTCTCTACGTCCTATACGACTCCTCCTCTCTCCCTCTCTCCCTCTCTATACGTTCTATATGACTCTCCATCTCTCCCTCTCTCTCCCTCTCTATACGTCCTATACGACTCCTCCTCTCTCCCTCTCTCTCTCTCTATATGTTCTATACGACTCTCCATCTCCCTCTCTCCCTCTCTCCCTCTCTATACGTCCTATACGACTCCTCCTCTCTCCCTCTCTCTCTCTATACGTTCTATACGACTCTCCATCTCTCTCTACGTCCTATACGACTCTCCCTCTCTATACGTAACTCGATAATATTCGTATCACAATATTAGGGGTTAGGGTTAGGGCTTAGGGTTAGTGTTAGTGGTTAAGGGTTAGGGTATTTGTTAATATGAATTTAATTATTGCTTATGTTAATATGTAGCTCAATGAGTTCTCCAACCAAGGACCAAGGATTAGGGCCCGACCACATGGACAAGAGTGTTGCTCAAGAAGAATCCAGCAGTGAAGGATATGAAACGCCTAGCGACCCTTTTCCTACCACTAGGATAGATAGGGCCGCTGCGCGTGAGTTGCAACGTGACCCTACTTATGGTCCACAAGAACATGAGGTAAATTACATATCCTTAATTTCGTGTGTGTACCTAATTAATTAGCTGATTTCACAATGTCTATTACACATGCATGATTTTCTTGTGCATTTTATTACATGAATAGGAGGTCTTGTCTCAATTTCGTGCGATGCTCGAAAAAGCTGCGGCACGATACCAAGGCGCACCGGAACCGACCCAAGACGCACCGGAACCGATCCAAGGCGCACCGGAACCGACCCAAGGCACACAGGAATCGACCGAGACAACCACCGAGAGGTCAAGGAAAAGGAAGCAGAGCGATCGGAACAGAGGTGATAGGGGGCTAAACAAGTTTCCTAACAAGACATATAAAATCACAGACGTGAGCCCGAATGGTCAGCCCCTAGCTCCAGAAGAGGCACTGCCTAAGTTCCGGAATGCACTTGGGTTCTTAGTTAGAGATAATCTTGACATCACAATCCGACAGTGGAGAGATGTATCAGATGATGTCAAGAATCAAATGTGGAATAAGCTAGTAACGAGGTTTGTTTTGCCTGGGGGTTCAAAAGAACTCGTCAAAAAATACACGATGAAGCAGTTTGCAATCAATTTCCGAAACTGGAGGTCTGAGATGAATACAAAGCTTGCAAAGAAAGGCCTAGACCCGACGAAAAAATATAAAATCTCAGCAGGTCAGTGGGCAGTATTTCTAGAGCAGAGGAGCAGCCCTGATTTCATATCGCTAAGTGAGGCAAATTTGGAACTATCCAAGAAGAACAAATACGACCACCACCTTGGCACAGGTGGTTACAAGCGTCAGGTTCCTAAATGGAGACAAGAAGACGCCGAGAAGAAGGTTGCAGGGTTGCCGACGCTGTCCGAGCAACTTGGTGAAAGGACAGCTAATTGGATCCGTGCTAGAAAACCAAGGGAAACTGAGTCTGGTGTATCTTTTGATGATCCCACTGTCGAAGAAGCGGCAAAAAACATATATGCAATTGCAGCTAAGCAGAGCCAAGGAACATTTAAGCCGCAAAGGGAGAGAGACATTCTAACGGCTAGTCTCGGTAACCCTAAGCATCCTGGTCGTGTACGAGGAATCTCATCTAAGGAAGGATGGAAGGAAGGATTCGGACCACAATGGGAAGGTCTGTACAAGAAACGTGATCGATACAAGGAAGAGATGGCGAATTATTTTAAGGAGGAGGCCAAGAAAGAGTTCAAAGGCCTGATGTCTGAAATGCTATCGAATCCTCCTCCAGAATTGATGCAGCAATTGGCGATGGCGAGTGCGATGTCTATTCAACAGATGACCACTCCACAGATGCAAATAATTCCAGTAGCTCAAACGCCGGCTTCCACCGAGGGTACGACCATCCCAAGCTCTGTCGCGTCAACGCGAAATAAGGTCCGCTATCCAGTTGATGACATCACAATGCCTGTGGCATGCACACTAGTTATAAGATATGGTATTAACAATCAGCGTACAAAAAAAGTAGCCACAGGCCTTGCGATCCCAGGACGCAAGTTCCATGGAAACGACATTCCAGAAGAATATTGCAGGGTAGAAGTGACGTCAGTCGTCCAAGGATACGAGGATGACATGCTAGACATCCCTAGGCCCGAAGGTATTGAGACACTTGGACAAGCTATCAAGAATTTTATCCTTTGGCCTCGAAGGGATGTCGAATTGGTTGATTGGACGAATTTGTCGTAGGCCCAACCGTCTCCGCCTTCTCAAATTATTGTTCCTATTGTACATTAATCATCACCTCCTCAAACTTCACATGCTACTCCTCATCCTCTTTCTGACCCTCCTTCTCCTCATCCTCATGGTGGCCCACCATCTCCGCCACATACATCGCCCTTCAGGGATCCACCTTCTCCACAGACATCTCCACGACCATCAAAGAAATCTAAAGTTTCTATACCAAAATTAGTGTCCCCGTTCGAGAAGAAAAAGAAGAGTAAATCCACTGCTGGCACAGCTCGTTTTTTGAAAGGGATTGGACGGAGCCTCACGTCAGACACTATTGATTTGGCCGATCTCGAGGAGTCCGCAAAAAAGGCTGAGGCAATGGCCGCAAAGATAAAGAAGCCAACTAAGGCAAATTATAAAAACATGCCTAAAAAATATGTGCCGGGCAGACCACTACTCACTTTTGAGAAACTAAGGAAGGTCCCGGCTAATATTAAAAGGTTGCATGATTGGTACATGCGGGCATCTTTAGTTGGCATCGACACCATCAGTGTTAATATACCAGCCCATGCTTTTATTGGTTCAAATCAAAAAGCTGTTGTTGCATTCGAGGACATGTGGTTAATGATGAACCTTCAGAGACTCAACGTGCAACTTGTAACCATATTTGCATTGTAAGTGTCACTCATACTCCACATATATGTGTTATTATTAGCTAGTGAGTTGTATAAATTTTCAATATCTGACATGCACGTGTGCCTTGCAGAATGCAACATGATCAGCAGGAGATCCTTTATGGTACCAATCCCAATGCTAGTGCCAGTAAAAGGGTTGGGTATCTCAACCCAATAAAGATAAGCGAGGATAACCACACTTTTAGAATCGGAAAAGGCAACGAAGCATTACAGGGACTAACGGACGAAGAAATTGAGGTGTGTATCCAGGATCTGAAGAAGAATTTTGAAGCAAGATACGCCACCTACATAGGACACGTAATGCTTCAATTTTAAGACAGGGAATCCATAGTGGCCCCGTATAACTTTAAGTAAGTATGATTTTGCATAAATAAAATCAATAATTTCAACACACATGTATCACAAGTTTGATTCATACAGGGACTACTGGATATGCTTCTTCATTTATCCTAAGGTTGGAAAGGTGCTGGTGCTCGACTCCTTGCACACCGAGCCTTCGGCCTATTCAAAATTTCTCGGCATCTTAGAGCTGTAAGCCTTTTCTATGCATGCATACTTATATCGATGAGAATTGTAGAATAACATGGTGATTCTATTTGAGATCACAGGGCATTTAGGTTTTATAAGCTACAAGGTGGAAAGTACGACACGTCCAAAAAAGGCGTGCCACTAGACATCCATTATAACTGGCCGGTAAGTATGTGAATTTATGAATACATATCATACATGTACGTACATAGGACAATGTTGCAACTAAATAACCAATCTCCCATTATGTAGTGCCACAAGCAACCACCCGGATCGGTCCTATGTGGATTCTACGTGTGCGAGTTCATGAGAATGAACGGACGATACATCACGAATCCTGGCAAGGTATTATTAGTAATAGTCACGTATGTATTTATGTCATTAAAGATGCAAATGTGTTATTATTGAGTATAAATAGTTGATGTTTATAAACTTCCTTTACAGCAATTTCAACAAGGAAGCCCGGAGAACTTGACTGAAGGTGCATTGTATGGCATAGTTGAGGACCTGTGCACATTCATATTGAAAGAGGTCATTCCCGCAGAAGGGAAATATCACGATGCTTCCGGAACATTAGCTTTGCCAGAGTTTAGAATACTAACAGAAATTAGTAGACTATCTCTTAGCCGAGATAGTTATTAGAGCTTAAGTGAAAACTTTGATGTATATAATGTGTGATGCATACATGGTTGTAAACAAGACTTTGATGTATATAAATGTATGATAGAATTTAATTCCATGTTGCTTTTAATATCAATACTACATGTTTATCAATATCAATATATATATATATATATGTTTGTGTGTGTAAATATATATAAATTTCAGTACTGATTGAAAATTTAAAAAATGCGGGAAAACTTTCCACTGGCGGCTAAATAAAACAAACCGCCAGTGGAAATAGCATTTCCACTGGTGGTTTTCTTAATAAAACCGCTAGTGAAAATGCTATTTTCACTGGCGGTTGCTTAAGAAAACCGCCAGTGGAAATGGCGATTTCCACTGGCCCCTAGCACTGGCGGCACTGAAAAGCGCCAGTGAAAATGTCTCTAGAACCGCCACTATAGAGGCTGTGTGTACTAGTGTATGTGTCGGGTGTGCGCTGGTCTAATCATAACTCTTGAGGTGACCTACTAAGGTCCTACCCAGAGCAAGGATCGGTGCCTTAATGGCACCGGTACGCTGTAATAGGAGCTTAGTACGGTTCTCTGTACTTTTTATTACATGAAAGTACTGTCATACTATCTAGTCATGGCTCTAGTAATTGTTACCATTCTTCAGTTACCAACATGATTGTTGGCCCAAATATGGTCTTAAATGTGAGGGCACACATGCACAGTGGTATTGGGTACACATGTCTCTAGTGAATGTGTCAAGGGAAGACATGATCATAAGGTCATCTATCATATTTAATGTGGTACACAGGCTTTGTCCACGTTCATCCCTTCTCGAGGTGATCACCATCGCAAGGGCAAATATCTCATTTGTATCTATGGACATCAGGGCCCAGGCCACCTAGCTTAAAATAATTGGTAGCCAATGTAACCTTTTGCACTCGATTGCATTTTATGGTATACTTTGGTTGTGCACGTGTGGCTACATGATCGATACACGTACTACATAGTGGTCTCGGTGTCCTTCAACCTAAGTTATGTGCCAGCACACTTAGGCATACCCATAATGTTATCCATCACACATTTATTATGTTGTACCCGAGACTTATCCATTAAGCTTTCGATGTGGACTTATCCTTAGAAACCTAGATGAGGGGACCATGTCATGGGACCATACTATCCTCGATGGACCCAACATATCCTTTTGTTATGAGTTAGAATTACACTTAGCTACCCTCACTTCTTAACTCCTTCAGGGGCTTGGGACCTAGAGGACCTAGGGCTTTGACGCACTTGGAGTATGAGGTCGGAAACCCTAGGAGCCTCGGGGCCAACAGAGGGGCTCAAGTGGCTAAGTGTCATAGTTCCCAGAGGATGGACTGCACCATGCACCTTTTCCTTGTTACCCTAAGACATGAGAAGCCTCGAGGACCTATACTTAAAGTGTCCCAGGACACGAGGGCCCCCGAGGATTTATACTAACAAGTGTCCCAAAATACGAGGAGCTTAGAAACTTATACTAATAGGTATACCGGTCTATTGGATTCCCGCAAGGAATTAGTCTCATAAGTGCCCAGAGACACGAGGGGGTTGAGGACTTAATCTTTGGTTGATGCTTGCAGCACAAGGTGACTTGGGGTCTTAGAATATTCTACCCCCTAGAGGTCCTGTCGTCTCGAGGCACTAGGGATTCTAGGCCTTGCACATAGGCTAGAAAAGTTGTTGGGCGATCCAACAGTTGGATTATTCCATCTAGATGCCCATGTATAATGTCATTAAGAGTTGAGCCCCTCCCTTGGTCGAGGCCAAGGAAGGTCATCCTCTAAGTCTCGAGGCCGCAAAAGTAGTGGGCCCTATGAAAGGGAATTAGGCTTTCACCTAGTTCCTAAATAATTTTGGTGGTTGAATTGCCCAACACAAATATTGGACTAACTAGTTTGCTCTAGTGCATAAGTTATACAGGTGCAAAAGTTTCACATTCAGCCAATAAAAAGACCAAGTGTTGGATTCAACTAAGGAGCAACGAGGCAACCGAAGGCATCTCTGGCTGAAGGCACCGGACTGTCCGGTGTGCACCGGACAGTGTCCGGTGCGCCCAGAGAACTCCAACTCAAACTCTTCGCCCTCGGGAATTCTCGGAAGCCGGCGCGCTATAATTCACCGGACTGTCCGGTGTGCACCGGACATGTCCGGTGCTCCAAGGAAACGCGGCCTCCGGAACTCGCCGGCCTCGGGTTCGCTCGGCAGCCGCTCCGCTAAAATTCACCGGACTGTCCGGTGTGCACCGGACTGTCCGGTGTGACAGCGAAGCAACGGCTCCCTGCGGAGCATTTAATGCGCGCGCAGCGCGCGCAGACGTCAGGCACGCCCATACCGGTGCACCGGACATCAAACAGTACATGTCCGGTGTGCACCGGACACCCAGGAGGGCCCAGAAGTCAGAAGCTCCAACGGTCAGAATCCAACGGCAATGGTGACATGGCAGGGGCACCGGACTGTCCGGTGCGCCATCGAACAGACAGGTTCCAGCAACGGTCACTTTTGGTGGTTGGGGCTATAAATACCCCAACCACCCCACATTCATTGCCATCCAAGTTTTCCACTTCTCAACTACTACAAGAGCTCTAGCATTCAATTCTAGACACACCAAATAGATCAAGTCCTCTCCAAATTCCACACAACCCCATAGTGACTAGAGAGAGTGATTTGCTTGTGTTCTTTCGAGCTCTTGCGCTTGGATCGCATTCTTTTCTTTCTCACTTGTTCTTGAGATCATCACTCAATTGTAACCAAGGCAAGAGGCACCAATTGTGTGGTGGCCCTTGCGGGAAGTTTTGTTCCCGCTTGATTGAGAAGAAGAGAAAGCTCACTCGATCCGTGGGATCGTTTGAGAGAGGGAAGGGTTGAAAGAGACCCGGCCTTTGTGGCCTCCTCAACGGGGAGTAGGTTTGCGAGAACCGAACCTCGGTAAAACAAATCCTCGTGTCACACTCTTATTTGCTTGCGATTTGTTTTGCGCCCTCTCTCGCGGACTCGTTTCTTTATTACTAACGCTAACTCGGCTTGTAGTTGTGATTATTTTGTAAATTTCAGTTTCGCCCTATTCACCCCCCTCTAGGCGACTATCAATTGGTATCAGAGCCCGGTGCTTCATTAGAGCCTAACCGCTCGAAGTGATGTCGGGAGATCACGCCAAGAAGGAGATGGAGACCGGCGACAAGCCCACTACAAGCCAAGGGAGTACTTCATCGGAAGAGTCCCGCACCAAGAGAAGGGAGAAGAAGAAGAACTCCTCCAAGCGGAAGGAGAAAAGGTCTTCCTCTTCTCACCACAAGGAGAAGAAGGAAAAATCTTCTTCTCACAAGCCGCATCGGAGTGGGGACAAGCACAAGAGGATGAGGAAAGTGGTCTACTACGAGACCGACACTTCATCGACATCGACCTCCGGCTCCGACGCGGCATCCGTCACTTCTAAACGCCAAGAGCGTAAGAAGTATAGTAAGATTCCCCTACGCTACCCTCGCATTCCTAAACATACACCTTTACTATCCGTCCCATTAGGCAAACCACCAACTTTTAATGGTGAGGATTATGCTATGTGGAGTAATTTGATGCGATTTCATCTAACCTCTCTCCACAAAAGATTATGGGATGTTGTTGAGTATGGTGTACAGGTACCATCCGTAGGGGATGAGGACTATGACACGGATGAAGTGGCCCAAATCGAGCACTTCAACTCCCAAGCCACAACCATCCTCCTTGCCTCTCTAAGCAAGGAGGAATACAACAAAGTACAAGGGTTGAAGAACGCCAAGGAGATTTGGGACCTACTCAAGACGGCGCACGAGGGTGATGAACTCACCAAGATCACCAAGCGGGAAACGATCGAGGGGGAGCTCGGTCGCTTCCGTCTTCGCCAAGGGGAGGAGCCACAAGACATGTACAACCGGCTCAAGACCTTGGTGAACCAAGTGCGCAACCTCGGGAGCGCAAAATGGGATGACCACGAAGTGGTTAAGGTTATTCTAAGAGCTCTTATTTTCCTTAACCCCACACAAGTTCAATTAATTTGTGGTAATCCTAGATATCCGCTAATGACTCCCGAGGAAGTTATCGGGAATTTTGTGAGTTTTGAATGCATGATTAAGGGCTCCAAGAAGATCAATGAGCTTGACGAGCCTTCCACATCCGAGGCGCAACCGGTGGCCTTCAAGGCAACGGAGGAGAAGAAGGAGGAGTCTACATCAAATAGACAACCAATTGACGCCTCCAAGCTCGATAACGAGGAGATGGCCCTAATCATCAAAAGCTTCCGGCAAATCCTCAAGCAATGGAAGGGGAAGGATTACAAATCCCGTTCCAAGAAGGTTTGCTACAAGTGTGGTAAGCCCGGTCATTTTATTGCAAAATGTCCTATGTCTAGTGATAGTGACAGGGGCGACGACAAGAAGGGCAAGAGGAAGGAGAAGAAGAGATACTACAAGAAGAAGGGCGGCGATGCCCATGTTTGTCGGGAGTGGGACTCCGACGAAAGCTCAAGCGACTCCTCCGACGACGAGGACGCCGCCAACATCGCCGTCACCAAGGGCCTCCTCTTCCCCAACGTCGGCCACAAGTGCCTCATGGCCAAGGACGGCAAAAAGAAGGTAAAATCAAAGTCCTCCACTAAATATGAAACATCTAGTGATGAGGATGATGATAAAAATGAGGAGGATAATTTGCGTATTCTTTTTGCCAACCTTAACATGGAACAAAAAGAAAAATTAAATGAGCTAATTAGTGCCATCCATGAAAAGGATGATCTCTTGACTCCCAAGAGGACTTCCTAATCAAGGAAAACAAGAAACATGTTAAGGTTAAAAATGCTTATGCCCTAGAAGTTGAAAAATGTAACAAATTATCTAGTGAGCTAAGCACATGCCATGACACTATTGCCAACCTTAGAAATGAAAATGTTAAATTAATTGCTAAGGTTGATTCTCATGTTTGCATTGATCCTAGAAATGATAATGTTGATGTGCTTGCTAGGATTGATGAGTTGAATGTTTCCATTGCTAGCCTTAGAAATGAAAATGAGAAATTAATTGCTAAGGCTAAGGATTTTGATGTTTGCAATACTACCATTTCTGACCTTAGAACTAAAAATGATATGTTGCATGCTAAGGTTGTTGAACTTAAATCTTGCAAACCCTCTACATCTAATGTTGAGCATGTTTCCATTTGTACTAGATGTAGAGATATCAATGTTGATGCTATCCATGATCACCTAGCCTTAATTAAAAAACAAAATGATCACATAGCACAACTTAATGCTAAAATTAGAGAGCATGACTTAGAAAATGAAAAATTTAAATTGGCTAAAAGCATGCTCTATAATGGGAGACGCCCTGGCATTAAGGATGGCATTGGCTTCCAAAAGGAAAGCAATGTCAAAATTAATGCCCCTCCTAAGAACCTATCTAACTTTGTTAAGGGCAAGGCTCCCATGCCTCAGGATAACGAGGGTTACATTTTGTACCCTGCCGACTATCCTGAGAGCAAGATTAGGAAAATTCACTCTAGGAAGTCTCACTCTGGCCCTAATCATGCTTTTATGTATAAGGGTGAGACATCTAGATCTAGGCAACCAACCCATGCCAAGTTGCCTAGAAAGAAAACTATTAATGCATCAAATGATCATAGCATTTCATTTAAGACTTTTGATGCATCTTATGTTTTAACTAACAAATCCGGCAAGGTAGTTGCCAAGATTGTTGGGGGCAAACACAAGGGTTCCAAGACTTGTGTTTGGGTACCCAAAGTTCTTGTATCTAATGCCAAAGGACCCAAAACCGTTTGGGTACCTAAAACAAAGAACTAAACTTGTTTTGTAGGTTTATGCATCCGGGGGCTCAAGTTGGATACTCGACAGCGGGTGCACAAACCACATGACAGGGGAGAAAAGGATGTTCTCCTCATATGAGAAAAACCAAGATCCCCAACGAGCTATCACATTCGGGGATGGAAATCAAGGTTTGGTCAAAGGTTTGGGTAAAATTGCTATTTCTCCTGACCATACTATTTCCAATGTTTTTCTTGTAGATTCTTTAGATTACAATTTGCTTTCCGTATCCCAATTATGTCAAATGGGCTACAACTGTCTTTTTACTGATACTGGTGTTACTGTCTTTAGAAGAAGTGATGATTCAATAGCTTTTAAGGGAGTGTTAGAGGGTCAGCTATACTTGGTAGATTTTGATAGAGCTGAACTCGACACTTGCTTGATTGCTAAGACTAACTTGGGCTGGCTCTGGCACCGCCGACTAGCCCATGTTGGAATGAAGAATCTTCACAAGCTTCTAAAGGGGGAACACATTTTAGGACTAACAAATGTTCATTTTGAGAAAGACAGGATTTGTAGCGCATGCCAAGCCGGGAAGCAAGTTGGTGTCCATCATCCACACAAAAACATCATGACTACCGACAGGCCACTGGAGCTCCTACACATGGATTTATTCGGCCCGATCGCTTACATAAGCATCGGCGGTAGTAAGTATTGTCTTGTAATTGTGGATGATTATTCTCGCTTCACTTGGGTGTTCTTTTTACAGGACAAATCTTATACCCAAGAAACTTTAAAGGGATTCTTGAGATGGGCTCAAAATGAGTTCGGCTTAAGGATCAAGAAAATTAGAAGCGACAACGGGACGGAGTTCAAGAACTCTCAAATTGAAGGCTTTCTTGAGGAGGAGGGCATCAAGCATGAGTTCTCTTCTCCCTACACTCCACAACAAAATGGTGTAGTGGAGAGGAAGAATCGAACTCTATTGGACATGGCGAGAACCATGCTTGATGAGTACAAGACACCAGATCGGTTTTGGGCCGAGGCGGTCAACACCGCCTGCTACGCCATCAACCGGTTATATCTTCACCGAATCCTCAAGAAGACATCTTATGAACTCCTAACCGGTAAAAAGCCCAATATTTCATATTTTAGAGTTTTTGGTAGCAAATGTTTTATACTGGTTAAAAGAGGTAGAAAATCTAAATTTGCTCCTAAAACTGTAGAAGGCTTTTTACTAGGATATGACTCAAACACAAGGGCATATAGAGTCTTTAACAAGTCCTCAGGACTTGTTGAAGTTTCTTGTGACGTTGTGTTTGATGAGACTAACGGCTCTCAAGTAGAGCAAGTTGATCTTGATGAAACAGGTGAAGAACAGGCTCCATGCATAGCGCTAAGGAACATGTCCATTGGGGATGTGTGTCCTAAGGAATCCGAAGAGCCTTCAAATGCACAAGATCAACCATCCTCCTCCAAGCAAGCATCTCCACCGACTCAAATTGAGGATGAGGCTCAAGATGGTGAACAAGAAGATGAGCCACCTCAAAATGACGGCAACGATCAAGGGGGAGATTCAAATAATGAAGACAAGGAGGATGAACCACCAAGGCCGCCACACCCAAGAGTCCACCAAGCAATCCAACGAGATCACCCCATCGACACCATCCTCGGCGATATTCATAAGGGGGTAACTACTCGATCTCGTGTTGCTCATTTTTGTGAACATTACTCTTTTGTTTCCTCTATTGAGCCACACAGGGTAGAGGAAGCTCTTCAAGATTCGGATTGGGTGATGGCGATGCAAGAGGAGCTCAACAATTTCACGAGGAACGAGGTATGGCACTTAGTTCCACGTCCTAACCAAAATGTTGTAGGAACCAAGTGGGTCTTCCGCAACAAGCAAGACGAGCATGGTGTGGTGACTAGGAACAAAGCTCGACTCGTGGCCAAGGGGTATTCACAAGTCGAAGGTTTGGATTTTGGTGAAACCTATGCACCCGTAGCTAGGCTTGAGTCAATTCGCATATTATTAGCCTATGCTACTTACCATGGCTTCAAGCTTTATCAAATGGACGTGAAGAGTGCCTTCCTCAATGGACCAATCAAGGAGGAGGTCTATGTTGAGCAACCTCCCGGCTTTGAAGACAGTAAGTACCCTAACCATGTTTATAGGCTCTCTAAGGCGCTTTATGGGCTTAAGCAAGCCCCAAGAGCATGGTATGAATGCCTTAGAGATTTCCTTATTGCAAATGGCTTCAAAGTCGGCAAGGCCGATCCTACTTTATTTACTAAAACTCTTGACAATGATTTGTTTGTATGCCAAATTTATGTTGATGATATCATATTTGGGTCTACTAACAAATCTACATGTGAAGAATTTAGTAGGATCATGACACAAAAATTCGAGATGTCAATGATGGGGGAGTTGAAGTATTTTCTAGGATTCCAAGTGAAGCAACTCCAAGAGGGCACCTTCATTAGCCAAACAAAGTATACTCAAGATATTCTAAGCAAGTTTGGAATGAAGGATGCCAAGCCCATCAAGACACCCATGGGAACCAATGGGCATCTCGACCTCGACACGGGAGGTAAGTCCGTGGATCAAAAGGTATACCGGTCGATGATTGGTTCATTGCTTTACTTATGTGCATCTCGACCGGATATTATGCTTTCCGTTTGCATGTGTGCAAGATTCCAAGCCGACCCTAAGGAAACACACCTTACGGCCGTGAAACGAATCTTGAGATATTTGGCTTTTACTCCTAAGTTTGGGCTTTGGTACCCTCGGGGATCCACCTTTGATTTGATTGGATATTCGGATGCCGATTGGGCAGGGTGTAGGATTAATAGGAAGAGCACATCAGGGACTTGCCAGTTCTTGGGAAGATCCTTGGTGTCTTGGGCTTCAAAGAAGCAAAATTCGGTCGCTCTTTCTACCGCTGAAGCCGAGTATATTGCCGCAGGCCATTGTTGCGCGCAATTGCTTTGGATGAGGCAAACCCTGCGGGACTACGGTTACAAATTAACTAAAGTCCCTTTGCTATGTGACAATGAGAGTGCAATCAAAATGGCCGACAATCCCGTCGAGCATAGCCGCACTAAGCACATAGCCATTCGGTATCATTTTCTTCGGGATCACCAACAAAAGGGGGATATCGAGATTTCTTACATTAACACTAAAGATCAATTAGCCGATATCTTTACCAAGCCACTTGATGAACAATCTTTTACCCGACTTAGGCATGAGCTCAATATTCTTGATTCTAGGAATTTCTTTTGCTAGTCTTGCACACATAGCTCATCAATATACCTTTGATCATGTCTCTTTTATATATGCTATGACTAATGTGTTTTCAAGTGAATCTCAAACCAAGTCATAGGTATATTGAAAGGGAATAGGAGTCTTCGGCGAAGACAAGGCTTCCACTCCACTCTACTACTCATTCTTCGCCGTCGCTCCGCATCATCTCTCCAACTTTGGTATAATCTTCACTCATTCATTTCATGACCAAAAGGGGAGAAAGTACTTCATTGGGCTCTAATGATTCCGTTTTTGGCGATTCATGCCAAAGGGGGAGAAAATATGAGCCCAAAGCAAAAGGACCGCACCACCACCTAATTTTATAAATTTGTTGATTGGAAAATTTCAAAATTGGTATCTCTTTGTGTTCTAAAGGGGGAGCAAGTAGTATTTTCAAAATTGATGGAAAACCCTCTTGAACACTAAGAGGAGACCTTATTTGAGGGGGAGTTTTGTTTAGTCAAAGGAAAAGCATTTGAACAAAGGAAGAAAATTTCAAATCTTGAAAATGCTTTGCAAAATCTTATTCATTTACCTTTGACTATCTTGCAAAATGACTTTGAAAAGAATTTACAAAAGAGTTTGCAAAAACAAAACTTATGGTGCAAATGAGGTCCAATATGTCAAAAACAAAGAAACAATCCATGCGCATCATATAAGTATTTACATTGGCTCAATTCCAAGCAACCTTTGCACTTACATTATGCAAACTAGTTCAACTATGCACTTCTATATTTGCTTTGGTTTCTGTTGGCATCAATCACCAAAAAGGGGGAGATTGAAAGGGAATTAGGCTTTCACCTAGTTCCTAAATAATTTTGGTGGTTGAATTGCCCAACACAAATATTGGACTAACTAGTTTGCTCTAGTGCATAAGTTATACAGGTGCAAAAGTTTCACATTCAGCCAATAAAAAGACCAAGTGTTGGATTCAACTAAGGAGCAACGAGGCAACCGAAGGCATCTCTGGCTGAAGGCACCGGACTGTCCGGTGTGCACCGGACAGTGTCCGGTGCGCCCAGAGAACTCCAACTCAAACTCTTCGCCCTCGGGAATTCTCGGAAGCCGGCGCGCTATAATTCACCGGACTGTCCGGTGTGCACCGGACATGTCCGGTGCTCCAAGGAAACGCGGCCTCCGGAACTCGCCGGCCTCGGGTTCGCTCGGCAGCCGCTCCGCTAAAATTCACCGGACTGTCCGGTGTGACAGCGAAGCAACGGCTCCCTGCGGCGCCAACGGCTCCCTGCGGAGCATTTAATGCGCGCGCAGCGCGCGCAGACGTCAGGCACGCCCATACCGGTGCACCGGACATCAAACAGTACATGTCCGGTGTGCACCGGACACCCAGGAGGGCCCAGAAGTCAGAAGCTCCAACGGTCAGAATCCAACGGCAATGGTGACGTGGCAGGGGCACCGGACTGTCCGGTGTGCACCGGACTGTCCGGTGCGCCATCGAACAGACAGGTTCCAGCAACGGTCACTTTTGGTGGTTGGGGCTATAAATACCCCAACCACCCCACATTCATTGCCATCCAAGTTTTCCACTTCTCAACTACTACAAGAGCTCTAGCATTCAATTCTAGACACACCAAATAGATCAAGTCCTCTCCAAATTCCACACAACCCCATAGTGACTAGAGAGAGTGATTTGCTTGTGTTCTTTCGAGCTCTTGCGCTTGGATCGCATTCTTTTCTTTCTCACTTGTTCTTGAGATCATCACTCAATTGTAACCAAGGCAAGAGGCACCAATTGTGTGGTGGCCCTTGCGGGAAGTTTTGTTCCCGCTTGATTGAGAAGAAGAGAAAGCTCACTCGATCCGTGGGATCGTTTGAGAGAGGGAAGGGTTGAAAGAGACCCGGCCTTTGTGGCCTCCTCAACGGGGAGTAGGTTTGCGAGAACCGAACCTCGGTAAAACAAATCCTCGTGTCACACTCTTATTTGCTTGCGATTTGTTTTGCGCCCTCTCTCGCGGACTCGTTTCTTTATTACTAACGCTAACTCGGCTTGTAGTTGTGATTATTTTGTAAATTTCAGTTTCGCCCTATTCACCCCCCCTCTAGGCGACTATCACCCTAAAGTCAGACTACCGAGTTGGATCCCTGACTGCACTTAAAGTGTCCCAAGACACGAGGGCCCCCGAGGATTTATACTAACAAGTGTCCCAAAATACGAGGAGCATAGAAACTTATACTAATAGGTATACTGGTCTATTGGATTCCCACAAGGAATTAGTCTCATAAGTGCCCAGAGACACGAGGGGGTTGAGGACTTAATCTTTGGTTGTGCTTGCAGCGCAAGGTGACTTGGGGTCTTAGAATATTCTACCCCCTAGAGGTCCCGTCGTCTCGAGGCACTAGGGATTCTAGGCCTTGCACATAGGCTAGAAAAGTTGTTGGGCGATCCAACAGTTGGATTATTCCATCTAGATGCCCATGTATAATGTCGTTAAGAGTTGAGCCCCTCCCTTGGTCGAGGCCAAGGAAGGTCATCCTCTAAGTCTCGAGGCCCCGAAAGTAGTGGGCCCTAAAGTCAGACTACCGAGTTGGATCCCCGACTGCATCTTGGCAGTAGCCATGGGTATGGCTTTCTCCGGACGATGATAGAGGCTCCAATGTCCTCTATTAGAGTGAGCCGACGGGAATTAACCATATACCAACGGGAATTAGTTATTCCCGTCGGTTTAGGGCTAATTTCCGTCGATTCTGAGTCGACGGGAATTACCTGGATTCCTGTAGTGACCATACATGGAACGGATCCCAATAATGTTATAATTGAGGTTGCACACTTTTTGTCTAGGGATTCGGTGAGCGTTGTGGCAACTAAGGGGAGTTTTGGATAGTTTAGGGCTAGTTTCTCTCTTAGTCTCCTTAAATTTCGAAAAGGATTTGAGCTTCCAAACTAAATCTTAATCTTAGGGGGAAAATGGTCCACTGTACATGAGTAAACTCATACTGCTGTTTAGCCTATTCGTTGAATTGTCTCTGACCCTTACACTATGCCATGGGAAATTTACTCGTAGACAAAAATATTTATACATAAATACCATTTTCAAGCGTCTTAAAAATATATTTCAGCTGTTGTTGTCCTAAATATTTGTACTAACTATGTGATCAGGGCTTGTAGTATTGAATTTTAGGCATATAACCATATGTATACACGGTGCAAAATCAGGTGAGGTGGGCATATATGATCCACAATATCTAAATATGCCCAAGATAGGGAATTAGGGATCGAAGCACAGTCCGCCTCTTTTTTGGCGTTATTGTAATGCTACGTGTCGTAATATGCAAATGGCTATATATTATCATTTTGTCATCAGCAGATCAAATACGATTAGACGAGTATATAATATATTTCGTGTCACCGTTCAGGACATGTCACACATCTGGGTATAAAATCCCTATCCCATTTTTTGTCCGTCCGTGTGGTTCTCCTGCATGCTTCCAGTCAGCGCTTTTTTTTCATCAACCAATATTTTCTTTTTTTTTGTATTGAAGATTCTCTCGTTTATATTGGAAGTGGATATGGAGAAATAAGTCTCTCGAACAGTCGAATTATGGTCTCCACGTTTTTGACACGTGAGAATCAGGCACATGTCACTACCGGAATCCGAGCCTTTGCCGAGTGCCGGCCGCTTTGCCGAGTGCCTTTTCTCAGGCACTCGGCAAAGACTGCTTTGCCGAGAGCCGCACTCGGCAAAGCTCGGCTCTCGGTAACGAGCGTCTTTACCGAGAGTAGGACACTCGGTACAGGTCCACACTCGGCAAAGACAAGTTTGCCGAGTGTCAAACACTCGGCAAAGGGGGCTCTCGGCAAAGGGCCGTCAGCGGCCGTCCCAAAGCTGACGGCCGTCAGTCTTTGCCGAGAGCCAATGGTTGGCACTCGGCAAAGAGTCTTCTTTGCCGAGTGTCGCCCAGTTGACGCTCGGCAAAGAACTCTTTGCCGAGTGCCATCACTAGACACTCGGCAAAGTATATTTTTATTTCTTTTATTTTGTCTCCCAAACTTTTTGTGGTATGTTCCTACACTATGTAGACCTACATGTATCATTTGTGGACAATTTTAACAGAGTTTCAATCGTTAGTAGATTTAGTTCGTTTATTTGAATTTCTTCGGAAAATTTAGATTTGAACTGCAGGTCACTCGAAACTTGGAAAACCGTGCATGAAAAAATGATATTCATGTTACTTAGCATAAGTTACAACCGATTCCAGGAGCGGACCAAAAACTTCGAGCAACATGCTCACTAAACATGGTCGTGAACTTGTCATCAACATGTTTAAAAATTGTATAAAACACAAACAAAGTCAGAAAATCTTGAAACTTGTCCACGTGTCATGATATCATATGTACAGGCTGCGATAAAAAATTGAAAAAATTTCGAGAAAACTATGACGCGCTATGTGTACAAACCCAAGAGATCCACATTGAAACTCTATGATTTCATGTGTAGTTCTCTTAGGTTTCTACACATAGTGTCTCACAACTTTGTCCAAACATTCTCAAATTTTTATCACAACCTGTACATATGATATCATGACACGTGGACAAGTTTCATGATTTTCTGACTTTGTTTGTATTTTATACAATTTTTAAACATGTGGATGGCAAGTTCACGGCCATGTTTAGTGAGCATGTTGCTCGAAGTTTCCGGTCCGCTCATGGAATCGGTCGTAACTTGTGATAAGTAGCATGAATATCATTTTTGCATGCACGGTTTTCCAAGTTTCGAGTGACTTGCAATTCAAATCTAAATTTTCCGAAGCAATTCAAATAAACGAACTAAATCTACTAGCTATTGAAAACACGGTTATAATTGTTCTAAAATGGTACATGTAGGTCTACATAGTGTACAAACATACCACAAAAAGTTTCATAAACAAAATAAAAAAATTAAATATATTTTGCCGAGTGCCCCAGATAGGACACTCGGCAAAGAAAGTTTTGCCGAGTGCTTGTCGTGCGGCTCTCGGCAAAGTGTTTCAAAAACCCTAATTCTAGTCTTTGCCGAGTGCCAACTGACAAGCACTCGGCAAAGAAGCCTTTGCCGAGTGCCCGATCTAAGGCACTCGGCAAAGTATATTTTTTAATTTTAAAAAAATCTTTGCCGAGTGCCAGATCGCGGGCACTCGGCAAAGAAGTTAATTATACCGACCTGCGGGCTCTTCTTCTCCTTCGTTCTTCCTTCACTTTCCCACCGCCCGTCGCCCGTCGCCGCCCGAGCGCCACCAAGCCATCCGCGGCCGCCCCCACGCGCTCGGCCGGCCGGCCGGCCACCACCGCCGCCGGCCTCCCTGCGCCCGCTGCCTCCCTTCGTTCTTCTTCCACGAGCTCGGCCTCCCTTCGTTCTTCTTCCACGAGCTCGACCCGCCGCCGCCGCCCGGTCGTCCGGCGGCTCCCACGAGCTCGGCCCGCCGCTGCCCGGTCGCCTACGCTACTCCCTGCGCCCGGCCGTCCACGCGCAACCGCCGTCCGGCCACCCGCGCGTCCACCATCGTCGCCGGCCTCGGCCTCGAATAGGTATAATTTTTTTTCTTGATCAAAGCTTGTACTACTACTCTACAATTAATTGTATATATATGATGTTCGAAATATTGCACAACTAATTGGAGTCTAAAATCATAAACCTTGTGATAGATGTGGTTCGACTACTTGTATATATGATGTCCAATGCATTGCATATATGCCATAGTGTCGTTGATATACCTGTGAATATCAGCCATCGTGCTGCTACTTCTATTTGCAGGTTTTGGAAACCTCCCCGTGCAGGGGAGGTGCTGCCGATTTTTTTTGTCGATATATGTTAGATAGCGGTAGATAGGCACAAGTAGTGGTAGGTTTGCCGATGGCATGCGTGGTCCTAAGGATGGCGGTCGTTGATGTGAATTCATATGAACAAAGTTTGGCAATATTTTTTTTGTATTAATAGACTTGTGTTTCTTTTTTACAGAGAAGATACTTGTCTTCCTAGCCGCTGCGGGTCTGCCTGCACCGCGTCGCGTCGCCACTGCACCGACCCGCCACAGCCCCACTAGCCTGACTCCACCAACACCTTAGGTATAACCTCTATTTCCGCATCATGGTCGTAGATCACGTAACCCAGTTAGGCGTCTCCCGTTCGAAAGAGATACGGTGTAGATATGCAGATCTTTGCATATCTACAAATGTATCAGTTTCGAATTGTCCACGTTTTTTGGACAGCCCGCGGTTGCGTAGATGGTGTTAGTTTCATGCTCTACTCCGGTCCGAGATAGAGTTTCGGCGTCACCTCCCTGTTGTTCTCCGGACAGTACACTCTCCCTGCCAGGACGTGTATCCGGAGAACAGCGGGGAGGTGCTGCCGAAATTCTATCTTGGATCGGAGTAGAGCATGGAAACTAACTCCATCTACGCAACCGCGGGTGGGATTAGGACCTATCGTCACCTATTAGAAGGTAGGAACGTAGTGTACATGCATTACATGTCTATATTAAACTATACTCGGTTATATATGTTAGAGGATGGAGGACCGTGAGTGGATGTACACGGGCCGTAGAGGAAGGAACGATGTCACCACTGAATGGATTAGAAAGACCGATGATTTCGTGGAACGGGCATATGGCGAAGCTGCTAAAGGAGCGAGTCTAGTCCCATGCCCGTGCAGCAAATGTGACAACCGGAAAAGAAAACCAAAGAAGACCATGGTAGAACATATTTGGAAGAATGGATTTACGCCGGGCTATACTCGGTGGATATTTCATGGTGAAGCGCATCGTACGAGAGAAGAGGTGCTGAGACAACGTGTCGAGGATTATTACGCGGATGCGGGGGTAGCGGATATGTTGAACGACTATCAGGAGGCACAATACACGGGAGGATGTATGGATGACGAGCCAGAGCCGACTGCAAAGGCGTTCTACGACATGTTCGACGCGGCACAGAAGCCCCTTCACGGCCAGACAAAGGTTTCTCAACTGGATGTCATTGGGCGTGTAATGGCGTTCAAGTCGCAGTACAGCATCAGTAGAGATGCATTCGATGGCTTGTTGACAGTTATTGGGAGTCTGCTTCCGGATGATCACATTCTGCCAAAGAGCATGTACGAGGCACAGAAACTACTTCGTGCACTTAAGATGACGTATGAGCAGATTTATGCTTGTCCGAAGGGCTGCGTGCTATTTAGGAAAGAATACGCGGAGGCAAAGTACTGTCCCAAGTGTAATTCGTCTAGGTTTATGGAGGTAGACTCTGGTGATGGACAGAAGAGGCAGCTCGACATCCCCTTGACAATCCTACGACATTCCGTTCATACCGAGGATCCAGCGTCTTTACATGACAGAGGAATCCGCGAAACAGATGACATGGCACAAAAATGGAAAACGATACAATCCTGACAAGATGGTGCACGCGTCAGATGGTGAAGCATGGAAACACTTTGATGACATTCACCGTGAGAAAGCCGAAGAGCCTCGTAATGTACGTGTTGCGTTGGCCACAGATGGGTTCAATCCCTATGGAATGAGCGCTGCCCCGTACACATGTTGGCCCGTGTTTGTTATCCCAATCAATCTCCCCCTGGTGTGTGCTTTCAAAGGCAGAATATATTCGTGTCGTTGATAATTCCCGGACACCCGGGGAACAAAATGGGCGTGTACATGGAGCCTTTGATCGATGAATTGGTACGTGCCTGGGAGGAAGGGGTATGGACATATGACCGAGCTACGAAGACAAACTTCAGAATGCATGTTTGGTACCAGTACTCCATGCATGACTTACCGGCGTATGGGCTATTCTGTGCCTGGTGTGTTCACGGTAAATTCCCATGCCCAGTTTGCAAGGAAGCTCTCAGGTTCATTTGGTTGAAAAAGGGTGGCAAATATTCGTCCTTCGATAAACATCGACAATTTCTTCCTGCTGACCATCCATTCCGCCTAGACATCAAGAACTTTACGAAAGGTGTCGTAGTGACAAACCGCCCACCTGCAACGATGACTGGTGCCGAAATTCGTCAACAGATAGATGGGCTCGTGGCCAATACAGAAGGTGGTTTTGTGGGATATGGTGAGCAGCATATGTGGACACATAAGTCTGGCTTGACTCGGCTCCCCTATTATGATGACCTGCTCCTTCCACACAACATTGACGTGATGCACACTGAAAAGAATGTTGCCGAGGCACTGTGGGCAACAATTATGGACATTCCTGATAAGTCAAAGGATAATGTGAAGGCAAGAGTGGATCTGGCAGCGTTATGTGATAGACCAAAACTAGAGATGAAGCCACCAAGTGGGGGAAAGACGTGGAGAAGGCCTAAGGCCGATTTCGTCCTAAGCAGGGCCCAGAGGAAGGAAGTACTTCAGTGGATAAAGATGTTGATGTTCCCTGATGGATATGCAGCTAACCTGAGTAGGGGGGTGAACTTATCTACTATGCGAGTCTTAGGGATGAAGAGTCATGACTTCCACATATGGATTGAACGGATTCTTCCTGCGATGGTTCGAGGCTATGTCCCTGAGCATGTCTGGCTAGCGCTTTCAGAGTTGAGCTATTTCTTCCGTCAGCTTTGTGCAAAAGAGTTATCTCGGACCGTGGTTGCAGACTTGGAAAGATTGGCCCCCGTGTTACTGTGTAAGCTTGAGAAGATATTTCCACCTGGCTTCTTCAATCCAATGCAGCATTTGATTCTTCATCTCCCCTATGAGGCACGAATGGGGGGCCCCGTGCAGGGACGTTGGTGCTATCCAATCGAGAGATGTCTAAAGACTATTCGAAAGAAATGTAGAAATAAATGCAAAATCGAGGCTTCCATTGCAGAGGCATACATTCTAGAGGAGGTCTCAAACTTCACAACAACTTATTATGGTGACAAACTGCCGAGCGTGCATAATCCACCCCCTCGTTACAATGATGGCGACAATGAATCGAACCTTAGCATATTTCGAGGCCAACTCGGAAGCGCAAGTGGCTCGACCACCAAGACCCTGACACATGAAGAGTGGCGGCATATCATGCTATACGTATTGACCAACCTTGAAGAGGTGACGCCATACATGGAACAATTTCTTCATGAATTCTGGCGTCGATCAAGGGACCCCACTCCACAGGAATATGACGCTCTTCTTAGAAAGGGTGCGAGAAATGGGTTGCCCGATTTCATTTCCTGGTTCAAACATAAGGTACGTGCTTAGTTTGTAAAAGAGATACGTCTTTAAACTCAATTTAGCGTCTTTTAACTTGCGAATACTTGCAGGGCCAAAGAGATCCGTCTATGAGTGCCGAATTGAGACAAGTAGCCAACGGCTTTGCTTATAGGGTCAAGAAATATTCTGGGTATGACGTCAATGGATACCGTTTTCGCACAACACACTACGACAAAAGTCGGCCCAATCGGAAAACAACGTGTTCTGGGGTCTTTACGCCGGGCCTTGACAATGTCGATTATTTTGGACGAATCGAAGAAATATATGAGCTCAATTTTTATGGTTCCAAACCTCTTACTCCAGTGATATTCAAATGTCATTGGTTTGACCCTCAAGTGACGAGACGGACACATTCTAATCTTGGGATAGTCGAAATTCGACAAGATTCCACCTTAGCAGGAGACGATGTCTATATCGTTGCCCAACAGGCCACACAAGTGTATTATCTCCCATATGCGTGTCAAACGAAAGAACATCTTAAGGGTTGGGATGTTGTGTATAAGGTATCGCCGCACGGGAGGTTACCTGTTCCTAACGATGAAGATTATAACTTAGACCCGGACACATATGATGGAGAGTTCTTCCAAGAAGATGGGCTAGAAGGGCGATTTGAGATAGACTTAACCGAAGCTATCGGAATGGACGTAGATATTGAAATGGTTGTTGATGAGGAGGAGGATGAGGTGCAAAATGATAATGACTTAGTAATCCTTGAAGGCAATGACATTACTGACGAACTTGCGTCTTCCGATGGTGTGGAGATTGAAATGCTTGATAGTGATGATGAGAGTTATGATCCGGCTAACCCCGACACATATGAAGATTATTTTTAATCGATGTAATGCTATATGACTTTTTATTTCGCACCTGTTTTTAAATACATCTTTTTATATGTGCTTATTTGTTTACTCTTAATTGCAGGTTGTTGGACAAATATGGTGGGCGGTTTCCTGAGGAGGAGGAGGGGGAGGAGGAGTAGGACGGCGGACGATGCACAGCAGGCAGCGCAACAGGACGAGGCAGAGCAGGCAGCGCAGCAGCAGGCGGCGCCTCAGGACGACGACGGCCAGCAGCAGGACGACGACGACCAGCAGCAGGACGCCTCAGGTTCAGGCGGCTCTAGTTCGAGGAGCATCTACCTGCGAGGCCCCGCGAGTCTCCCTCAGCGTCCCATACTTCGGGACAGACGGCCGCTGATTCGGCCGGAAGGGGAGAGGTATGTAACTTTATGTTCTTCATTCTTGTTCATATTATGTGTTCAAAATCATAATATAAACTAATACTTTTTATTTATCACTTGGACAGGTCTTGGACGGTTTTGGATTATGCTGGGGGTCATCGTCGCCCCCCCAATGGCATCCTCGGCCTGCTGTGCAGGGAACACTTCCCTGGACTTGTGGAGTACGCCGGAGTGACGGGCCCAGCCTTCACCTTTGACCACTACGCCGTCGCCCCCGATGCAGTAGACTGGGACGGCAGGGAATTCAATAACAAGGCGGAGCGGGTGAAGCAAGAGCTGTGGGTAAGTCTTAGTATAATGTAAAATATGTCGCATTCATTGCAAATTCTTGAAATAATGTATGGATACATCGTTTTTGTATGCAGGATTTCTTCAGATGCGATGCTGGATACGAGGCTAGGGCGGATGTGGTGGCCACCACGAGCTGTAAGAAGCTCGTTGTGGACATGCACTATGAGGCCCGCATCCAGGCCATCATCACCTACCACGGCTCCGTCCTTGGGGAGAAGGTGACCAAAACTCAAGCCCGAACCATGTCGTTGACCAGGGAGCAGTACCTGCAGGTAAAGTCATGCATGTTTGGTACCAGTACTCGATACATGAATTTTATTTTATCTTCTGATATGCACTTTACGTGTTTACTTTGCAGATGATTCCACATTGGTGCGCCGCACATCCTCTGTGCTGGGAGCAGATGGTGGATAGGTGGTGTTCGGCTGAGTGGGACGAGGCGCACACAGCTAGCCGGGAACGGCGTTTGATGATGCAAGGCCCCTCCCACCACCAAGGCAGCCGGAGCCTGGGCCAATATGCCGAAGCATGGGTACGCCACCTTTTTTATTTAGATATATAGCACTAAGTTAGATATTATTTCTAACTATCTCGTTGGTTTTCGTTGCAGTCGGCGTCACATGGTGGAAGGCCTTGCTCCACCTTCTCGGCCTATGCTATGGCCCATAAGGGTAAGGCGACGTCCGACGTCACCTACAACCCGGATGACGGGCCCGAGGCCTACACCAACCCCGCCGTCTACAGCCGCCTCCATGACTACACCGCCATGGCGCAGGAGGTCCATGGCCCAGACTATGATCCGAGCACCGAGCCGATCGACACCGATGTGCTCATGAGGGTCGGAGGAGGCAAGAGACATGGGCGGTACTGGATTGCCGACGGGGCAATCGACTCGTCCTCCACTCCCACTCTGTCTCAGGTGAGAGCAAGGAGCACGGGCTCGAGTCCAGCCATACGACCTCGGCACGACAGCTCACAGCATCGCATACAGGCACTCGAGGTTAGTGTAACTCGTCCTTCCTTGAGTTATATACCTACTCTTTGAGTTACTATAACGTTGGCTTGTAATATTACAGACCCAACTAGAAGAAGAGAGGAGGGAACGTCGCGAGATGGAGGCGAGGATGATGGCGGAGCGGGAGGCGGAGCGGGAGGCCCGCCGGGCAGATCATCAGAGGATGGCGGAGATGTTCCAGTACATGCAGAGCCTTGGCGCCGCACAGGGCATCGCTCCGCCACCTCCATTGTTCCCTCCAGTTGACCCTGCTCTCTTCCACACTCCTGTGAGTATCAAAATTGTAGTTAGATGTTTGTAATGCATCTGGTATAACACATGCAATCTCTTCTCTGTGCAGGGCCAATCTGGGGCGGCATCCAACAACCCTCCGGAAGGGTTCAGCCCAACGCAGCCCCGGTCAAGCCGCCCACCTCCATGAGTGTTGTGTTTTCATTGTTTTAGACTTCTGTACTTGTGTATAATACTTATGTCTGTGTTTGATACTTATGTGAGAGCTTGCGACGTTAGAGACTTATGTTTGTGTTTGATACTTATGTTGAACACTTATGTTTGTGATGGATATTTATGTTTGTGGTGACGGTTTTATGTTTGTGTTGGCTATTTATGTCTGTGATGATATCTGTGATGTATATATGTGATATATATGTGATATCTTCTGTTTGTGTGGATGGAATACAAAAAACAAATAAAAAAGGTATATACTGGTCACTTTGCCGAGTGTAACACTCGGCAAAGAGGTTCTTTGCCGAGTGTCTGGGTCATAACACTCGGCAAAGAGCACAGACCTGGGCACCGGCTTAGGTTCTTTGCCGAGTGTTACGTCCCTGGCACTCGGCAAAGAGGTCGGCTTTGCCGAGTGCCACTCGGGACACTCGGCAAAGAACCTGACATGGGGACCCTCCCTGGCGGGTTCTTTGCCGAGTGTCCCAAGTGGCACTCGGCAAAGATGGATTCTTTGCCGAGTGCTGCACGGAAAACACTCGGCAAAACTAACTTCTTTGCCGAGTGTCACATGGGACACTCGGCAAAGCCGCCGTCTCCGTCACTCGACGCCGTAACGGCTGCTTTTCTTTGCCGAGTGCTCTCTGGCACTCGGCAAAGATCTTTGCCGAGTGCCCGATAAAAAGCTCTCGGCAAAGAAGGCTTTGCCGATGCACTGTTCGCCGAGCCTTCTTTGCCGAGTGTAACACTCGGCAAAGCCTTTGCCGAGTGTTTTGAACGCTTCGCCGAGTGCTTCAGGCACTCGGCAAAGCGATTGATTCCGGTAGTGTGTAGATGTTGTGTCGTCGAAGAATGAATCAGTATGAAGAGTCCATGCATAACAGCTTATTATTACCTTTTCAATTTAGAAACAAAAGAATGCAACACTGTCGAATAAATTCTAAGCAATCTGAAAGGCATTTGACCTCCAGAATAAAAGCTGGCGAGCTAGTCTTGATGATAGCAACGTAAGCAAATAAATTACAGTACACCAGTAAGATGGAATGCTCGATGCATGATTTCACCACCTAACCAAAAAAGGTTACCAGCATAGCAATACTGCTTGCTGCACCACCTAATTCATTCATGTACATCCATAAGTCTTTTTTTGCGTCTGTGTGCAATATATATTCTTCCCAGCTGATCGATTTTATATATAATAATAATAGCTGCTAGGGCATTAATTACTTTCTCATCGATAATTGTTTCAAAATCCTCGTCATATCATCTTTAGGTCTTGTTCGTTTCTGCCAGATTGGTGAGTCGGAACGATTTCTAACCGGATTGTTTCTCTAATTTATATAAACTTTAATTAGGTACAACGATTTCGGGTACAATCTAACCTAAACGGACAAGGCCTTATTCTACTGTTAAGAATTTCCGGCCACAGGAAGATGATGAAGTCGGCATCGCGAGATCGTGACACGCGACGAAATTACCTTATTAATTAGGTGCCCATGCATGCGCCGCACACAGACCAAATCGTATTTTATAGAAAACCTGTCACTGTAGCATGATCGATGTTTGGCTTCTTGCAGCTAAACTAATCATTCTGTATTAATTTGAGCGGGCGTGGCGCGCGGGAGGGTAGGGCAGGGCAGGCCGGAGGGAGGGGGAGCATGCGTGCGTATACACGTACGGGGAGATGGATTTAATAATAATCCAGAAAAGAAAGGCCGGAGGCTTTCGGCGTAACGTTATTATCGGCCAGCTAGCTAGCGAACGTTTTACCCGAAACAGAGATGTTTTTATTTAAATGATAAAATAGGTACGTAGTATAATATATATATATATATATGCAGCAATGTTTTATTTTTAGTCTATTTTATCGGTAAAGTTGATGTGATGGAAGAACCGTACCGCCGGTGAGAGGAGTGCCGGAAAATCGCGTTAGGCCGGCACCCCCGTGATTTTGGCATGGCTGTTACGATTCGATGTGCCCTTTTCTTTTTCTTTTTTCTTTTTGGATGTTTTTCCTCCGTCTACCTGTATGTATTCGCGAGCAGGCACTGCGTATTGTGTATTCGGTATTCCTCTCGTTTTCTTTCGCCTTCCAGTAGCTGCCTGCCTGTACCGTACGGACGATAATTCGACGAAAATACAACGTAACTGTATGTAGTGTACGCGAGGAAAGTACGTACGGACGCAGCGGGTAGCAGAAGCTGTTGCCTGTTTGTGTCGTACTTGTCGATGGCGGGTTTGCTGCTGTTACCTTTCGGTCGGCACATAACCGTTCCCTTCGCATTGTACGTACCTGGCAAGAGATGATCTGCTGTGGATCGCGAGACCGAGACGGCGGCCGGCCTACGTACGCGGTACGACTAGGCCGGGCGGTGCGACCCGTGACTCTCGACTACTGCGGCGGCGGCGCGACGAGACGAGACGAGACGGAGGAAGCTCGCTCGGCAACGGCAAGACGTACGGCAAGGGGAGAAGACCCGTTGACGTCATGCTTATGAGCAGCAGGGCGCGGAGACGACGACGACGACGACGACGACAACAAAAAAAAGGACGGAGAGCGACGGCGAACGAAGAGCTAGTACTAGTAGCGGCTAGGGGCGTCACGTCAAAAGGCTGGGGGACGGGGGCGGCCGGGTCCTGGCACGCGTGCCTGGAAAAAGGCGGCCGCCCACTCGCGTCCCTGGTGGCCTTGGTTCCACACCACACACGCACCACTCCACTCTCCATCCGGCAGGCCGTGTGGTAGGAGGCCGAGCTAATTAAAAGCCGGCCGGGACAGGGACACCGTGCTGTGCTCTACTGCTCTCTCGTCTCTGCGCTTCTCACTCATTGCATAGCGTTGCTCCTACCTCTCGCTCTGTCCCGTACGTCGCTGCCACGTCTCGACAAAGCTTTGACCATTCAGATCCAGAGAGAGAGAGAGATTAATCGTCGCTGAGTCAAACCCGTACTCATTTGCTGAGCACGCAGAATACGTACACACGCACACGCCTGAATCGAATATCCTGATTGATTGTAATAATCAGGCAGACACAACGAGGAGCTGCTAGTTGCACTAATAGTATAATGAATAAGCTTCATCACAAGAAAACAATTCTTCTTCTTGTCATGACTCGTCGTGAGTGACAGAGAGAGAACGAGAACCTGGGGGACGACGACCTTTCGTCACGGCCTCACGGAGTCACGGGA
The DNA here is from genome assembly GCA_029449295.1 of Zea luxurians. Lineage (NCBI taxonomy): Eukaryota > Viridiplantae > Streptophyta > Magnoliopsida > Poales > Poaceae > Zea > Zea luxurians. The sequence continues at coordinate 3,688,701 of JAOPSE010000009.1, read as the reverse complement.
TTGAAGTGGGGTAGCTAGCTGGTCGTGGATTACATTATACTACTAAATAGCACGCACCTCTGGATGGATTGGGACGACGACCGTTTCCCGTAAAATCAATTACTACCTCTCTCTCTCTCTCTCTCTCTCGATATACCGACGGATCGAGCAGAAGAAACAAAGTGTTATCATAATCACTTGGGCTGTAATTTCTCTCCACGCCTGTCATCATCTCAGCCACTCACTCACATATAGTGTACTTCTACACACACACACACAAACGTACAATTTAATCGGCGGTCGTACTCAGAATCAACCCACGGTGCGGTCACGAAAAAAAAAAGTTAAAACTTGTTGCTGTTGGTGCTGGTGGTGGTGGAGTCGTCGCCGTGGACGGCCACACGTCCGCCGCGCCGTTCCGTGCCGCCGAGGGCACATGGATCGACGCGACGACGACTCATCCGGATATCCGATCCGACTCGACGTACGCGCGGTGCGTGCGCGCGGGAGAACAATCCAGGCCTGGCCGGCTGGCTGCGGTTTGCGGTGGGTGGTGCTTGCTAACCTGTGCGGAACACGTACACGCACGGCGGCGCGCCCGCGGTGATGGAGCTGTGTGCGCTATAGCTAGGTGCACCGTACGTGCACCTCGCTAGCTAGCTAGTGCGCGCGCCACTTCGCAGGAAGAATGAATGCAGCGGCGAGCGGGCCACACGTACGACGACGGGTCGTCATCACCGTACCGGCGCGCGCGAGAGTTACGCCCGTGCTGTGTAACACGTGCACGCACGACGCACCGAGAGGATGGGTCGGCGGCGACGTACTACGCGCGCCCAAGAGCCATGCCGACCGGCGCGGGGGCGGCGACGCCGACCCGCGCCCGATCGCGTCGTGTTTCTCAGGGGTTGCGGAAAGGAACGGGCGAGCGGATCGGACGGCAGTGTTTGACGTATCGGCTGGCTCTGGCGGGGCACCGGAATCCGGAGACCAATCATGCTAGGTGCTAGCATAGCTACGCGACGGGCCGGACCGCCGGACACGGACGACGCGATGCGATGCCGCGGTTAGGCGGCTGCGCGTTGACACGGCACGGGGCGACGACCTGATGCAGTACGTGTGGTTGTGGCTGCCATGCCATCTAGCATTTTTCTAACAGTTGTCTGGCTGCTGTACCGGGGTCGCCATGGGTCAAAGCTTGCTCTGACTTTTGCTCCACCGCCCCCCGACAGCTGCCAGGCTAGCTTGGCCAGCCTCCTCCGCCCGGCCTGGACCCTAGCGGTGGTTGCACCCATTGCCGTAGTGTCCTCTTGTCAGCGCATAGATTTTTAATTAATTAAACAGATGATTCGGCGAATCATGACAGTGCGACGAGAGCGAACGAGTGTGCCCGTCGGACTGTCGGAGTGTGTGTGTGTGTGTGTGAGTGTGCAGCCGGCCTAACATGAAATCCATATGAGTGATCCAGGGGGCCGGGGCAGGTTAGGTACGTGCGTGTTCCGTCCTCCGGTCCAGCAGCCGAGAGGTCAACCCCACATAATTCCAGAGTCTACTCACATGCGTCGCGTGTGTGCCGTTTACTTAATAACACCACTACTGCTTAGACTAACATTTGGGAACAAGAAGAGCACCAAGCAGGTTGTCCTTGGCTGCTTCACGGTACAGCTCTACGCGCGCTTTTACTACTAACTAGTCAACCCATACATAATAATCCACAATCCAGTCTGTGTGTGATACACTCCTACAGCACATCGATACCGCACGCTCGTATACGTACGTAGACGACAACACATGCCGACCTCAGAGAATTAAAAAAAGGTGGGGGAGGAAACAATGCAGCAAAAGCATGATTGGTCGGCTCAGCAATCATATGCATGTGGTGTCTCCAATTAATCCCCTGTGTTTTCTGTGGTTACTCACTCTTGGCTGCTTAGTACAGTAAGTAGTACTTTGTTTTGTTTCTCGTGGCTGCCGAAACTGTTCTTCTTCTGCTTTCAGCTTTACTGGCGCTGCGTGCGAGTGTGAACCGGGTCAAAATCAAAACTAAAGCTCTCTCTCCATCTGGGCGGGGGAAAAGAAAACACCGGCGGGGTCAACGACGCATGGACCCCAGGGCTGCACATGCCAACAGTTTCGTCGGGATCCAGCATTCCAGGTGGGCTCTGACGGCAGCCCAGAGGCCCACAGATTCTCCTCGTCCCCGTCCGCCACTGGCCACCGGGCCCTCCCCCCCACCCCCGCGCGCATGATCGTCGTGGCGGCTTTGTGTTAGGTAAGATGATGGGCTGTAACCGGATGGGCCTGTCAAGCAGACCAGTGTCTATCGCATTCACAGCCTGGGTGCACGGGTCAAACCCCTTTTGACCTCCACCCTTTTTTTTCTGTTTATACTACTACTGTTGCCTTGCCTCCGAGTTCCTGCTGCCTAGTCATCAGCTCTACCTGCGTGCGTTGGTTCGCCCACGCTGACGCACCCATTACGTAAGCCGCAAGTATAGTCCCGGACGGGGACGGCTGCTGGCCTGGCTCCCTTCCAGAGTTCCATGTGCGGCCACTATTGGCCGTCGTTCGTCGTTCCCGGCAAGCAAATGCAGCCGAGAGTATATACGGCATGATATGTGTGTGTGTGTGAACATCTGGAGCTGGTTTTCTGACGACGACCGTCCAGCAGCTGCCGTCTCCTTTTGTCGTCGTACCAGTTCCGGCCGGTCCTACACAGGCTACATACACAATGTGAGAGTAGTCGAGTTCGATCGAGTAGAGCTACTGCCTACTATAGGTGGTTTTCGTGCAGTTTTCATAGGCCGGTTGTTGGAGGTTTCGACATCAATCATCCGTCCGTCGTCCTCCCTCCTCGAATCATATGCCAGGTGTGCGTGCGTTCTGTGGAGCTGGATCGCAAGCGCCGGCGTTGACAAAACTAAAGGAGACCGAAGCAACGCATCGGCATTTACACTAAAAAAACTTAAGGGTCAGATCAGATTCTATTACTATTCATTTTTGAACTAAGGTAAATTAAAGATCCTAATAATTTGTGAATAAATATTTGGATCGTGATCCATTACAGCATTACCACCCTACCTACCTACCTACCTACCTGTCTGTACGTGCCCGAGCATGCAGCCTCCAAGATTGGCGCAGCGTTCAGAGCTGTAACGTACGACTGACGATGAACTGTGCGAGATAGCTAGGGTGTACATGTACATAATATAGCAGTGCCGTGCGTCCTTGGCCGCCAATTGCTCCTTGACCTGAACCGTGTTGCCGCCATCATCTTCCTGCGACATGCATACGGAACTTACTTTCAGAACATGGAGCGTGTCGCGCGCGTCTCGCTCGTCTGTCTGAGGGTGCAGTGCACAGTGCAGACCAACACGCGCGCGCGCATCCACCAACCAGGCCAGGCGGGCCATGGAGGGGAGGGCATGCGCGCATTGGCAGGAATAGGATTCCAGGGAGTGATCGCGTTATTATATTGCTGTGGCACTAAGGTCTCTGGTTTCTCAAGAACTGTAGTACTACTACTACATATGAATTCAACCGGGCGCTCTTCATGGCAATCATCATCCATCTCAAGGTACGGTAGTCAAAGGGCTGCTCATAAGATCCCGCACATTGCCTCCAGCCTTGTTTCAGAGCGCGACCGCGTGCTGCATCGTCTCGCATGCAGTTGGAGGCTCTCGCAAAGCAAAGGATCTCTCTCTCTCTCTCTCTCTATGTGTGTGTGTGTGTGTGGAGCCAAGCATGCATGGCCGGTGTCAGAGGAATCCTCCGGCAGCGGCAGGAGACACGGCGAGTTGGGCCATGAATGTGCGCGCCATCCTTGCCATGCATGTGCACACGGCGGCTTTTGGGACTAGTAGATAGATCACGAACGGGATCGGATCCATCGTGCTGGGGCTGGGGCTGGGGCTGGGGCTGGGGCTCCCGCTGCTTGCAGCGAGACATATGGCTCCATCAGCCACTGTCTCCCCCGGCCATGCACACTAGTACTCATCTGGTCGCAAAAGGTGTCAGGATGGAGGGTTTCAGGAGCAGTCTGCGGCTAAGTGGATGCGTAAGCTGGCCACTGGGATTACTATACAGCAGTGGAGTTTTTAGGAAGTCATCAGAAGAAGAAAAAAATGCAGATTTATGCTTTTCTATGCGCAGCAACCATGGTGTATTTGTTGATGAGCGTACATGGCCCCGTACACATGCCAGTTGCCAGGCAATCATGAACTTGCTGAACGGATTTTTCAAAAAAAAAAGATGCGCAAAAATCCAAAGTGAGCCTGTCAGACCCAAAAGTTTGCAACGAAAGAATCAAGATCTCTCCAACTCCAATCGTAACAATAAAAAATAGCGCTACAGACTGTTCCATACCAGAGATTACGTCAAGTGCCCAGCATATATGCTGGCTCGTAGTTGTCTAAGCTTCCGAGTTGGCGCTATGTTTGCTAGCGTTTCGTCAGGATTCAGTTCCCAGGGCTGTACATTATTAGCATTCTGTCTTGGGCTGCAGCCCACACGAGTTTACCTGTGGCAACCGAAACCTGGTGTTGAGCATCGTCCGGTGGCAGCGTGCTGGTCAGCTGTTGCTGCTGCCGCAGCCCGCTTGAGGAGCTGAAACTGGAGATGTGCCTTGCTGCATGGCTGTTGGCAAATATTGAGATTTGCACTGCATGCTGCAAAGAGATGCAGGATACGATGCAAACAAACTGAAGCAGAAGCACAGCAAAAAGAAAGAATACAGCTGTTTGAGAGTAATGTGTGTTGTACACCTTTGCTCTATTAATGAGAAAAATCTAGCAACAGAACTGCCCCTTATTGATTGAGAGTAATGCTGACCAAGAAAACAGCTGTTGCGATAGGAATAATTTGCTCAAATTTCCTTCAAATGAAGCACAGCAGAAAGAAAGAATAAAAAGTTGGTCCATTAAGAACAAAAACGAGCAAGATATGTGTGTCCCTTGTAAAGGGAGGGCAATGTTGAGCAGGGAAACTGTTCTGGCGGCAGCGGATCATTTTTTCTTAATTGCAGTGTGCTAAATCCTGGCCATTAATCACGTGCTGGCCTACAAGTGTGGTAAACGCTACGATGTTCAGCGACAGATTTGCCTTCAATTGCATCACAGCAAGAAAAAAAAGAAGCCTGTCAGACAACCTATGGGCCACCCCGAGTCAAGCAAGCCTGACAGGAACGATCCTCTACAGCTCAAGGACAAGCCTGACAGGAACGATCCTCTACAGCTCAAGGACAAGGCATCAGAGCCAATCCTGGCCAGTTAATCACGCTCTGGCCTACACAGGACACGCCTCATCAACCAGGCTGAAGTGCTTGCCTCCTTATTAATCAAGGATGCAACGGTACGATCTATAGAACAGATCCTGTTCAAGTAAGGTCGTGCTGCACCACTCCTGAGCTGAGCTTTTAAGTTCACTTCTCCGCGTTTGAGCAAGCAGGGTGGTGCTAATCTGTTTGGCCAGCACATTGCAAACTGGGCCTCAGGCAGGTATTTACTCTCGTGTGTGGGCTTCAAGTTCAAATCGAGCCCATCGAGGCTGCATTAGTTTTATTTGAGCTGATGGCTTGATGCCTCACCCGAGAAAAAAAAAGGCAGGGTTAAATCATAAGATTAGCCTATTTCTTAGATGGTTGTAGGATCTAAGATTGTCTCGAATAAAACTATAGATAACACTGTTTGTAAATAGAAATTTGAAATAAGGAACGAAATAGGTGTTGGAGATAGGGTAAGTGTTAGCCCGGAGTACCGTCATGTCTTTTCGACCAAACAAACCAAAAATGTTATTAATAACAATTATAATCAGTGTAAAACAACAGTAGGAAGTATAAAACAAGTGTTATAAGCTAAGCAGCAACGCAGTGCGAGCGCGTCATCTCTTATCTAAAATCGATTGTCTCGTACACCGTCGGTCTGGAGAGATCGGCCTCCAGGAGCGTAGCCAAGGCTGCATTGCCGACGACCGTCGGCACCATGGGCTCGGCAAGCTCCGAGCAGGGGCTGCCTAGCATCTCGACAACCGCGGACATGGCGGGCCTCTCGTCCGGCTTCTCCTGGACGCAGAGGAGGCCGACCTGGATGCACCTGCGCAGTTGCGCAAGCTCGGGCTTGGCAGGCGCCGGTGCAACCGCCGGATCAAGGAGTGCCGTGACGCAGCGGCCCACCCAGAGTCTCCAGGCCTACAAGAAATCAATGACAGGGTGCCAGTAAACGAATGTATTTATATCAGATATCCTCTCTTTTTTTTCTTTCTTGCTATTCATTTGTTCATCTATCGAATTGAAGAGAAATCATGGCGAACGGCCGAGGTAGTTCAGTATGGTCTTTACTTCTGAGACGAGGCTTGGCGTGTCACAGTTCTTTCGTCCGCTCAGTGTCTCCATTAAAGTGACTCCGAAGCTATACACGTCGCACTTGAGCGTCGTCTCGCCACCGTCGCTCTGAACGTACTCTGGAGCCATGTATCCACTTGGTACCATAACATTCAGGAACAGAGTGAGTTCCCAGTAAGAAGAAAAAGAAACAATGATGTAAATATTAGTAGTAGGTATATAGCACTGAAGAAAGAGCGAGCTGATTCGAAGACAAGCACACTGCGGTGATCTTTCTTACGGCGTGCCTATCCTTGTCCGAGTTCCGGTAGCTCCAGCGACGAGCAATTTTGCTGTCCCGAAGTCGGCCACCTTGGCCTGCCATCCGCCGTCCAGCAGCACATTGGCCGGCTTCAGATCCCGGTGGATCACGTTGCCGCCCGACCCTTCTCCCTCGTGGAGGTGCTTCACGCCGTCGGCGATCCCCTGAATGATCTGCAGCCTCCGGCGCCAGTTCAGCAGCGCGCGTTCTCTAGGTGTTCCTGTCAGTTACAAAACACAAGCAACATCCAGACAGCAGTTCTTTCTTCTTCTTCTTTTTAAAAAAACAAGGTTTTATCATGCTTTGCCAGTACCGAATATGTAGGCGTCCAAGCTCCTCCTGTGCATGTACTCGTACACCAGGATCCGTTCGCTGGCTTCGTCGCAGTAGGCAAGGAGGCGGAGCACATTCCGGTGCTGCTTGAGCCCGGACATGAGCTGCATCTCTCTCGTGAAATACCTGACGATTATGTCCGGAAGATAGCCTGGTTTCAGCCTCTTCACGGCAATGGTTCTCCCGGCTAGCCCGTGTAGGAGCGGATGCCCTCTGGGCAACTTGCCCTGCGTTTCAGTTTAGAGGGACATGAACAGTAAGTAAATCACTCTGGTGCTCTAACTCATAATGAGACTGGGGATTTGATCAATGCCATGCAAACTGAACATCATCGCCAGGCAGCAAGCTAGGAGCCTGATTCAGTATCTAGCTGGAGAGTTTTGCAGCTGGAAAGATGATTAAAATAGCAGCTGACTAACCTCATATACGATGCCGAAAGTGCCTTCGCCTATCACATTCCTTGTGGAGAAATTCCTTGTTGCACTCTTGACAGTAGCCAGAGCAATGGAAGAAACAGAGGGATCTTGGGCTGTTTCAACTTCCTCCGTCATTTGAATTATCAAGTTCCGACCTAGTTCATTAGAGTTTCGTATCAGATACTCCCCTTCGTTGTAAAGTATAAGATATTTTAACTTTTTTTAAGAGTTAAGACATCTCGAGTTGACTTACTAAAATTATGACTCTAGTTATATTTAGTTGGTACCGTAAATGTTATTGCTTTATCGTATAAACTTGGTCAAACTAGAGATACGTTTACTGCAATAATATGACATAGGAAGTTGTAATTTACACACTTCTATATTCACGCTAATTCGATTGTAAACATGGGGAGTAGGGACGAAAACGGTCGATAAACACTAAAATCATTATCGTTTATATATTTTTTATCGGAAATAAAATCGAAAATGGTAACTCCGAAAACAGAAACGATATCGGTATTTCGGAAACATCGAAAACAAAAGTTTGCTGCGGAAAATACACCGGTAACGATCGAAATCTAAAATACGATCGGTAAACATATCAAACTTCACAATACAACAAAGTTGACAAAAGATCACAAAGACCACAAGTTCACAATTTACGATATAACAAATTCACAAGGGTTCAAAATTTATAATATAAAAAGTTTACAAAGATCACAAATTCATAATGTAACAAGTTCACAGTATAACAAGTTAATAAAGATCACAAGTTCACATACTCAAAGTTCACAATTCACAATATCCACTCTATTTAGCTGGCATGCTTACTTATGAAATATTTTTTCCTCACATAAAGAGTTTTTCACAACCTCAAAGAAAAACCAAAAACCTAGTGTGTGGAAAAGACACACTGTCGGCTCTCTATCATTATATATTACTAATACATAACATGTACATAGAAAAGAGTGGATTCGTTCGAGAGACCAAATCGTTAATCCCAACTGCCTTCCAACACCATCTATCCAAAAAAATCTTAAGGCGTCCAAAAAAATAAAAAAATAAGTAATCCTTATCTAGAGACGTACAGGCGATGCGAAAAATCACATGCTGGAAAATTCCGAAAAATCTAAGACACAATTCCGAAAAATTTCGAGACACAATTCTGGAAAATTCTAAGACACAAATCCTGTAATTTCCGACAAAAACCGGTAACCGAAGGAAACGGTCGGTAAAACATCACGCCGATTCCGATACCGATTCCGATAGAAGATTCCGAAAACCAATTTCGTTTTCGAAAAATACTGTTACCGGTGAATCTGATTGAAAAAAATTCGAAATCAGTTTCTAAAATACCAAAAAAATTCGAAACCGTTTTCATTCCTATAGAGAGGGATAGGAGTATAGAGGTCATACGCCTTATCCGAACCGCCTGCCCAGCGAAGATGGCCAGCATGACAAGGCCAATGAAACCCAATGTTGATCCAGCTGCTACGAGAACCCGCGTTTCTTTCTTTAACCTTCCAGTCCCTGGTCATGTTTGCAAAAAAAAAAAACACCGTATAAATAGTTAGTAAATATTAAACTGCATTTTAGCCACCCCTATCTTTTTTTGATGCACTTGAATTCACCTCAGTCCATCCACTTAGAGATGTCCAAACAAGTCGGGTACTTTGGTAGACCCGAAGCCCGGCATGATTTTAGCCTGAGACGATCCTAACCCGGATTGTTGGCTATCGGGGGCGTGCTATCCGGATGATAGGGTCGTGCCTGGGCTGAAGGCGTGACCCGACGGTCTCGGTCCAGCACGGCTCGATTTTATTTCTTTCATTTTTCATAAAAATGTCTATATTACACATGATTATAGACTGTAAAACACAATAATACATGTGTGTTGTCGGTTAAGTAGGTGTAAATAGGCTTTTCAAGATAGCAATCATGGTTCAAATTTTCATTTATACATGTTGTTAGCTTTTTTGCTATTTAAATATGATAGACATGTTATAACCGTTGGGCTAGTGGCCGTTTCGGCACGACTAATAGCTTGACGGGTCGTGTTTGAGCCTCGCTAGAGGTCCGCGGGCCGACCAGCACGGTCCATATACTTAACCAGTTTGGGCCCACACTATCCCAATTCATGTCGGACCATACATCCAGTGCAGCCAAACAGCTAAATTAAATAAGGGCTTGATAAAGCAAAAAAAGAAAAATGAAAGTTGAGGAGTTGGTATATACCAGATGGGGGAGTAGCCTGCCGTAGGTACAGGGTCTGTCCTCCAGCCACGTAGCGTAGGTCAGTGAGGTTTTCAGGCCACATGATGCATCCAGTGCCAACATCATCGCCTCCGCCTTGCACATCTGCCGCGGCATACGCCACACAGGAGCAGTTGGCAAGGCACCTCGCCCTGCACTCGTCCAGCGTGATGCTCGTGTCCAGCGACGAGTTGAGCGTGTCGGGCAGCTTCACTCCCGGCAAACGGACAAACCCGTCCGTGGTGCCATTGTCGCCGCAGTCCAGCGACACGTTCCGCCGGCACCCGCCAGATGGGTCTCTCCCGTCCCAGTCCGACGACGAGACGGGGACGAAGCCCTGGACACAGCTGCACGGCCACGCCGTCGACGCTGCAGTCTGATTGCACACGCCAGAGTGGCCGCACCTGTTGTAGTGGTCGCAGTCTTCTCGGGGTCCCGTGAAGAAGTTTGTCCACCCTCGCTTGTCCGGCACCCACACGACGCGCACGGCCTCAGCTGTGTAGTTGAGGAGGACGCGGGACAGGGATGGCGGCGCGCCGGCCTTGGCGGCGTAGCTGAAGCTGACCTCGCTCTGGCTCACCGTCACATGGAAGACGAACTTGTTCGAGTACGAGTTCATCTCCGGGATGCCGCTGAACCACCGCCCGTTCCACACTCCCGTGCGGTAGTTGATGGCGTCGCTCGAGTCCAGCATCACGATCTCGGGCAGCAACCCTCCTCGCCTGACCATCGCGTACCGGAATTCCCCCGTCGAGGGGTCGGCGGCGTCCCGCCACGACGTGAGTGACCACCCGCCGCCGCTCCACAGGTTGATGCCGATCTTGGCGCCCGGGAGCAAGGTGTTCGTCGGGTGATCGAACGACTGCCACAGCTTCACCACGTCGTAGTCGTCGCTGCCGCCGTTCCCGTCGAGCAGGACGAGGTTGCCGGACTCGAGTAGCTTCACCGTCGGGGAAGCGGCGCCGGCAGTCGTGTTCGAAGACCACGCCGTCCGGCCAGAGCCGTCGAGCAGGACAAGGCTTCCCGTATCGCTGATCGCCAGCACGCCGGAAGTGTCGCTGAGAGGGTGGTCACGGTTCGCCACCCAGCATACAGCGTCGCCGCTGGAGTTGGACACCGTGAACCAGATTCCCAGGTACCTCCTTGCCGGCACGCCGCGAGTGAAGAACCCTAATGTGAACGACCCGTTAGCGGAGACCAGGGTCTCGCCGTCAGTAAGGTTACTGCCCTTGCTGAGGATGTCGGATGCAGCTTGTGCGGCAGCAAAAGTTCCGAGGAAAAGCAGGATTGAAGACTGTACGAGTAGGTGGCGGTGGCCGTAACCATGGAGGTCGTGGCTTCTCATGGTGTTCGTCTTCGTCATGATTCATGAACGCTGTTAGTTTCCGCGCAGGCGGTACAGGCTGTCTCCAGCAGGAGACTGTAAAACGTCCTCTACTCTAAATATAGAGGACGGTCAGGTCCTTTATCCCTCCAGCAAGGAACTCTAAAGCGTCCTCTAAAATTTAGAGGATGGCATGCGTCCCCTACCTGTAGAGGGTACTCTATACACTGCACATGCGTGTCAGAGTCTGCGCGTCTGTACGTTTACACTGCACACGAGTAGTAAAAAATAATATACAATGTCAAATCTAGTACACTGTTGATATAGAGGATGGAATTTAGGGGATATTGTTGGAGATGAAGAAGATATAGAGTACAGAATCTTTTAGAGAGTGCTGTAAAGGACAAAGAATATTCCTTTAGTGGATAAAATTTAGGGGACGTTGCTGGAGACAGTCACCTTATATGTTGTCTGCCGACTGACTTGATTGGTCCTCCTCTAGTACAAACCAAATTATATGCAGTAACCCTTCCCGCTGATAATTAGAGCAAGCGCTGTGTAGGGTTCTAAAGCCATGTTGACAGCGAGGGGAATGAAAGATGTCGGAGGGGTTAAAATCCCATCGCTATTTAAAATTAAATAACAAGAAGATTTTAACCCCTTCAAGCCCTTCCATTCCATCGACTCCCATATATTTTACCAAGCTACCAAAAGATTTTCTAAGTTTGCGTGCTTGTTTTAGCACAACGGGTGATGCAAATAGAATATTATTCTTGTTTTTATTTTTTAAGGGCTAATTTAAAAACTTAAACTTTTTCTAGGAAACCCGGAGGTGATTTAAGTTTCTAAACTAGCCTTAAAAGTGAAAGTTAAAGAAATTTTTACAGACTACACCCAATTTTAGAAGACTATAGATTCATACACTCTAGCAAGTTTGGTCGGAAGCCATGAATACGGTTTGCCATACCATAAACCCATTCTACCTTAATCACCTCCTCAAGAAGATGTCATATGAGCTCCTAATTGGTAACAAACCCGATGTTTTCTATTTTTGTTTATTTGGGAGCAAATGCAACATTTTGGTTAAGAGAGGTAGTGTCGGTGTTTCGAAGCTCGCTTCGACAAGTAAATTTATTGTGCGCATTCTAGGCTCTCGAGGGTGTGCGTGGTGGGCATAAAATTTATACCGTTTCGAGCAGAACGTCCTTCCAGTCATCGGCGGCTTGCACTACCAGCACCATTGATGATCAAAGCTCGTAGTAAGGGTTACAAGCGAGCGAGAGAGGGAGGAGAGGCTCCCAAGTCTCTAATCGAAGTGGAAGTGGAGCTAAAGGTTACAAAGTGGAGTCCTAGCTAAGTCTTGGCTTAGCAGCGGTGCTCCAGTCTCTAGGTCCTCATCGGTACATCCTTCTCCTGTTCGTCGGTCCGTGTGAGCGTCTTCTCCTTATGAGTCCATCCTTCTAGGTGCGTCCGCCCATTCATTTGGGATATCGTGATCAGCGGGCCAACCTCCTCCTTTTATAGGCGATGGTAGGTAAAGCCACGCGTGCTCATGGGCCCATGAGGTTGCCTAGCAGTCACATATTTATTATGGTGGATGACGCGGGTAGTGTGGGTCCATGCGCCATCATTCTAGCTATACCGACCCCTGGCCTTCGTAGCCTGGGGCTTAGCACAGCTCGTTGTGGTGCGCTCTACCAGCGGTCTGCGCACTCAGGCTTAGTCCCGATAGGTCATGAGTGTTCCGCAGGCCGAGGGATGCGCGGGCCGTAAATGCGTCGCAATCTGAGGGGTTTGTAGGTCATGGGTGCTCTATGCCCCAAGGGGTTCGTAGGTCATTTTTAGGAAGCAAACCGGTGCCTCCACTGTGGCTCGACGCGAGTCATAATTAATGTGGTCGATCATTTATGATGGGCCAGTATCAGGCCGGGTGTGGAATCCACTCGAGTGATTTCCCTTCGAAACGCTTGGCCCCCTGTCAAGTTCTGCAACATTCAACCCTAGGCTCGGTACTGCGGGGTTTGATCAAGGTGGGTGCCTCTAGGTTACACGTTACCCATCTCTTCTAGCTAACCAATGGGCTCGAGTTGCTAGAGGCCTTTCCCTAGTACGCTCGCTGAATGATGGGACCTAGGGACCAAGGATCATATCTCTGATCGTAGCCCTCGGGCCCCCGGGGGCCTCGAGGGCTTTTTCGTTTTATTCTTCGGGTCAGGCGATATATGTCCTTCCACCTATTGAGCAGCCACGGTGGGTGTCTCTTCGTAGGGCGTGCCAACCTTAGGCATGGTCCGCTCCTACTTAAGGTGGGATGGGTGCTTTCTTTTTCCTTTTAAAGGCTTAAGCGAGCATTTTCCTGTCGTTACCTTCGAGCCATTCATCCTCAGGCTCTTTCCTCAAATGGAGTCCATCGAGGGGTCATCTGTTAACTCATCGTGGCTAGAGCCATCGTCCCCTCTCCCTTGGGTCTCTCAGAGAGTTATGGAGTTTTTCATGTGGCGCGTAAGGCCATCGAGGCCGAGGTTGAGCCACTCCGATCCTGACTTGCCGAGTCTGATGGTCATGCAACTTGTAAGGCACCTATCCCCTACTCCTTAGAGTTTCTCGTTGTTTCCCTTGCCCTCACTGCTTTCTCTTCTAACATCCCGAGAAGTCAAGCTAGAGGAGCTACGCCACCATCTGGGTTCGACTCTGGACTTTTGTCGGGGGCCATGGTTCCTCCCTGTTGGAGCACTTAGACAGTGTTTCACGTTGCATTTGGGGCGTTGTTTGTCTTGGCGCTCGCCGTGGCACCGCCACGACGCTACTCGTCGGGGAGCTCAAGACCAGTTGTGATCTATGGGAGGCCGTCAACCTCCCTAGGCCTTATCGGATGAGGCTCTGAAGGAGATGGTGGAGTATTATGATGATGCGACAAGTCACATCGTTCATAGGTTGTTTGTCAATGATATCTTCCACAACGTCTTGACCAAATATTGTAGCATGCCCTGGCGCGACTTTCTTTTGAGCCTTTACTCATGCGCGAATCAAGTTACGAAACCTATCGACATATGTGATGGGGACTATAATTTGCATCTCCTTGACATCCTAGCCCATGTGTGTGAAATCGTGGAGCTCAGGACTTCACTGGGGCATGGTAGTAGCTCTTGCTACCTCGCAGCTACACATTTGTGGTAACCTCCGAATGTCATCAGTCCATTCGAGAATTTGTCAGTTGCGGTCCTAGACCCACTATGGAGTGGTTTTGATGTTGCTGTGAATGTCGTGCTGGGGGTGATGTTTGTGAAGGGAATAATTGCACAATGGTCCATAGTCCCATGAGTGGTAGTCTTCCGTTACTTTGCGCAAGGCTCGATTGTTTTGATGATGTGTATGGGTTCTAGGCTCCCCTGACCCTGCCTTGTTTCGAGCCCTTGTTGGGGTGAAGGCGAAGACGCTACCCTCAGCTCCAACCTTCGTCTACCTCGCTACGCAGACAGGAAGCTGAAAGACCGGTGAGGTCCACCCTTCGTCTACCTCGCTGCGCCGACAGGGAGCAAAAAGACTGGCGAGGTCCACCCTTCGTCTTCTATGATACGGGACGAAGGCCTACGGCGACGTCGCCCCGTCCCACGTCCTCACTCCGCCTGGAGGCCCATGTGGGGTTCGGCCCATTGTAACGGGCCCCGCTCGGATAAATGTGTTACGAGCCCGATTTGTAATAGCTTTTCTGTAATGACAGACTATAACCCTCCTTTGTAGGAATATTCCGGGGATAGACCGGGTGCCTGAGGGTACATGCGTCCTTACATCGAGATGTTGGACACTCACGCACCTATAAATACCCCTGTACAGTGCCCTTGAGAGGCTGGATTAACAGAGCAATTGCTGCCTCCAGTTAAACCGTGTTCACATCTCTCTCACTCCCCCGTTAGAATCAACTTGCCTGGGAACACAAGTTCCAACATTGGCGCCCACCGTTCGTGCTACGAGAAAACCACCCGCGATGGCACCCAAAAGAGCTAACTCGAAGGCAGCCCCATCCATCGACGAAGCATCAAAGGCAGCCCTCCTAGCTGAGAAAAAGGGCAAGGCCCTCGCCGACAACACCCACCAAGGAGCTGGTGAAGACGAAGCACACAGTAAGAGACAGCGCAACGATCAACACACTCCGGAAGGCACCCTTCGCACCTGCAGCTCCGAAAGGCACCACAAGTGCCACCCCCAGGCTTCGCACCATCGGAGGGCGAGGACGCAGCAGAGGACGGCGAGGTCCTCGGCGTCTCTGTAGAAGAACAGCTACAGCTACAGGCCCTGCGCCTCAGAAACCGCAACCTTCAAAAGCAGAAGGAAATCCTCGAGGCCAAGCGCCAACGCGTCTCTGTGCAGGCCAAGCTGTGCCAAATGATACGAGTTGAAGAGCAGAGGGCTCAGGAGCTTGAACAAGAGATTGCGCTCTTGCAGCGCGAAGGCCAACATGATCTGTAGCACGGCCCGCCCCTCCAGCAGCGTGCGCTAGTCGAAGACCTATTCGTCCCTCACCGTGGGCCCTTCATCCCGCATGCTGCAGCTTTCTAAGGCATCAATTACCTTGATGAGCGAAGCCCCCTGGTGCCGCAACTGCAAGTGTCACCATGGCCCGCCAATTTCAGGGCAGGGACTTACCCCAAGTACAACAGCAGCACTGACCCAGCATAGTATATCATGAGCTATCAAGTCGCCGTTGCATCAACCGGAGGGGACGACGCCACGATGTCCATGTCATTCATCATCGCCCTCGAAGGCCCCGCTCTCACCTGGTACACCAGGTTGCCCCCGATGTCCATCGACTCCTGGAAAAGTCTCCAGGACAAATTTCTGCTTAACTTCCAAGGGTACCGCCCAGACACCGATGCCTTGGCTGAATTGTCACTCTGTAAGCAGCTGGAGAGAGAGACTATGTGGGAGTACTACCGCAAGTTTCTGACCCTCAAGTCACAACTGCCTTCGGTCGATGACCAAATCGCCATTCACTACGCCATCAGCGGCCTTCGGGCTGGCGTCCTTTACAGCCACTGCATCAAGGATCCACCCAAGAACCTCCAGGAGTTGTATCCGCTCTTCGAAAAATATGCCAGATCCAAAGAGCTCCACTAGCGCAAGGTTGAGTCCCAGAGAAAACCCAAGGACCCTCCGCAGTCCAGCCGGACGTGGACAAGGCCTTCACAGTCAGACTCCGGTCGGGACGGCCGCAGTCAACAGCAGGTATACAACATTGCTAACCAGCACCCTGCTGGTGAGGCCCCTCGCCGCCAAGATTATCCCCCCAGGGCCGCGGCAACGGAACTCGTGGTCGGGGCCGGGGACTAGCGCAACAGCCGCGCCGTTTCTACTGTCTGTTTCATGGCGAAGACTGTGCACACCCAACAAGGGACTGCCCGAAAATGAAGGCTACCAGGGACAGGATGTCTCGGGCGCAACCAGCTGACAACCCAAGAGTTGTCGCACACACATATCAGCAACTCCAACAACCATACAACCATGGCCCCGCGCCACATGCACCTAACCATGCTTACCAACACCACCAAGAGGTACAAATCGTACCTCCCCCACTCCCACCTCCACCCCCGCAGCAGCCAAACATCCACCACCCAAACCACCCCCAAGCACCCAAACAAAAAGACTTCGCTAATCAGCCATATCGCGGAGTCATTCACATGATCACCGGGGGGTCCAGCGTCGACTTCGATATAAAGCAACAGAAGAGGGACCATTACCGCAGCATCAACCACGTCGCCGTCACAGGTCCAGTCGTGCAGACAAAGTGGTCTCACGTGTCGTTGACTTTCGACGCCAGAGATGTCGACCTGCGCAGCGCACCCCACATCGACGCCATGGTCATCAACTGCAGTGTGGCAGGCTGGGACCTGCACAAGGTCTTAGTTGACAACGGCAGCCAGGTGGACATCATTTTCCTCCACGCCTTCGACCGCATGGGCATCAGCCATAGCTTGCTGAAGCCTTCGGACAACCCTTTGTATGGCTTCGGCGGCAAGGGCACCTTCCTAGTGGGCAAAATAGAGCTACCCCTGTCCTTCGGTGTAGCACCCAATGCACGAAGTGAACAGGTCACTTTCGACATCGTTGACATGGTGTACCCATACAACGCCATAATGGGTCGGGGCTCCATCAACAAATTTGAAGTAGCCATCCACGGACTTTACCTGTGCATGAAGATCCCGGGCCCGCTAGGCGTGATCACAGTCCATGGCAACCAGCAGGCCGCGCGCAACATAGAAAACTTCGTCCCAGGGCAAAGGAATGTACACTGCCTCACGGCGTAGCGCGAGGTCCCAGAAGCTACCCGCCCAACCGACATCGAGAATGAAAAGGCACAGCTGCAGAGCAATGATGGGACGAAGACAGTCCCCCTCGACTAGGCGACACCCAAGCAAATGGTCGTCATAAGCGAGGACCTCACTTCGCATGACGAGGCGAGACTCATCTCCTGTCTCTCCAAAAATAAGGACGTCTTTGCTTGGTCCGCCCTCGACCCGATCGGAGTCAGTCGCTCCATTATTGAGCACAGCTTGGGCATCGACCCTTCGGTGAGGCCAAAGAAGCAGAGGCTGCACAAAATGTAAGATGAGAAGACAGAAGCCGCCAAGGCCAAGGTACACCACTTGCTTGAGGCCAACTTCATCGAACCAGTCGCCTACCCTACATGGCTCTCCAACATAGTCATGGTGCAAAAGAAGAGCGGCAAGTGGCGAATGTGCATTGACTTCACCAGCCTCAACAAGGCCTGCCCCAAGGACAACTTCCCCCTGCCTCGGATCGACAAGATAGTCGATAGCGTGGCTGGGTGCGAAGTCATGTCACTCCTTGACCGCTTCTCCGGCTATCACCAGATATACATGAAGGAGGAAGACAAGGCTAGCACCAGTTTCATAACACCCTTCAGCACGTACTACTTCATCAGAATACCGGAGGGACTAAAGAATGTTGGGTCCACGTTCTATCGCCTTACCAAGACGGTGCTCGAGAGCCAAGTTGGCAGAAACATATTTACGTATGTAGACGACATCGTCGTCGCCAGCAAAAGCAAAGAGGACCACCTGGCTGACCTCGCAGAAACATTCGCGAACATGCGAGACGCATGACTTCGCCTAAACCCCAAAAAGTGTGTCTTCGGCGTTCACCAGGGGAAAATACTGGGCTACCTGGTGTCGCATCGCGGAATCGAAGCCAACCCAAGCAAGATCCAGGCCATCATCAATATGACGCCCCCGCAATCAGCCAGAGACGTCCAACGACTAACAGGCAGACTGGCCGCCCTCAACAGATTCATTTCTAAGTCCGCCGAGCGAAGTCTACCTTTCCTCAAAACGCTACGCGGCGCAAAGGACTTTGCATGGGGACCAGAGCAAGCGGCGGCCTTCGCGTCACTAAAGCAGCACCTGTTAGAGCTGGCAATTCTTACAAGCCCCAACCCCTCACTACCCCCTGTTGCTCTACGTCGCAGCCTTGCCGCATGCGGTCAGCGCAGCGCTGGTTCAAGAGCAGGATAGAGAGGGCACGACCAGGCAGTGTCCAGTTTATTACGTCTCCGAAGTCCTCACGACATCAAAATGCAACATGACGGAGCTGGAAAAAATCGCTTACGTAGTCGTTATGGCTTCGCGCAAGCTGCGCCACTATTTTGAAGCATTTAAGGTGCGGGTCACCTCGGACAGGGGACTTGGCGAATTATTCCGAAATCCGGAGGCATCCGTCCGGATCGCCGAGTGGGCGGCCGAGCTGTCTGGCTACCATATCACCTTCGAGCCTAGGACAGCCATCAAGTCACAAGTCCTGGCAGACTTCATTGTCGACTGGACCGGGCCAATAACGCAGCCGGACATGTCCGTAGCGAAGGTGTGGACCATCCACTGCGATGGTGCATGGTGCCATGCGGGGGCAGACGCAGCGGCAGTCATCACCTCACCCACAGGGGTCAAGCACAGATATGCAGCACGTCTCAGCTTCGCTTTGGAGTCTGACAGATGCACCAGCAACGTAGCAGAGTACGAAGCGGTCATTCTCGACCTTCGCAAGCTACGGGCACTTGGTGTCACCACCTGCATAATCAGAACAGACTCCAAAGTAGTTCCTGGCCAAGTCGAGAAGGATTATGCAGCGAAGGACCCCGCACTTGCACAGTACCTCGCGGCTGTCCGCAGTCTCGAGAGACAGTTCAAAGGCTTTACCTTGCAGCACATGGACCGAGCCAAGAACGAGGAGGTCGACGCATTAGCCAAGGCAGCGGCTAGAGGCGAAGCCCTGCCCTCCGATGTATTCTACCATGTCATCGGCACGCCAGCCGTTCGCAGCCCAGAGGGCTTCCAAATAACCAACGACACCGAGGGCCACCACATAGTCAACCTCATCATGACCGAATACTGGCGGGCACCGATAACTATGTTCCTGCAGGGATATTACCACCCAAGCGATATCAGCGAGGCCAAGCGCCTCAAACACCGGAGCCGAGACTTCGCTCTCATCGAGGGGTAGCTTTATAAGAAGGGGGTCAGTCAACCCATGCTTAAATGTGTCATCGAGACCGAAGGCGTTCAGATCCTGCGTGAAGTCCACAGCGGGACTTGCGGCTCTCACGTGGGGCCTAGGGCCCTAGCTGCCAAGGTGATCTGGCAAGGTTTCTACTGGCCTGCTATGATCTGCGGCACGAATCGGGTCACAAGGTCGTGCGAAGCCTGCCAAAAGTTTTCTCCACGCTTGGGAAGCCCTTCGCAGTTCACAAAACTAATCGCCCACACGTGGCCCCTTCAGCGCTGGGGCCTGGATATTGTCGGGCCACTACCCACGGCCCAGAGGAACCTCAAGTTCACCTTCGTCACAGTCGAGTATTTCACCAAGTGGATCAAGGCAAGAGCAGTATCAACGATAACATCGAAGACTGCCCGGAAATTCTTCTGGCAAAACATCGTTTGCCGATTCGGAGTCCCGTCTGAGCTCACAGTTGACAATGGCAAGTAATTTGATAGCCAAGACTTCAGGGATTTCTGCTTCTCCATTGGCACCAAACTTGCCTTCGCTTCAGTATATCATCCACAATCCAACAGTGTCGTCGAGCGCGCCAACGGCAAGATTTTCACGTCGATCAAGAAAATGCTCCTCGACGACAAGAAGGGTAAATGGGCTGACCTGCTACCTGAAGCAGTCTGGGCGCTGAACACGACCGAATGTCGGGTGACCGGGTTTACTCCCTTTCGCCTGCTATACGGTTCGGAGGCCATGACCCGCAGGAAATCAAGCATGGGTCCCCAAGAACAAGCGCCTCGGCCTCACCCGACGTAGATGAGCTAACCTCCTAAGATCTCATCGATGCAGACCGCGTCTTCGCCCTGCAGGCCCTCAATAAATATCAAGCCCAAACGAAGACCTAGCGCGACCATGCAGTCGTCCCGAGGGAATTCAACGAAGGAGACTTTGCCTCATCCAAACGACCCAGACCGAGTCACGAGGTAAGCTAGAGCCGAAGTGGGAAGGGCCATTCATCGTCAAGACGAAGTTGTCCCCCAGCACATACATGCTAACGACGCAATCTGGCGAAGACCTGGAGCATTCCTGGAACATAGATAATCTCCGCAAATTTTTTATCTGATTCCTCAGGGCCATCACGCCCTTATAATTAACCAAACATTATCGTTCTGGCCCGTACTCTTTTCCTCCCGGGGGGTGAGGTTTTTAATGAGGCGGAGTCATGCAATATACCCACAAAAATCCCTCGCAAAAATTAAGACACATCGAAAAAGACCGCATCGACGGTCTTCGGCATTCGACCACACCAAAGTCACCGCGTGGGGCAGCGCTTACTACCCTCGCGTGCGACACTCCGGCAAAAGTCGCATACGGGTGCAGCCGGAATAGCACAATAAGTGCGAAAAATCAAAGTCTTTTCCAAAAGACTATCCGCGCAAAAGTCGCCTACGGGTGCAGCCGGAATAGCACAATAAGTGCGAAAAATCAAAATCTTTTCCAAAAGACTATCCACGCAAAAGTCGCCTACGGGTGCAGCCGGAATAGCACAACAAGTGCGAAAAATCAAAGTCTTTCCCAGAAGACTCCACGCAAAAGTCGCCTATGGGTGCAGCCGGAATAGCACAATAAGTGCGAAAGATCGAAGTCTTTTCTAGAAGACTCCACGCAAAGTCGCCTACGGGTGCAGCCGGAATAGCACAATAAGTGCGCACAAAATACGCCTACAGGCGCAACCGGATCAACGAAGGCATGCTGTCTCATCATACAAATCATAGTTACACACACAGCGAGGGCATCACACATTACAACGGCTCAACCTTCGGGATGATACCCATCTCCCTATAGTTGAACAACATTATCTTCAACTCCTCACCCTCAAAAAGACTTCGCAGCTCCCCCTCACCTAAACTCGCCCCAGCCGGCGAAGACAAAAATTCCCGTTTGGTAGTCCCGTCCACTCGAAGACAACCACCCTCCACCTCACCACGACCCCTATCACCTCGTGACAACCCGCCCACCCTCCGCTTCGCCACCGCCCTTCAACGCCTATGTCCAGCATCTGCACAAGGAATATCCTCACCTATCACACGCAGTGAAGTCTCTGATGCAGCCACATCCAATGCTGCAAAATAATCCAAGTCCTCATTCGAAGACCCCTCTGTCCACACAATCGAACTCCCAGAATCATCAGATCCAAAAAACTTTGACACAGAATCATCAGAATTGTCTCCAGCAACCCCGGTCGAAGCCACAAAATTAGTATTGTCAGTAGCGGTTGCGTGCGCAGGCCCAAAACCCTGAACCTGCGCAGCAACCGAAGTTCAGTAACACTAAGACAACATTTACAAACTCCCGCCCCCACCTATTCAGCCACCTGCGAAGACGCGGCCGTGGGGGCTTCGACTGCCGGCTCAGCCACCATCTCCAAGGCACCTCCGACCGATGGCGCAGGGGCCAACGCAGGGCCTTCCTCAAACACGGCAGGCTCGGGCGGCACACCTGCCAGAGCTTCGAAGTCCTCGATGTCCTCAGCACGCTCCATATGCAGCAACACCAGTCACTCAGCAGAAATCAAGCATACCCACACACACTACCATACAAATAATGACCCTCACCTGCTCCCTCGCCCGGTCGAATCGCTCCCTGACCGCCTCTCGACCATGCGGACCCCACATCCTATAAAAAAGTGCCCCCCTAACTGCTTCACCACAGGGTCATCGACCTTGAAAATCTTCCGTTCAAAGTTCTCGTGTGATTGGTCGAAGACCTCGTAGTGCCTACAGCCCTCGCGGGACAACGCATTCATGGCCCCCTCGCAGGTGATGTAACACCCAAATTCTGAATTTGGAATTGGTAGAAGAAATCTGAACAAAGTATCATAATGTGTTGGGAATTGGGAAATAAGAAAATGAGGAGAAAAAGGATTTTTCTTTTAAAGGGAACCATTTATACATCCCATGAAATAGATAGCAAGGAGAATAAAACTTAAATTGGTAATATTAAAATAATATGGTTTATATTCACCTTTGGATTTCAATTGATACATTTGAAAAATCTGAAAACTAAAATAGAAGTATAAATTTGAATTTGGAATAGGAAATAGAAAATAGAAGAGAAGGGAAGAACTAAGAAAAATACTACATAAAATAAAATAAAAATCAGAATAAACATCCTTCACACTTAAATTATTAAATTATACCATTCAAACTGAGGACAAGATATTCACAAAGTTTGAATTTAAACTTGAACTCAAAATGGATTTGAAAATGGAGAAAAGAAAATAGAAAATAAAAAGAAAAGGAATTCTAACCTAACTGGGCCTGCTACCTTGTATTCGGCCCACCTAAACATTTCCTCACCCGCGCGGCCCACTACCATCTCCACTCGGCGCCGACAGGCCGGGGCCACCCGTCGGCCTCACACACGCGTCACAGGTGTGGAACATCTTCCGCTGACAGGTCTGGCCCGCGTGTCGGTGACTCCGGCTCACGTTGGCTGCGCTTTCACTGACCGCGGGACCCCATCGGTCAGCTCCTTTTCCCCTTCCTTCGTCAACGGCGCAACGGACTCCGCGCGCTCCGCGTCTTCCTCGCCGGCGATCTCGGCGTCCGTGCAACGACCGTGGGTGCGCCCCGGGTACAAAAGCTCACCGGGCTCGCCTCCCCTCCCGTATTAGCCTACGACGGCGACCATTGCCGTAACACCGAGAGGAAGAAGAAGAAATCCGCCGCCGCGGACCCGCCGCCCGCGGAATCGTGAACCTGTCGCCGTATCGGCCTCGGGATTGCAATCAGGGAGCTTCGCCTCGATACGTGGATGGCGTCCGTGGCCGTGGTGGGGTGGATCGACCACTGTGGCCGCACCAATTTCTCGCCGTCGTTCCGCTCAGCCGCAAATCCGCCCCAACGACGACACCGGGGAACTCGACTGCAATTTGCTCGGTGAGAACGCTGCCTTGTCACTCGCTTTTATGTCGGCTACGTGTAGAACCTTGCGGGGTAGGGATTGGGGCTCTGGATCGTCGAAGTGACGACTCTCCGGCGAAGCCTCGCTGTAATGGCTGGCGGCGCCGCCGCCTGGTAGCTGCGTGAGGAAGAAATAACATGGGCCGTTGAAACGGGGATGTATGGCTGGGATTAGATCATTGCATGTGTGGCTTGAGACGGTCGGATAAGCGATGGACGGCTTAGATCAAATCTTAACGTACCTCTTCGAGTCATTAGATCGGGGCCCTAGATTTCTGATCGGGCGGACGCAGATCGATCGGAACATTTTAAATCCGGACCGACCATCGGGGATCCGAGGGCTTAGGTTGAACGCGGATGTGTAACCCGCCAGGATCTAATCTGGTGCGTCCGTTTTGAATCGGACGGCCAGGGTCGTTGGATACCCCTTCGGCCGGGTTGTTTTGCATAAGAGCCCCTCGGGTTCCGTTGAATCAACCCGCCGTCCATTATGGACTGTAGTATGAGTCTGTGGCATCTTACCCCGAGCCCCCTGTGCTTCTGTTTAATTGAGGCCCAGTCCAGAGTGTTATAAAATCAGGAAAATGAATTAGAAAATGAGTTTTTAATATAAAAATAATTCCTAGAATTTATATAATTCATAGAAAATGCATATGAACTCCAAATTAATCCATTCCACTTCCTATAATTTTGTAATATTATTGTTTATCAATTAGTGCCACTGGTTTTACCTAAAAGTCACATTAAAATTGTTATCTTAATTAATCTTGTACTAAGCACATAGAATCTTTGGAAATCTATAACTTAAAATCTATAACTCCAAAATTAATAATTCTTTTTCCTGTGATCTTATTTTAATATGTAGATTATTAATATGTATTTTTGCATATATGTTTGGTGTAATGTTAATTCTGCCTATACACTGTTTGTTTGTAATGCTACGACTAGCAGTGAGGACACGTGTCATCTGAAGATCATCCTGGTACCTGGATTCTCAAGGCCCAGGCAAGTTGTGCCCTTGATCACTTCTTTTTACCCAGCCATGTTCTGATTAATCATAATGATCTGCATAGGTTAATTTTGATGGGACCCAATAGGTTACCCTAGTTTGTCTATCTTTATACCGTGTTTACCACTGAACTTTCTGGGTAGTACTTGCTAGTGCTATATGTGGTTTTGGGTATGGAGATACACCATTCATGATTATACTTTTGTTATCAGTTGTTATTTATGGTTCATGTTAAGATCATTATGTTAATTGGAACATGGAGAACCACCCGGGAAAACAGTGCTACCACAAGGGTGGAATGGGACGCCCTTGGCTGATTAATTAGGAAAGCTAGTGGAAGACTACCTTACCCGAAAGGGGCAAGGGCAGTAGGGGAGAGGTCAGTGTAGGGAGGCCCTCGGGAGGATTTTGCTGCGATGGCGGTCCTGCAAGGGATTCCTGCACTGGATCTTCCTATAAACTGTAGCGGGTTTTCGGAAGCTAGTGGAACTTTGTAAAGGCCTCGTAGTGGATCCCTAGCCATTCACCTCGGTAGTGTCTAAGGGCCTTGCAAACCCTGGCGACATGGGATACACGACTTGTGGGTAAAGATGCGCAACCTCTGCAGAGTGTAAAACTGGTATACTAGCCGTGCTCACGGTCATGAGCAGCTCGGACACTCACATGATTAAATTATGGAACTTAAACTCAATTTGTCATATGCATTGCATCGCAGGTGAAGTTGTTACTTCTGTTCTACTATTTAATTGGGTTGGTATTTACTTATACTTAGTAATGGCTAATAAAATTTTGACCAACTTTAAAAGCAATGCTCAGCTTCAGCCATCCTCTTTGGTAAGCCTTACACTTCACATGAGCTCCCACCTTTGGCGAGTTCATGCACATTATTCCCCACAACTTGTTGAGCGATGAACGTATGTGAGCTCACTCTTGCTGTCTCACACACCCCGCAGGTCAAGAACAGGTACCACAGGATGAAGCGCTTGGAGGATGCTGTGACGAGTTCGCGAGAGGTCTAGGTCGTCGTCTCCCAGTCAACTTTGGGTTGCTGGACCGTTGTCTCCTTATAATGTAATTATTTATTTTGTATAGAACTCCTGTTATATATAAAGATGTGACATTCGATCCTGTGCCACTATACATCATATGTGTGAGACTTGGTCCCAGCATACCTGGTGTTTATGTTAACCCCGGGTTTTGGACCCGTAGAATCCGGGTGTTACAGAAGTGGTATCAGAGGAATGTTGACTGTAGGACGAAACCTAGATAGAACTGGACAACCTATACTTACTTCCCTTGGCTACTCTGATTCTTTTCTAAACTTATCTTAATCTTTTCTCATCTATTTCCGCTTTACTCTGATTACTCTTACCCTTTTCATTCTAAAGACAAATGTGGATTTCACACTTTGAAATCATGTACTCAAAAGTGACCTTTAGGAATAGGAGACCTAATCCTAGGAACAAAAACAAAACTATTTTTATAAGTCTCTATGAACTTGAATGCTTGTTCTTATGGTACTTGTCTGATTTGGATCCTTGCTTGAGTGTGATTGTTGTGGAGTAATGTCCACAATTACATCTGCATATACATAATGCTTATAAAACTAACTATACAAACTAAATTATCCCTCATTAAAGTATCTAGCCTACAATATCTATCTCATCTTATAAGATTCTATCCTACACACATATATCCATCTTATCTTAAAAAGATACTCATCTTATCTTGAAGAGATTTTATGTCATCCTAATAGATCTAACTGGCCTTAAAAGATTCTATCTTATCATTATGGATTGATGTTATCCTAATAAGCATACTTAACCACCCTAGATTAACAACCATAATCTAATGCAAATTAATTAGATCATATCTAGTCAAACTAGTCATACCAATCTAATCTAGATCCCATCTAACCTATTATGATCTAATCTAATGTGGTCTACTAAAACATATTAGTGATACTGGTAGAAGTGATTAAATCCTACTAGCCATGTATTAACCTAACCTAGAGCCATGATGAATGGTGTAACCTTTTTATTCCCACCTAACAACAAACAAACTTTTAAACTACATCTTGTAGTCTATCTCCCCCATATATATCTCTCATCTTGACAGATTCTATCTTACCCTTGGATATTCACCTTATATGATTGGTTACCCCAATCTGGACATAAAACAAAGATTAAGTCCTACCAAAGAATCTTTAGATTATAACCAGCTACTAGCTTATTCATTCCGCTTATTGAATAATTTCCTTTGCAAAACTATTACCATATACTTCTAACTTTCATGGTCAATACCAGGAAAGGAAAGATTATCACGTAACAACAAACAGAAAATGAATCCTCCAAATCCTCCACCTGTTGAGATCGATCAAGTGGTTGCTACCCAAAGACTGGTAATACAACAATTAACAGACCTGGTGACCGAGATGCAAAATCAGATAAGACAACAACGCGAGGAAATACGTCAGGTCCGCCAAGAAATAAGGCAAGCACGGTTGGAGAGACAACAACAACAACAACCTCCACCACCACCACCAGCTTCACCAAGCTACATAGATATAAACTACGATGATTTGTAAGGTCTAGATGTTACTTTAGTTAGTAGATGATATGATATTATTCTAGAAGGAACAATAAGGTCTATTGACCCTATGTTTTGTTAAAGAATTATACCTCATGCTGAGATTTCTTTGTTTGTGCATATGTTCCGAGAACAATATGAGTATACATCCCTTTTCTTACAAATCTCGAGGACGAGATTATTTTTAAGGGGGGTAGGATTTGTAACACCCAAATTCTGAATTTGGAATTGGTAGAAGAAATCTGAACAAAGTATCATAATGTGTTGGGAATTGGGAAATAAGAAAATGAGGAGAAAAAGGATTTTTCTTTTAAAGGGAACCATTTATACATCCCATGAAATAGATAGCAAGGAGAATAAAACTTAAATTGGTAATATTAAAATAATATGGTTTATATTCACCTTTGGATTTCAATTGATACATTTGAAAAATCTGAAAACTAAAATAGAAGTATAAATTTGAATTTGGAATAGGAAATAGAAAATAGAAGAGAAGGGAAGAACTAAGAAAAATACTACATAAAATAAAATAAAAATCAGAATAAACATCCTTCACACTTAAATTATTAAATTATACCATTCAAACTGAGGACAAGATATTCACAAAGTTTGAATTTAAACTTGAACTCAAAATGGATTTGAAAATGGAGAAAAGAAAATAGAAAATAAAAAGAAAAGGAATTCTAACCTAACTGGGCCTGCTACCTTGTATTCGGCCCACCTAAACATTTCCTCACCCGCGCGGCCCACTACCATCTCCACTCGGCGCCGACAGGCCGGGGCCACCCGTCGGCCTCACACACGCGTCACAGGTGTGGAACATCTTCCGCTGACAGGTCTGGCCCGCGTGTCGGTGACTCCGGCTCACGTTGGCTGCGCTTTCACTGACCGCGGGACCCCATCGGTCAGCTCCTTTTCCCCTTCCTTCGTCAACGGCGCAACGGACTCCGCGCGCTCCGCGTCTTCCTCGCCGGCGATCTCGGCGTCCGTGCAACGACCGTGGGTGCGCCCCGGGTACAAAAGCTCACCGGGCTCGCCTCCCCTCCCGTATTAGCCTACGACGGCGACCATTGCCATAACACCGAGAGGAAGAAGAAGAAATCCGCCGCCGCGGACCTGCCGCCCGCGGAATCGTGAACCTGTCGCCGTATCGGCCTCGGGATTGCAATCAGGGAGCTTCGCCTCGATACGTGGATGGCGTCCGTGGCCGTGGTGGGGTGGATCGACCACTGTGGCCGCACCAATTTCTCGCCGTCGTTCCGCTCAGCCGCAAATCCGCCCCAACGACGACACCGGGGAACTCGACTGCAATTTGCTCGGTGAGAACGCTGCCTTGTCACTCGCTTTTATGTCGGCTACGTGTAGAACCTTGCGGGGTAGGGATTGGGGCTCTGGATCGTCGAAGTGACGACTCTCCGGCGAAGCCTCGCTGTAATGGCTGGCGGCGTCGCCGCCTGGTAGCTGCGTGAGGAAGAAATAACATGGGCCGTTGAAACGGGGATGTATGGCTGGGATTAGATCATTGCATGTGTGGCTTGAGACGGTCGGATAAGCGATGGACGGCTTAGATCAAATCTTAACGTACCTCTTCGAGTCATTAGATCGGGGCCCTAGATTTCTGATCGGGCGGACGCAGATCGATCGGAACATTTTAAATCCGGACCGACCATCGGGGATCTGAGGGCTTAGGTTGAACGCGGATGTGTAACCCGCCAGGATCTAATCTGGTGCGTCCGTTTTGAATCGGACGGCCAGGGTCGTTGGATACCCCTTCGGCCGGGTTGTTTTGCATAAGAGCCCCTCGGGTTCCGTTGAATCAACCCGCCGTCCATTATGGACTGTAGTATGAGTCTGTGGCATCTTACCCCGAGCCCCCTGTGCTTCTGTTTAATTGAGGCCCAGTCCAGAGTGTTATAAAATCAGGAAAATGAATTAGAAAATGAGTTTTTAATATAAAAATAATTCCTAGAATTTATATAATTCATAGAAAATGCATATGAACTCCAAATTAATCCATTCCACTTCCTATAATTTTGTAATATTATTGTTTATCAATTAGTGCCACTGGTTTTACCTAAAAGTCACATTAAAATTGTTATCTTAATTAATCTTGTACTAAGCACATAGAATCTTTGGAAATCCATAACTTAAAATCTATAACTCCAAAATTAAAATTCTTTTTCCTGTGATCTTATTTTAATATGTAGATTATTAATATGTATTTTTGCATATATGTTTGGTGTAATGTTAATTCTGCCTATACACTGTTTGTTTGTAATGCTACGACTAGCAGTGAGGACACATGTCATCTGAAGATCATCCTGGTACCTGGATTCTCAAGGCCCAGGCAAGTTGTGCCCTTGATCACTTCTTTTTACCCAGCCATGTTCTGATTAATCATAATGATCTGCATAGGTTAATTTTGATGGGACCCAATAGGTTACCCTAGTTTGTCTATCTTTATACCGTGTTTACCACTGAACTTTCTGGGTAGTACTTGCTAGTGCTATATGTGGTTTTGGGTATGGAGATACACCATTCATGATTATACTTTTGTTATCAGTTGTTATTTATGGTTCATGTTAAGATCATTATGTTAATTGGAACATGGAGAACCACCCGGGAAAACAGTGCTACCACAAGGGTGGAATGGGACGCCCTTGGCTGATTAATTAGGAAAGCTAGTGGAAGACTACCTTACCCGAAAGGGGCAAGGGCAGTAGGGGAGAGGTCAGTGTAGGGAGGCCCTCGGGAGGATTTTGCTGCGATGGCGGTCCTGCAAGGGATTCCTGCACTGGATCTTCCTATAAACTGTAGCGGGTTTTCGGAAGCTAGTGGAACTTTGTAAAGGCCTCGTAGTGGATCCCTAGCCATTCACCTCGGTAGTGTCTAAGGGCCTTGCAAACCCTGGCGACATGGGATACACGACTTGTGGGTAAAGATGCGCAACCTCTGCAGAGTGTAAAACTGGTATACTAGCCGTGCTCACGGTCATGAGCAGCTCGGACACTCACATGATTAAATTATGGAACTTAAACTCAATTTGTCATATGCATTGCATCGCAGGTGAAGTTGTTACTTCTGTTCTACTATTTAATTGGGTTGGTATTTACTTATACTTAGTAATGGCTAATAAAATTTTGACCAACTTTAAAAGCAATGCTCAGCTTCAGCCATCCTCTTTGGTAAGCCTTACACTTCACATGAGCTCCCACCTTTGGCGAGTTCATGCACATTATTCCCCACAACTTGTTGAGCGATGAACGTATGTGAGCTCACTCTTGCTGTCTCACACACCCCGCAGGTCAAGAACAGGTACCACAGGATGAAGCGCTTGGAGGATGCTGTGACGAGTTCGCGAGAGGTCTAGGTCGTCGTCTCCCAGTCAACTTTGGGTTGCTGGACCGTTGTCTCCTTATAATGTAATTATTTATTTTGTATAGAACTCCTGTTATATATAAAGATGTGACATTCGATCATGTGCCACTATACATCATATGTGTGAGACTTGGTCCCAGCATACCTGGTGTTTATGTTAACCCCGGGTTTTGGACCCCTAGAATCCGGGTGTTACAGGTGACGAGGGAGGCGAAGGACATGAAACCCTCCACAATGGTCGGGAGCACCAGCAGCTCCTCCTGCATCCATTCGAGGAAGCGAAGGCCAGCTTCCCAGTCGGGCACTTCGAAGTCAGCGGTCCGTGCACCCAGCTCGCGGTACGCTCCCACGAACTGTGCGTGCGTCCGCTCAACTTCCGAGCGGGTAGAGGCCTCGGTCTTGTCCACGCGGCCGCGTAAGGCGTTGAACCTCGCCTCTAGATCTTCGGCGCGCTGACCGGCGAGACTACTCTCCGCCCACGCCACCTTGCCTCCGTTTGAGCTGGCTTCGCCTCGGCGATGGCCTGGTTCGCCTCCCTCCTCTCCTCCGCCAGCTGGCACCGGAGGTCCGTCTTCTCGGCCTCCAAGGCGGCCAATTTCTCCGCGAGCCTGCGGTTCTTACTCTCCGCCGCCGACTTCTCCCGAACGGCATCCGTGTGCTGCGCCCGAAGTCTCTCAACTTCAGTAGCCACATCCGCAGTCAGGACACCCGACGCCACGCGGTCGGCGAAGTCTGCCGCCTAACAAAAGCACATGAGCCCCGAAACCTCATGCAAACAACAAACTTCAAAGTCCAACATAACTTACCTGCTTCAACTCCTGCGACGCCTCCCTCAGCCGCCGGGACATGGAACCCGCCACGTCTTTGGCAGCAGCGGCTGACGGGATCTCGCCGCTCACGCAAAAAGCGGCCCACGGGTCTTCTGCGACACCCTTCCCCCTAGCCACCAACGCTGGCAGCGCCGTTGCCGCCGAAGGCGGGACAACAACCAACTACTCCTCACCCGACCCTGCAACAAATCACCGGTCAAAAAAAAACTTACCAACAAAATAATCCTCGACACTGATGTCCGTGCCGAAGTCACCAACACGCCTCCCCGGCGAAGGCAGCTCCCGTCCCTTCGCGGATCCGCCCGGGGCAGGCTTGGTTCCGCCAGAAGCGGCGGTCTTCGCACTCGCCGACACCTTGCTGGATCCGGGCGCGGCCGGCTTAGCAGCTGGCATCGGCTGGCTACTACCAGGGGCAGCGGCCTTCGTGCTCCCTCGCGCCCTCTTCACTTCACGCCTAGGAACTGCGATCCTGACGACCGCCCGGCGCTTCTGCGCAGCGTCTTGACGGTCCTTGTTCATCACTGCCGACACAACACCAGTAATATTCCGCCCGTAAGGAAAAATCCTCAAGCCACGAGCTATATGAGACGTAGACATGTCTTCGCCCTCTGCCCAGGGGATTGGAACATTCTTTGGCCATCGACCCTCGGTCACCTCCAGCATTCATGCCGAAGACTCCTGGAGCTCGGGCGAAGACATCCTTCCCCTGGGGGCCGCACATGTCCCTATTAACTCCACAGCAAAACCATCAGACACCCCCACTTCCCCCACTACAGTACCTAACTTTCTATTCTTGATGGCCGGGGCAGCCTCCTGCGAAGGCCCTTCCTCGGTCACGCCCATCGGTTTTTTCCCTCGGCGGTCGGTGGCATCTTCCCCGGGATAAACACCGTATGGCAAGCGGTTCAGTTTGAAGACCTGATTCAATCTGTAGTTGGACTCCCGGATATCCCAGCTCCGCAGACCCTCCGTCCATGACACGTAGCGACCCATGATCCTCGCCACACCGTCCTCCGCCTCGCGCACGAATGCGGCAGGATCCCGGCCACGCAGATCCAACGCGAAGGCAGGACTTCGCACCAGCTGCCCGCCCCGAGAGGGCATCTCGCGATGGCACACCTCGCCCAGCGCCCAGCCATGCGCCAAGGGCCACACCCCATACCCGATAAACTCCTCAACTAAATCGCGCCCACTACTCATGCGGGCAGCGCACCGAAGGGCCCCTTCGTCTTCATCGTCCTCCGTCACCTCAAACTGCGGATATGTTGTGTAATGGTGGGAGCACATTACGGCCACGGAGAGCCCTAGGTGGTCTTCTACTATGCCCTCGGAAACATAAAACCAGAAATCCCACCAGTTGCCCCACTTATTGAGGGCGCAAGGAACCAACTCCACCACCTCCATCGAAGTCTTGCCGGTCTTCGGCGTAAATGTGCACGATCCAAATTGTGCAATCTCATCTCCAATTTTCCTCTTTTGCCAGTGTAGACAGTAATGCTTTGCGAAGACCTCTATAGAGGTTTGACTGCCATACGAAGTTGTCGCCCAAACATACTTCGCCAGGGCCACCACGACATTCGGCGTCAGCTGGTGGACTTGGACCTCGAATCTTCGCAGGACCTCCGCCACGAATCGATGTGCAGGCAGACAAAGACCAGCGGTGAAAAAAGCCTCAAAAACGACCAACTCGCCTTCTGGCTCGGGGACCTCCTCTGCCCCTGGAACTCGCCCCACCCCGCTGCCAAAATATCTAAGCTACTGCATATCCTGAACACGGACCGA
Source organism: Zea luxurians (assembly GCA_029449295.1). Classification (NCBI taxonomy): domain Eukaryota; kingdom Viridiplantae; phylum Streptophyta; class Magnoliopsida; order Poales; family Poaceae; genus Zea; species Zea luxurians. The sequence goes on along the minus strand of JAOPSE010000009.1, from coordinate 3,655,706 downwards.
GGAAATCCACGACACGCCAAACTCCACGGTATCCCTAGGATGTAACTCCTCCTCCACCACATTGCTCAAAGTGTCCTCAGATGACGCGCCAGCCGGCGGCGTACTGGTAGCAGATGAGGAAGAGGACGGCATGGCTACGTACCGTCGGCGGCGGCAGGCGGTTTGCTTGACGCGGGCCAGATCTCCGATGAGCAGAAGCAGGGAGGGCAGGCGAGTGGACGAACGGTTTCAAAACGAGGCTAGGGTTTGACGACGTGCGAAAAGAGTACTTGACCCACGCCGGCCCCCCTTTTTATACATAGGACGCGGCGCTTCGGGAATCCCGCACTCCAATAGTACGACGTCCATCAACGGTCACATCAAAAAACCCCGCGGAACCACTTCGAGCGAGGGCAGCGTCTCCACCATCTGGCGAAGTCTTCGGCACCAGATGACTTAGTCGAACTGGTCCCTTGGAGGGCAAATGTTGGGGCAAAGGCAAAGACGCTACCCTCCGCTCCAGCCTTCATCTACCTCGCTGCGCAGACAGGAAGCTGAAAGACCAGTGAGGTCCACCCTTCGTCTACCTCGTTGCGCCGACAGGGAGCAGAAAGACCGGTGAGGTCCACCCTTCGTCTTCTATGATACGGGACGAAGGCCTACAGCGACGTCGCCCCGTCCCACGCCCTCACTCCGCCTGGAGGCCCATGTGGGGTTCGGCCCATTGTAACGGGCCCCGCTCGGATAAATGTGTTACGAGCCCGATTTGTAACAGCTTTTCTGTAATGACAAACTATAACCCTTCTTTGTAGGAATATTTCGAGGATAGACCGGGTTGAAAGTTGCCTAGAGGGGGGGTGAATAGGCAAGTTAAAACTTTTTCAACAAAAACTAGAAGCAAACTGGGTAAAACTGAATTGATCTCGAAAATCACCCAGTTAACTTTGGAAATAAGATGTTCTAAATGATCCACAGGGTTCAAAGTAGTAGATCTGAGAAGGGCACTTCTCAAAATCCACACACCAAAAAGATATGAACAAATCTTCCACGGAATGGTGAGAGAATGAAGAACACAAACAAACACAATGAGCAAGAACACAAGAGACACAAGATTTATCCCGAGGTTCGGTCACACCACCAAGGTGCCCTACTTCCTCGTTGAGGCACCCACAAAGAGCCGGGTATCTTTCAACCCTAATCCTCCCTTTGCCGACCACAAAGGTCAAGCCCACACACTAATCTTTGCTCAAACGAGCGGGTAATACAAACTTTCTTGTGGTCTTCCACAAGATTTGGAGACTCACAAGAGACACCTAGTCGTCTAGGAGCTAGAAGCTCCAAGAGTAATGAATCCACAAAGAACTCGATGTAGTACCAAAGCTCGAATCAAGAAGAGCAAGAGAGATTTGGAGATGAAGCACAAAAACCACAGCTCTCAAACTCACTCAAAGATTTCTCTCCAAAGATTTGAAATGGGAGAGGCAAGAGGTGTGTGTGAGAGAGTGGGAGGTGTTTCTCAGGTTAGAAATGGAGTTTTGTGCGTGCTCTGCTGTGGGGAGAGAGGTAGGAGTGAGTATATATAGGTGGGGCTCCAAAACTAGCCATTTTTGACTTTTCTGCCCAAAAACCGGTTGAACCGGTCCCAAAACCGGTTGAACCGGTTTTCAAAAAGCTGCGCACAGCTTTTTGGCTGACACAGCAGACTGGCAGAAAAAAATGAACAGTGCAAAAACCGGTTGAACCGGTTTTAGAACCGGTTGAACCGGTTTCCACCAGACAAAAACCGGTTGAGTGTCCGGTTGAGTGTCCGGCTGAACCAGTATTTTCAAAAAGGTGAACAGTGCAAAAACCGGTTGAACCTGTTTTAAAACCGGTTGAACCTATTTTTTCCAAAGAGCAATTTTGGCCAAGATAGATTTTAAAAGGTTGTACTACATACTTTCACTAAGGATTAACAAGGGTAAAATGGAAGTTTTGGATCAAGGATTTTTGAGCTTTAGTACCAACACCAACCTTCTTTTTGGATCCCCCTTGATAGTACGACGATTCCTATACTCAAGTTAAATAAAATTAAATTAAGTAAACTCCTTGAGTCATTGGTGTCTCAAGTGTGATTTCTCCATGGTGTTGCTTCATAAGGATCACAAACATCTTTGTCTCACCTTTTGAAGCAAACACAAATCGAGCCTATGACTTGTACCATTTCACCATATATGAGTTCAAATCATGGCTTCAAGTCACCTTACTGATGCATCAACATGTTGTAACTCTTCATAGCTGATTAGTTCATCGACTTAGTGCAAGTACTCTCTTCTTCACCTTAGCCATGGTACCTCGGTCTACAAGCCGTCGCTTGGCCTTCACCTTCGCTTAGTTCCTTGAAGCCCTTTCCTTGCTATCTTCACCCTATCAAGCCATTCTTGAGTCACATCCTATTGAGCATCCATTGAGAGAATCATTTCTTCAATATTGTGAACCTTGCTTGAATGTCATCTAGATATAACTGCTAAGATCAATCAAGCTCTAGTTTGATTCTCATATATTCATATATGGACTAATAGTAATATGGTCAAGCCAATTCACGATTCCTCATATCTTATTCACTTTGGCTTGACCAATCCTCTTAATCACCTCAAACTCTATTATGATCATATTTATGCATAGTGATTTCTCAGGTCTTGTCCATATATTCAAACCAATATAGATACCATATTATATCCATTTGCATTGTCTCACTGGTTATTTGACCTTGTGTTGACCCTTGTTCACTGATCATTATACGCTATTCAAGTATGTTCATCATACTGAATTTCCTGTTCAACACTTAACAAACTTGTTAGACCTTTAAATGTGTTGTTATCCAAATCACCAAAACTCACAAAAGGGATGAATGCACTTTCAATCTCCCCCTTTTTGGTGATTGATGACAACAGATTTAAAGCTTACATAAGATTTATAAATAAGATTTTGAATCCTATGATATAGTTTCCTCCCCCTAAATATGTGCATTTCAGAAAATACCAATTTTGTACTCAAATACCAAAACCACATATTTGGGTCAAAGTATGGAGATAACTTATATCATACTATTCATAGGGTGCAGTGCGTCATAAAATAAACGTGATGCTCATGACATAGTATGCACTCATCAACTTTCTACATCTTATGTTTTTCTTATGGTTCCCCCTTTTTGTTAATTATTTCTCCCCTTTTCAAAAGTCTTCTTACACTTAGTTACATAAGACTAAAGGTAAGCTTTAATGCACAATTTCTCCCCCTTTGTCATAAATCTCCAAAAAAAAGATATAAAGAGTTTAAAGGGTAGAAATTATGATTAATCAAGATTTGAACACACTATCATGAAAAGGGTCCTTATGTGGCACAAAGGTAATGGAGAAGTGTCATAAGTGATGTACCTTTGCATTTTACCTTTTCAAAGGGGTGTTCCACACTTGTGTTGTATTTAGAGTTCATTTTGCAATCTCTTGTTGGCATAATTGTGACATAGGTCCAATATATCAAATGAATATTGTCATACTAATTAAAAGATAAATCTTGATACCTGGAGTCTAGATGTCACCTAGCATTTTCTTATCATAACAAGAGGCAGCATAAAAATTGCACAAGTATGAATTATACACCTAGTGATCATGTACGAAAAATATCAATTGAAAACCACCAATTGATAAAATTTGATAGATAATCAGATCACTAATTGCATATTACACTAAGTTCTCCTCAAGTTTTAGTGCACACATATATATGAATTCAATTGATACCTGTTGAGAGTACTTATTTGCAACTTAAAGTACCATTGGCATAAAAGGAGTATCAATTGAACATAATCATGCAACATAAGAAACATATGCACTATTTAATCAATTAAGTTCTAGACAGGAGAATCTATAAGCTATGCTACTTCAGATATTTGTAATCCAAAAAGATGTGATACATATTTACCAATTTTAGATGACGTTGGAGTAGCATATACAAGAGAAACTCATTCTCTTATGAAATGTATAGAAGATACATTTATTGGAGCAAAGAATCTTTGATACCCATCAAAATTTGCAGTGGAAGCGATTGTCTTTGCTTGAAGATTCCTTTCTAATTTGAGACTACACACATAATAGACTTGAAAATGAAGTTAGTCTCAAAGATTCAAATTATAGACCATTCTCCCCCTAAATGTGTGCATACAAGTGATGAATACTTGTTTAGCTTATGCACTTGGACTTGTGAGGCCAGGGGATTAAGTTCTACAATTTGAATCTTGGTACAAATAAAGTATGAAAATATGAAATTGCACCAATTTAAGGAATTACTCATAATCAAACGGTATACTAATAGACATGATATGCAATATTTTAAGCCAAGATTCAAGTGCAACCTTATGATGTGACTTAAGATATTGCATATACATGCATACACTAACTTGTAAGAGCCTAGATACACAAATGTAATACAATAGTTCATGGAGTGACACACCTTTGTTCCATGCCATATGGTCTTCATTATAATCATGAATTTCTATCTTAGCTTTTGATAGGCTTGACATTATTTTTGCACAAAGCAAGATGATTTTCATTCATGCCCATCAGTCTTCATTATGACATGTATTGAGTGAATTTAGCATGCCAAAAAGAAACATATCCTCTTCAAAAAAAAATCAAGAGAAACCCATTCTTTTCAAAGAACTACACAAGTTCACTAAAAGAAATTGTTAGTATTTAAGGACACAGGATATAGAATGAGCTCCCCCTAAATGTGTGCATCAAGTACTCGAATTACTTGTAGCATGCACTTGATTCAATTAAGATTCTTAGAGGGGTTCATCATATATCTTGGCCAAGGCATAATAAATTTGCAACAATTGAAATCATGCTAGAGAACACATATCGTCCCCCAAAAGAACTAATCCATGGGGTGATATGTGGTAATTATTTGAACATTTCCTTGGAACCACTCATCCTCATTTGATGTTCTTCTTTCACCAAGGTGTGAGACTACACAACATGAACTTGAAAGAAATCATTAGTCTCACAAGATATAGGCTAAACTCTCCCTCAATTTGTGCATGCAAGAGTACACAAAGTACACTTATGCACATCAACAATACGAGGTTAAAGGAGATGTTTGCACTATATCTTGGTTTAACGTAACATGCTTTAAATAGATGATGAGAATTATACCAATTAAAAGTTTAAGAACTAAAAGTATATCAATTGAAATCTTGAAGGGTAAAGCATGCTAATATGAACCTCAAACCTCATAATGAAGGATATCATATAAATATGTCACTACATCTTCATTATTTGGTTGACAAAAAGTGTAACTCCCTTCTTGAATCACTATGATTTCTTTTATCTTTATGATTTCATCCAACCAGGCGATCTTGAACTTCATTCATCTTGGCCTGGTTCAATCATACTTGATATGAGACCCATTGAAACTCAATGATTGAAACAACCAAGACTCCTATATCCGTAGATTTTGAATCCATCTTGAAAGCACTTGGAAGGACCTTATTGAAACACTTAGAAAAGAGAGCATTAGAAACACAAGAGAGGGTTTCGCAAATGATGATCCTTATATACGGATGGCAAATGAATCATCATTATTGAAACCCAAAAGGATAAGACTAAATTCCTTTAAATAAGTGCACACATATAGTTAACGTCAAAGTTATATGCACTATTGAACATTTTATATTGCGAGGAATTTAACCTATACTATGGTACATTCCACTAAGGATAAAATACTAAAACAACTGAAGGAGAGGAAGTTTTCATACCTTGGCCTCTTATCAACTTCATCTTACTTTAGTTGAATAGTATCCTTTAAGCTTGTGATTTATCCAATTTAATAATAAGCACCATCTCTCAATATAGATTTCTTATGAATAAACTCAACACAAGTGATGACATTAGTAGCACAAGCACTAGTTTCTTATTTAGCAACCCTTTATATGTGGAAGGCAAGTGTGTTGCTAAAATAAAGAAACCTCATAATATGGACTAAATTTTCCTTGAGCCCTTATGCACAATATATTTTGAATGACATGGATAATATGCATGGTTGTTCAATGAAGTCTAAAGGGCTGACTTAATCCATATTATGGTGAGTGTTTAATATGGAAGAATAAAATCCAAATTAACTAGATAGAAAATACGTCACATAATTTTGGATTGTTGACCATATGATAATATTCATTCATCTTCCAATTGGACCTTTATTTCATAATCAACAACTGTTGTATATCCTCAAGTGCTTCTTTTTCCTTAGTGGCTACACAAGTCACAAAAAGATAAGATTTGAAAATAATATGTACTTGAGATTCAGTTGTTACCGCCCTAGCTACTATCTCCAAAGATGATTTATACATTCATTACCGAGCACCCAACTTGATCCATTGAAGGAGTGATCCTGCAAAACAAGTTTAAGCTTCATATCTTGGTACCCAATTTGAATTGGGTCCTTTTGAGATTAGTAGTAAGAGCCTTGAGTACCCACACAATCCTTATTGTGGCCTTTCTCTTTGTGTAGGCACCCACATATACTTGACAACCATCTTACATGGTTTCAAGTCAGTATTTAATCACATAGATAAAAACTAGAGTTAAGAATAGGAGCCTTTTCTCCTTTTTCTTAATACATCGTTGTGTTGCCTTCTTGATGATGAACCTAGCTTGACCTTGGGTGCACCTAGCTTATCAAGGTTAGTCGCACAAGCATTCATATCATGAAGACAAGTTATGCATGGAATTTACAACTTAGTGATCCAATTCAATGTGAAGCATATGGATATCAATTGAAGTATATTTCTAAGATATCAAAATATGGGTTTCCAAAATTTAGAGAGTATGGATCACTAATTGTACCTTTTACAGTTTAAAAATCATATCCATATTAGTGCATATGTATGTGATGAATATCAACAAAAAGATTCTTATGCACTTTTAGAATTAACGATAAGGAAATTTTAAATTGCATCAAGAGTAGCTATTTAGAAAACAAAGATTACAATCCATATGAATGAGATACAAATTTACCGTTTTGGATTGTCTTAGTATAGCTTACTCAAGTGAAACTTATTCTCTATGACACAAGATATATAATGTTCTCCCACTAGATATGTGCATCAAGTATTTGAATGACTTGCCACATGCACTTTCAATTCAGTTAAGAGTCTCAAGAGGAGTATATTACATATTATGGTCAAGGCATGACAAATTTGCAATGAATTAACTTATGCCTAAGAGTACTTACCACCATATAGAATGTACCATTTGTTATACCAATTTGATAGATCTTACTATCTGTGGTGGTGTCACCTTAGTATTCTTCTTTTCATCATTTGTGGAGACTTCCTTCTTTGTTATCTCTTTTCCTTTTAAAACTAGTCGATAAAACACTTTGAAAAGAGGTATTAGTAGTACAAGGAAGTATTTAATGAATGATGATATCTATATATGAATGGCAAACAAATCATCATTTATGAGGCGTAAAGGCATAAATTAAATTACTTTTAAGTTAATGCACATGGAGTAGTGAATTCACAATATGCACTAATTTACAAATTTAAGCCAAAAGGAATATAACCTTCATATTGACATTCCTTTCCATAGAATATATTATTACCAATTGAAAGAATGCCACTTGGAAGGAACTACTATTGATCAACTACCAATTGAAGCAATTTGTTCCATACCTTTGCCTTGAGCATTCCTAATCTTTCTTTTAGGTGAAGATTAACCTTTAAAGCTTGTGATTTTACCAATTGAAATAGCACAATCTCTACTTATAAATTTCCATGAAATATCTTAAAAGAGATTGTATTAGTAACACAAGCAATAGTTTCCTATTTAGCAACCTCTAGTATATGAATGACAAGAAGGTTACTAAAACAAGGAAACCTCATGATATGAACTAAATTACCCTTACAAGCATCATGCATAACATTAATTGTAAAAAAGATGAAAGTAGCATGATTATTTAATTAAGTTTACATGGCAAGTTTAATTCATAGCATGGTGAGTGATTAATGTAGAAGACTCAAAACCAATTTAAACAAGAATGAATACATCACATAGTATTGGTTCGATCTTCTTTGAATGTTGAATGGCACACTCCATTTGGGAAACACATTCTCATGTTGTGAAACTACATAAATCACTTAGATAAAAACATTAGTCTCACAACTCTAGTCATATAGAGAATTTCCCTTTTGGTAAGTGCTTTAAGAATTTGAACACGGACCGAGGAAATCCACGACACGCTGCCAAAATATCTAAGCTACTGCATATCCTGAACACGGACCGAGGAAATCCACGACACGCCAAACTCCACGGTATCCCTAGGATGTAACTCCTCCTCCACCACATTGCTCAAAGTGTCCTCAGATGACGCGCCAGCCGGCGGCGTACTGGTAGCAGATGAGGAAGAGGACGGCATGGCTACGTACCATCGGCGGCGGCAGGCGGTTTGCTTGACGCGGGCCAGATCTCCGATGAGCAGAAGCAGGGAGGGCAGGCGAGTGGACGAACGGTTTCAAAACGAGGCTAGGGTTTGACGACGTGCGAAAAGAGTACTTGACCCGCGCCGGCCCCCCTTTTTATACATAGGACGCGGCGCTTCGGGAATCCCGCACTCCAATAGTACGACGTCCATCAACGGTCACATCAAAAAACCCCGCGGAACCACTTCGAGCGAGGGCAGCGTCTCCACCATCTGGCGAAGTCTTCGGCACCAGATGACTTAGTCGAACTGGTCCCTTGGAGGGCAAATGTTGGGGCGAAGGCAAAGACGCTACCCTCCGCTCCAGCCTTCATCTACCTCGCTGCGCAGACAGGAAGCTGAAAGACCAGTGAGGTCCACCCTTCGTCTACCTCGTTGCGCCGACAGGGAGCAGAAAGACCGGTGAGGTCCACCCTTCGTCTTCTATGATACGGGACGAAGGCCTACGGCGACGTCGCCCCGTCCCACGCCCTCACTCCGCCTGGAGGCCCATGTGGGGTTCGGCCCATTGTAACGGGCCCCGCTCGGATAAATGTGTTACGAGCCCGATTTGTAACAGCTTTTCTGTAATGACAAACTATAACCCTTCTTTGTAGGAATATTTCGAGGATAGACCGGGTTGAAAGTTGCCTAGAGGGGGGGTGAATAGGCAAGTTAAAACTTTTTCAACAAAAACTAGAAGCAAACTGGGTAAAACTGAATTGATCTCGAAAATCACCCAGTTAACTTTGGAAATAAGATGTTCTAAATGATCCACAGGGTTCAAAGTAGTAGATCTGAGAAGGGCACTTCTCAAAATCCACACACCAAAAAGATATGAACAAATCTTCCACGGAATGGTGAGAGAATGAAGAACACAAACAAACACAATGAGCAAGAACACAAGAGACACAAGATTTATCCCGAGGTTCGGTCACACCACCAAGGTGCCCTACTTCCTCGTTGAGGCGCCCACAAAGAGCCGGGTATCTTTCAACCCTAATCCTCCCTTTGCCGACCACAAAGGTCAAGCCCACACACTAATCTTTGCTCAAACGAGCGGGTAATACAAACTTTCTTGTGGTCTTCCACAAGATTTGGAGACTCACAAGAGACACCTAGTCGTCTAGGAGCTAGAAGCTCCAAGAGTAATGAATCCACAAAGAACTCGATGTAGTACCAAAGCTCGAATCAAGAAGAGCAAGAGAGATTTGGAGATGAAGCACAAAAACCACAGCTCTCAAACTCACTCAAAGATTTCTCTCCAAAGATTTGAAATGGGAGAGGCAAGAGGTGTGTGTGAGAGAGTGGGAGGTGTTTCTCAGGTTAGAAATGGAGTTTTGTGCGTGCTCTGCTGTGGGGAGAGAGGTAGGAGTGAGTATATATAGGTGGGGCTCCAAAACTAGCCATTTTTGACTTTTCTGCCCAAAAACCGGTTGAACCGGTCCCAAAACCGGTTGAACCGGTTTTCAAAAAGCTGCGCACAGCTTTTTGGCTGACACAGCAGACTGGCAGAAAAAAATGAACAGTGCAAAAACCGGTTGAACCGGTTTTAGAACCGGTTGAACCGGTTTCCACCAGACAAAAACCGGTTGAGTGTCCGGTTGAGTGTCCGGCTGAACCAGTATTTTCAAAAAGGTGAACAGTGCAAAAACCGGTTGAACCTGTTTTAAAACCGGTTGAACCTATTTTTTCCAAAGAGCAATTTTGGCCAAGATAGATTTTAAAAGGTTGTACTACATACTTTCACTAAGGATTAACAAGGGTAAAATGGAAGTTTTGGATCAAGGATTTTTGAGCTTTAGTACCAACACCAACCTTCTTTTTGGATCCCCCTTGATAGTACGACGATTCCTATACTCAAGTTAAATAAAATTAAATTAAGTAAACTCCTTGAGTCATTGGTGTCTCAAGTGTGATTTCTCCATGGTGTTGCTTCATAAGGATCACAAACATCTTTGTCTCACCTTTTGAAGCAAACACAAATCGAGCCTATGACTTGTACCATTTCACCATATATGAGTTCAAATCATGGCTTCAAGTCACCTTACTGATGCATCAACATGTTGTAACTCTTCATAGCTGATTAGTTCATCGACTTAGTGCAAGTACTCTCTTCTTCACCTTAGCCATGGTACCTCGGTCTACAAGCCGTCGCTTGGCCTTCACCTTCGCTTAGTTCCTTGAAGCCCTTTCCTTGCTATCTTCACCCTATCAAGCCATTCTTGAGTCACATCCTATTGAGCATCCATTGAGAGAATCATTTCTTCAATATTGTGAACCTTGCTTGAATGTCATCTAGATATAACTGCTAAGATCAATCAAGCTCTAGTTTGATTCTCATATATTCATATATGGACTAATAGTAATATGGTCAAGCCAATTCACGATTCCTCATATCTTATTCACTTTGGCTTGACCAATCCTCTTAATCACCTCAAACTCTATTATGATCATATTTATGCATAGTGATTTCTCAGGTCTTGTCCATATATTCAAACCAATATAGATACCATATTATATCCATTTGCATTGTCTCACTGGTTATTTGACCTTGTGTTGACCCTTGTTCACTGATCATTATACGCTATTCAAGTATGTTCATCATACTGAATTTCCTGTTCAACACTTAACAAACTTGTTAGACCTTTAAATGTGTTGTTATCCAAATCACCAAAACTCACAAAAGGGATGAATGCACTTTCACGGGTGCCTGAGGGTACATGCATCCTTACATCGAGATGTTGGGCACTCAGGCACCTATAAATACCCCCGTACAGTGCCCTTGAGAGGCTGGATTAACAGAGCAATTGCTGCCTCTAGTTAAACCGTGTTCACATCTTGCTCACTCCCCCGTTGGAATCAACTTGCCCGAGAACGCAAGTTCCAACAGCCCTCTTTGGGTCCAGGGGTGTTATCCGTGCAACTTTTGTCCATCCGCCATACTTGTGTAGGGCTAGCCCCCGAGCCCATGCTCGATGCATAGATCTGTCTCGAGGGCTTGTCACATATTTTTTTTGTTTTACCCTCCCCTGCGCATCCCCTTCGCGAGAATGGGGGGAGGTGAGCTATGCCACACTTTTATCGGTGGGCTAGCTATGATGCTCGATGAGCTACAAATGGATAATTCGAGTGAGGCTCGGGTTCCTTTCGTAGGATCCAAGTGTGGGGTCTGCTGGGGAGCATCCTCATACTTCCGGGCGTCGACTCATATAGTTGTAGATTCCATTTGATCGGAACCGATGGCTTGTTGCCTCTGTTCACGATAAACCATGAGTCAGACTCTCCCACATGAGTTGGTGATGCCCTCAACGTTTCCGTACGTTAGGGTCCTGGACTCTAGTGTGCCTGTCTCCGGTTGCCCCTCACTCAATTTTCGCTGGAGGGGTCGTGATCCTTTCACGGGCCGGCCTTCGAACTCCAGAATTCATAGTTATCGTGCCATGAGTTTTTTGCTCTTCAGTCCGTGCTAAAACGAATTTGAACAGGTTCGGGTCCTTACCAAAAAGTGATTCCCTGATGTTCGTGAACCGTTTCATGTCTTTACCTAAAAGTGATCCCTAGCATTTGTCGAGTTCCTTAGGCTAGGGCGTTCTCGAGGGGTGGCTTGGTCGGTTCTTGCTCCCTTCAGATTTCTCGAGACCCTGCATGAGTAGGGCAGACAAGAAAGAGAAAAGATTGGTATCATCATGGTCGTATTTGCTCAGAAAGGAATAAATGTCACGCATACTGAAGAACAAAAAATTGTTAGCGAGAAAGGCTAGTTCTAATGTAACACCCCTGGTGTTACTACAACTAAAACTTGAGCATGGCAATCATAAACATTGGCATTGCATATGTTTGACACACCTAGAGTGCATTCACTAGGTAAAAATTTCAAACAAGTTGTATTGTTATAACATTTTGCAAATAGAACCCTGGATAGGGAACTTAACCCTAAATAGGGATTAAAGGGGTAAAACCCAACCCAAGTTAAGAAAACCTAAAATCTTTAAGGAAAAGGTCACAAAATAGTCCCAAGAATAAACTTGAATCACATTTATACCCTTAAGATACCCAAAACCCCATTTGAGCCCTCAAAGACCCTAAACCTAAACCCTAGGGGCTTATATGCAAAATTAGTCCACTTTTGGACTAAAGTGCAAAAACCAAGTTAAATAAGTAGCTTGAGTCATTTGGGTCACTCATATGTGAGTTTGCAAGTTAAACCCTAGGTTTTGGGTCTATTTGCAAAAATCACCTCTTAAGTCCCAAATAGCCTAAGTCTGAATTTCAGAGTTTTTGCTCAACTTTGGAGCCTTGTAACTTTCAAATTATAGGGTTTTTGCCCTATGTCACCACATCAAATTTGTAGCTCAATTATAGGAGAACAACTTTGATGCAGATATCCCTTTGGGTTGTAATACAAAAATTAGAGAAAAACCTATTCCAAGTTGCTCTGTCAGAACAGTTTCAGAAAACTGAAACTGAACCTAAGGTTAAAACAAGGTTCCAGTGAGGTGAGGTCAAGTTTGATGCGCCATAGTTTTGAATCCACTCAGTATCAGTCCAAGAATCCTATAGTTAGTTTGAAGACTGATATAAGGTGAACAAATCTTAGTAAGGGAGATTGCTCTGTTCTTAGCAAGAAATTGGAAATTAAGAAGGGAGAAGGGGGTCGATTCAGGCGACTGAAGAACAATCTCCATGGTACAGTGCCTTGAGTGGATCAGTATGCCATATCAGCTCGCCGTCCTTGATCGCCGTCCCAATTCATGCGCGGTACTGGATGGATAACGCCGGGGAAAGGGTAACTCGTACGTGGCACCATCTCCTGAGCTCAGCCGGAGTTGTTCACCGGCGGCCGCCGTGACTCAGTGAGCTCTCGCCGCGCTGTCGCACATGCTTCGATTTACCTCACTGTGCCTCTTCCTTACGTGGTTATCATGCGTTAACAGCCCACCTCGTGGCCGCGGATCGATCATCGGACCACTGTGCCTATATATAGGACAGGGAGACACGGCGAGGTGTCTGCAGTTCTTCAAGCAAGCTCGAGTAAAACCAGAAATTCACACTGTCTCCTCCTCCTCTCCTCAAATTGATCGTGCACGATAAAACTACAGTCTCTTACGGCCATATAGCCTCGATCCCATCTCTCAATTTCGCCCAGAGCCGCCGCGACACCGTTTTCCCCTTTCTCTGTCTCTGGCGAACGTAAAACTCTGCGCTCCGTGGCCAGTCCTCTCTGGTAAGGCCCTGTCCGATTCAAGATTTTTTTAGCAGCTCTGTGTATTCATGAAGCTCCTCGTAGTGGCCATTTGACCAATCCGAGCATAGATTATTGGGAACACAGGATCGACACCACGAGTTCCGCCCTGATCATGGACAGATAATTTCCAGTGGGGTTGGTGTCGATTAAATAGATGTTCCTAGGTCGCCTTAAGCCAGTGATGCCTCCCAGTCATTAGCCGTAGCAGTCGTCGCCGGCCATGGCCGGTACGGGCCATGCCAGGGATGAACGGCGAGCGTGCCGTGAACAAGGAGGTGTTTGGAGAAGAAATAGAAGTCTAGGGTCATCTCGGCAATGTGTCAGCGACTGAGTGCAATAGTAAATAAACCTACTTTGATTTAGCTGATAAAACGAGGGCCTCTGTGCAAAGTTGCTAGAGCGCGCGGGCGCGCGACCCTGTTTCCTGTGTAGTTGGGCTGTCCTGGGCTAGAACCGGCCCAGTGCTATTTAATGTTTTTCTTTTTCTTTTTCAGTGAAGCTTTGGGAAATTGTAGAAAATTATAGAAAAATGATAAAAATGTCAAACCAATTTTCCTAGAATTCTTATTTTCCATAGTATTTAATAAAAATAGTTTCATGATTTTTAGGTTAAATAAGGAATTTTAAGGCATTTAAAGTAGTTTAAAGTATTAGTTTTGGATTTTTAGAAAACATATAGTAATTCCAAAAATGTCCAAACTTTTTATATGAATTCTACTCATTATTTAGAAGCCTTGGGTAGAGTTTGGTTTGATTTGGACCTTGTTTGATACTTAGAACCCAAAATCCCCCCTGCCCTTTGAACTCCTTTACTGACTCCGGAAACCCTAAGTTCTCGGAGTTCCATGAAGGAAAGTTGTATTCAAGACCTTAGATAATAAGTTCTTATTATCTTTGCACTCTCATGAGCATTACATGGCATTCATCCTTATATACATATATATGGCTATGTTTAGAAAACGAAGAAGAGCTTGAAGTGACCGAAGAGAAGGCACCACCTTTGGGATCTCAGGCAGAATCTTGTCTCTACTTTGACATCTGCGGGCCTAAGCCAGACTCACCTACTAACGAAGGTGTTGGGGGCCTTCGGCTTCCGAAGGTCCTCAAAAACATGATTTAACAAAGTTTCTGGAATATAATGCGTGAACAGGTATCTTCGGACTTGGGTTAAAACCACGGTGTGAAGAAGCACAAAAGGAATACGAAGGATGGCGTGAAGCCGAAGCTGTACGCAGGATAGCTTCGGCAAGATAGCGGAAAAGGAAACCGACTTAAAGATGAAAAGGCTATTCAGACCCCGGCGGGTTACTACAAACTTATTAGCAAATGTAAGGGCATGGATGTAATTTTACATGGGCTGCGTCCCGTGCCTATAAATAGATGAACAGTACTCCCATACTGTTCACGCTGACTTGGCATTATCTCTTGCGTCACGCTTGTACTTTTGTCTTCCTTCAAGTCGAAGGTACATTTTAATCTACAATCATTTCTATTTTTCCATGATAATAAAATAGAAATGATTTTATGATAATGTTTAAATGTTTATATTATATTTCATGCTTTATATGAATCCTTCGTCATTACTTGTTATATTTATGAAGGTATGCCTCTCGTAACCTTCGTCCGAAACTTATTATTTCCCGAAGGGGCATAATGTTCAGAAGGATGAAGGACTTTAACACTTGACACTTTTTCTGTTGCCTTGTTCCTAACTCTTAGCATTTAAGAACAAGTCCCCAACATTGGCGCCCACCTCCGGTGAACTCACTTCCACCTTTTGAGTTTCGAACACCTCCGGCAAGCATAGACCTTCGACATGGCGCCGAAGAAAGCTTCAGCAACAGGGGCTGCGGCTCTGCAACCACTAGACCCCAATCAGGAAACCCTCTCTCTTCGGGAGGCCCGAAGCCAGAAGAGGAAGGTTGCCAGTCCGACGCCTCAGGAGGACGAACTAGACCAAGAAATCGGAGATATGGAGATGCTTCATCAGCAGGTGCAAAGGAAGAAGGAAAAGATGGCTAGGCTAGCTGAACTGCAAAGGCAGATAGACGAAGCCTCCGAAGAAGTTCGCCATCTCACTCAAGATGAGCAGAACCGAAGGCCCCAGCACAAAGAGCTTCATCAGGAGGGTTTCTTCAACGAAGATGACTGGTATGAGAATCTCCATCATGGAAATTTTGCTTTTGATGATGCTTCTCCTCTGTCAGCTGAGCTGCAGGCTACACCCTGGCCTCCGTCCTACAAGCCACCCCAGCTTCCCATGTACGACGGCCACTCAGATCCGAAGCAGTTTCTGATGAGCTACGAAGCAACAATATCTTTGTATGGTGGCAATACTGCAGTCATGGCAAAGTCTTTCGTCATGGCTGTCAGGAGTGTTGCCCAAACCTGGTACTCCTCTCTTAGGCCAGGGACAATCACCTCATGGCAAAAGCTAAAGGATATGTTGATAACCAGCTTTCAAGGCTTTCAGACGAAGTCAGTCACGGCTCAAGCTTTATTCCAGTGCACCCAGGATCACGAAGAATACCTTCAAGCATATGTCCGAAGGTTCCTACGTCTGAGGGCACAGGCACCAACAGTGCCCAATGAAATTGTCATTGAGGCCATGATCAAGGGGCTTTGACCAGGACCTTCAGCTCAGTACTTTGCCAGGAAGCCTCCTCAAACTTTGGAGAAGCTGCTCCAGAAGATGGACGAGTACATTCGAGCCGACAATGATTTTCGCCAAAGAAGGGAGGAAGCTTTCAGGTTTTCTGAAATGACAAGAGGCTTCGGAGGAAGATTTTATCCAAGGCATGTCAGGTCAATTCACAATTCTACTCAAAATGATGACAAAGGGAGCCAGCAGCAAAGGCCACAGTGCTCCTCGCAAGCTTCGGGGCAACAGCAAAGCTCCTTCCGGCCGCCAGCTCCAAGGGGCAGAGGCGCCAGGGGCTTTGGGGGAAGATTTGGAGATCAACCAAGGAAAATTTTCTGCTTATTCTGTGGTGAAAACAAGGGCCATACCACCAGGATGTGCCATGTTACCATCCAAAAGCAAAAGGAGATAGCCGAAGCTGCAGCACAACAGAGTCAGCCGAAGCAAGTCATGCACACTGCTTCGTATCATTCGCCTACATTCCAGAATATGTAGGCAACCACCCTGCAGCTTCTGTTGCTTCGGCAAGTCAACCCCAAGCATCTTGGCAACAGCTTCCGCCTCCACCACCGTTGCAACGAGGCCAGTAGCCAGAAGGGAGTCAGCATACTCAACACCAAAGGGACTTCAGAGAAGAGTCCGAAGCTCGCACAGTCAATAGCACTGTGCCAGAGTCGAAGCACATTTACTAACAAATATCCTGCCTTGATAGCAGTCTTTTACATTCAGTATCATTTTATTTTTAACAAGGAACACTTACGGGAGACTATAATATTTTTTGTTGTTTTAAATCTCTTGTAATAGTCTTGCTCTTTGCCACAAAGAAAATATATCTTCTCCACAAGCCTAAGTCGCCGAAGCTTAAAGATTTGCGATAGCAAGGAGGACCTTCGAATTATCAAAAATTTATTTTAAAGGCACGCAGTGTGCATTCTTCGAAGCAACAAAAAGACGTTCTAAGGAACGCAGTGTAAGTTTGCTGAAATTACAAAAAGCCGTTCCTAAGGGAGCGTAGTGTAAGTTTTCTGCTCAAAAGTCGTTCCAAAGGGAATGCAAAGCTTACAGCGAAAAGTCAACGCTGATGCCGCCTAAGTAAAAGGCGAAGCGCGAAAAGTCAACGCGAATACCGCCGAAAGTAAAAGGCGAAGAAGCTCCTAAGGGAAGCTTACAGCGAAAAATAAACGCTGATTCCGCTGAAGTAAAAGGCGAAGAAGCTCCTAAGGGAGGCTTACGGCGAAAAATAAACGCTGATTCCGCTGAAGTAAAAGGCGAAGAAGCTCCTAAGGGAGGCTTACAACGAAAAGTCAGCGCTGATACAAAAAGATTGTGTATTTTACTGCAGGGATGTGTGCGTATCTTCGGCACAAATATCATTTTGCATAACATAACATCATCACATCATTTCGCATAACATAAGCATCATACATCATGCTGCATATGGCACAAGAAGGGGATACAATATCGATCTTCGGAGAATATTTTGAAAAAGTGGAAATCATGCTAAGGCATAAAAAGGGAATATAATATTGATCTTCGGACTGCAACTTCGAAGAATGTTTTCACGAAGCGTGGATATGCTTCATCAGAGTAGTATCGAAATTGTTGTGATACATAAAAGTTTTTCTTCACGAAGCATGAAAAGAAGGGAAGGTGTTTTTTCGCCGAAGGCTCAAAAATGGTATGTATGTAAAATTTCATACATCGTAAAGAATTGAACCATAAAAAAACTGGTATATTACATTCAAAGTTACAAAATATTACATAGATTACATTTCAAATGTTTTTACAATAACATCTAGTCTTCCCTAAGTACTATTTCTGTAGCTTCATTTAGTAGTTGTTCAACAACTTTATCCATGATAGCTTCGGCCATTTGTCTAATTTCGTCGTCCCCCTTCGTGCGGGGGCCCGCAGATGATTCAGCAGGTTCTGAGGGAAGAGTAGATACGGACTTATTACTATTACAAATCGGCATCAAGTTTGAAATCAAAAAATTACAACAGAGACAAAAACCACTAGTTAATACCTATTTGCCCTTCGGGCTCTGTGCTTTTCTCAGCAGCCTCTGCTACTTTTCTAGCATCATGGATGCCTTTTTTGCTTTTTTGAATAATTTCTCGGGCCATTTCCCGGCCACCATTATCCTAGATATCGGTGAAAAATTTTCCACCAACCATGCTAGCTTCGGCCGGAGGGTCTTTTAGATCTTCGGAGGACAAGGCAGTTTCGGATTGTGCTAAAATTTTTACATGCTCGCAGCCTTTCCTCTCCAAAATGGTAGCAATCCCCCTGGCACCCGAAAAAGCGCATATGTCTCCACGGCTGTTCAAAATTTCCTCAAAGGCCTCAGCTTTGCGATTAATCCATTCAATTGGGCCTTCGGGGTTGCCTCTTGTGAAGTTTTCCTCGCTCGAGAACGCGCCAACGCTGGCGAAGCTAGCTTTCATTTTCTTAACGCATTCCATAGATTTGTCATAGCACCTTTTCTTGGATGAACGAAGCTCTTCAACGGTTCCTTCTAAATGATTTGCCCATTGATCGCTAAGTTCTCGCTTCGTTTCTTCAAGTATGCGTTCTTCTTTAGCTCGGGCTAATTGCTTCCGAAGATCGTCAATCTCGTGCTTTTGAGCTTCGGCCCCTGCTTTAGAGGTAGCTTCGTCTTCCTTTATCTTTTCCATCAATGTAACTAGAATTTTGTCTTTTTCCAAGGCTTCGTTTCTCAGCTTGATAACCTCTGTTCGAAGGTTATTGAGAGCAATAGTGCAGCTCTCGTCTTCAACATTCTTTTGTGCCCTTAAGGCATTGCTGAGTATTAAGCCCTATTCAAAAGAATGAATGGATTTACATAAGAATAAAAGACTAATTTAAAATTCATAAGTTTCAAAATTCACAATTTTTGTACTTTCAGACTATTGTATGCAAGGCTATCCGCAAGATCGTCCTTTGTCATCGCGCAGAGGCCAGCCTCGAGCTTCGGGAACCCCATGCTTCTAGCCATCTCCCGGCAGACGGGTAATTCCTTGTTATCTGGGAGGCAATATAAGAAGTCGTCTTCGTCTGTGCCATTGAATACTAAGGCCCTTTTTGGATACCTCAATTCCTGGACATAGTGATTAGCTTCGATAATCTCTTCTTCAGATAATCTTTTTCCCAAAGCATGTCGAACAATATAATCAAGGGCTTTGGAGGATGCTTCAGGGGCAGCAGTACTGGTTTCTTCAACTAAAATCGGCTTTGTCATTCTTGCTTCGTCGGTTTCCAAGGATTTTGCCTTGGTGGGCTCTGAAGGCCTAGCTTCAGTCTAAGAATGTTGCTTTGGAGCTTCAGCAGCAAAGACTTCAGTTTGCACTTCGACAGTTTCAACAATTTTCTTCGGAGTAGTGCTTGAAGACTTAATTGTCTCCAAAACATCTAGCACATTGACCATCCTTTTTCTTTTTGGGGTCACCGCTGGGCCCTTTTGGTTTTTTACTGTCTCAATTCTTGCTGGAGGACTCAAAATTTCTAATATTTTTGTTCCTTCGGTCCTTGGTCCTTCTGCTTTCTCTGTTGAAGGTACTTCAGCCTTTTCTTCGATCCTCGGCACTGGAGATGGTCCTTTAGTTTCGGTGGCCGAAGAGACTTCACCAATAAACTCAGGCACTGTGGTTGGTTCAATATAACGTGTCCGGTGTGTGAGCACCTTCACCTTTTTCCTTTGCGGCGCTGGCTCGCTAGGAGCTCCTGAGGCAATTTCCTTTGCAGGAGAAGTATTTTTCCTTTTGTGGCCTCGCACTGGGTAATGGTATTCGGGGTAGACAAACCCAATTGCATCGAATACTCGGTTAAGCCTCTTCTTCTTTCGGCCTCCGAAGGCCGCTGATAATGCAGTATCTTCGGCCTTCGAGTATACCCCAAGCAATTCGTCACTTACGGCCTCAATACTTTTTAACCAGTCATCATCTGGTTCAACAAACTTATCTCCGTATTTGAATGTGTATTTCAGTCTAACTAACCCACCTTCGTCAGGTTCCTTGATGGTTTCCTTCGGCATTTCCCATTTTCCTGTAAGTGGCCAAACTCTGAAGGCAATATGCTCTTGGACCAAATCCCTTGTCCCAATAAAAGAGCAAACCACGCCGAAGGCTCTCTAGCATTCTTCGGCTGCTTCGTCCATTTCCACCTTCGGCTTTCGGAGGCCAAAGCGTTGCCAGATAGGGCGCATAATGATACCTTTAACATCCTCCCGTGCTATCAAGTCATTCTTTACATAGAACCATTCTGTCATCCAGTCACCGGGCCACCTCTTCCGAAAGGTTGGCACGGGGCAGCTTGACCCGGAGCGGGCACCGAAGCTATAACAACCAAAGTTGTTGTGATATTGTTCTTTCCCCCAGGGTTTCATCTCATATACTAGCTCATGAATATTGCAAAAACTTTTAGCATTTGGGTCCAAACCTTGGCTTCTCACAGCCCAGACAAAGATTCCCATTCTTATAATAGCTTCAGGAGTAATCTGGTGGAGATAGATCTGGAATGTCTTCAGAACTTCAACAACAAAGCTGCTCAGGGGGAACCGAAGTCCAGCCTTGAAAAAGCTTCGGAAGATCACAACCTCATTTTCTTCGGGAGTAGGAGAAGTTTTCTCTCCGTCATCAGCCCTCACAATAGACACATCTCGAAAATATCTCCCCCTCATATTATCAAGATGACTCTGTTTAATACTTGACTTTCCGAAAACCGTGTGGCTTGGTCGCCATGGTCGGTCTTCGGACTCTTCCCCGCCGCTTTCTACATCATAACTGTCGCTATCACCAGTATCTTCAGATAAACCTTCCAAAATCTCTTTGGTAATCTTCTCTGTATTGGTCTTCGCCATTGATTCAAGAAAACCAAGGTGCATTTCCTCAGAAAGACTTAGCTTCGGATCAGCAGCAACTTTCTTGTCTGAAGACATCTTCGTAAGCACTGGAAAAGTGCTCTCAAAACCGAAGCTTAAAATTTAAGCAAGTTTTGTTGCGCAGGCTAAAGGTTGAGTGAGCAAGAGCAGATGGCAAGAAAGTGTGCCAATTAAGCTCGTGGTGTGCTCTTATTTATATGCCTGGTGCGTTGCATGCTGGAGGGCCCGCTTGTCAATGATTATTGCTATCCTAGCAAAGGGAAGGTGTTTTTTCGGACCTTCGGCTTAGGGCCTTCGTCCATATCGCAATCAGAATTTATCATTCTAACAAATTAATATTGCGAGGGGCTACTGTTGGGGGCCTTCGGCTTCCGAAGGTCCTCAAAAATATGATTTAACAAAGTTTCTGGAGTATAATGCGTGAACAGGTATCTTCGGACTTGGGTTAAAACCATGGTGTGAAGAAGCACAAAAGGAATACGAAGGATGGCGAGAAGCCGAAGCTGTACGCAGGATAGCTTCGGCAAGATAGCGGAAAAGGAAACCGACTTAAAGATGAAAAGGCTATTCAGACCCCGGCAGGTTACTACAAAGTTATTAGCAAATGTAAGGGCATGGATGTAATTTTACATGGGCTGCGTCCCGTGCCTATAAATAGATGAACAGTACTCCCATACTGTTCACGCTGACTTGGCATTATCTCTTGCGTCACGCTTGTACTTTTGTCTTCCTTCAAGTCGAAGGTACATTTGTAATCTACAATCATTTCTATTTTTCCATGATAATAAAATAGAAATGATTTTATGATAATGTTTAAATGTTTATATTATATTTCATGCTTTATATGAATCCTTCGTCATTACTTGTTATATTTATGAAGGTATGCCTCTCATAACCTTCGTCTGAAACTCATTATTTCCCGAAGGGGCATAATGTTCAGAAGGACG
This sequence comes from Zea luxurians, assembly GCA_029449295.1. Lineage (NCBI taxonomy): Eukaryota > Viridiplantae > Streptophyta > Magnoliopsida > Poales > Poaceae > Zea > Zea luxurians. The sequence goes on along the minus strand of JAOPSE010000009.1, from coordinate 3,633,516 downwards.
AAGGACTTTAACACTTAACACTTTTTATGTTGCCTTGTTCCTAACTCTTAGCATTTAAGAACAAGTCCCCAACAGAAGGCAAGCCCCAGTGCATTTGCCACCCCCTTGTGTTTTAAAAATCTTTTTCACTTGCTTGATGCATTAGGTGATAGGAGTTGATTGCTAAAACAATTCCTGCATTACCTTCCTTGAACTTGATCACCTGTTTTACAAAAGATTTTTGATGCTTAGCATTGCTTTAGAAAAACAAAATGTTTTGTTTTTACAAAAGTTGATGTGGCAAAAGTGGGTGGGATGTTTTCGAAAATAAAACTTGATGGTGGATCCATCAAGGCCTTGATGGGTTCAACATCGGAAAAGATGTACCTCTGCCAGGTACCAAGCTTTGGGTTTAAGATGATTAAGCTGAGACCGGGCGGGTGACTTGCACGAGAAAGGAGTCTCGGTGTAGTGTCTCCGTCTGAGTCGATTAAGGACCGTGTCGATGTAGGCCTGCTAACCGAGGACCCTTTAACTGGTCACATGCCTCGTCATGGGTAAGCCTTGCCTCGGGCAGACTAAGGCCAGAATAAGATAACACGAAATGGGCGTAGAGCGGTGGCGAGAGTAGCGTGTACCCTCCATGGCAAGAGGCTGGACGGTGGTGTATCTGTGCTCTCGGTTTGCGTGAACCTGATCTGGTCTTAAGAACCCCGGTGGCGGGTTGACATATGCAAGGGTTAAGTGCTACATATGTCGTGTGATTGGAGATCCTCAGCTGAGTATAATCGATTCGGATCGCCATACCTCCGTGGTTATGGAGACTTGGTCACTGACTTATACGTAGCAATTCCACTAAATATGAAGGGAATAATGAGAATTAGCTAATGCAGGACAAGTGCGTGAACTAGGGTAGAAAGAACTCTAGTTGCAGGTAATTCTACTTAACCTGACAATAAAAATGGATTTTAAGGATCCACTCATAGTAAGCTTTTCTTCAAAAGAGAGTCCTTGATCATTGAGAAACCTTACCTTGACTCCCTTATACCCAGCATACCCTTGAGAGTCTTTTATTTAGTCGGGTAAGACTTGCCGAGTAATCCCATACTCAGGGTTTATTCCCTCGTTGTTTTTAGGCGAGGAAGCATCAGATTTCTGTTGCTTCTGTACCAAGGTGGTTCCACATGAGGAAAAACAAGAGTGAAGATGCGGGAGGACATGGTCCTCCATAAGAAACCTTTATGTAAAGACTTTTTGGGAGGAGTTTTTACCTCCCCTGGTAATGTAATAATACTACTCAGCACTCGTTTTATAGATCTGGTCTGTAATAAGTAACTTACTCTTACTTTCTAAATAAATGTAAGTTTATGTAATCGCTTCCTTATTTCTATATCTCTGATGTTCTGTAATGTCTACAAGATGGGTGAACATTCCTGGAAAGGTAAGAAAGAAGATACCGAACTTGTCAAGTGATTCAGGAACATCTACAGGGTTGTCTGATGTCTGTTGGACAAGGACAACTGTAGGTAGGCCTAATGACTTGGGAGGTTCCGTCACAGCTGGTATCGGAGCGAAGCCCTTCTTTGCAGATATTATGAGGCATCTTCAAAAGGATTTTCTAAAAACTTACCTAGAATGATTTCTTCCATTCTTATATCCCTCATATCTGAAGAATCTATATGAAAGACCAGATAGGAGGAGTGCAATGTATAGAAGGTATGAATCAACTAAGGTTGGTTTTGTAATTACACATGCATCATGCTAAGAATTATACTAATAAAGTTTTCCCCCTAGAGAAATGCCGCCACGCACGAGGAAGACCACGCGTAAGTCGACTGGCCCAATTGGAGTACCTCGTCATCAACTTGCCCCTCGAGATGAGGATAGTAGTAGCGGAAGCAACGATCCAATTGGGGATCTCGAAGCCCACGTGAATCAACTTCAAACGGAACTGCAACGCAGGAACAACATATGGGTCGCGGATGGCGACAGGATAAACGAATTAAGAAGTTACATCCGCCGTCTGCAGGATCAGCTTACTGATCGGGATTTAGCGCTTGATTGGGTGGTACAGTCTCGTTCAGTGGCTTGGGCTAAGGAAGCAAAGGCTCGGGCTCGAGTCGAAGAACTTAGCGCTACCATTGACAATCTGCAGGCGTATTGCAATACTCTACATGAGGAAGTCCATGTACTGTATTCGCAACTACATCCCAGTGCACCAACGGATCATGTCGGGTCGGAAGCCGGACCCTCGCATGTTGCGGGAGAAGCGCTTGGTGGTGAGCTAGACCTTTTTAAACCCCCTCCTTCTATGAGGCTGGTCGATGAATGGTCTCCCACACCTGACGACGAGGCTGCCAGGAGCAACCAAAAGTAGGAATAGTGTTGTAGTAATAGAAGTAGTGTATTGTAGGTTTTACTATTGTATAATAGGTAGAGCTATTGTGTGTTGAATAATGTATCCTGTTGTAAAAAAATCGAGTCTGTACATTACTCTTTTTGGTAATGTAAATTGGATGGTTTTGTCTTTGGCATATTATATTTGTTTTCAAATGATTGTTGCCACAGATGTCGTCCAAGACCCGATCGCAGGATGCGGCTGGAACTTCTAATGGGAGGAAAACTACCCCAAATCCACCTCATGTTCCTCCCACACTGGCTGAGGCAATTGCCGCCTTAGTGAATGTGACCGCTGATAATACCTGTTTTCTGAGAGAGATGGTGGGTCAACAGTTTCAGCAGCAAGGTGGGCGGGGTTATCAACAGGGTCCCCGTGAAACTTCTTATTTGGACTTCTCAGAGACACGTCCACCCCTGTTTGTTAAAGCTGAAGACCCATTAGAAGCCGATGAATGGATTCGGGTTATTGAGCAAAAATTCGGACTTCTACGTTGTTCAGAGACCCAGAAGCCTTTATTCGCAGCCCAGCAACTGCGCGGTCCTGCTAGCACTTGGTGGGGAAATTTCGTGGCCGTTCAACCGGCCAATCAGCAAATAACTTGGGAAGAATTCAAAGTGGCCTTCCGTGAGCATTATATACCCAAAGGTGTTCTTCATATGAAGCAAGAAGAATTCATGAAGCTAAAACAAGGAGGAGATACTGTTAATCAGTATCTCAATAAGTTCAATCATCTTTCACAATATGCAATCGATCAGGTGAACACTGACCTGAAAAAGAAGAATTGTTTTATGAGAGGTCTAAATGATCGACTGCAAAGAAAAATGGCAACCTGCATAGATCTTACTTATGGACGAGCTGTCAGTACAGCACTGGCAGTAGAAGCAAAGTATGCAGGTGTTGGAAAATCTAAGGGATTTGGAGGAGACAGGCCTAGTCAGGGTCCAGTAAAGAGGCAACGATTTGTTCTCCAGCCTTCCAACCAGAATCGCTCTCATGCACCCTCCTTTCCTTTTAAGCAGCCAATAATTATTCGTCCCAATAATGCCCCCACTGCCCTAAGTCAGCCGGGTGCCCCAGGCACTCGATTCCCTGCTTTGCCCAGCTCATCGACTGGATGTTTCAATTGTGGCAAATCTGGACATTTCATCAAGGATTGCCCTTATCCAAAGCAGAACCAGTCAAATAATCAGCAAGGATCTGGGAATTCGTCTCAAGTCAAAGGAAATACTTCGGGCAAAAACACTAAGAAGACGGGATGCATCTATTACATACAAGTGGCCACTACATCGGACGGAGAGCCAGTAATGATGAGTACGTTCCTCGTGGCCAATCATCCTGCAGTCATTCTCTTTGATTCTGGTGCTTCGCATACATTCATTAGCAAGAAATTTGTGGGGCAACATCACATTGCATGCCATGAATCAAAAGAAGGATTTAAAATTCACTCACCTGGGGGACAAATCTTTACTAGAGAAGTGGCCTATCAAGTGCCCGTAACCTTGGCCGGACGGGATTTTCTTACTAATATGATCGTTCTGAAAGGCCAGGACATAGATGTTATTTTGGGTATGAATTGGTTGGCCAAGTATAAAGCAACCCTCAACACTGATCAAAGAACTATCAGGTTGAGTCATAATCAAGAAGAAATTCTTTTGCCTATCCCCATTCCAACCAAGGCTACTAGCAGAGTGTATGAAGCCATCATACCGAAAATCAAGGACATTCCGGTAGTATGTGAGTTTCCCGATGTCTTTCCAGAAGATTTACCTGGATTGCCACCTGAAAGGGGTGTAGAGTTTGTAATTGAGCTGAAACCCGGTACGGCTCCCATTTCTCGAAGATCGTACCGTATGCCTCCAAATGAGTTGGCAGAACTGAAAATTCAATTACAAGATCTCTTAGAAAAAGGATTCATCCGGCCAAGCTCGTCGCCATGGGGTTGTCCAGCCATATTCGTCAAGAAGAAGGATCAAACTTTACGGATGTGTGTGGATTATCGACCCCTAAATGAGGTCACTATCAAGAACAAGTACCCTCTTCCGAGGATTGACATTTTATTTGATCAACTGACCGGGGCAAGGGTATTCTCCAAAATTGATCTCAGATCGGGCTATCACCAGATCCGTATTCGGCTCGGGGATATACCAAAAACCGCGTTCACTACGCGGTATGGATTATTTGAATACCTGGTAATGTCTTTCGGATTGACAAATGCTCCTGCCCACTTCACGTATTTGATGAACTCGGTATTCATGCCCGAGTTGGACAAGTTTGTGGTGGTCTTCATTGACGATATTCTAATATATTCCAAGAATGAAGAGGAGCACGCCCAACATTTACGGATCATGTTAACGTGCCAAAGGGAACATCAGTTGTATGCCAAGTTCAGCAAATGCGTGTTTTGGCTAGAGGAAATTCAGTTTCTAGGACATGTCCTATCTGCCAGGGGGATTGCGGTAGATCCCAGCAAAGTCAAGGACATTTTGGAGTGGAAACCCCCAACCACTGTTCATCAAGTCCGAAGTTTCCTTGGACTGGCGGGATATTACCATAGATTTATACCAGATTTTTCTAAGCTTGTGAAGCCAATCACAAGTTTATTAAAGAATGATGTTAAATTTAATTGGTCTTCTAAGTGTAATGAAGCTTTTAAACAATTGAAGACATTATTAACCACTGCTCCGGTATTGGCTCAACCGGACATCACCAAGCCTTTCGATGTATATTATGATGCATCAGGCAGTGGACTCGGCTGTGTATTAATGCAAGAAGGCCGAGTAATTGCATATGCTTCAAGGCAGTTGCGCCGACATGAGGAGCATTACCCAACTCATGATCTGGAGCTAGCTGCTGTAGTTCATGCCCTAAAGATCTGGCGTCATTATCTACTGGGTAATATCTATCATATTTATTCAGATCATAAAAGTTTGAAGTATATCTTTACCCAGTCAGAATTGAATATGAGACAAAGGCGATGGCTTGAGCTTATTAAGGATTATGAACTGGAAATTCACTATCACCCAGGCAAGGCCAATGTGGTGGCAGATGCACTTAGCCGTAAGGTTTCCTATCACTGTCTTATGGTGAAGACTTCTGACAATACATTATGTCAGGAGATGGAGAAGCTAAACCTGAGAATGGTCCAACAAGGAACCCTAAGTCAGCTAAAGCTTGAGTTAGTCCTCTTGCAAAGGATAATTGATGCGCAAAGGGATAATGAGGGTATGAAACACATTCGTGAGAAGATAAGGGCTGGAAAAGCCAAATGCTTTAAATAAGATGATCAAGGCATTATATGGTTTAATAACCGCATAGTGGTACCGAAAAATGAAGAGCTCCACCAACAAATTCTTGATGAAGCACATCTTAGTCGTTATTCTATTCATCCCGGAAGCACTAAGATGTACCAAGACTTGAAGCAACATTATTGGTGAACAAAAATGAAGATCGAGATTGCACGCTATGTGGCTAGATGTGACACCTGCAGACGTGTCAAGGCCATACACTTGAAAGCTGCCGGTCCACTACAAACTTTACCAATACCGACGTGGAAATGGGAAGACATAAGTATGGACTTCATTGTGGGATTGCCCAGGACTGCCAAAGGGTATGACTCTATCTGGGTTATTGTTGATCGGCTTACGAAAATTGCTCATTTTCTACCCGTCAAGACAGTGCACCCAGTTGCTGTTTATGCCCAATTGTATATTGCTCGTATTCTCAGTTTGCACGGGATTCCAAAGACTATAGTGTCGGATCGGGGACCACAATTTGTATCCAAATTCTGGGAAGAACTTCATAAATCTCTGGGTACTAAATTACTCCACAGTTCGGCCTATCATCCTCAAACAAGTGGATAGACTGAGAGAATTAATCAAATACTCGAAGATATGCTACGGGCATGTGTTCTGGACTTCTCACAGAAATGGGATAAATGTTTACCATTAGCGGAGTTTTCATATAATAATAGCTATCAAGAAAGTATCAAAATGGCACCTTTTGAAGCTTTATATGGACGACGATGTCGTACTCCGCTAAATTGGTCTGAACCTGGTGAGAGGTCTTTCTTCAAGCCTGATATGGTGAAAGAAACCGAAGAAAAGGTTCAGAAAATAATTCATAATATGAAGAAAGCCCAAGCTCGTCAGAAGAGTTATGCAGACAAACGACGAATGCCCTTGTATTTTCTTGAAGGGGATTATGTCTACTTGAAGGTTTCACCGATGAAGGGAATATCGCGTTTCGGGGTTAAAGGAAAACTTGCACCCAGGTACATTGGTCCATTCCCTATACTTGAGCAATGTGGACCAGTGGCGTATCGACTTCAACTCCCCGAAACCTTATCTGCTGTACATAATGTGTTCCATGTGTCACAATTGAAGAAGTGTCTTCGAGTACCAGATCGAACCGTTGAAGTAACAGATGTTGTCCTTGAACCAGACTTGACATATTCTGAGCACCCTATTCGAGTCATGGATCAAAAGGACAGGGTTACCCGGAGAAAAACTCTCAAGTTTTATAAGATACAGTGGAACCAACATTCTGAAGAAGAGGCTACATGGGAAACTCAAGACTTCTTAGATAAGAATTTCCCAGGCTTTTTAGCCTCATGTAATTTGTGAAGTGTGTATAGTTGTTGTAATAAAGAGTGAACCTCACATCACCCCCTGCCTTGTACCAAAAATAAGGAAATAAAAATGTGACACATTTCCTTTTCCATTACTCACCCTAGGACTTTTAATCTCGAGACGAGATTCTTTTATGGGGGGAAGGATGTAACACCCCTGGTGTTACTACAACTAAAACTTGAGCATGGAAATCATAAACATTGGCATTGCATATGTTTGACACACCTAGAGTGCATTCACTAGGTAAAAATTTCAAACACGTTGTATTGTTATAACATTTTGCAAATAGAACCCTGGATAGGGAACTTAACCCTAAATAGGGATTAAAGGGGTAAAACCCAACCCAAGTTAAGAAAACCTAAAAGCTTTAAGGAAAAGGTCACAAAATAGTCCCAAGAATAAACTTGAATCACATTTATACCCTTAAGATACCCAAAAACCCCATTTGAGCCCTCAAAGACCCTAAACCTAAACCCTAGGGGCTTACGTGCAAAATTAGTCCACTTTTGGACTAAAGTGCAAAAACCAAGTTAAATAAGTATCTTGAGTCATTTGGGTCACTCATATGTGAGTTTGCAAGTTAAACCCTAGGTTTTGGGTCTATTTGCAAAAATCACCTCTTAAGTCCCAAATAGCCTAAGTCTGAATTTCAGAGTTTTTGCTCAACTTTGGAGCCTTGTAACTTTCAAATTATAGGGTTTTTGCCCTATGTCACCACATCAAATTTGTAGCTCAATTATAGGAGAACAACTTTGATGCAGATATCCCTTTGGGTTGTAATACAAAAATTAGAGAAAAACCTGTTCCAAGTTGCTCTGTCAGAACAGTTTCAGAAAACTGAAACTGAACCTAAGGTTAAAACAAGGTTCAAGTGAGGTGCGGTCAAGTTTGATGCGCCATAGTTTTGAATCCACTCGGTATCAGTCCAAGAATCCTATAGTTAGTTTGAAGACTGATATAAGGTGAACAAATCTTAGTAAGGGAGATTGCTCTGTTCTTAGCAAGAAATTGGAAATTAAGAAGGGAGAAGGGGGTCGGTTCAGGCGACTGAAGAACAATCTCCATGGTACAGTGCCTTGAGTGGATCAGTATGCCAGATCAGCTCGCCGTCGTTGATCGCCGTCCCGATTCGTGCGCGGTACTAGATGGATAACGCCGGGGAAAGGGTAACTCGTACGTGGCACCATCTCCTGAGCTCAGCCGGAGTTGTTCATCGGTGGCCGCCGTGACTCAGTGAGCTCTCGCCACGCTGTCGCACATGCTTCGATTTACCTCACTGTGCCTCTTCCTTACGTGGTTATCATGCGTTAACAGCCCACCTCGTGGCCACGGATCGATCATCGGACTACCGTGCCTATATATAGGACCGGCGAGGTGTTTGCAGTTCTTCAAGCAAGCTTGAGTAAAACCAGAAATTCACATTGTCTCCTCCTCCTCTCCTCAAATTGATCGTGCACGGTGACACTACAGTCTCTTACGGCCATATAGCCTCGATCCCATCTCCCAATTTTGCCCAGAGCCGCCACGACACCGTTTTCCCCTTTCTCTGTCTTCGGCGAACGTAAAACTCAGCGCTCCGTGGCCAGCCCTCTCTGGTAAGGCCCTGTCCGATTCAAGCTTTGTTTTAGCAGCTCTGTGTATTCATGAAGCTCCTCGTAGTGGCCATTTGACCAATCCGAGCGTAGATTATTGGGAACACAAGATCGACACCACGGGTTCCGCCCTGATCGTGGACAGATAGTTTCCAGTGGGGTTGGTGTCGATTAAATAGATGTTCCTAGGTCGCCTTAAGCCAGTGATGCCTCCTCGATCGTTTGCCGTAGCAGTCGTCGCCGGCCATGGCCGGTACGGGCCATGCCAGGGATGAACGGCGAGCGTGCCGTGAACAAGGAGGTGTTTGGAGAAGAAATAGAAGTCTAGGGTCATCTCGGCAATGTGTCAGCGACTGAGTGCAATAGTAAATAAACCTACTTTGATTTAGCTGATAAAACGAGGGCCTCTGTGCAAAGTTGCCAAAGCGCGCGGGCGCGCGCGAGCGCGCGACCCTGTTTCCTGTGTAGTTGGGCTGTCCTAGGCTAGAACCGGCCCAGTGCTGTTTAATGCTTTTCTTTTTCTTTTTCAGTGAAGCTTTGGGAAATTATAGAAAATTATAGAAAAATGATAAAAATGTCAAACCAATTTTCCTAGATTTCTTATTTTCCATAGTATTTAATAAAAATAGTTTCATGATTTTTAGGTTAAATAAGGAATTTTAAGGCATTTAAAGTAGTATAAAGTATTAGTTTTGGATTTTTAGAAAACATATAGTAATTCCAAAAATGTCCAAACTTTTTATATGAATTCTACTCATTATTTAGAAGTCTTGGGTAGAGTTTGGTTTAATTAGACCTTGTTTGATACTTAGAACCCAAAATCCCCCCTGCCCTTTGAACTCCTTTACTCACTCCGGAAACCCTAAGTTCTTGGAGTTCCATGAAGGAAAGTTGTATTCAAGACCTTAGATAATAAGTTCTTATTATCTTTGCACTCTCATGAGCATTACATGGCATTCATCCTTATATACATATATATGGCTATGTTTAGAAAACGAAGAAGAGCTTGAAGTGACCGAAGAGAAGGCACCACCTTTGGGATCTCAGGCAGAATCTTGTCTCTACTTTGACATCTGCGGGCCTGAGCCAGACTCACCTACTAACGAAGGCAAGCCCCGGTGCATTTGCCACCCCCTTGTGTTTTAAAAATCTTTTTCACTTGCTTGATGCATTTGGTGATAGGAGTTGATTGCTAAAACAATTCCTGCATTACCTTCCTTGAACTTGATCACCTGTTTTACAAAAGATTTTTGATGCTTAGCATTGCTTTAGAAAAACAAAATATTTTGTTTTTACAAAAGTTAATGTGGCAAAAGTGGGTGGGATGTTTTCGAAAATAAAACTTGATGGTGGATCCATCAAGGCCTTGATGGGTCCAACATCGGAAAAGATGTACCTCTGCCAGGTACCAAGCTTTGGGTTTAAGATGATTAAGCTGAGACCGGGCGGGTGACTTGCACGAGAAAGGAGTCTCGGTGTAGTGTCTCCGTCTGAGTCGATTAAGGACCGTGTCGATGTAGGCCTGCTGACCGAGGACCCTTTAACTGGTCACATGCCTCGTCATGGGTAAGCCTTGCCTCAGGCAGACTAAGGCCAGAATAAGATAACACGAAATGGGCGTGGAGCGGTGGCGAGAGTAGCGTGTACCCTCCGTGACAAGAGGCTGGACGGTGGTGTAGCTGTGCTCTCGGTTTGCGTGAACCTGATCTGGTCTTAAGAACCCCGGTGGCGGGTTGACATATGCAAGGGTTAAGTGCTACATATGTCGTGTGATTGGAGATCCTCAGCTGAGTATAATCGATTCGGATCGCCGTACCTCCGCGGTTATGGAGACTTGGTCACTGACTTATACGTAGCAATTCCACTAAATATGAAGGGAATAATGAGAAATTAGCTAATGCAGGACAAGTGCGTGAACTAGGGTAGAAAGAACTCTAGTTGCAGTTAATTCTACTTAACCTGACAATAAAAATGGATTTTTAAGGATCCACTCATAGTAAGCTTTTCTGCAAAAGAGAGTCCTTGATCATTGAGAAACCTTACCTTGACTCCCTTATACCCAGCATACCCTTGAGAGTCTTTTATTTAGTCGGGTAAGACTTGCTGAGTAATCCCATACTCAGGGTTTATTCCCTCGTTGTTTTTAGGCGAGGAAGCATCAGATTTCTGTTGCTTCTGTACCAAGGTGGTTCCACATGAGGAAAAACAAGAGTGAAGATGCAGGAGGACATGGTCCTCCATAAGAAACCTTTATGTAAAGACTTTTCGGGAGGAGTTTTTACCTCCCCTGGTAATGTAATAATACTACTCAGCACTCGTTTTATAGATCTGGTCTGTAATAAGTAACTTACTCTTACTTTCTAAATAAATGTAAGTTTATGTAATCGCTTCCGTATTTCTATATCTCCGATGTTCTGTAATGTCTGCAAGACGGGTGAACGTTCCTGGAAAGGTAAGAAAGAAGATACCGAAGTTGTCAAGTGATTCAGGAACATCTACAGGGTTGTCTGATGTCTGTTGGACAAGGACAACTGTAGGTGGGCCTAATGACTTGGGAGGTTCCGTCACATCTAATGTGCTGCAACACTACACTACGCATGACTCCATGTGCGACATCAGAAGGATTACGCCGCCAGGGCAGCACTCTAGCAAGTAGAATATAAGTCTCCATTGTAGCATCCCATCCTTGAGCTATAAACGAGTAGGTTCCCTTGCCTTCTTCACACAAGCACACCTATTGTAACACGCTTCACAGCGATGCTATGATTAGCACTACATTGGACTGTAGCGAAAGCCTGAACCAGTATAAACCCCCTATCTCAAAACCACTGTTCGAGTTCCGGTGATTCACCATTTATAGTGAATCCAGGCTAGCATCCCCACCGAACACAAATCTTATTGTCCACCGGTTTTCGAAACCATGACACATACATACTCTATTTTTATGATCCATATATGCATAGTTTGAGAAGCTGAGTAGTGGGTTTGGTGTAACGTTAAAATTTGTCCTAGGTCGACAGAAATCATCAAAGCAACTCAGCATGTCGAATTTCCTAGAGTATAGAAACACTCAAACACCATGTTTTGGTACGTTGGGTCATGTATCGTCTTAGAGCCTATTAGAGGGTGCATCTTGGGGGTGACGCTCAAGAATCTATAATTAGTCGATATCACTCTCGTTAGGATCCAGGTTTTATTGCCTTCTTGAAACATACATTGTTTGTTGCACTGGGTCTGTGTTCTTGATCTTGTTCGTTTGTGTCCACTAATCATTTCGAATAAAGACTTGAACATATTATCAAACTTGTATATTCCTTGCATACTTTTAGTTTTAGAATGTGTTTATCTCGTTCTTATTTATGTTCTCAATTTACTTGCATAAAAAGTCTCCTTGTCGAGATGAAACCCCTTGTGCGTAGTTCATAACCAATACAGCAGCGGTGTAACGGTTGTGGGAGGGGGTCAAATTAAACTTTATTTGAAGCCTAGATCATGAACGTAAAGTTCTTAATTAATCAAAGGTATTGTACTTAACAGAAGATCGGTCCTTCTTCACCTTTGTTGAAAATGAGAGCAACATTTTCGGGTTTGAAATTGTCCCGTAAGCCGTAAGCGATAGTTTTTTTTTTTGGCTAATTTGATGTTCCGCTGTATTCTCCGGTCTTGTCGGAAGAGATTCAGTTATTGATCTACTCCCTCGCACATTCTGCATGAGACCCTGACCATGTTCTTCAAGAAGAAAGTTCTCAAGGGAAGCACCAATTAAGAACCCGTTCCATTTGGACGGGGTCAAGTGGAAATTAATGGGGGGCACGCCCATAGTCATAGCAAGACTTTAGACTACACGTCCGACCTCATACGGTGATGGTATTAAATAGGTTGATGTATACAAAATAAAGAATGAATCGAATACTCCGCGAAAGAGACGTAAATATCATTTTTTTAGGGTGGAGAATAGCCCCGTTTGATTGACCTTTTTATTTTATTTTTTTTATTTCAGAAAATGCAGACACTTCTCGTCTTAGTCTAGAAAATCAATGAACGTCACAGTCCAGAAGATGATCAACGTTCCATGCATCAGGCGTGGTCCTATACGCTAGGAGAAGTGGATTTTCATCCAGAATAACGCCACTTGATGACAGCCGATTTGCATCTATTTCACAGCCACTGACATATGGGCCCCGGTCCCACGTGTCATTGGCGCGAGCTAATGTTAAAAGTGCCGGTGGATTGGCTGCAGCACCATAACAGTTGAAGAATTCGCCGTCGCTGGGGGAAAAAAAGAAATATATATCAGCAGGTCTTTCAGGAAATTTCCAAGCAGTTGGAGCCTGCATGGCAAGGTGAAAGGAAAACTGAAAACTGCTTGCACACAACGATGACTGGACCGTGAGAAGATGAGGTGGATATAGGATGAGAGCGCTCCGGCCGGCTTTGATTATTAACTTGTTTCGGAGGCAATTAAGATAGTGAAACTCGGTCGACAAAGTCTGTTCTGCTCACTGTTTGTCAATGTGCGTGTGCTTTCACCCGATCTTTGCCTCGGAATATATTGATTCGGAGGTAAGATTACTAATAGGCTCTAGATTTTAAACTACAAAATTTAACGATTGAACCAGATTAAGATCGAACTCTATTTTTATTTTCTTTAATTAAAACATTAAATTATGTTTGCGGAACAAAATTTTGCACGTCAGTGGCATTTTGTTGTTCCTATGTGACAAGTAATATTTAGTGCTGGTTTAGATAAAAAAACGAAATGACCTGGTATTTAACTTTCTTTGAGAGAGATACAGTATGTGTTGGGCGCGGGCCACGAAGGACTTGAGACAGCTCGTTAAAAGAGAGAATAGGCCCATGTACAGTCTAGTCTAGATAAGCAGTTACGTGTACACGGAGGCTAACCGTCGGCGCACGCTCCGAGCGCTGGGACCGGAAGATTCCCGACGCGCTCCCACGGTCTCGCGGCCCGTTGCGAAGGCGCAGCGTCGCCGGCAAGCTGGTGGGAGCCGGAGGACAAGACGAGACGAGCCAGCTGCGTCCTCGGCCCGCACTGACACGTCCAAGGGAGGCCTGGACTCTTTGGCTGCCTGTGCTCGCAAGCAGCCGCGTCCGGCGTCCCGTCTATTGTCCTGTGCGCTGGTCGATCCACGGCACTGGCTACCGTTACCGTTACCACCAGTTAGTGTTTCTGTTAGAGGCTGAGAGAGCACTATGGTCCATGGCATTGGCACCTCGTCGTGCAGGAACAGAAGGACTACAGACAGGACGTGGTGTTGTACAGTGTATTATGTTGAGAAACCCTAAAAGGGGTTTCATGGGCTAAGACTGTCTCCAACAACACCCTGTAAACCATCCTGTACTCTAAATGTAGAGGACCAAGGCATCCGTTACGTCTCCAACAACAGCCGCTATCAGCTCCTCTAAAATTTAGCGTGGCCTTGTCGTCCGCTATCGGTGGCGGACTCGTTTCCGCTCGCTATCCGTCTTTGACCGCAGGTCTGCATCGTTTCCGTTTGCTCCTGCGCTGGCTCGGAGGTTTCCATCCGCTGCTGTGCAGTAACTGTTTACGACTCCGACTCCAACGATGGTGAGGCTGCGCGGAGGAGCCAACGCCAAACGACGTCGCTCCAATCCATGTCGCCGTCCGGCTGCTCGTGGTGCGGCCGATCTGCTGCTACAGGTGAGGGGTCTCGCAGCCACCACCATACTCAAGCAGTACCACACCTCGAACCTTCGTTGTCCTAGACGGATTGCCGGCGACGCATCCGTGGTGGTGGCTGGATCGCAGCTGGCGGCGGCACGCGGAAGGAGTTGGCTGTGATGACGCATTGAAGGTAGTCGACATAATGCCGAATTACTAGATTATAACGTCAAAGATATTTTATATTTGAACATGACCAACAAACGCTGGTGAAAATAGTAGTCCCAGTAAATTTGTGTTATACTAATTAGTTTACGAGGCCATTGAAACCGTAGCGATGATCGGGAGGGGTTTTTGCCTCCCATGGTTTGGAATAACAAAACAATCAATGTAATTATTATTGATATTTCGAATTTATTGCTTTCAAAATTAATAAATACAATTTTTTCGGATCATTTATATAGTGTCAAATGAGAAGAAAACAAAGAAAAATGAAAAAGAAATGGAAAATGTGAATCTGTTAACACTGTACCTTTAGGGGATGGAATATAGAGGACGCTGCTGGAGACGGAGAATATATAGAGGACAGAATCTTTTAAAGTGTTCTGTAAAGGACAGAGAATATTCCTTTAGGGGACGAAATTTAGGGGACGCTGCTGGAGACAGTCTAATACCGAAACTGCCTGTTGGGGCGAAGGCAAAGGCGTCACCCTTCGCTCGAAGCCTTTGCTGCAGCAGCTGAACTGACAGAAACAAAACAGGCGGGGACACCCTTCGCCTCTTCCGTTCCAGGCGAAGACTGGCGACGAAGGGCATCCCACGGCGCGGCCTCGTCCAGCTCGGAGGCCCACGTGCAATCCGGCCCGTCGTAACGGGCCCCGCTTGTTTGCCCTGTGTTACGGGCCTATGTTGTAAAAGCATTCCTGTAATTACGGTCTGTAACCTCGCTTTATGGGAATATTCTTGGGATAACCTAGGTACCTGAGGGCACATGCGTCCTTAGCTCGAGATGCTGCGCGCTCAGGTACCTATAAATACCCCTGTACAGTGCCCGTGAGAGGCCAGATTAACAAAGCTTTTGCCATCCAGCACGAGCGCCCTGTTGTCATCACTGTTCACCCTTGTTGGATCCCCTTGCAGCTGAGAGCAAGTTCCAACATTTGGCGCCCACCGTTCGTGCTACGAGAAAACCACCCGCGATGGCACCCAAGAGAGCTAACCCGAAGGCTGACGAGGCTGCGAAGGCAGCACTGCTCGCCGCAAGAAAGGGCAAGGCCCTCGCCCTCACCCAATCCACCCACCAAGAGGCCACTGAAGACGACACCCTCCGCACCTGCGACCCTGAGGGACAACCGCAGCCACCCTCAGGCTTCGCACCACCAGAGGGCGCGGACCTCGCCGAGGACGGTGAGGTCCTCGGCGTCTCGGCAGAAGAACAGCTACAGCTGCGCGCCCTGCGCCTCAAGACCCGCAATCTCCAGAGGCAGAAGGAGATACTGGAGGCCAAGCGCCAACGCGTGTCCGCACTAGCCAAAGTGCGGCAAATGATACGCGACGAAGAGCACAAGGCCCAGGAACTCGAGCGGGAGATTGCGCTGATGCAGCGCGAAGGCCACCTCGGCCTACAGCACGAGTCACCCCTCCAGCAGCGCGCACACGACGAAGACACACGCGAAGGCCACCCCGGCCTGCAGCATGGGCCACCCCTGCAACACCGCGCGCAGCCGGAGGACCCGCGCTTCCCTCAACGCGACCACACCTTCCCGCACGCCGCGCCATTCCAAGGGGTCAACTATCTCGATGAGCGAAGTCCCCTGGCGCCTCACCTGCAAGTGACGCCGTGGCCAGCTAACTTCCGGGCAGGGACCTAACCCAAGTACAACGGCAGCACCGACCCGGCTCAATACATAATGAGTTACCAGGTCGCCGTTGCATCGTCCGGGGGGACGACGCCACAATGGCGAAGTCTTTCATCATCGCCCTCGAGGGCCCCGCACTCACCTGGTTCACCAAGTTGCCTCCGCTGTCCATTGATTCCTGGAGAAGTCTCCGGGACAAGTTCCTGCTCAACTTCCAAGGGTACCGCCCAGACACCGACGCCCTGGCCGAACTTTCGCTCTGCAAGCAGCTAGAAAAGGAGACCCTGAGGGAGTATTACCGCAAATTCCTAACACTCAAGTCACAGCTACCCTCAGTCGATGACCAGATTGCCATCCACTATGCTATCAGTGGTCTTCGCGCCGGCGTCCTTTACAGCCACTGCATCAGAGATCCGCCAAAGAACCTCCAAGAGTTATATCAGCTGTTTGAAAAGTACGCCAGATCCGAAGAGCTCCACCAGCGCAAGATTGAGTCCCAGAGGAAGCCAAAAGATGCTCCACAGTCCAGTCGCACGTGGACAAGGACTCCGCAGCCAGACTCCGGTCGAGACGGCCGCAACCAGCAGCAGGTGCACAACATCGCCAACCAGCACCACGCTGCCGACCCCCCTCGTCGCCAGAACTATCCCCCCCAGGGCCGCGGAAACGGCACTCGCGGCAGGGGCCGAGGGCGTGCGCAGCCGCCGCGCCGATTCTACTGCCTCTTCCATGGCGAAGACTGCGCCCACCACACCAAAGACTGCCCCGAAACGAAGGCTACCAGAGACAGAATGGCACGGGCGCAGCCAGCCGACAACCCCAGAATTGTCGCGCACAATTACCAGCAACCCCCTCCGCCATACATCCACGCTCCTGCCCCGCATCCACCGCACCACGCTTACCAACACCATCAGGAAGTACAAATCGTACCTCCTCCACCCCCACCACCACACCAGCAACACCAAAACATCCCCCATGCCCCAAAGCAGGAAGACTTCGCCGATCAACCATATCGCGGAGTCATCCACATGATAACTGGGGGGTCCAGCACCGACTTCGACACCAAGCGGCAGAAGCGGGACCACTACCGCAGCATCAACCATGTCGCCGTCACGGGCCCTGTCGTGCAGACAAAGTGGTCCCACATACCGCTAACCTTCGACGCACGGGACGTCGACTTGCGCAGCGCCCCCCACTGTGATGCCATGGTTATCAATTGCAGCGTGGCAGGCTGGGACCTGCACAAGGTCCTCGTTGACAACGGCAGCCAGGCGGACATCATCTTCCTCCACGCCTTCGATCGCATGGGCATAAGCCACAGCCTGCTTAAGCCTTCGGACAACCCATTGTATGGCTTCGGCGGCAAAGGCACCTTCCCCGTCGGCAAAATAGAGCTGCCTCTCTCCTTCGGTGTAGCACCCAATGCCCGAAGCGAGCAAATAACCTTTGACATTGTGGATATGGTATACCCTTACAATGCCATCATGGGCCGGGGCTCCATCAATAAGTTCGAAGCAGCCATTCACGGACTGTACCTATGTATGAAGATACCAGGTCCGTTAGGCGTTATCACAGTCTTCGGCAATCAACAGACTGCGCGTAACATAGAGCGGGACTTCGTGCCCGGTCAAAGAAACGTGCACTGCCTCACGGCCCAACGCGAAGCCCCCGCGCCTGCCAGCCCAACCAATAAGCAACAAGACAAGGCGCAGCTGCAGAGCCACGACGGGACCAAGACTGTCCCCCTCGACCAGGCCACGCCCAGGCAGACAGTCATTATCAGCGAAGACCTTACTTCGCATGAAGAAGAAAAGCTCCTCTGCTGCCTGTCCAAGAACAAAGATGTCTTCGCCTGGTCGGCCCTCGATCTGGTCGGGGTCAGCCGTTCAATAATTGAGCATAGTCTGGGAATCGACCCTTCGGTATGGCCAAAAAAGCAGCGGCTTCGCAAGATGTCCGACGAAAAGACGGAGGCCGCCAAGGCAGAGGTGCACCGCCTCCTGGAGGCCAAATTCATCGAGCCGGTGGCTTACCCCACATGGCTCTCCAATGTCGTAATGGTGCAGAAAAAGAGCGGGAAGTGGCGAATGTGCATCGACTTCACCAGTCTCAATAAAGCCTGCTCAAAGGACAATTTCCCGTTGCCACGGATCGACAAAATAGTCGATAGCACGGCCGGATGCGAGGTCATGTCCCTCCTCGATTGCTTCTCCGGTTACCACCAAATATACATGAAGGAAGAAGACAAGGCTAGCACCAGCTTCATAACACCCTTCGGCACATATTGCTTCATCAGAATGCCGGAGGGACTCAAGAACGCCGGGTCCACCTTCTCCAGGCTCACCAAAACAGTGCTCGAGGGGCAGGTTGGCAGAAACATATTCACATATGTAGACGACATTGTCGTCGCCAGCAAGAGCAAGGAGGACCACCTCGCCGACCTCACCGAAACATTCGCGAACATGCGGGACGCACAACTCCGCCTAAACCCGGAAAAGTGTGTCTTCGGCGTTCGCCAGGGCAAAATATTGGGCTACCTGGTATCACACCGCAGCATCGAGGCCAACCCAACCAAGATTCAGGCTATCTTGGACATGACGCCTCCGCAGTCCGTCAGGGACGTCCAGCGCCTGACAGGCAGATTGGCCGCTCTCAACAGATTCATATCCAGGTCCGCCGAGCGAAGTCTCCCCTTCCTCAAGACACTCTGTGGTGCAAAAGACTTCGCCTGGGGACCAGAGCAGGCGGCGGCCTTCGCCTCATTAAAGCAGTACCTGACGGAGTTGGCCGTCCTTACCAGCCCCGACCCCTCGCTCCCCTTGCTGCTCTACGTCGTGGCTTCGCCACATGCGGTCAGCGCGGCACTAGTGCAGGAGCAGACTGTCGAGGGCGTGGTCCGGCAGTGCCCCGTGTATTATGTCTCTGAAGTGCTGACACCATGCAAGTGCAACATGACAGAGCTGGAGAAGATAGCCTACGCAGTCGTCATGTCGTCGCGCAAACTGCGCCATTACTTCGAAGCATTCAAGGTCCGAGTCACCTCAAACAGGGGGCTCGGCGAATTATTCAGAAACCCAGAGGCGTCGGTAAGAATTGCCAAGTGGGCGGCCGAACTCTCCGGCTACCACATCTGCTTCGAGCCCAGGACAGCTATCAAGTCTCAAGTCCTGGCAGACTTCGTCGTCGACTGGACTGGGCCAACAACACAGCCAGATCCGTCCGCAGAGAAGACTTGGACGATCCATTGCGACGGCGCATGGTGCCATGCGGGGGCAGGCGTCGCTGCAGTCATAACCTCACCAGTCGGGGTCAAGCACAGATATGCAGCACGACTCAGCTTCAATCTGGAATCCGACAGATGCACAAATAATATAGCAGAATACGAAGCAGTCATCCTCGGCCTCCGCAAGCTAAGGGCCCTCGGAGTCACCACCTGCATCATCAATACAGACTCCAAGGTAGTTGCCGGCCAAGTCGAGAAAGACTACGCAGTCAAGGACCCCGCACTCATGCAGTACCTCGCGGCCATCCGAAGTCTCGAGAGGCAGTTCAAGGGGTTCACCTTGCAGCATGTGGATCGGGCCAAGAATGAGGAGGCCGACGCATTGGCCAAGGCCGCGGCTAGGGGCGAAACTCTGCCCTCCGACGTGTTCTTTCATGTCATCGGCACGCCAGCAGTCCGGAGCCCCGAAGGGCTCCAAATAACCAATGACAGCGAGGGCCACCGCACAGTCAACCTCATCATGACCGAAGACTGGCGGGCACCCATAACCCTGTTCCTGCAGGGGTATTATCATCCAGCCGACATCAGTGAGGCCAAGCGTCTCAGACATCGAAGCCGAGACTTCGCTCTGATTGAAGGCCAACTCTACAAAAAAGGGGTCAGTCAGCCAATGCTTAAGTGCGTCACCGAGGCCGAAGGTATCCAGATTCTACGTGAAGTCCACAGTGGCACGTGCGGCTCACACGCGGGGCCGAGGGCCCTAGCTGCTAAGGTGATTCGCCAGGGCTTTTACTGGCCCGCAATGATCTGCGCCGCAAATCGGGTCACTCGGTCCTGCGAAGCCTGCCAGAAGTTTTCCCCTCGGTCAGGCGGCCCTTCGCAGTATACAAAGCTGATTGCCCATACATGGCCTCTCCAGCGCTGGGGTCTCGACATTGTCGGACCCCTACCCACCGCTCAGGGGAACCTTAAGTTCGCCTTCGTCGCGGTCGAGTACTTCACCAAATGGATCGAGGCACGGGCTGTTTCTACAATAACATCAAAGACTGCCCAAAAATTCTTCTGGCAGAACATCGTTTGCCGCTTTGGAGTACCGTCCGAACTAACAGTCGACAACGGCAAGCAGTTTGACAACCAAGACTTCAAGGATTTTTGTTTCTCCATTGGCACCAAGCTTGCCTTCGCCTCAGTCTACCATCCGCAGTCCAACGGGGTCGTGGAGCGCGCCAACGGGAAAATCTTCACAGCTATCAAAAAATGCTCCTTGATGAAAAAAAGGGCAGATGGACCTGAAAGGGAATTAGGCTTACACCTAGTCCCTAAATAATTTTGGTGGTTGAATTGCCCAACACAAATATTGGACTAACTAGTTTGCTCGAGTGTATAAGTTATACAGGTGCAAAGGGTTCACACTCAGCCAATAAAAAGATCAAGTTTTGGATTCAACAAAGGAGCAAAGAGGCAACCGAAGGCACCTCTGGTATGGAGGCACCGGACTGTCCGGTGTACACCGGACAGTGTCCGGTGCGCCACCGGATGCACCAGAGGACTCCACCTCGAACTCGCTACCTTCGGGAATTTCTCGGGCCGCTCCGCTATAATTCACCGGACTGTCCGGTGTACACCGGACAGTGTCCGGTGCTCCATGGAAGCGCGGCCTCCTCAACTCGCCAGCCTCGGGTTCGCGCGGTAGCCGCTCCGCTATAATTCACCGGACATGTCCGGTGTGCACCGGACTGTCCGGTGTAACAGCGGAGCAACGGCTATTTCGGCGCCAACGGTTACCTGCGCTGCATTTAATGCGCGCGCAGACGTCAGGCGCGCCCATACCGGCGCACCGGACAATGAACAGTTGATGTCCGGTGTGCACCGGACATCCAGGCGGGCCCAGAAGTCAGAAGCTCCAACGGTCAGAATCCAACGGCATTGATGACGTGGCGGGGGCACCGGACATGTCCGGTGTGCACCGGACTGTCCGGTGCGCCATCGACAGACAGCCTCCACCAACGGTCAAGTTTGGTGGTTGGGGCTATAAATACCCCAACCACCCCACCATTCATTGCATCCAAGTTTTCCAACTTCCAACCACTATACAAGAGCTAGCATTCATTGCAAAGCACACCAAAAGAGATCAAATCCTCTCCCAACTCCACACAAAGCCCTAGTGACTAGAGAGAGTGATTTGTTGTGTTCATTTGAGCTCTTGCGCTTGGATCGCTTCTTTTTCTTTGGCATTCTTTCTTGTGATCAAACACTCACTTGTAATCGAGGCAAGAGACACCAATTGTGTGGTGGTCCTTGCGGGAAGTTTGATTCCCAAGTGATTTGAGAAAGAGAAGCTCACTCGGTCCGAGGGACCGTTTGAGAGAGGGAAGGGTTGAAAGAGACCCGGCCTTTGTGGCCTCCTCAACGGGGAGTAGGTTTGAGAAAACCGAACCTCGGTAAAACAAATCCGCATGTCTCACTTCATTATTTGCTTGCGATTTGTTTTGCACCCTCTCTCGCGGACTCTACTATACTTCTAACGCTAACCCGGCTCGTAGTTGTGATTTTCAGTTTCGCCCTATTCACCCCCCTCTAGGCGACTTTCAATTGGTATCAGAACCCGGTGCTTCATTAGAGCCTAACCGCTCGAAGTGATGTCGGGAGATCACACCAAGAGGGAGATGGAGACCGGCGACAAGCCCACTACAAGCCAAGGGAGCACTTCATCGGAAGAGTCCCGCACAAAGAGAAGGGAGAAGAAGAAGGACTCCTCCAAGCGGAAGGAGAAAAGATCTTCCTCTTCTCACCACAATGAGAAGAAGGAAAAATCTTCTTCTCACAAGTCGCATCGGAAAGGCGACAAGCACAAGAGGATGAGGAAGGTGGTCTACTACGAGACCGACACTTCATCAACATCCACCTCCGACTCCGATGCACCGTCCGTAACTTCTAAGCGCCAAGAGCGCAAGAAGTTTAGTAAGATCCCCTTAAACTATCCCCGTACATCTAGACATACTCCATTACTTTCCGTTCCATTAGGCAAACCGCCAACTTTTGACGGCGAAGATTATGCTAGGTGGAGTGATTTAATGAAATTTCATCTAACCTCACTCCACAAAAGTATATGGAATGTTGTTGAGTTTGGAGTACAGGTACCTTCAATAGGGGATGAGGATTATGACACGGACGAAGTGGCCCAAATCGAGCACTTCAACTCCCAAGCCGCAACCATTCTCCTTGCCTCTCTAAGCAAGGAGGAATACAACAAAGTGCAAGGGTTGAAGAACGCAAAGGAGATTTGGGACCTACTCAAGACGGCGCACGAGGGCGATGAACTCACCAAGATCACCAAGCGGGAAACGATCGAGGGGGAGCTCGATCGCTTTCGTCTTCGCCAAGGGGAGGAGCCACAAGACATGTACAATCGGCTCAAGACCTTGGTGAACCAAGTGCGTGTAACACCCAAAATTATGATCCTTGAGATTAGTAAAAGAAAACAAAGGAAAGTGTCCTAATAAAATAATTATAATATGGATTTTTTTTAATAAAATAGAAACATAAGCTCAATTATAAATTTTAAGAAATAATGAGAATAGCTTCCATTTATTAGAATGGATTAACCCTCTTCTAAGACTATATATATATAATATTCCCTTGTGTGTTAAAGTGACCCATGATAGAAAACAAAATATACAATATTTTCTCCTAAAATAATTAAGTAATGAATATTCACCTTTAAATGAAATTTTAACCGCAATACCTAACACCATATTTCCTTAAACATTTCATGTGTGCATTGCATATTTGAAATAATTTGCCAAATAATAGGGTAAGATAATTAGTGGAATAATACTTGCATCTCATGTGGGTGTTTTTGTGTGGTGCATTTAGTTTATAATTGGATTTCTAAAACTGGATTTGATTGTGATGTAAATTTGTAAATTAAATAGAAATTTGAAAACAGAATATAGAAAATGGAAAAGGGAATACCTACCTGGTGGGCCAGAAACCTCTTCCTCGGCCCACTCCTCTTTCCTCTTCCCACACGCGTGCAGCCCAAACCCCCTGCAGCCGCTCACCCGAGTTTGATTTGCTGCCATGTGGGCCCCACCTAGGCTGATGCTCCACACAACCGTGCTCTATCCTTCCCTCGCTGTCTGATGGGTCTCGGGCGTCAGCTATTTCTTCTCCCACCTCCGTAACAAACCAGAGCAAAGCCGACGCCGTCGCTTCGGGGTGGTTGGGATCGAGCTCGGACGTCAATAGCGGAAGGGGGGAGTATAAAGCTTGAGCAACGTCGTCCCTCTATGGATAAGCCAAAATCGGCGCGGGCTGTATCCTTGCCGCGCGCGCGAGGGAGATGGACCGCCCTTCCGGCACATCGTACCAGCGCTTCCCCCGCGTTCGGATCCGCGAGCTCAAGGACGACTACGCCAAGTTCGAACTCCGCGACATCGACGCCAGCATGGCCAACGCCCTCCGCCGCGTCATGATCGCCGAAGTCCCAACTGTTGCCATCGATCTCGTAGAGATCGAGGTTAACTCCTCCGTCCTCAACGACGAAGTTCATCGCCCACCGTTTGGGGCTCATCCCGCTCACCTCCGCTGTCGCCATGCAAATGCGCTTCTCTCGGGACTGCGACGCTTGCGACGGCGACAGCTCCTGCGAGTACTGCTCCGTCGAGTTTCACCTCGCCGTGCACGCGCCTATCAGCACGTGCTCGGAGGCACCGACCCCTTTGGAGCCAATGCCTCGAACGAAAACAGGGGCATACTTATTGTAAAGCTGCGTCGTGGGATGGTGGCTACCGCTGGCCGCGAGAACTCACTTCTCGGGCACCGTCGTCCGATTGTGTCGCCGACCTGGGCATGCTCGGAAGGGTGTCGAACGCTTGGACCTGTGCCTCGCCGCGCACTGCTTTCTATCGTTGGTCGGTCAGCTCTGCCTCCATCAATGGTGAGAACCCCCCCCCTCCTCCATCATCGGTACTCCTTTGCTGTTGCCGTAGTCCGGCGTGTACGAGGGAAGAATAGCGGCTTGAGGTAGAAGACGCCAGGGCGTCCGTAGATTAGGAAACGAACGACCGAGATCCGTACACGGGCAAACATTTCCTGGTAATGATCTTGACCGTTGATCTCATATGAACGTCTCAGATTAGAAGAAAGGGTAGGGCTTCGCGCGAGATATCAGATCCGCTGGATCGTGATCGGATGGCCTCGGGTTGATCACGTGTATTTAGAATATGTGCCGTAGATGCGGGATCCGGCGGCTATCGTGACGTAGCGCTTTGGGGGAAAATGCGATCTAATCCTGGCCGTAGATGTAGGATCGTCCGGCTCTGGTCGAAGCATACCCCTTCGGCCTGGGTATTTTACTTAAGAACCCCCGTCTTTAGTTTAAATCAACCTGCCGTCCTGTGCGGGGATTTCCTGTGTCTCGGGAAAACTTGCAAGCTAGCCCCTGCGCTTCTGTTTAATTGAGGCGCAGTCCAGTGGATAGGAAAATCATAGAAAATGATTTAGAAAATGATTTTTAGTGTTAAAATAAATCAGAAACTTATTTAATTCATAAC
Organism: Zea luxurians; assembly: GCA_029449295.1. Lineage (NCBI taxonomy): Eukaryota > Viridiplantae > Streptophyta > Magnoliopsida > Poales > Poaceae > Zea > Zea luxurians. Next base: position 3,608,632 of record JAOPSE010000009.1, on the reverse strand, counting down.
TAATTCATTTTAGCTCCTTTTTGACCCATTCCAGTTGCAATAATTTTGCTTTAATATTATTTACCACCTAGAGCCTCTGTTTTGTCATGAAAACAATTGGAAATTTAATCTCTCACTTAATCCATTTTAAACACATATAATCTTTGGAAAATCATAACTTAAAATCTATAACTCCAAAATTAATGATTCCTGTTCCTATGATCTTATTTTAGTATGTATATTAATAATATGTATTTTGTTCTTATGTTTGGTGTAATGTTAATTTTGCCTATACCATGTTTGTTTGAATTGCTACGACTAGCAGTGAGGTCACGAGTCATCTGAAGATCATCCTGGTACCTGGAATCTCAAGTCCCAGGCAAGTTGTGCCCTTGATCACTTCTTTTTACCCACTCATGTTCTAATTAATCATAATGATCTGCATAGGTTAATTTTGATGGGACCCAATAGGTTACCCTAGTTTGATTATCTTTATACCTTGTTTACCACTGAACCTTTTTGGGTAGTACTTGCTAGTGCTTTATGTGGTTTTGGGTATGAAGATACACTATTCATGATCACATTTTTATTATCTGTTTATTATTATTGTTCATGTTAAGATCATTATGTTAATTGGAACATGGAGAACCACCCGGGAAAACAGTGCCACCACAAGGGAGGAATGGGACCCCTTGGCTGATTAATTAGGAAAGCTAGTGGAAGACTACCTTACCCGAAAGGGGCAAGGGCAGTAGGGGAGTGGTCAGTGTAGGGAGGCCCTCGGGAGGATTTTGCTGCGATGGCGATCCTGCAAGGGATTCCTGCATTGGAACTTCCTATAAACTGTAGCGGGTTTTCGGAAGCTAGTGGAACTTTGTAAAGGCCTTGTAGTGGATCCCTAGCCATTCACCTCGGTAGTGTCTAAGGGCCTTGCAAACCCTGGCGACATGGGATACACGACTTGTGGGTAAAGATGCGCAACCTCTGCAGAGTGTAAAACTAGTATACTAGCCGTGCTCACGGTCATGAGCAGCTCGGACCCTCACATGATTAAATTATGGAACTTAAACTCAATCTGTCATATGCATTGCATCGCAGGTGAAGTTGTTACTTTTGTTCTACTATTTAACTGGGTTGGTATTTACTTATACTTAGTAACTGCTAATAAAATTTTGACCAACTTTAAAAGCAATGCTCAGCTCTAACCATCTTCTTTGGTAAGCCTTACACTTCACGTGAGCTCCCACCTTTGGCGAGTTCATGCACATTATTCCCCACGACTTGTTGAGCGATGAACGTATGTGAGCTCACTCTTGCTGTCTCACACACCCCACAGGTCAAGAACAGGTACCACCGGATGAGGCGCATGGAGGATGCTGCGTTGAGTTCGTGAGAGGTCTAGGTCGTCGTCTCCCAGTCAACTTTGGGTTGCTGGACCGTTGTCTCCTTATAATGTAATTATTTATTTTGTATAGAACTCCTGTTATATATGAAGATGTGACATTCGATCCTGTGCCATGATACATCATATGTGTGAGACTTGGTCCCAGCATACCTGGTGTTTATGTTTACGCCCGGGTTTTGGACCCCTAAAATCCGGGTGTTACAGTGCGCAACCTCGGGAGCAAAAAATGGGATGACCACGAGGTGGTTAAGGTTATTTTAAGAGCACTTATTTTCCTTAACCCCACTCAAGTTCAATTAATTTGTGGTAATCCTAGATATCCACTAATGACCCCCGAGGAAGTTATCGGGAATTTTGTGAGCTTTGAATGCATGATTAAAGGCTCAAAGAAGATCAACGAGCTTGACGAACCTTCCACATCCGAGGCGCAACCGGTGGCCTTCAAGGCAACGGAGGAGAAGAAGGAGGAGTCTACACCAAGTAGACAACCAATTGACGCCTCCAAGCTCGACAATGAGGAGATGGCTTTAATCATCAAAAGCTTTCGCCAAATCCTCAAGCAACGGAGGGGGAAGGACTATAAACCCCGCTCCAAGAAAGTGTACTACAAATGTGGTAAGCCCGGTCATTTTATTGCAAAATGTCCTATGTCTAGTGACAGTGACAGGGGCGACGACAAGAAGGGAAAGAAGAGAGAAAAGAAGAAATACTACAAGAAGAAGGGCGGTGATGCCCATGTTTGCCGGGAGTGGAACTCCGACGAGAGCTCCACCGACTCCTCCTCCTCCGACGAGGACGCCGCCAACATCGTCGTCACCAAAGGCCTTCTCTTCCCCAACGTCGGCCACAAGTGTCTCATGGCCAAGGACGGCAAAAAGAAGGTAAAATCAAGGTCCTCCACTAAATATGAAACATCTAGTGATGAGGATGATGATAAAAATGAGGAGGATAACTTGCGCATTCTTTTTGCTAACCTCAACATGCAACAAAAAGAAAAATTAAATGAATTGATTAGTGCTATACATGAGAAGGATGATCTCTTGGATTCTCAAGAAGAATTCCTTATTAAAGAAAATAAAAAGCATGTTAAGGTCAAGAATGCTTATGCTCTAGAAATTGAAAAATGTGAGAAATTAACTAGTGAGCTAAGCACATGCCATGACACTATTGCCAACCTTAGAAATGAAAATGCTAGATTAATTGCTAAGGTTGATTCTCATGTTTGCAATGTTTCAACTTCCAATTCTAAAGATGATAATATTGATTTACTTGCTAGAATTGATGAGTTGAATGATTCTCTTGCTAGCCTTAGAGATGAAAAAGAAAAATTGCTTGCTAAGGCTAGAGATTTTGATGTTTGCATTTCTAACCTTAGAGATGAGAATGATATACTACATGCTAAGGTTATAGAATTAAAAACTTGCAAACCCTCTACATCTACTGAGCATATTTCCATTTGTACTAGATGTAGAGATATTAATGTTGATGCTATCCATGATCACCTAGCCTTAATTAAAAAACAAAATGATCACATAGCACAACTTAATGCTAAGATTAGTGAGCATGACTTAGAAAATGAAAAATTTAAATTTGCTAGAAGCATGCTCTATAATGGGAGACGCCCTGGCATCAAGGATGGCATTGGCTTCCAAAGGGGAGACAATGTCAAACTTAATGCCCCTCCAAAGAATTTATCTAACTTTGTTAAGGGCAAGGCTCCCTTGCCTCAGGATAACGAGGGTTACATTTTGTACCCTGCCGGCTATCCTGAGAGCAAAATTAGGAGAACTCATTCTAGGAAGTCTCACTCTGGCCCTAATCATGCTTTTATGTATAAGGGTGAGACATCTAGTTCTAGGCAACCAACCCGTGCTAAGTTGCCTAGAAAGAAAACTCCTAATGCATCAAATGATCATAGCATTTCATTTAAAACTTTTGATGCATCTTATGTTTTGACTAACAAATCCGGCAAAGTAGTTGCCAAGATTGTTGGGGGCAAACACAAGGGCTCCAAGACTTGTGTTTGGATACCCAAAGTTCTTGTTTCTAATGCCAAAGGACCCAAAACCGTTTGGGTACCTAAAGTCAAGAACTAAAATTGTTTTGTAGGTTTATGCATCCGGGGGCTCAAGTTGGATACTAGACAGCGGGTGCACAAACCATATGACAGGGGAGAAAAAGATGTTCTCCTCTTATGAGAAAAACCAAGATCCCCAACGAGCTATCACATTCGGGGATGGAAATCAAGGTTTGGTCAAAGGTTTGGGTAAAATTGCTATATCACCTAACCATACTATTTCCAATGTTTTTCTTGTAGATTCTTTAGATTACAATTTGCTTTCTGTATCCCAATTATGTCAAATGGGCTACAACTGTCTATTTACTGATATAGGTGTTACTGTCTTTAGAAGAAGTAATGATTCAATAGCATTCAAGGGAGTGTTAGAGGGTCAGCTATACCTGGTAGATTTTGATAGAGCTGAACTCAACACTTGCTTGGTTGCTAAGACTAACTTGGGTTGGCTCTGGCACCGCCGACTAGCCCATGTTGGAATGAAGAATCTTCACAAGCTTCTAAAGGGAGAACACATTTTAGGACTAACAAATGTTCATTTTGAGAAAGACAGGATTTGTAGCGCATGCCAAGCCGGGAAGCAAGTTGGCACTCATCATCCACACAAGAACATCATGACTAGTGACAGGCCACTGGAGCTCCTACACATGGACCTATTCGGCCCGATCGCTTACATAAGCATCGGCGGGAGTAAGTACTGTCTAGTTATTGTGGATGATTATTCTCGCTTCACTTGGGTGTTCTTTTTGCAGGACAAATCTCATACCCAAGAGACCCTAAAAGGACTCTTAAGACGGGCTCAAAATGAGTTCGGCTTAAGGATCAAGAAAATTAGAAGCGACAATGGGACGGAGTTCAAGAACTCTCAAATTGAAGGCTTCCTTGAGGAGGAGGGCATCAAGCGTGAGTTCTCTTCTCCCTACACTCCCCAACAAAATGGTGTAGTGGAGAGGAAGAATCGAACTCTATTGGACATGGCAAGAACCATGCTTGATGAGTACAAGACACCGGATCGGTTTTGGGCCGAAGCGGTCAACACCGCTTGCTACGCCATCAACCGGTTATATCTTCACCGAATCCTCAAGAAGACATCCTATGAACTCCTAACCGGTAAAAAGCCCAATATTTCATATTTTAGAGTTTTTGGTAGCAAATGTTTTATTCTTGTCAAAAGAGGTAGAAAATCTAAATTTGCTCCTAAAACTGTAGAAGGCTTTTTACTAGGATATGACTCAAACACAAGGGCATATAGAGTCTTTAACAAGTCCTCAGGACTTGTTGAAGTTTCTTGTGACGTTGTGTTTGATGAAACTAACGGCTCTCAAGTAGAGCAAGTTGATCTTGATGAGATAGGTGAAGAACAGGCTCCATGCATAGCGCTAAGGAACATGTCCATTGGGAATGTGTGTCCTAAGGAATCCGAAGAGCCTCCACATGCACAAGATCAACCATCCTCCTCCATGCAAGCATCTCCACCAACTCAAATTGAGGATGAGGCTCAAGATGTTGAACAAGAAGATCAAGGAGATGAGCCACCTCAAAATGACGGCAACGATCAAGGGGGAGATGCAAATGATGAAGACAAGGAGGATGAACAACCAAGGCCGCCACACCCAAGAGTCCACCAAGCAATACAACGAGATCACCCCGTCGACACCATCCTTGGCGACATTCATAAGGGGGTAACTACTCGATCTCGTGTTGCACATTTTTGTGAACATTACTCTTTTGTTTCCTCTATTGAGCCACACAGGGTAGAGGAAGCACTTCAAGATTCGGATTGGGTGATGGCGATGCAAGAGGAGCTCAACAATTTCACAAGGAATGAGGTATGGCATTTAGTTCCACGTCCTAATCAAAATGTTATAGGAACCAAGTGGGTCTTCCGCAACAAGCAAGATGAGCATGGTGTGGTGACAAGAAACAAAGCTCGACTCGTGGCCAAGGGGTATTCACAAGTCGAAGGTTTGGATTTTGGTGAAACCTATGCACCCGTAGCTAGGCTTGAGTCAATTCGCATACTATTGGCCTATGCTACTTACCATGGCTTCAAGCTCTATCAAATGGACGTGAAGAGTGCCTTCCTCAATGGACCAATCAAGGAGGAGGTCTATGTTGAGCAACCTCCCGGCTTTGAAGACAGTGAGTACCCTAACCATGTTTATAGGCTCTCTAAGGCGCTTTATGGGCTCAAGCAAGCCCCAAGAGCATGGTATGAATGCCTTAGAGATTTCCTTATTGCTAATGGCTTCAAAGTCGGCAAGGCCGATCCTACTTTATTCACTAAGACTCTTGACAATGATTTGTTTGTATGCCAAATTTATGTTGATGATATCATATTTGGGTCTACTAACAAATCTACATGTGAAGAATTTAGTAGGATCATGACACAGAAATTCGAGATGTCTATGATGGGGGAGTTGAAGTATTTTCTAGGATTTCAAGTCAAGCAACTCCAAGAGGGCACCTTCCTTAGCCAAACGAAGTATACTCAAGATATTCTAACCAAGTTTGGAATGAAGGATGCCAAGCCCATCATGTGAAGAATTTAGTAGGATCATGATATTATGTTTGGGTCTACTAACAAATCTACATGTGAAGAATTTAGTAGGATCATGACACAGAAATTCGAGATGTCTATGATGGGGGAGTTGAAATATTTTCTAGGATTTCAAGTCAAGCAACTCCAAGACGGCACCTTCATTAGCCAAACGAAGTATACTCAAGACATTCTAAGCAAGTTTGGAATGAAGGATGCCAAGCCCATCAAGACTCCCATGGGAACAAATGGGCATCTCGACCTCGACACGGGAGGTAAGTCCGTGGATCAAAAGGTATACCGGTCGATGATTGGTTCATTGCTTTATTTATGTACATCTCGACCGGACATTATGCTTTCCGTTTGCATGTGTGCAAGATTCCAAGCCGACCCTAAGGAATCACACCTTACGGCCGTAAAACGAATCTTGAGATATTTGGCTTATACTCCTAAGTTTGGGCTTTGGTACCCTCGGGGATCCACTTTTGATTTGATTGGTTATTCGGATGCCGATTGGGCGGGGTGTAAGATTAATAGGAAGAGCACATCGGGGACTTGCCAGTTCTTAGGAAGATCCTTGGTGTCATGGGCTTCAAAGAAGCAAAATTCGGTCGCTCTTTCCACCGCCGAAGCCGAGTATATTGCCGCAGGCCACTGTTGCGCGCAATTGCTTTGGATGAGGCAAACCCTGCGGGACTACGGTTACAAACTAACCAAAGTTCCCCTTCTATGTGATAATGAGAGTGCAATCCGCATGGCGGATAATCCCGTTGAGCATAGCCGCACTAAACACATAGCCATTCGGTATCACTTTCTTCGGGATCACCAACAAAAGGGGGATATCGAGATTTCATACATTAACACTAAAGATCAATTAGCCGATATCTTTACCAAGCCGCTTGATGAACAATCTTTTACCAGACTTAGGCATGAGCTTAATATTCTAGATTCTAGGAATTTCTTTTGCTAAACTTGCACACATAGCTCACATGTATACCTTTGATCATATCTCTTTTATATATGCTATGACTAATGTGTTCTCAAGTGTATTCCAAACCAAGTCATAGGTATATTGAAAGGGAATTGGAGTCTTCGGCGAAGACAAGGCTTCCACTCCACTCTACTTCTCATCCTTCGCCGTCGCTCCGCATCACTCTCCATCTTTGGTATAATCTTCACTCATTTATTTTATGACCAAAGGAGGAGAAAGCACTTCTATAGGCTCTAATATTTCCGTTTTTGGCGATTCATGCCAAAGGGGGAGAAAATATGAGCCCAAAGCAAAAGGACCGCACCACCACCCTAATTTTTAAATTTGATGATTTTCAATTGGTAAATTTCAAAATTGGTATCTCTTTGTGTTCAAAAGGGGGAGTAAGTAGTATTTTCAAATTTAATGTCTTAAAACCCTCTTGAACACTAAGAGGAGACTTTATTTGAGGGGGAGTTTTGTTTAGTCAAAGGGAAATCATTTTGAACAAAGGAAGAAAATTTCAAAACTTGAAAATGCCTTGCAAAATCTTATTCATTTACCTTTGACTATCTTGCAAAAGGACTTTGAAAAGAATTTACAAAAGAGTTTGCAAAAACAAAACTTTTGGTGCAAATGTGGTCCAATATGTCAAAAATAAAGAAAACAATCCATGCGCATCATGTAAGCATTTATATTGGCTCAATTCCAAGCAACCTTTGCACTTACATTATGCAAACTAGTTCAATTATGCACTTCCATATTTGCTTTGGTTTGTGTTGGCATCAATCACCAAAAAGGGGGAGATTGAAAGGGAATTAGGCTTACACCTAGTCCCTAAATAATTTTGGTGGTTGAATTGCCCAACACAAATATTGGACTAACTAGTTTGCTCGAGTGTATAAGTTATACAGGTGCAAAGGGTTCACACTCAGCCAATAAAAAGATCAAGTTTTGGATTCAACAAAGGAGCAAAGAGGCAACCGAAGGCACCTCTGGTCTGGAGGCACCGGACTGTCCGGTGTACACCGGACAGTGTCCGGTGCGCCACCGGATGCACCAGAGGACTCCAACTCGAACTCGCTACCTTCGGGAATTTCTCGGGCCGCTCCGCTATAATTCACCGGACTGTCCGGTGTACACCGGACAGTGTCCGGTGCTCCATGGAAGCGCGGCCTCCTCAACTCGCCAGCCTCGGGTTCGCGCGGTAGCCGCTCCGCTATAATTCACCGGACATGTCCGGTGTGCACCGGACTGTCCGGTGTAACAGCGGAGCAACGGCTATTTCGGCGCCAACGGCTACCTGCGCTGCATTTAATGCGCGCGCAGACGTCAGGCGCGCCCATACCGGCGCACCGGACAATGAACAGTTGATGTCCGGTGTGCACCGGACATCCAGGCGGGCCCAGAAGTCAGAAGCTCCAACGGTCAGAATCCAACGGCATTGATGACGTGGCGGGGGCACCGGACATGTCCGGTGTGCACCGGACTGTCCGGTGCGCCATCGACAGACAGCCTCCACCAACGGTCAAGTTTGGTGGTTGGGGCTATAAATACCCCAACCACCCCACCATTCATTGCATCCAAGTTTTCCAACTTCCAACCACTATACAAGAGCTAGCATTCATTGCAAAGCACACCAAAAGAGATCAAATCCTCTCCCAACTCCACACAAAGCCCTAGTGACTAGAGAGAGTGATTTGTTGTGTTCATTTGAGCTCTTGCGCTTGGATCGCTTCTTTTTCTTTGGCATTCTTTCTTGTGATCAAACACTCACTTGTAATCGAGGCAAGAGACACCAATTGTGTGGTGGTCCTTGCGGGAAGTTTGATTCCCAAGTGATTTGAGAAAGAGAAGCTCACTCGGTCCGAGGGACCGTTTGAGAGAGGGAAGGGTTGAAAGAGACCCGGCCTTTGTGGCCTCCTCAACGGGGAGTAGGTTTGAGAAAACCGAACCTCGGTAAAACAAATCCACGTGTCTCACTTCATTATTTGCTTGCGATTTGTTTTGCACCCTCTCTCGCGGACTCTACTATACTTCTAACGCTAACCCGGCTCGTAGTTGTGATTTTCAGTTTCGCCCTATTCACCCCCCCTCTAGGCGACTTTCAGGACCGATTTCTTACCTGAGGCAGTCTGGGCACTAAACACGACTGAGTGCAGGGCGACCGGGTTTACTCCCTTCCGTCTTCTATACGGATCGGAGGCCATGACCTCGCAAGAAATAAAGCATGGGTCCCCGCGAACAGTTCCGTCAGCCGTCCCTGATGTGGACGAGCCAACTTCAAAGGATCTCATCGACGGAGACCGTGTCTTCGCCCTACATGCCCTGAACAAGTATCAAGCCCAGACCAAAGCATGGCGCGACCACTCAATCATCCCGAGGGAGTTCAGCGAGGGGGACCTCGTACTCATTCGAACAGCTCGGACGGAGTCCAAGGGCAAGCTGGAGCCCAGGTGGGAGGGCCCTTTCATCGTCAAGACAAAAGCTTCCCCCAACGCTTACAGGCTCACAACGCCAAACGGCGAGGACCTGGAGCACTCCTGGAACATCGACAACCTCCGCAAATTTTTTGTTTGATTCCTCAGGGTTGTCTTCGCCCTTGTAATTCGCAAAAACAATCTTGCACCGGCCCGCACTCTTTTCCTCCTGGGGGGTGAGGTTTTTAACGAGGCGAAGCCATGTAATATATGCGTGAAAAATCCCCCGCAAAAACATGCGTCGAAAAAGACCGCGATGACGGTCTTCGACATTCGACCACCACGAGGTCACCGCGAGGCTAAGCGCTAGCTACCCTCGCGTGCGACAAATCCGCGCAGAAGTCGCCTATGGGTGCAGCCGGATCAGCACAACAAGTGCGCAACAAAAATCTGAGTCTATCGCGAAGACTATCCGCGCAGAAGTCGCCTAAGGGTGCAGCCGGATCAGCACAACAAGTGCGCAACAAAAATCTAAGTCTATCGCGAAGACTATCCGCGCAGAAGTCGCCTAAGGGTGCAGCCGGATCAGCACAACAAGTGCGCAACAAAAATCTAAGTCTATCGCGAAGACTATCCGCGCAGAAGTCGCCTAAGGGTGCAGCCGGATTAGCACAACAAGTGCGCGAAAAAAATCTAAGTCTATCGCGAAGACTATCCGCGCAGAAGTCGCCTAACGGTGCAGCCGGATTAGCACAACAAGTGCCAAAAAAAAATCTAAGTCTATCGCGAAGACTATCCGCGCAGAAGTCGCCTAAGGGTGCAGCCGGATTAGCACAACAAGTGCGCAAAAAAATCTATGTTTATCGCGAAGACTATCCGTGCAGAAGTCGCCTAAAGGTGCAGCCGGATTAGCACAACAAGTGCCAAAAAAATTCTAAGTCTATCGCGAAGATTATCCGCGCAGAAGTCGCCTAACGGTGCAGCCGGGTTAGCACAACAGGTGCGAGAAAACCGAAGACTATCTGTGCAGGAGACACCTAAGGGTGCAACCGGACTAGCACAACAAGGGCTGAAACGACAACATCAAACCGTCCACGCCAAGACCAACTATAATCACGCCAACACAGCGCAACAAAACAAACCAGACAAAGTACACAATGCCTTCGCACACACATATGCACGCGAGGGCACACAATTTCATCATATAAGCCTCTACATATACAAGCGAGGGCACCACACTCTACATCGGCTCAATCTTAGGAATAATTCCCATCTCCCTATAATTAAATAACATTATCCTGAGCTCCTCACCCGCAAAAAGACTTCGCAATTCCCCTTCACCTATACTCTCGGCGGTCGGCAAAGACAACAGTTCCTGCCGACCAGCCCCACTTACGCGAAGCCGAGCCCCCTCCGCCCCACTAACCATACGTTTCGCAACTGCCCTTCGCCGTCGTCGCCCGGTGCAAGGACCTGGCACATCTCCTGCATCCGCGGCGTGCGGCGAGGCCTCCGTCGCAGCCACATCCAAGGCCGCGAAGTAGTCCAAGTCCTCCGACGACTCCGTCCACTCAATCAAGCTCCCAGAGTCAGCACAATCAAAAAACTCAGATGAAGAACCACCACATTCATTACCATCTTCCGCGGTCGTAGCCGCCAAAAATTTAGTAGTAGCGGTTGCATGCGCAGGCCCAAAATCTTGAACCTGCGCAGCAACCAAAATTCAGTAACATGTACAAACTTCCCCAACCCTCTACACCTACTACGCCACCTGCGACGGCCCTGACGTTGCGGGAACCTCCGCTGTTGGCTCTGCCGCTGCTTCCGCTGTTATCTCTGCCGCTACCGCTGCGGGATCCTCAGCACTCGGCGCGGCAGCTGCAGAAGCATCAGGCGCGCCTTCGGCGACCTCTGGGGGTGGGCCTTCGCCGGCCGCAGCGGATGCGGCCGGGGTCGGCGCCAGGGCGACCTCGGACGCAGCCTCCGCCGGGGCCGACTCCGGGTCAGCCAACATGCTGTTCAGCGCCCCGAAGTCGTCGACCCTCTCGCCACGCGCCGCCTAAGCCAAAACACACAAAATTCATCAAACACGCACACAGCCCACGTCCAACAAATACCACACAAGCGAAAACGTTACCTGAGCCCTCGCCGTCTCGGCGCGCTCCCTGACCACCTCGCGCCCGTACGGACCCCACAGCCGGTCGAAGATAGCCCCGGCAGAATCCTTCACTACGGGGTCCTCGACCTTGAAGATATCTCGCTCAAAGTCCTCTTCGACTTGGTCGAAGCCCTCGAAGTGCCGGCACCCTTCGCGGGAGAGCACGTTCATCGCCCCCTCGCAGGTGACCAGGGAGGCATACGCCATAAACCCCTCCACGACGGTGGGGAGCGCCTGCAGCTCCTCCTGCACCCACTCCAGGCACCGAAGTCCGGGCTCTCGGTCCGGTACTTCGAATTCACCAGTCCCCGCGCCTAGGCCACGGTATGTATCTACGAGCAGTTGGCGCGTCCGCTCTGCCTCCGCTCGTGCCGTGGCCTCCGCCCCCTTCACGCGGCTCTCCAGGGCGGTGAGCCGCTCCTGCAACTGCTCGGCGCGCTCCCTGGCAAGATTGCCCTCCGCCCGTGCCAGGTTGGCCTCCGCCTGCGCAGCCTGCGCCTTGACGAGGGCTTCGTTGGTCTCCCTCCTTTCCCCCGCCAGCTGGCGACGGAGGGCGGCCTTCTTATCCTCCAGTGTGGCCACCTTCTCCGCCAGCTTGCGGCACTTGCTGTCGGCGGCCGATTTTTCGCGAACGGCGTCAGCGTGTTGCGTCCGAAGTCTTTCGAATTCGGCAGACACGGCTGCCGTGAGGGCCCCCGACGCAGTGCGGCTAGCGAAGTCAGCCACCTGCAGAACAATCGTAAGACTGCGGTACAAAAAAAAGGAAAAAAAGGGGGGGACGAGGCCCAACTCAGCGAACCTGACGTAGCGCCTCCGTCGCCTCCGCCAGCCGGCGGGACGCAGCGCCCGCCTCATCCATAACAACCGCGAGGGCCGATGCCTCGCCACCGGCGCTAAGAGCCCCGCCCTTCGCCTTCGGCGCTGCAGCAGCCGTCGTGGTCGCCGCGCCAGGCGCAACCACAGCAAGTTGGCCTTCGCCCAACCCTGCAGCGTACCAATGAACCGATTAAAAAAAAAGAGAGAGCCAACGACCTACCACCGAGATAGTCGTCCACGCTAATATCGGTGACGAAGTCGGCGACACGTTTGCCCGCCAACGGCAATGCTCGGGCCGCCCTCGCGACCTCCGCCACTCCGCTGGACGACGGCGCCGCCTTCGCCGACTTCGAGCCTTCGGCGCCTGCCGTTGCCTCCGGCGCCTTGCTAGATGCAGGGACGCTCGACTTCGCCGCCAGCGGCGGCCGGCCTCCGCCGGAGGCCGCAGCCTTCGCAGTCCCCCGCTGCCTCTTCGGCCTGGCTTCAACGAGCCTGATAGCCGCCTGACGCTTTTGTGCAGCTCCCTGGCGATCCTTGTCCATCACTGCTGACACAACAGCAGCAATATTCCGCCAGTAAGGAAAAACCCTCCATTCACGAACCATGCGAGATGTAAAAAAATCCTCGCCAGCCGCGCGGGGGACAGGAACATTCCTAGGCCAACAACCCCCGGTAACCCTCAGCATCCGAGCCGAAGACTCCCGGAGCTCTGGCGAAGACATCCTTTCCCCCGGGGCCGCGCACGTCTTCGTCAACTCTCTAGCAAAACGATCAGAAACCCCAAGTCCTCCCATAGCAGTACCTAATTTTCTCTTTTTAGAGGACGGGGCGGCCGCCGGCGCAGGGTCGTCTCCGGTCTCCACCGCCGGTCTCTTCCCACGGCGGTCCACATCGTCTTGACCAGGGTAGTCGTCATACGGCAATTGATTTAATTCAAAAACCCTGTTCAAGCGGTCATTCGACCCGCGGATATCCCAGCTGCGCTGGCCCTCTGTCCTCGGCACGTAGCGTCCAACAAGCCGCACCGCCCCATCCTCCGCCTCACGCACAACGGCGGCCGGATCGCGACTTTGCAGGTTCAGGGCGAAGGCGGGACTCCGCACCACCCTTCCACCATGAAAAGGCATCTGGCGAGGGCATACTTCGCCCAACGCCCAGCCACGCGCCAATGGCCACACCCCGTACGCCACAAACTCTTCAACCAAGTCGCGCCCACTGCTCAGGCCGGCGGCGCACCGAAGAGCCCCTTCGTCCTCATCCTCCTCCGCCACTTCAAAGGGCGGATACGCAGAGTAAAAATGAGAACACATCGCGGACACGGGGAGTCCCTCATGGCCTTCGACGGTACCCTCAGCGACGTAAAACCAAAATTCATTCCAGTTGCCCCACTTATTGTGGGCGCAGGGAACCAACTCGACCACCTGCATCGTGGTTTTGCCGGTCTTCGGCGTGAATGTGCAGGATCCAAACTGAGCGACTTCGCCTCCAATCATCCTCTTCTGCCAATGCAAACAATAATACTTCGCAAAAACTTCCACCGATGGCTGTCCACCGTACGAAGTCGTCGCCCAGACATACTTCGACAGTGCCACTATGGCATTCGGTGTCAGCTGGTGTATTTGAACGTTGAACCTGCGCAGGACTTCGCCAACAAACCGGTGCGCAGGCAAGCGGAGCCCGGCGGCGAAGAACGCCTCGAAAACGACCAACTCGCCCTCTGGCTCGGGGACTTCCTCCGCCCCCGGGACTCGACCAACTCCGCCGCCGAAGTAACCCAACCGCTGCATACCTTGCACGCGGGCCGACGAGATCCACGATACGCCGAAATCAACAGAGTCGTCGGCGTGCAACTCCTCCACCATTAAGCTACTCAGCGTCTCCTCAGACGAGGCGGCGGCCGGTGGCGAGGGAACGGCCGGCGGCGTAGCGGCAGCGGAAGAAGACGAGGACGGCATCGCAACGTACCGTCGGCGGCGGCGGGCGGTCTGCTTCACTCGAGCCAGATCTCCAGCGAACAAGACCGCGGCAGGCAGACGAGCAGCAAGTCGGCGGAAAGGGCGGCTAGGGTTTTCGCGGAGCGCGGAAGGTGAAGTTCAAAAAGCGCCGACCCCCGCCCCCTTTTATAGACAGGGCGCGGCGCTTCGGGAAACCCGCAATCCAACAGTACGCCGTCAATCAACGGTCACATCAAAAACCCCCGCGGAACCACTTCGAGCGAGGGCAGCGTCTCCGCCATCTAACGACGTCTTCGGCACCAGGTGACTTTGTCGAATTGGTCCCTCGGAGGGCAAATGTTGGGGCGAAGGCAAAGGCGCCACCCTTCGCTCGAAGCCTTTGCTGCAGCAGCTGAACTGACAGAAACAAAACAGGCGGGGACACCCTTCGCCTCTTCCGTTCCAGGCGAAGACTGGCGACGAAGGGCATCCCACGGCGCGGCCTCGTCCAGCTCGGAGGCCCACGTGCAATCCGGCCCGTCGTAACGGGCCCCGCTTGTTTGCCCTGTGTTACGGGCCTATGTTGTAAAAGCATTCCTGTAATTACGGTCTGTAACCCCGCTTTATGGGAATATTCTTGGGATAACCTAGGTACCTGAGGGCACATGCGTCCTTAGCTCGAGATGTTGCGCGCTCAGGTACCTATAAATACCCCTGTATAGTGCCCGTGAGAGGCCAGATTAACAGAGCTTTTGCCATCCAGCACGAGCGCCCTGTTGTCATCACTGTTCACCCTTGTTGGATCCCCTTGCAGCTGAGAGCAAGTTCCAACACTGCCCTTAGGGGTACACGGGTTATATATATGTACCCATACCCATCATAATAAAGATAGACAGAAAGAGCTTCCATCCACTGTGTCTCTTGTTCGTCCTCTCTGTGTTGGGTTGCTGGGAAGGGAGCGGGCTTCTACAACTTCTCACGTCCCTACTGCTGTTGGGAGGTTCGGAGTCCGGATCGGGGATCTGCGACAACTACGTTGTTCAACACGTCATCAGCACTGCTCTACCTCGACTCGTGGATCCGATCGGCAACGACTCTCCACCACGCCGGCAGGTCCTCCGGCCTTGCCGAACTGTCCTACGCGACAGCCTTCGCTCCTATTTGTCGAGAAACGCGGTATAAAATCTCGATCCGTGATTTACTTTTCGGCGTTAAAAAAAATGCTTCGTCGCGCGGTCGTGCGTGCCGCCGCAAAGACCAGGACTCCTCGCAGCCGCCGCATGCACAAACGGCCGAGCTGTTCTTAGAAAAAAATAGGAAAGTTTTTTCCCTGCATGTGCGTTTGAAGTTATCTTAGAAAAAATAGGATAGATAGACTTGTGCACTTTGACTTTTTCTTGCATGGCGGTTCACATTTTCTGAAACCGCATACTCCTTGCACGCGGCCACCAGCCCCCCAGCTTTCGCTCCCATCAGGACCCACCTCGCATGGCAGTTGGTTCCCTGGAGTTCGCGTGGAAACGTGAGAGAGAAAAAAAATCACTGCATTCGGCCAGTTGGTTAGAGAGGTGAAAAAAAAGAGAAAAAAATAGCTGATGCATGCGGCCAGATCTTTTCTCCTGTGGGCCTGCCAACCTGCGGATGCATGCTGCATGCACTGATTTTTCTGCAGGGCTATTAGCTTTTAATTTAATTTATTTTGCTTTATGATATTTGTTTGTATGACATGATTGTTTTAAGTGGTCACGTTTTTAATACAATCCCAATAATTTCATTGAACCATAAAGATAACGTGACCCTAGCATGCAATCCGAATTCTTTTATTTCCGTTATAATAGTTGCACTTGAATAAATTTCCAGTGAATTTATTAGTATTGTACAGTGCAGACTTATTTTTATATGCATTATTTATCGCATGTTTTCCTGCTGAAAATAGATAATGCAAGTTTTTTTACATACAACCATTTAAATTTCTGTTATGGATAATTGGCACGCCTAATTAACCTGGAGTTAATTTTGCGTGACAGGCTATGGCTGAAGGCAGCAAGACTGACTTCGCGGAGCTTGCCCTGAATGGCAAGAACTACCTGACCTGGGCTGACGACTGCCAGTTTCATCTGGAGGCGATGCAGCTGGGAAAGGCGATCGTTCGGCTAAGCCCAAACGACATTGGCCTGCAGCTTCATGAGAAGGCAAAAGCTGCGATCTTCCTCAGGCGCCACATCCATCCAGACCTGAAGATGGAATATCTAGAGGTGAAAGACCCTCTGGTACTGTGGACGAAGCTACGGGAGCGCTTCGGTGTGCAGAAGCATGTGATGCTTCCACGGGCGCAACAGGAATGGGCCACACTCCGCTTCCTCGACTTCAAGACTGTGGAGGCTTACAACACTGCCATTCATCGCATTGTCGCTCAGCTACGTTTCTGTGGCCAGATAGTCACAGACCTGGAGATGATTGAGAAAACTCTCCAGACCTTTCACCCCTCCAACATGGTGCTTCAGCAACAGTACCGAAACAACAAGTACACGAAGTACTGTGAGCTCGTCAACATGTTGCTTGGCGTAGAGGCGCAGAATGAGCTCCTGATGCAAAACTACCAGAAGCGTCCTGTCGGCGCTGCGGCCGTACCAGAAGTACATGCAAACTTCCCGTCTCAGGGGAAGAGAGGCTCCTCCAGAGGAAGGGGTCGTGGGCGCCGCAATAATCAGGGGCCAACAAGGGGAACTTTTAAGAAGTAGCCACAGAATGGCAGCGGCAGTAGCAGCAACAATGGTCGTGGCAGAGGCAAAGGCAAAGGCAAAAGCAACCCCCAGCAGGGCGATGCAAGTGCCTCAAAGCATGCTGGCGAAGGATGTTTTAGGTGCGGGTCTCAGCAGCACTGGTCCCGTACATGCACCACTGAGAAATACCTGATTGACATATATCAGGAATGGAAGAAACGCCAGAACTCAGAGGCTCACTTTATCCAGGCGCCTGTAGACGCCACAACTGGAGAGCACCTTGAGTTGCCTCAGCCTGCTGCACAGTTTGAGCATGCTGCCATAAATGCTGATGCCACAACTACGAACGATGCTCCGTTAGGCAAAGTCGACTTCGATTTCGATACTGATGATCTCATGTAGTTGATCAAGTTATCAGCCATTAGCTCCGCATTTATTTCCATAGCAATTTTATTTCTAGAAGAACATTTATTTGGTTATGATGTAATAAATGCTCCTGCTGAGCCCATACTATTTGGTTGATTGAGATTAATTGCTTTGCAATTTTATTTATTCCTTATTCATGGTTTAATTGTTCTTGCTCTATTATATGTTGTCATCATGAATGATGAACTAAATCAATATTATATATTATTTATATAGAACAAGACTCACTTCCCATGATGGAGGAAAACGATGAACCATGCCTGATTGATAGCGCAGCCACAAATTCGATTCTTAGAGAGACGAAATATTTTCAGACCCTCCTGAAGAGGACTGAGAATATCACTACAATTGTCGGCAACAATGGCCGCATTGTAGGCTCCGGTCGAGCCATCGTTGTCCTCCCTAACGGTACTAGGATCTTTATTGAAGAAGCATTCCTATACCCAGGAGCAACTCGTACTCTCCTCACGTTCAAAGATATCCGTCGTAGCGGCTATCACGTTACAACTGCATGTGTGGGTGGTGCTGAATACCTCCATATCACATCAACAAACGAATGTAAAACAAAAGTGGTAGAGAAAGCGCAAGGCACCTCCTCTGGGTTGTATTACTCAAGAATTAAACCACCCTCTGAATTTGTTGCGATGTCTACTATATTTAAGAATCCTGAGTCTTTTCGAGTATGGCATGAAAGACTAGGACACCCTGGATTAAGGATGATGCGGAACATCCTAACTAGCTCTATTGGCCATGGCATGAAAACCACACAAATTCCTAAAGACTTCCTATGTGTCTCTTGTGCTAAAGGAAAACTGATAACTAAGCCCTCTTACCTGAAAGTAAAGGCTGAGTCCCCGAGTTTCCTGCAGAGACTTCAGGGTGATATCTGTGGTCCAATCAACCCCCTATCAGGGCCCTTCAGATATTTTATGGTTCTTATAGATGCTTCTACTAAGTGGAGCCACGTGTGCCTGTTGTCCACGCGGAACCACGCATTTGCAAAATTTATTGCCCAAATTATCCGTTTGCGTGCGAGCTTCCCGGAGAACCGCATTCAGTCAATCAGGATGGATAATGCCGGAGAGTTTACCTCAAAGGCCTTTAATGACTATTGTCTTGCTTTGGGCATAAATGTAGAGCATTCTGTACCGCATGTCCATACACAGAATGGACTTGCTGAGTCCTTAATTAAAAGAATAAAATTCATAGCCAGGCCACTTCTACAAGATAGCAAACTCCCGACCAGTTGTTGCGGACACGCAGTTTTGCACGCTGCGGCCTTAATCCAATATAGACCATCTGCTTACCACTCTGCTTCTCCCCACCAGTTAACGCGTGGTCAACAACCAGTGGTTTCCCATCTGCGAAAATTCGGCTGTGCTGTATACGTGCCGATATCACCACCCCAGCGTACATCTATGGGACCTCATCGGAAGTTGGGGATTTATGTTGGTTATGAATCTCTGTCCATAATCAAATATTTAGAGCCTAGAACTGGGGATCTGTTCATGGCTCGGTACGCTGATAGCATCTTCGATGAAGAGCATTTCCCGGCATTAGGGGGAGGATTGTACCTTAATAATAAAGAATGCCGAGAAATAGAATGGAGTGCTAGTAGCATCCAATCGCTTGACCCACGCACTAGAGAAACCGAACTTGAAGTTCAACGAATAATACACCTGCAAAACTTAGCAAATAATCTGCCAGATGCCTTTACTGATATAAGAGGAGTGTCGAAGTCGCATATTCCTGCGGCAAATGCACCGGAGAGAGTGGAGACACCTCTGCAGGGTATGGACTCTACTCGTACTCCCCATCCTAGGAAAAGGGGGAGAAAACCGGATGATTCAGTATCAGCCAAGCGGGGACGCCTGCACCGGCAAGTTACTGAAGAGAATGCAACGTGCTCCCTTTCAGATGTTCCAGCAGTAACACACCTTGAAGGTGAACGTCCTAGTGCAAATGTGCGCACAAATAAAAGCACAAGGACTTCGGAACAACCGGTTTCAAATAACTTGGGAAATCACAATAAACCGGATGATTCAGTTGAAGAAATTGCCATAAACTATGTTGAGACGGGAGAGTTATATAACCGAAAGACTACAGTTGTCGACACTGATTTCGTCTCTATGATCGCTGTTGTGATTGCTGAGGATCCTGAACCAAAGTCCATGGCAGAGTGCCAGAAGCGCTCAGATTGGGTCAAATGGAAAGAAGCAATAGAGACGGAATTGCTCTCGCTTTCAAAGAGGCAAGTATTTGGGCCTGTCGCCCGCACGCCCCCCAATGTTACCCTAGTCGGGTTCAAATGGGTGTTCGTCCGAAAGAGGGATGCGAACAACGTGGTGGTGAGATACAAAGCGAGACTTGTAGCACAAGGGTTCACGCAGAGACCCGGCATCGATTACGATGAAACTTACTCCCCGGTAATGAGTGGCACAACGTTCCGATATTTGATATCACTGGCAGCAGGTTTAAACTTAAAAATGCAGATGATGGACGTAGTGACCGCATACTTGTATGGGTCATTGGATTCGGAAATCTATATGAAGGTCCCGGATGGGCTGAGAGTTCCGGATGCCAAGTCAAATCGCAACATGTACAACGTTAAGTTGCAGAGGGCGCTGTATGGGCTTAAACAATCTGGGCGGATGTGGTACAATCGGCTCAGTGAATTCCTCCTGAAGAAGGGATACGTAAATAATCCAGATTCTCCTTGTGTATTCATTAGAAAATCTCAGAAGGGTTTTTGCATAGTTTCGGTCTATGTTGATGACTTGAATATCATTGGATATGCTGAGGATATTGAGGAGGCCAGCGCCTACCTCAAGACAGAGTTTGAAATGAAAGACTTGGGAGAAACCAAGTTTTGCTTGGGCCTGCAGATCGAGCATCTCCCAGAAGGAATATTTGTACACCAGTCGACCTATTGTAAAAAGGTCCTTGAGAGATTTAATATGATTAAAGCTCACCCTTTAAAGACCCCGATGGTCGTGAGATCCCTTGAAATGGATACTGACCCATTTAGACCAAAGAGTGACGATGAGAAATCGTTGGGACCTGAAGTTCCTTACCTTAGCGCTATTGGAGCACTGATGTATCTTGCGAATTGCACCAGGCCTGATATTGCATTCGCGGTAAATCTACTAGCTAGATACAGTGCAGACCCAACCAGAAGACATTGGGTAGGTGTTAAGACTATACTTAGATACCTCAAAGGCACTCAAGATCTTGGCCTGTTTTTTCCAAAGAATCAGGACCAGACTATGGTGGGCTATGCTGATGCTGGATATCAGTCAGATCCCCATAATGGTATATCTCAGACTGGCTTTGTATTTCTATGTGGTGGCACTGCTGTATCCTGGAGATCGTGCAAACAGACATTAGTAACGACGTCTACTAACCACTCAGAAATAATCTCACTATATGAAGCCGCACGAGAATGTGCTTGGCTACGACGGATGACTAACTACATCCAGAAGTCATGTGGTTATAACACCGCAAATACTCCCACCATTATCTATGAAGATAATGTTGCATGTGTTGCACAAATGGAAACAGGCTATATTAAGAGCAATATGACTAAGCATATCTGTCCTAAGTATTTTTATCCTCATGAACTCCAGAACGAGGGTGAGGTAAAAATCCTGCAAGTCAAGTCTTGTGATAATCTGGCTGATTTATTCACTAAATCCTTACCTGCAGTCACATTCAAAAAATGTGTACGGGGTATAGGGATGAGGCATTTGAGAGACCTGCAGGGTTCAGGGGGAGATCACCTCTGAATTTCAGCCCTTACAATTCGACCTGAAGATCGTATATTATACACCTTGAAGGTTATAGTTGTCCTGAAGACACCCGTTGTACTCTTTTTCCCATTGTGAGTTTTCCTGAAGTTTCTCACAAATGGTTTTTAACGAGGCAACAAGTGCAATTCATCGAGTGGCACTATGCTCTCTTTCTCTATTTTTTCCCACTGGGTTTTTCGGAGTTTTGATGAGACATAAGTCGTCACGGTATTCGCCCAAGGGGGAGTGTTGAGAAACCCTAAAAGGAGTTTCATGGGCTAATACCGAAACTGCCCTTAGGGGTACACAGGTTATATATATGTACCCATACCCATCATAATAAAGATAGACAGAAAGAGCTTCCATCCACTGTGTCTCTTGTTCGTCCTCTCTGTGTTGGGTTGCTGGGAAGGGAGCGGGCTTCTACAACTGCTGTTGGGAGGGTTCGGAGTCCGGATCGGGAATATGCGACAACTACGTTGTTCAACATATTATACAGTTTCGACGACATCATGCAATGATGCAAGGCAGTACGTATCCCACTAGTTTCGTCGACGACGAGGGTTTCGCATGTTGAAACACCGGAGAAATGGCAACGACTGATACCAGATTTCTGAAGCCATCATTTCGCATGTATCCCTTCCGCCGCTCAGGCTCAGCGCTCGGATCAGCGGACCACAGGAGTACTCTGCCTGCCACTGTACCTCTACTACACAAATGATTAAAGGCAAAGCTAGTGGCTCGGTTAAAAGCATCCGCAGTAAATAAAGAAAGGGAGAAAGTCGCTTCAAGTACACCCACCGCACAGGCACAGCTGCAAGCCTCGAGGGAACAGAAATCATGCCTTTGTACAATTGTACAGAGGAAAGCACTGAAACGGAGCGCGGCATCGTTCCCATAATCCCATTCACTTGTTTCTACAAGAGACACACCACCGCCGGTTCACCCACACATGGGTCGCCAACAATGCGACCTTCAATAAGCTGAATGAAACAGAGCTACAGACAGACACCATTGCTGCAGACGCACCAACACAAACCCCCAGGTCCAGCGAGAGAAACAAGCAGTTCCATTCCATCCATCCATTGTCAAGACTCATGGCCGATCGAGGTCGGTCGGTCAGGACTCAGGAGCTCAGCGGCCGGCGCACTCGGGCGGCTGCACGGGGAAGCGGTCGGTGTCGACGCAGTAGTCGTAGACGAGGTGGTGCGCGCGCGCCCACACGAGCTGGTGGCTCTGGTGCACGCTCAGCTCCGACATCTCCTTCTCCTTCCACCAGTAGCGGCCCTCCTTGCCCCACGAGGACTCGCTGCACCGGCGCGCCTCCGCGGCGTCGCCGTCCGTGGCGTTGCCCGCCCAGGCGCACCCGTCCACGCGCACCTCCCGGAACGTGGCCTCGAACGGCGCGTGCGACCAGTCCGTCTTCACGCGCCCGCCCTGCGTCGCCCAGTCGTCCGCGTTCCAGATCGAGCTGTACACGGCCATCGGCTGCGGCCCGGGGAACGGCGCCGGGGCAGCAGCCAACGTCGTGGTGTTGGTGCCGTTGGCCTCCGCCGCCGCGCCGCCGTGCCGGTGGTGGCCGTGGTGCAGCGTGGCGTTCTCGTACACCCGGATGGGCGTGTCGTCCACCATGAACACCACCTGGCTGGGGTTCCACAGCACGGCGTACGTGTGGAAGTCCGCCGTGGGGTCGAACCACAGGTCGATGCGCTGCTCCCGGTTGCCCACGCCGTCGATGTACAGGTTCGTCTGCACCAGGTACGGCTCGCCGGTCACGTTGCCCAGGAACTCGAAGTCGAACTCGTTGTGCTTGTCCCCGGCCGACGACAGCTGCAGCCAAGACGTTGCAAGTGTTGTTAGCTTCCACACCGCATGGGTTGAACGTGCAAATGTACTACTGCAGACAGTACTCCGTAGTACACTTTTAACATGGACTACTGCATTGGTCTGGTTGATATGTAAAAAAATTAAAAAAAAGTGGCATCTTTGCTTTAAGAAAGCTAGTAAAGAAAGGGTACTGGTGCAATTATATGTACTCCTCTCCCTCTTGCCAGCATCCTCTGCACTTGTTCACGTGCTCTTGTTCTTTGTAAATTGGTTCTTGGCAGCATCCTCTCTGCCAGACATGGGCGCTCGATAGATAGATTTATCTAATGATGGGGCCAGCCAGACTCAGAGCAAGACATTTTTTTTACCCTCCCTGTTTTAGACTTTTCAGTCTTTTTATAAATGCATGTCGTTTTGGGTCTTTTACAAACAAGTAAAATAGAAATAGGAAGCCAAATCTGGAAATGGAAGCGACAAGCAATGCCTGCACAGCACTCACTCACATAGAAAGCCGTGACGACGCCGGCGGAGTCCCCCGGCACGAGCTTCAGGTCGGCGCTGGCCTTGCCGTACAGGAACTTGGTCCTTGACACGAACCCTCCGCCGGAGTTGGAGTCGAGGCGGAGCTTGAGGAGGTCGCCGTCGTACACCACGTGGTCGTTGGCCCAGCTGGGCTGCACCACGTCGTCGAACTTGGTAGCCGCCGCCACCCCGGCGCCCAGCAGCGCAGCCACGGCCGCAGCCACCAGCACAACCGCCGCGGGACAGGCTCCACCACCACCACCATTCCGCAACGCCATTGCCACCCCCTCCTTCCCAACTCACGCACAGTCCCACTCGCTTCCTCTTATCCTCTTCTGCCGCGCGATCGAGCTGGTGAGCCAATGGCGAGGCCAAGACGGGGCTTTATATAATAAGCAGGGGGGAGGGGAGGGCTTTGGCTTGCCAAGGAAGGGTGGCGCCACGTCGGATGCCAGGTAGCCGTTGAGTAAAGCGGGTACCTGGTAGGCCCCAGCGGGCATGGCACGGGCCACTTTTCTCGGTGCAGCGACCCGGCCGGAGCTTGTTGCTCGTCCACTGCGACAACAAGCTACGGGTAGTGTACCAGTCGCTTGAGTGCGGCCGCGGTCCTGGCTGGTTACAGCTGGCGCTCCAGCCCAGCTCTGCCCAGGGCAGGACACGGGCGTACGCGACACGGTAAAAGGCAGGCAAAGCGAGCGTGGGTCGTGTGAAAAAAGAGAGTGTACACAAAACAAAGGCAGCAGCTGGGATTTTATTACCGGAGCCGGTACTTGTACCGACAGATCTACTGCCAGTAGTAGTACAATACTTAACCGTCTTTAATTGTATGGAGTAAAGGCGCGCGTAATAAGTACTAGTACTACGTAGTAGAGTATACTGTGCGGCTGGCACGGTACGGCGCGCGGCTTCATGAAGGAGAAGAGACAGCCACCAGCAGGACTGCCGGAGAAAGAGAGAGGGATAGAGAGAGCTCCAACAATGACTTGTAGATGTACTGCTTCCTCGTACGTATTGCCCAAGGTATAGCAGTCACTGCACGGCTGAAAAACGCTGAAAACATACAGGACGAGCTATGGCGTACGCGTACTACACGGAGCTCAAATGCACGGGCCAACAAAATTACTACGCGCTCTCACTACTAGACTTTAGAGATACCTGCCGTCGCCGTAAGACTGTGTTCAACGGTTACCCCTAAATTTCTCCCTCTATATCCCACTCACGTGCCACGTCAGCGTTCTCTTCCCCCCTATATCTCCACCCTGTACAGCGGTTCCCCCTAAATCCTTCCCCTATACCCCACTACAACCATAAAATATCATTTTCTATACCTACTTTTCACTTTCTATCAATTTTTTATCTACTAATAATTAACCGTGGGACAGTAGATAGGGAAGGAAAGGAGAGCACGCTGCATTCGGGGGGAGAGAGAAGAATATAGCGCGCTGCTGCACGGTAGCTGGTGCTTTAGGGGAAAGCGTTGCACAGGATAGCGTCTTCCTGTAGCCTCTACCGTAGGGGAGGGGGAGCCCTGGCGGGAAGCGGTGAAGAGAGTCTAAGTCTGTAACAAACAAACATTAGCTTGCCGTTCGTGATCCCTTCCGGTAGAGCTGTACATTTGGGCCGGGCTTGGTGGGCTGGCACGAAGCACGCAAAAAAAAAGCACGGCCCAGGCCCGGCACGGCACGAAATTATTTCGGGCCGGGCCGGCCCGGCACGATGCACCGGGCCGGGTTTGGGCCGAAGCCGAGGCCCATGGGCGGGCACGAGCCCGGCCCGTTTAACAAGGCACGAAAAGGCCCGTTACCAGGCACGAATAGGCCCGTTGCAAAACCAACCGCCAGCCCATCTTGCCATTTGCCACTGCCAGGTGCCAGCCCAATGTCACGGCGCGCACAAAGACCCGTCCGGTCGTCCAAGTCCAACTCCCAGAGACCCAGACTCCCAGTCGGCCAGTCCAGTCCCCACAAAAACCCTAATCGTGTGACTCGCGTCGCCGTCTTCCGCCGTCTTGGACTCTTGGTGAATCGTCCTGGCCTCCTAGGATCCCGGCGGCCGGCTCCCCGCCTCCCCGCAACGGCGCAAGCGCAACCCCAAGTCCCCAACCCCAGTCCCCAAGTGGCAAGCTGCTGTGTGGGCGGCTCGCCGGGTCCCGGCTGCTGCTGCGCGGGCGGATCCCAGCACCCAGCTGCTGCTGCGCGGGCGGATCCTGCACTGCACGGCGGTGGTGCCTGCAGCAGTCCTCTGCACGGCGGATCATGCACTGCGCGGGCGGATCCCGTCCTCTACTGCGCACTGCACTGCACGAATGTTATTCGTGCTTTTTTTATTTTCGGGCCTTATATGTTATTCGTACTTTTTTTATTTTCGGGCCGCCCGAATAGAGCCCGGCACGTTTAGGTAATAACGTGCCGGGCCACGGGCCGAAGGCTCAGCCCGTGGACCGGCCCGGTACGGCTCGATATTAATATTGGGCCGGACCGGCCCGAAATTAAACGTGCCGGGCTTTTTCGGGCTTGGGCCGGGCCGGGCCGGGCGGCCCGAATGTACACCTATACCTTCCGGTCAAGTTGTATTGCTCCTCTCGACGACGAGGACACTCCAGTTTTTTACTTTATTTTTAGCTATTTTAACAAATATATTTTCAAGAAAGAGTTTCAGAGTAATTTTATTTACTGTACAAATCTAACTGTTTTTGATTAAACGTGTCAACGCGTCGTCTCGTCTTACTTGGTAAGTCTTTGCCACGCCACCCAATCTGGTGCAACATTATTGACTTCCATGCAACATCTAGCATGCTGGGTTCCGCTTACAAGAGCAAGTACAATCATGGGCTCTAAGTTTACTTACATAGTATTTTTGCTTATGTGAAAAAGAGAGACAACAAAAAGCATAGGGAGTTGGCTCTCATGCAAGAGCTACGTGATACACGGGCTTCGAGACAAAAGGATGAAAGAGAAAGAGAAAAGAGATTTATCTAAGAGTCAAATTTATTATACGAGTGTGTTTATTGTTGACTATGAATGACATAGTAGCGAGTTAGAGCCGACAACAGGCTCTATTATTAAACTTGCTCTAATCCGTTTACGCATAAAAATAAGCGAAAACAACACTAAACATCTACATTATTTTTTTTAATTCTTATAGTATCGAAAGTTCACCTCTTAGACTAATAAGCGAAAATTAAATAATCATGAGAATCTAGGCATCGTGGGAAGAAGTAAATCCAAACACGGCCATCACGCCTTCACATTAACCTCTCTAATGTGTCATCGTGTTAGTAGCAAGATGAATAGAGGTTTCAACGTACTTTTAGTGTATGCTCTCAATCTATCTGTAATGTTTTTATGCCGATGTTGTATCATGACGGTAAATATATAGATATAACATGTACGGCTAACTAACTAAATTGAAAGTAAGAATCTAAAAACTGATATGGAGTGTTCGGTTCTACTCAATTACTTAAAGTTTACTAGTCTCTATTATAATATGTGAACACAAATTTCTAGCCGAGGATCCAGTAGTGACGTCCAGCGCTGGTGCCGCATTCGGTTTCGACAACCGTGCAGAATATAATGGCATGCACGCATCCTCACGAGACATGTCCCGATGTCCGCTGCACCTGCACGAGCTGCGAAAAGCTCCCAGCCTCGAGCTCATTTCCGAGACCATCGTCCATCCTCTCGTCTTTTCGCTTTGGGTGCAGGGCGCTAACACCGAGGTGAATGATATTTGTTTTCGTCCACCTTTTTTTCTAGTTCCCGCAAGGCCGCAACGAAAAAATTACGTCTCGTTTAACTCATTGATTAATTTACAATTAGCCTGGTGTATCTAAGGACTGATTATGATCTGGCAGTTCTGGTTACTGACCTACGTACAGCATAGGCAAAAGACTGTTAGCACACTGCACACAGCTAGCCGTCGTACACTCAGGAACTCGCCACGCCACGCAATGCAATCCCACATCCACATGTGACACAGTGAGAAACACATCATGGATCAATGCTCCTGAAAGCGACCAACCGGGAATCACGCAGGAGGCGTCAAAGCGAAAGGATGGCGGGCGCACGGCAACAGTCCTCTCCCTCTCCGTCCTCTGTTCTGTTGCGTGCGCGCGCAGAGCTCGAGGCAGCAGCAGCCAGCTGCCACAGCCCCCAGCCAGCCAACGGATACCTGGCATGTATCTATCTGGCGGGCCAGACCCGGCGCAGCGCAGCGCACTTTTGGGGTTCCCCGGTTCCTCTGTCTGACGCGCGGGACCCACGTCCTCCGGAGCCGTAACAGTGACGTCAGCCGAAACGATGGCCCAGTCCTGAGTCCTGGCGAAACGGAAAAGGGGTATTGGAGTTTGGACTCACTCGTTCTTTCGCTGCCAGTCATCCGGAGAGCGGAGAGTAGACCCGAAACGTGAAAAGAGCAGCGAGTTCGGCTCGGCTCGATCGGTGGCATTTTTTCAAATTCAAATCATGGAGTGCCGTTGCTCTGCTGCTCAGGCTGGCAGCTGTTTTGACAGTTAGTAGGAGCGAGTCAGCGAGTAGATGTTTTGTGTTGGCTCGACTCCTACCGACAGATTTTTTTTTCTGCAACTTAACCTGTTTTTTTTTGTAAAAAAATATATTTTGGCTCCATGGAAAACTTATTCTTGTTTTTGCATCTTTTACTCGGTGCCACACGCCATAACGCCGAGTTCGTGAAAATACAATAATAATTATTTAAAGTTTAATATTATTCTATCATGTTGCAAGTCTTAACGATTGGTATCAACAAAATACTATTTTGTTTCCTGATTAAATTTATTGTCATTTCATTCATGGCATAAGATGACTCTGCCGCAGCTGCAAGCGGAGCAGGGAGAGCACGCATAGAGCATGCGCGCGTACGAAACGCTTTTGCTCTCTCTCTCTGCGCCCGCCCATCCCGTGACAGACAGAGGATAATGCGGTAGCGGAAGGGGGAGGATGGGAGATAGAGACACTGTACGTACGGCGAGGCGCCGCTTGTCTCGCCGCCGTACTGCGGGACCGTGCTACCGCGACAGCTGCTGCCGCCGCCGTAACGTCGCCCGTCCCCGTGCACGCTTGGCCTTCACTGTGTCCGACCCGTGAAAGAGAAGGGACAGAGAGATTTCACGTGCGTGCCTGTGTTTGTGTGTGCAGTGCGCACCAAACACACTCCACACCCACGGTAACTTCCGTGGCACTGGCACGGGCAACAGTCTGTTTCTACTCCTTGTGTGCCATTGATTGTTGTTTAAAGAATAGGGGTTTATGTCATGAGTGGAGCACGTTTTCTTTTTTTTTTCTTTACATCTAGGGAGCCGAGCAGCACAGCAGGTAGGAGTAGCTCAGTAGCTGTTTCGCCGAGAGAGCCCGAGACGCTGCTGCGACGTGCGATTGAGAATATGCGCACGTGACGGGACCACGGAGCTAGCGAACGGCTTGCTTCGCTTCTTCTCGGGCGACTGGCATGGCAGCGGCGTGCATGCATGCCGTGGCGATGGCGTTACGGCGAGGCGCGATGATGGGTGTGCCGTGTGCGCCGAGGCGAGATGATTGCTCCGAGACAGGACCCAGGAGCCACCGGAGGCAGGAGGAGGAGGAGGCGCTGATGCAGCGAGCGGCGCAGGTCACGACCCCACGGCCCTCCTCGCGTCGTGTCAGGTCGCATCGTCCTGCGCCATTACCTCCTGTCCTCAGAGATTTGCATCTGCTTCAAACTAGATCAGGAAAAAAAGCTCGGGATCTTCTTGCATCGTCAACGCAGAAATGTGATCTGGCGAACGACACTTTTACGGGTTATTGACAAGTGACTGAGTGAGAGTATACGAGGAGGAAAAAAAAATCTTTCCATAACTATAGTTACCAAACGTCTAAAACAATCAAACATGCATACCCTTACATACGTTAAGTTAGACACCGAACAAAACAGATAATGTTGAGACATGAGTACGATATTTATTGTTCCACTGTTGCGGCGCCACGAACACAAATATGGGTCAAACGATTTGATTCTACAGACGCTCCATTTAATTTATCATCATTCTTTTATATTTAAATATAATCCTACCCCAAACCACGACGGGATGCGCACGGCGTAGCAGTGCCTGTGAATGAACGATGGAATCAATCTACAACATACATGTGACCACAAGAATCTAATCTAGAGCATAAATGCGACCGTAAAAAATCAATTAAATTGATCAGATATACTAAACCATGGGTTCAGACTGGAGAAAGAACGACATACCTTGTTTTTTGATTGACCGATACTTTCCTTCAGTTTTGGTGGCGCCGTAAAACACAGGAAGACAAGATACACTGATTAAGATTACCTTCTCTGGTTATTTTTTACGATGAAATATATACTTATTAGGTAAAAAGATAAAGTGCCTCATGAATCCATATAATGTGGTAAGTTCTTTTTTTTTACAGCGACAGAAAAAGGACCATCGCTGGCACGTGAGGCCGAGGCTCCGGTAACAGTAGCACCAGCCAGCCTTGTGTGTCCGCGATGCCGGACAATCTGCCGTGGTCGTGTCGCGTCGCGTCGCTGGCCCTGCGTGCGTCCACTGCTCCACGCAGCGTAAGCCAGGCCAGGTCTGCCGGTCGCGATTTGTGGATTTGGTTTTGGTTGGACGTTCGCTGTCGTATGTATCGCCTGCTGGACTGTTTGCGTCCATCAACGGACAGCCCTGAGGCCCAGTACGAACTCCGCTTCGCGTTGTTGGATCGCCAATTGGCACTGGGCTACGCTATAGCCCATGCTGGAAATTAGCCCACGCATCTGCTGCCCCCTTTTGCCACAGCTTTCATTTGTTCCGTGACACGAAAGACGCAAGACTCCCCGTGCAAAACAGCACCGCTAGATCCCCACTCCTTCGCAGTAAGCCAGCACTAACTCTCTTCTTGGAATGATGAACCCAGCTACTATGCAAACTTTGGGACACGTATCAAACAAATGTTGGGAAATGCGATTTGGCTTTGGTAGATGGATTGGGACGGGAAAGTATGCGTCGCCACACGGAAGTTGAGTTCCGAGCAGGAAATCAGAAAAAAGAGCGTCGCTTATCGACAAACTGTCAGGCTTAGCAACAGAAATGGAAACGCCCATCGCTTTTCCGCAACCGTCCGGCGATGCGGACAAAAAAGAGCCTGACACGTCTGCCCTCTGCAGCGCAGTGCAGTGCAGGACAGCCAGCCAGGAGACCCATGTCATGCCATGCCAGTATGCCACGCAGCAGTCAACCGAGACGCTGCTCTCTATTGCCAATGCCAAATCAGCCGTCCCAGCCTCCTCGTCTTTGTGGAATTCATCACCTCGCGACATCTTGCACTATTGCACATTCGATCGTAGTGAACACGAGACTACAAAAGACCGTTTCATCTGATCTGAGATCCCAACATGTCTCACTTGACAACGCTCTTCTCCCCTTCCTCCAGACCCGCCATGGTGTCGTACAGGGGCTTGTTCATCGTCTCCGGCAGGTAGAAGACAAGCAGGCCGCCGACGATGCCCGAGGCGCCGAACACCGCGAACGGCAGCCTCTCCCCGAGCATCACCACCAGCGGCGCCACGATGGCCCCCATCTGCGCCGCCTGCGCCGTGCACCCCAGCGCCGCGTTCCGCACCACCGTAGGGAACAGCTCCGCCGTGTAGATGAACAGCAGGTTGTACGTTGCCGCCATGCCGAAGATGCCCACCACGCCGCACGCCACCCTGCCGCCCATTCGCATCGCATGGGAGTTTAATGTGCACGTCCGTCAGTCGTTATTAGTGCGTGGAACATAATTTTCGTTCTCAAGAAACGACTGAATCATCTTGATGAGCTGACGACAAACCTCATGATCCCTGCGCCGGGTACGAGACTCCCAGCGGTGCAGAAGACGCCGCTGAGCAGCATGGTGCCGATGGCGAGAGGCTTCCGCCCGAAATGGTCGAGGAGGAGCGCCGTGAGCAGGTAGGCGGGCATCTCGGCGAGCGAGTTGACGACGACGGTGACGTAGAGGTTGGTCTTGAGGTTGACCACGTTGAGGCTGAGGCCGTAGTACACCACCGAGCTGAGGAGGTTGATAAGCACGGAGAGCACAAGCCGCACCCGCGTGGTCGGCGACCGGAACACGTCGACGATGGAGCCCGAGGACGCCGTACTCCCACCAACGTCCTTGTTCCCTGGCTCCTCGTCCTCGTCGTCGAGCTTAAGCCTGAGATCCTCAGGGACGGCCCTGCCGTTGGTGGCCGCGATGGCGCGGATGACCCGCAGGGCGTCGTCGGGGCGGCGGCGCACGAGGTACCACCGCGGCGACTCGGAGACGAACGGCACGACGGCGACAGCGAAGACGAGCGAGGGGAGCGAGGTGACGGCGTAGAGCGCGCGCCAGGAGCCCGGGAAGAGCGCCGCGACGGCCGCGAGCGCCGCGATGCCGCCGGAGAAGAAGTAGAAGGTGGACATGCCCGCGGCGCCGCGGCGGGCGGGGCCGACGGGCTCGGTGGCCAGGACGAAGGCCAGCACGCCCACGCTCCCCGCGCTGAAGCCCGTGAGGAGGCGCAGCGCCGCGTAGGCCCAGTAGTTCGGGGACAGCGCGGTGAGGAGGCCGAAGGCGGCGTTGAGCACGCACACCACCTGCAGCGCCCCCTTCCGGCCCAGGAAAGAGTCCGAGAGGTGGCCGAACACGCCCGCGCCTGCATTGCAGTGCATATTTGCATGCAGAGGAAGACAGTTAGTTAACGTATTGGACGAGGCCGTGTGTCTAGCTGGAAAAGTAGCCCATCCAAAGAGGCAGTGACAGCCGCCTTGGCGTGGCACTTGGCGCGGCGGGGGCAGCCACGTAGCCGAGCTACGGTGAGGCAATCTGCTCCACGCGTGTCACGTCGCGCTACGGCGGCCGTCTCCTAGACCAATCGGTGGCTGACGAGAAGAGGCACGGAAGCCGTCTCGTATAGCTTTCGAATGCCTGCCTAGACGGCTAGTAGACATGACCAACCTGACCACTGCCTGCCTAGGACTGTGGACCGAGAAGATGACCATCTGATCGGATCAGAGTCAGACAAACCATGTCTACAGCGCATAGCAGCAGGTCGGCATCGGCACTCGTGTCGTGCATGTGGCCGAGCACGCCGAAGCGAAGCACTCGCTCGACGCCCGCCACGGATTGGCGAAACAAATTAAAGCGGCGGCGCTGGCGGGCGGAACGCCGGCCAGGCAAAAGCGCCCAACACGAGGACACGACCACGAGATCACTCTTGTGCCTTGTCGTCGCTCTCCCTTCCGATTCCGAATATGCTGGGACTCGAATAATCCAGCTCCAAGTGCCCGTGCTTTACATTCCCCACCCAACTGTCGTTCCCAAAATGCCAAGCCGCAGCTTTATTAGCTACCGATTCGACGCGGAATTTCACTGGTAGTAACCACGAGCGCGCAGGAAACGAATTCCAGTCCAGGTACACGCACGGGCACGGCACGGCGAAACGGAACGAACGAATGGATTAGAGCGCGTGGCCAGCAGCGGCGAGCTAGCACGGCACTGACCGATCATGCAGCCGGCGAAGAAGACGGCCTGGGCGAGGCCGACCTTGTAGCGCTGCCCGCAGACGAGGCCCCACTCGACGACGGTCGACGCAGCGGCGCCTGAACCGCCGCCACCGGCCCACTCCCGCCCGGCGGCGGCGCAGGGCATCGGCACGGTCGCCGGCTCCCGGTCCGCGAAGATGATCACCATGGTGTGCAGCGCCTCCAGCGCCCACGCCGCCGACACGGCCACGAAGTGCCGCAGCTGCCACCGCCCGAACTCCCCCGCGTGCGCCGACAGCGCCTCGTCGATGCCCACGCGCGGACCCTTGCCGCCCTTCTTCTTCTCGGCGCCGGCCGAGAGGAGCGGCTCCGTCGCCGACATGTCTGGTCTGGTGCCGCCCGCTAGCTGCTGGCAGTGTCGCTTTTGCCGCTGCTGCGTGCGTTCCGGGCGCCGAGTGCGTCGCGGGGCGCTTTTTGTAGGTGTACTTGTAGCCGCGCGCCCAGGTCGCGGTATTAGTTGATTTTTGCCTTTTTGGTGTCACGGCACGGCTGGCCCAACTACACAGCTCGGTTTCTTCTATTACATCCGTTAGCTCTGGGATTTTGTTGGTGCTAGATCAGATTTGGAATTGGAACTGAAGGCATGTCGAGAGCATTTAGATGCATGGTTCCACTTATAGTTAACACTCATCTAGATTTCTGGAGTTGAAGCTCCCTTAATTTTTGCACGGCTTTGTCCACTCTGCCTTCGTAAACTGTTTTTAGAGCCATTGTTGCACCCACGAAATTTTACAAAATTAGTGACTCCGATCAGGTTTTTACCATATATGCACCCTATACCAGTTATTATCATACACCCTTAAGCTATTTACGTCCTCCTCTATTTCACTCTAACTTTGTCACCGGATGTATGTATGTATATCTATCTATTCATAAGAGTGTGCGTCAGTGCGTGCGTGTATATATATGTGAGCATCTTCATATATATATAACATAACTCAAGGTTAAAAGGGATTGATTGGTATTCTTTTTAAACATACACTGCACCCTCGCTATCGACCAGTCAGTCATCTAGGAGAAGAAGAATAGT
The DNA here is from genome assembly GCA_029449295.1 of Zea luxurians. Classification (NCBI taxonomy): domain Eukaryota; kingdom Viridiplantae; phylum Streptophyta; class Magnoliopsida; order Poales; family Poaceae; genus Zea; species Zea luxurians. Next base: position 3,574,456 of record JAOPSE010000009.1, on the reverse strand, counting down.
AGTAGTATTGTATCATTAAATACTAGAATAAATCTTTAAAAAATAGATAGAAGTAGGTTATCGATGACTAACATGAGTATCGGATGTGTGTGTATCTCTGAGTGGCCGTCATATATACTAGGTACAATTCCTGGCTCCGCCTTTGTCCGGACTCGGGACACGCTGACGCATCATGTGGACGATCAGCTCCACGCCTTTCGTCTGCTTGTTTACCAATGAGACGAGCTTGCCCTCACTAATTTCGTGCAGTTAGCTATCACCTCACCACCTCAGTAAACAAGAGAAACTCAACCCATCCCACTTCATCAGGTTTACGTGCCTGTGTACGGGCCTTTACCGTGTGGGGTTGTCCACCAAACGCACGTACGGCGCGGCGGGGAAACAGACAGATCGGCCGGACGGATGCAGGCGATGCCATCTCCTGTGACCAAAACCACGCACCAACCTGCCTCAAAAAATTGAATCGGAGATCCGACTGACACGCACACGGCCCCCCGCATGTGATGTGCCCCGTTGTGGAATCGAATCCCCTGGGCTCTGGCTCGGCCACGAGGGCGCGCGATCGAGGTCTTGGCACTACACGGCGGCAATAGTAGATGGCGCGGTGGCCTGGCCCGGGTCCGGGGATAGCTGAATTGGATCGCATCGGGTCTCCTCCCGACGCCTCTCTTGGCCTCTTGCGCAGCCCTCGTCATTGCGTCGTCCGCATTGGGCTGTGCCTCTGACCTCTACTGGAATGCGACAGGGAATTCCTACTCGCTTTCAGCCCAAGACGAATCAGCTTCCAGAACCATACGGACGGGACCGGAGCAGATACCAACGGCGAAATATGGAAAAGCCTTCTCATAGAATCAAGGTATTATATGGAAACATTATCTGGCAGAAGAAGATACAAAGAGTCAAAAATTTTGGCCACTCGGCTAGATGAATCGCAAAGCGGCAGCAGAGGCTCTCTCACTTCCACGCCTTGCGGCCCCTGAACTGATTCCCGGAGCGCTTGCGCTGCTGCTTCTTCTCCTGCCGGGAACGTGCGGCCTTGGCTCTAGTCGCTGCCAGTGGCATCCTCTTCTTGTGCTGCTTCTGCTTATTGCTCAGCCCACCGGTCTGCGAGACATTATTATAATCCATACAATCAGACGAGGTTATAGAAGAAACGATTAGGCGATCGGCGATCCTGATGGCAAGGATGCACTCGCGGGAACGGTACGAATTAAAAAAAAAGACATGCTACCACCACAAAACGAACACGCCAACAGCCAGGAAGCTTACCTTTTTCTGTTTCACGGCCGCCCTTGCCATGTAAGGACCTCTATCCTCTCTTCCTGCTTTCACCAACGCCAACCTTTCTTCCTTGGACATCTTTCTCCTGACGTGAGCCTGCCCCCACGAAATTTATTCAGTGTCAAGCGTGTGCATTGCATGTGTGTCACTGTGTGAGTGAGTGCGCGGCGATGGTACAAGGAGAGCACCTCAAGCTCAAGTGGATCGACACGCTTCCTGCTGAGCTGGTCAGATGATGGCATCTTAAAGGTTACAGATCTCGTGTCGCCACCCTTGATTAGTCCATGCTGAGCCAAAGCCAGCTTCGCCTCCTTCTTTGCCTGAAACACAAATATATTCGGTTAGGACATCAATGATCCATCTAGGAGCAGAATGTGAGCAAATTTATTTTGCCAAAATTAGTTTTTTTTTAAAAAAAAAATACTGTAGATCTATAAGCCATCCAAAATCCACATACCTTGAGTTCTTTGATGCGTTTGAAATCTTCATCGGATAGAATTTTACCAGTTTCATCAGATGGAACTTCAGGCTTCTTGGCAGTTGCTAACCTCTTCAGAACTCGAAGGCTTGCATCAGCAGAACTTAGCTGTCCAATATAATCATGAAACTTCCTCTTCTGCGCTTTAGAGCCACTGCCTTTTGACTTGTCTTCCTCTTCGCTGTCTTCATTCTGGTCTAAAGCTTCATCCTCTGAACCATTTATGCTTTCTTTCAGTTCATCGTCGTCACCTTCGTCTTCATCAGATATATCAGTATCCTCATCCACATCAGAGTCATCGTCTAGTTTATCGCTATCACTGTTGGAGTCATCTTGATCCGTACCATCTTCATCATCAGATGCATCATCTTCCTCTTTGGTGTCTCCATCGGCATCATGTTTGTTTGCAACAGATGAACCCTCCATATTTTCTTCTGTTCCAGGAGGGGCAGGTGTCAAGTCCATCTCATCATCGGAGTCAAAACCATCAGACTCATCGTCCGAACTTTCCCCTTCTGAAGAAATATTTTCATCTAGCAACTCGGCACCAGGAACGTTGCTAGCAACAGTGACTTCTCCAAATGCTTTGGGCCGAGCCTTTGGATCCACAGGACGGCCACGATCTTTCTTGACTAACAATGAAGGACAGATCTGAACTTCAATCAACAGAGGTTTAGCGACAGGGGATTCCGACATATAGAAAAAATATTGGAAAATTTGTAAGAAATTATCTGACCTCTCTGAACAATGTGATCAGTGAACGAGCAGCAATGGAAACAGCTTTCTCATGGGACTTTTTGTATAAAACGAGGTCTTGGAGCAGATCCTCATTCATCATCTGCAAATTTCTCATAGTGGATGAAGTATAAAGATAAGTGGAAGAAAGAAACTGTACATCTGACCAGATATTCTAGAATGCAGAAAAATCTCAGGTTTACATGTGTGTTTTACATCAGCAAGAGCACCAATAAAAAAATCCACCACAATGACAATAATGGCAGACAACCACAAACTAAAACCGTTCACAACTTTATTCCAATTCAGCTATTTACATGCTTAATTCTGTTAGGACTTAGGAGCACAACATTGCAACCTTTTCAGTCTATCAGTAATTAATACAGAAAAGAATAATTAGTGAAAACATGGTCATTATCCCCTCTGCTTAAGTCATATATGAAACACAGCTAACAAAAGCAATAGATTTCAGTTCCAGTGCCTAAGGGTATCTGTCTAGTACCATTGCAGACAAGAGTATTGTTTAAGCCATCCAAACATTAAGGTACCTACCAAAGGTATTCTCATGCAGATCTCTCTCACAACATTTAAGCCAACAGCAATAGCCTAAAAGAAGTAAAGTCAGATATATGCTCATGCAGTCTTGTTAGCTGGAACAACACATAGTATGCTGAAAGGGGGCATGCAAACCTCTGGACGAGAACGGTCATGCACAAACTGATTTACTATCTGCTTGAACAGTGGTTCAACAGCATCTGGAGGTACCTAACATTTACACATACATTTTGCATTCAGAAAAAAAAGTAATGTAAGCGGAACCAATAGTTGCAAAGCAATGAACTTTTGAAGACGCGCAACCATATCATGGCAAGCCTGAACTGCTGCAGCGAGTAGAGTCGTCACATCTCGTTGATGAGGCTGCACATGGATGTACCAAAAATTATACATGAGTTAGTATTACCAAACTAGTTTGTGTTTCAAAGGACGACACAAACAAAAATACCATCTTAAATAACATACTTGAACGTATCTTTGAAGATACGGGTAGAAGTTCAACAAAACCAAGTGATGCAGCCCAATGGTCCTCGCGATTACTTTTAGCATCATCATCCTTACCTGCAGTGAAAAAGATTTTCTCGAAGCTTAAATGCTTGATTCTTGCCAAAGAGAAGGTCAAAGAAGGCATTAGCAACGTTATGCATGTACAAAAAATGAGTATGACCTCAAATCGCTCATTGCATTTCTGCAACCGAGAGAAAAGCTTCTCCGCAAAACCCTGCCATCCAAAAACAAAAATAAACATTTTAGCATAATAGAGTTCCATAGATAAGAAATGGATATGCCATTCCATAGTTATTAGAGGCACCATCTCACCTGGGCATCTTTTAAATATGTCAGGGGTGAATAGAAACTGGAACCAGTTTCCTCGACAGATTTCCGCTGTTGTCTTTTCATGCTACGAATGACCCGCTGTAATTTAGCTTTCTTCTTTTTTTTACTAGCAGACGTACCCTTGTGATTTGCCTGAGAATTCATATACCAAGAAAATGCAAACGATGCATCAGAGGGAATAAAGCAAAGCAAACCAAGTATATCTAAAAATGACAAATGGGCAATTAAGGCACAATTAAACAGTTAAAGCACCTTATAAACGTCCTGTTTACTGAGAAGAATTTGTGGGTTTTGATCTGCTTCATCTTCACTGCTTGATGCGTCGCTATCATCCTCTTGTGGAGCATTTTCATATCCAAGAAGAAATGAAATAGCAGCTATCATAATCCTGCGTGTAATGACAATCATTTTAGGCTGGGAGCTGTGAATAGATTTAAAAAAAAATGTTCTGCAGCATGTACCTAGAGGAAGGGTGGAAACAAGCATCACATATTGCATTTGTTGTGCGTTCATCAAACCAGACCCTCCGACGGTGAAGATCACAAAGGATAGTAAATGCTCTCTTTGCTCGTGACTCTTCTTCAGCCTGACAAACAGGTGTACAAAATGAGCTAGGGGAAAACAAATTTGTATTTGTTTTTCAATATGCTAAAACCTGGTACCACTGATTAATGCATTCACAATATGCCGCAGACCTGTAAGAATTTAAAAAGGACGTTTTGCAGTTTACGATTTGTCGATTCATTCTTGTGCTTCTGGTTCATCCTCCTGATACTGTGTACAATATGCGAAAATGCTAGCTTTTTTACAGCTCGATCTCCAATAACTTGAAGCTCCATGAATAACTCCATCGTGTCCTCAAGATCGACAATCTGATTTTTATTTTTAAAACGAAAGAGGGGTTAGCAAAATAAGTGGTCGGATTTCTATGGTACACAGGATGTGTAAGTTCAATCAGTTATTGTGCAAAGAAAAGGTGAATTATTGACACCTAGTTAATAACCCATACCCAAAAATACTAGTTTGAGATATCTATATTCCCAATGCTTACTTGAAAGAGGGTTCATTGTAATACAGATCTAGCAAAAGTTATCTAGCACTATATCCAAGTGTAGTGATAGGTAGTGAAGCTCACATATTTGATTAAAAAAATCAGTGATTTATTGATGTTGAAATACTAGAATAGGAACATGAGCGTGTAGTTTTGTAAAATCCTAAAAAAAATCATACTCAGTGTAAAACCGATTTTCTTAATCTGTTGGTAGCCTTCCACTAAGCCAACCGCAATCATATCTATTCTAAACTCCACAAAAAAATAACCATTTTGCATTTGCAATACTAAGCTGCAATTAAAAGACAAAATGACTACCCGTTGTCAAAACAAACATAACTCACATGTCCCCCGAGATTTTGATTGAAAAACTATCAGCGGCAGTAAGACCAAAATTATTTACCTTCCGATTCACCAGCAATACAAGCGCCTGCACGAGGTGAGACCTGAGCCCCGGCGGCAGCCCACGCGCGTTGGTGTCGAGCAAGCCACCAATCTGGTCGGGCAAATCGGCGAGGTCATCCGGGTAGAAAGGCGCGACGTGAGCAAGGAACAGGGCGAGGTCCCCGAGCTCCTTGGCCACCTCCCCGCCGCCTCCCGAGGACGAGGTTGTAGCCAGCGCCGCCTGCTGCTGGAAGAGGAACACCGAGGACTCGAAGTGGCGGTGGAGCTGGCGGAGCTCCTCCTCGTAGCCCTCCGGGTCACGCTTCATCTTCGCCTGAAGCACGGGGAGGTTATGCGGCTGGCCAGCCCCGCCTGACGAGGAGGCGGAGGCTGCCTCCGGCGTAAACGCCGGCGCGTGCTTGCGCGGCATCGGCGCGGGCAGGGGAAGCCCTTGGTATGCAGCGCCGCCGGTGTGTGCTAAAAGCCTAAAACCCTAGGCGCGGTAGCGGAATTAGGGATATAAGGGCGAAGCGACGTTGGCAATACCGCAATTGCACCGAAATTTTTTGTATTTTAGTCCTTTAGTTAAAAAATATTCACGTTTAGACCTTTAGATGATTTAATCTTATTTTTGGACCTTCTGCTCGGTGTCATAGACTGTGGCGCCGAAATAACACGGCTCGGCGCCACAGATCTTGGCGCCGAGATGTGTGCTCCATTGGCGAGAGAGGTTGACATGGCGCTGACGTGGACGAGCTCGGCGCCATGATTCATGGCGCCGAGCTCTTGTATGTGCACGCAGCAGCCTACAGTACCGGCTATCTTTGGTCGCAGAAAAGCTGGCCCCAAAATCATTAATACCGCCAGCAGTGTCGGCGTTTCGACCCCGGGGGGTCTCTGAACCGACGAGTAAATTATCGCTGCGTGTCCCAGCCCAGATGGGTTGGCGCGAGATGAAACACAAGAGAGAAAAAGGGGGAACCGCGGCTCGTGTTATCCTGCGCCCAGGGCGGATGCGCTTGCAGTAGGGGGTTACAAGCGTTCGCGAGAGAGAGAGAGAGCCTGTCCGTCAGCCCGTCCTCCCGCGCGGCCACCTTTTCGTACGAGGGCCCTGGACCTTCCTTTTATAGATGTAAGGAGAGGGTCCAGGTGTACAATGGGGGTGTAGCAATGTGCTAACGTGTCCGGCAGAGAGGAGCCGGAACCCTATGTACATGCCGACGTGGCTGTCGGAGAGGTGTTAGTGCCCTGTTCATGTGATGTTGTGGCCATCGGAGGAGCGTTTGAGCCCTGTAGAAGCATAGCTATCGGGGCTGTCGGGTCCTTGCTGACGTCTCCTTGCTTCCGTAGGGGGCTGAGAACCGCCGTCGTCATGGGAGCACGCGGGGTGCCATCATTACTTGTTTAGCAGGGCGAGCCAGATAGGACGCCGGTCTTGTTCCCCGTAGCCTGAGCTAGCTAGGGGTAGGGTAATGATGTACCCCCTTGTAGCGTGGTCGGTCCGAGCCCAAGGTCGGGCGAGGCGGTGACTCCTCCGAGGTCGAGGCTGAGTCCAAGCCCTGGGGTCGGGCGAGGCGGAGACCGTCTACCGGGGTCGAGGTTGAGTCCGAGCCCTGGGGTCGGGCGAGGCGGAGACCGTCTTCCGGGGTCGAGGTTGAGTCCGAGCCCTAGGGTCGGGCGAGGCGGAGACCGTCTTCCGAGGTCGAGGCGGGGGCCGAGCCTTGGGGTCGGGCGAGGCGGAGCTTCCTATGGTGCCTGAGGCTGGACTTGGCTGCTGTCAGCCTCACCCTGACGGGTGGCACAGCAGTCGGAGCAGGGCAGGCGACGCTGTTTTCCTGTCAGGTCAGTCAGTGGAGGGGCGAATGACTGCGGTCACTTCGGCCCTGTCGACTAAGGAACGCGCGTCAGGATAAGGTGTCAGGTGATCATTGCATTGAATGCTCCTGCGATATGGTCGGTTGGCGTGGCGATCCGGCCAAGGTTGCTTCACTGCGAAGCCTGTCCGAGCTGGGCCTCGGACGAGTCGAAGGTGCGTCCGTTGCTTGAGGAGGCCCTCGGCGAGGCATGAATCTGCCTGGGTCTACTGTTCCTGCCCGAGGCTGGGCTCGGGCGAGGCGAGATCGTGTCCCTTGAGTGGGCGGAGCCTTGACCTGAATTGCGCCCATCAGGCCTTTGCAGCTTGTGCTGATGGTGGTTACGAGCCTAGTTTAGGAGTCTTGGGGGTACCCCTAATTATGGTCCCCGACAGTAGCCCCCGAGCCTCAAAGGGAGTGTTGGTACTCGCTTGGAGGCTTTATCGCATTTTTTTGCAACGGGACCGGCCTTTCTCGGTTACATTCTGTTCCGGTGGGTGCGCGCGAGCGCACCCGCCGAGTGTAGCCCCTGAGGCCTCGGAAGAGTGGTTTGACTCCTCCGAGGTCTTAGTGCCTTTCGTGATGCCTCGGCCAGTCTGGTTGTTCCCTCATGCGATCTGACCGTAGCCCGGGTGCATGGTCAGGTTCCGAGTTATCGGGCTAGTATGTTAACGCTGTCAACGGTTTGGCCAGAGCTGGGTTTGCGAGAGCAGCCCCCGAGCCTCTGCACAGAGCGAGAGGACGGTCAAGGACTGACTCAGCTTTTATCATACGCCCCTTCGTCGCCTTTCCGCAAGGAGGAGGGGGGGAAAGCGCCATATTGCCCTCGGAGGGCGCCGAACATGGTGTCTCCAGTGAGTTGCTAACGGGTGATCCGAGTGGACGCCCGTGACCCGTTCGATAAGGGTCGGCTAGTGGCCCAGAGGCCCGCTCCAAAAGTACCTGCAGGTGATTTGCCGGACCCGGTCCCGTTTGATGGGGTCCGAGGGATCGATGCCTCCCTCTGATGGGATTCCGTTACAGAATCGCTCCTGTTGGTCTCGGAAATGTCCTAGGGTACCTCGGGAGCGTAGCCCGAGCCTCGGCCATGTATCGGACGTACCCAGAGTCATCCCTCGCTCTGCGTGTTCTGAGGCAGCTGTCGAACCCTTTGAGGGGCCAGCCTTCGAACCTCTGACCAGTAGTGGGCGCGGAGCCCGAGTGCTCTGAGGCGGCTGTCGAACCCTTCCGAGGGGCCAGCCTTCGAACCTCTGATCAGTAATGAGCCTGAAGCTCGGGTGCTCTAGGGCAGCTGTCGAACCCTTCCGAGGGGCCAGCCTTCGAACCCCTGATCAGTAGGAGGGCTCGGGGCCCGCTTCTTTTGCGGAGAAGGATCCCTTTTGGAGTATCCCCTTTCCTGGTCCCTGTAGCAAGAGAGAGAAAGGGGAAGAGGAAAATGATACGAAATTAAACGACGTGGCGCACCTTTTTTGACGCGGTCATTATGGCGGAGGTGAAGCGTCGCCCGCTTCGCCTGCCAAAGGTGTTGTCTGCCCTACCGCGGAGTTAATGTGACGGGACGAGTAGTTCGCGGGGCAGCCGTTGCGCGAGCCGTTCGAGGGACGGAGCACGGGCGCGTCGTCTTCACGCCGTGGGAGAGGGCTCCCCTGCTGCTCCAGGAGGGGACGTGAGCCTGCAGATGATTTGACTGCTGCTTCCGCCCGCCTGCTGCCGCCATTACTGTCGGCCCACTTTTGGCCATATCGACTGTCGTGCCTTCTTCCGCGGCGGACTGACCCGTGACCGATGCGCTTGGTTGGCACTGTTGGGCTATGCGCAGGGTTGCCTCGAGTCGCGGCACCGGTTCCGTAGTTGAGAAGGCGCATTACTGGCGCAAGTGGCGGTGCCGTTTTTCGCACATAGTAACCGGCGCGCCGGTTACATGATGTGTGGGCCTGGGCCTCCACGCTGGATGCGTCGAAGTAGAAAGGGTGCCTCCCCGTGGTGCAGTTGCATGCCGCCTGCTTGGCAGTCCGCCCTTTCACCCGCTGGTTTAGGCGAAGATGGAGGAGTGCTTGTAACCGCTGGGCGGTTACACGCTCCGCGCGCGGCGGTTTGGCTTCTTCTGTCCTGGGGTCAGCTTGCATGACGTGTGGGACCTAGCCCCCGTGTCGTAGGGGGAGGACCCTGGAGCGCGTTGGTGAAGACTTAGTCCGCGACGCCTGAGGACGCGAGTGGGGAGAGTCGCCTTTAAAAAGGGATCGACCCCCTGGGTGGTAGCCACGCCTTCGCACTCCCCTCATGCATTGCGCCCTTCCACCTTCTGAGCCCCCAGATGGGGAGCGCCCGCGTTGTTTCGTCTTGCTGCTGTTGGAGGAGCGCAACTTCGTGGAGGTTGGCACCTTTCAGCCATTGCTCGGCTTCAAGGATTTTCATCAGGCAGCCCGGCTGCATCCCCTCACCAATGGTCACCTAGGACGGTGACCACCAGTTCGATGGTGGGGAGAAGCAAGCCGGGCTGCGACCTCTGCCCCGCCCTCAGCTTCAAGGATCTTCATCATCCTTGCTGGGGCGGGGGGCGAGCTGAGCCAGAGCTCTACCTCCCGTATGGGCCGGCGGGCCACCTCTTCCTTCAGCATTCAGGGGAGAAGGCACTCACCGGCCTAGCGGAGGGGGCGGACTCCGACAACGCGGGGCCGATCGGCCGCCAGCATCGTCAGCTCCAGCACGCCTGGTTCGCTGGCTCAGCTGGCTCTGGCGCAGCTTCCGGTGCCACCTCCCACCGCTGGGCGGAGTGTGGCTATCTGCCCGCCGTACGGGCGGATGTTGCGCCGCGCACACTGGGGGACCGCCTAGGACGTCGCGCGCTGCTAGGGCGGCGTTCGTGTTCTTGGGCTGTCCTGCCCTCGCTCCGGCACGACGCCTCCACGTGGAGGTCGGTGCTCGCCCGTCCGGGAGGACTTGAGTGGGGATCTGCCGGTGGGCAGGCGGCTGCCGTTGTCGGTGCTGAGGTGGTGGCAGCTGGAGAAAGCTTCCCCGCTGATGAGACCGTCAGCGCCACCCGCGGACCGACCTCCGGCTCTTTGGCTTTGATAGCTTGTCCTCGTCCCTCGAGTGGGGACGCGGGCGAGGACCTTGTCGCAGCAGCGTCTGCCCTGAGGTCATCGCTGCTGCTGTTTGGCTGCCCGAAGCGGAGGTCGTTGTCGCTGCTGCAGTGGTAGGCGGCGAGCCACCCGGAGCTTGTCGTCCCGCAGGCCCTCCGATGTGGAGGTTGTTCATACCCGCGGGAGTGGAACCAGAGTTCCGTTTGTAATGGCATCTTGAGTGCCGGTGTCTGTTCATTGTGGCTATCGGGGCCTGAACATCTAGGTATTTGAGTGCAATACCATGTTTCGTCCTCATTTCGAGCACCAGGACTCGCCTGTCGGCTAGCTGAACCGCTTAACCAAGTGTGAGTTGCCCTGTGCGGAAGGTGACGAGTGAGGTATCCGTATCCCGGAGGTGTAGGAGTCCCTCGGCTCGGTCGGCCTTGTCGCCCGGGGCTTCTCTTGCTCAGTTAAAGAAACCCCCGGCCGCTCTACGATGAGCTGGAGCCGGAGGCAGCGGTGTCAGCGTGGACGGAGGTGGAGTCGGCTCGAGAAGAGGCTTCATCGGCCCAGGAGCAGGGGACTTCCCAGGCCGGGGAGGTGTAGCAGCGGCGGCTGGAACCTGGTCAGGTCGTCCACTAGCAGGACCAACCCCGGAGTCGGGTTGCCGAGGCCATGAGCCGGGCTGATGTCCTCGGGGGACAGCTGGCTAAGGCTACGGAGTGGTCGGTCAAGCCGTCTGCTTTTGGGCCGGGTTCCTGGAGGAGACCCTGGCGGCGACGGCCCAGGCGCGGTACTGACATCTTCCTTCGAGGTGGAGATCCTTCGCCCGTGTCGTCGTCCGAGGCCAGGCCAGATTCCGCCGAAGGTGGAGACGATGCCGAGGGTGCTGACGCTCCCCCTATTGATGTCTGAACCTGCAGGAACAGTTTGTCTGTAGTGTGCGTATGTTTTTTGCGGCCGCCGAGGCCCAAACATGTCATCGTCGTGTTATAAAGTTGCGTTTCTTTTCCCCTTATTTCGAGTATCAGGACTTATTTGTCGATAGCAGAATCGCTCATCCGAGCGAGAGTTACTTATCGCGGAAGGTGATGAGTGAGATATCTGTATCCCGGAGGCGTAGGAGTCCCTCGGCTCGGTCGGCCTCGCCGCTTACGTGTACTCTTACTCGTCCGTAGGATTCTGTTATTGATATAGTCGAGAAGGCACGAAAAATCGTTTTTGGCAGAAAAGTTTTCGAGCGTTAAGACTTATTCGGTCAGCAAAATCGCTTATCCGAGCGTGAGTTACTTATCGCAGAAGGTGATGAGTGAGGTATCCGTATCCCGGAGGCGTAGGAGTCCCTCGGCTCGGTCGGCCTTGCCGCTTACGTGTACTCCGTCGTTTTCAGGATTCCACTATCGAAGTAGTCAAAAAGCGCGAAAGATGTTCCGGCAGGAAGACTCTTTCCGGGGAAAATATTGACGCAGAGGGGGTTCCCCCCTTCTAGCCCCCGAGGGAGGGTCGGGCTCTGCCGAGGCAAGGCTGACCCTTCCTTGACGGTTAGACTCTATTTGTGTATGTAAAGAGAACGAGGCATATGAACGACTTGAAAACATCTTAAGGGTAAAAGCGACGTAGCTGTCGGATGTTCCAAGCGTTGCTGTAGACCTCGCCTTGGCTATTGGCCAGCTTGTATGTTCCGGGCTTCAAAATCTTGGCGATGATGAACGGCCCTTCCCAGGGAGGAGTGAGCTTTTGATGCCCTCGGGCGTCTTGTCGTAGCCGAAGCACCAAGTCCCCCACCTGGAGGTCTCGGGACCGAACCCCTCAGGCGTGGTAGCGTCGCAGAGACTGCTGATACCGTGCCGAGTGTAGTAAGGCCATGTCTCGAGCCTCTTCCAGCTGGTCTAGGGAGTCTTCTCGGCTAGTCTGGTTGTTTCAGTCGTCGTACGCCCTTGTCCTCGGGGAACCGTATTCTAAGTCTGTGGGTAAGATAGCCTCGGCCCCATAGACTAGAAAGAACGGCGTGAAGCCCGTGGCTCGACTTGGCATCATCCTCAGACTCCAGACCACCGAGGGGAGTTCCTTCATCCATCGCCTGCCGAACTTGTTGAGGTCGTTGTAGATCCTCGGCTTGAGTCCCTGCAGAATCATGCCGTTGGCACGCTCTACCTGCCCATTCGTCATGGGGTGAGCTACGGCGGCCCAGTCCACCCGGATGTGGTGGTCCTCGCAGAAGTCCAGGAACTTTCTGCCAGTGAACTGGGTGCCGTTGTCGGTGATGATGGAGTTCGGGACCCCAAAGCGATGGATGATGTTGGTGAAGAACGCCACCGCCTGTTCGGACCTAATGCTATTTAGGGGTCGGACATCAATCCACTTGGAGAATTTGTCGATAGCGACCAGCAGGTGCGTGAAGCCCCCGGGTGCCTTCTGCAAGGGACCGTCGAGGTCCAGACCCCACACAGCAAACGACCAGGTGATGGGTATTGTTTGCAAGGCCTGAGCGGGCAGGTGTGTCTGCCTTGCGTAGAATTGACACCCTTGGCAGGTGCGTACAATCCTAGTGGCGTCGGCCACCGCGGTTGACCAGTAGAAACCTTATCGAAAGGCGTTTCCAACGAGGGCTTGAGGTGTTGTATGATGACCGCAAGCCCCCGAGTGTATTTCTCGCAATAGCTCCTGACCTTCGGCGATGGATATGCATCGCTAGAGGATGCCTGAGGGGCTGCGGTGGTAGAGCTCCTTTTCGTCACCCAGCAAGATGAACGACCTGGCACGCCGCGCCAGTCACCGAGCTTCGGCTCTGTCGAGGGGTAGCTCTCCTCGGTGGAGATATTGCAGGTACAGGGTCTGCCAGTTTCGATTAGGCGTAACCCCATTCCGCTCTCCCTCGACGCGCAGTGCCTCACCCTCGGCGGCTGAGGGTGCCTCGGGCTCGGGCGTGTCGTCGGTCTTGACGGAGGGTTGATGTAGGTCTCAGGAGAAGACGTCCGGGGGAACCGTTGTCCGTCTCGAGGCTATCTTAGCCAGCTCGTCCGCAGTCTCGTTGTATCGTCGAGCGATGTGGTTGAGCTCGAGCCCGTAGAACTTGTCTTCCAGGCGCCGAACCTCGTCGCAGTAGGCTTCCATCTTTGGGTCGCGGCAATGGGAGTTATTCATGACTTGGTCGATGACAAGCTGCGAGTCGCCACGAGCGTCGAGGCGCCGAACCCCTAGCTCGATGGCGATGCGCAACCCGTTAACCAGGGCCTCGTACTCGGCCACGTTGTTTGACGAGCGTCGAGGCGCCGAACCCCTAGCTCGATGGCACTGCTTCCTATTTGGGGTCGAGCTCGGAGTCGATCCGAACTTGCTTGGAGGCATCATTGCTGGGGTCGAGAGGGACGGACTTAACCGCCTCTGCTGGCTCGAAGTTGCCGGCGTGTCTCTTCGCACCTGGCACCTCCTTGGAGAGGCTCTCCAGGTCGGCGATGAGGGCCTCGGATTCGGCGAGGGCCTCGGCGTACTCCACGCACTCCACATCTCATTCGTACGCGTGTCGGTACGTGGATCCGACGGTGATGACCCCGTTGGGGCCTGACATCTTGAGCTTGAGGTAGGTGTAGTTGGGGACGGCCATGAACTTGACGTAGCATGGTCTCCCCAGCACTGTGTGGTAGATTCCTCGGAACCCAACCACCTCGAACGTGGGGGTTTCCTTTCGGAAGTTGGAGGGAGTCCCGAAGCAGACGGGCAGATCGAGTTGCCCAAGGGGTTGGACGCGCTTCCCGGGGATGATCCCATGAAAAGGCGTCGCACCGGCCCGGATCGTGGACAGATCGATCTGCAAGAGCCCGAGGGTCTCGGCGTAGATGATGTTGAGGCTGCTGCCTCCGTCCATGAGGACCTTGATAAGCCTGACGTTGCCGATGACGGGATCGACGACGAGCGGGTACTTCCCTGGGCTCGACACACGGTCGGGGTGGTCGCCTTGGTCGAAGGTGATGGGCTTGTCGGACCAGTCTAGGTAGACTGGCGCTGCCACCTTCACCGAGCAGACCTCCCGATGCTCCTGCTTGCGGTGTCGAGCTGAGGCCTTCGCCACTTGCCCACCGTAGATCATGAAGCAGTCGTGGACCTCGGGGAACTCCTCTGCCTTGTGGCCCTCCTTCTTGTCATTGTCATGGCCTTTGCCACCTTTCGTCGGGGGCTCGGCCTTATGGAAGTAGCGCCGAAGCATGACACACTCCTCAAGGGTGTGCTTGACGGGACCCTGATGATAGGGGCACGACTCCTTGAGCATCTTGTCGAACAGGTTGGCGCCTCCGGGAGGCTTCCGAGGGTTCACGTGCTCGGCGGCGGTGACAAGATCTGCGTCGGCGGCGTCGCGTTTTGCTTGCGACTTCTTCTTGCCCTTCTTCTTTGTGCCGTGCTGAGCGGACGCCTCGGGGACGTCTTCCTGCTGGCGTCTCTGAGGCTGCTTGTCATTCTGGAAGATGGCCTCGACCGCCTCCTGACCAGAGGCGAACTTGGTGGCGATGTCCATCAGCTCGCTTGCCCTGGTGGGAGTCTTGCGACCCAGCTTGCTCACCAGGTCGCGGCAAGTGGTGCCGGCGAGGAACGCGCCGATGACATCTGAGTCGGTGATGTTGGGTAGCTCGGTGCGCTGCTTCGAAAATCGCCGGATGTAGTCCCGCAGGGATTCTCCCGGCTGCTGGCGGCAGCTTCGGAGATCCCAGGAGTTCCCAGGGCGCACGTATGTGCCCTGGAAGTTTCCGGAGAAGGCTTCGACCAGGTCGTCCCAGTTGGAGATCTGCGCAGGAGGCATATGCTCCAGCCAGGCCCGGGCGGCGTCGGAGAGGAACATGGGGAGGTTGCGGATGATGAGGTTGTCATCGTCCGTTCCACCTAGCTGGCAGGCCAGCCGATAGTCCGCGAGCCACAGTTCCGGCCTTGTTTCCCCCGAGTACTTGGTGATGGTAGTCGGGGTTCGGAACCGGGTCGGGAACGACGCCCGTCGTATGGCCCGGCTGAAAGCTTGCGGACCGGGTGGTTCGGGCGAGGGACTCCGATCCTCCCCGCTGTCGTAGCGTCCCCCACGCCTGGGGTGGTAGCCTCGGCGCACCTTCTCGTCGAGGTGGGCTCAACGGTCGCGGTGGTGGTGCTCGTTGCCGAGGCGACCTGGGGCTGCAGGCGTTGCGTCCCGCGTGCGCCCGGTATGGACCGAGGCTTCCCGCATGAATCGGGAAGTCGCGACGCGATGCTCCGAGGGGTACCCCTGCCTTCGGGAGGCAGAGCTTTCGGCCCGTCGGACTGCGGCATCCTCCACGAGATTCTTGAGCTCTCCCTGGATACGCCGCCCTTGGTGGTGGAGGGCTCCGGCATTGCTCGAAGTAGTATTCCTGCTGCAGCTAGGTTCTGGCCGACCCCACTGGAAACCGGGGGCAGCCTTGCCCTGGCATCGTCAGCGATGCGGTGCTGGACGTCCTGGTCCAAATGACGTGCTTCTTCGGTTGGTGCTCGGCCTGTCCACTCCTGCCCGATGTTCTGTCGGAGCTGCACAAGTTGCCCTGCTTCCTCGTCGAGCCTGACCTGCATCTCGCGGATTTGCTCGAGCTATGTGTCCTGACCCCCCCGCAGGGACTGGGACCACAGCTAGCTCCCGAAGGATGTCAACGCGAGGCGCAGGCCTAGGGGGATCGCCGTCCTCCAGCATACCAAGGTGGTTGCCTTCGTCGAGACCCCCTAGATCGACGTGGAAACATTCGCGACTTGGGCCACAGTCCTCGTCGTCGAGGCTGTGGCCACCATCGGAGTAATCGAAGAGGCAGTTGTCACATGCGGCCATGAAGTCTCGCATGGCACTGGGGTTACTGAGTCCGGAGAAATCCCAACCAGAGTCGGGCCCGTCATCTTCCTCGGAACTCGAGGGGCCGTAGGTCAAGACGGGCATCAGTCGGTCCCAGGTTGACCACATATGGTACCCCGGAAGGTTAGGATATGCCTTTATGAAAGCGTCCACCGAAGCGGGGTCGCTTGGTGGGTCGAAGCTAAATCTAAAAGGCATAGGGTGGAAAACGGAGGGTACCTCTTGATCGACGGATGGTGACGAAGTCGCGTCGGGGACGGACTGCACCGTTATCTCAGGTACGAGGCTAACGCCCAGCAAGTCCTTCGCGAGCGTGCTGGCGTCATCCGTCCGCTTGGGGTTGGCGTGTTGCGGGGAAACGACGCTCGTCTTCGTCTCAGACGCGAGGTCAACGCCCGACGTGTCCCCCGCCGGGGCGCCGGCGTCGTCGACTCGCTCGACAGCCAACGAGGTGCTGCCTCCTACTTGGCCATGGTTGCCCCGCCTCCTCCTCCTGCGGCGGGGAAGGTGACGGGACAGACCCGGATGCTGCTCTTCCGCCACGCGGGGAAGACGTTGTCGATTCCGCTACCGTCGGGCGGGCTGACGACCGTCGTTGTCGTTGTCACGCGGCAGAGGAAGGAGTACCATGTCGTAGCTGCCGTCGAGGGACATGAACTCGAGACTCCCGAAATAGAGCAGCGTCCCGGGCTGGAGAGGTTGCTGGAGACTACCCATCTAGAGCTTGACGGGAAGCTGTTCGTCAACACGCAGCAGGCACCTACCTGGCGCGCCAACTGTCGACGTTTCGACCCCGGGGGGTCCCTGAACCGACGAGTAAATTGTCGCTGCGTGTCCCAGCCCAGATGGGTCGGTGCGAGATGGAACACAAGGGGGAAAAAGGGGGAACCGCGGCTCGTGTTATCCTGCGCCCAGGGCGGATGCGCTTGCAGTAGGGGGTTACAAGCGTTCGCGAGGGAGAGAGAGAGCCTGTCCGTCAGCCCGTCCTCCCGCGCGGCCACCTTTTCGTACGAGGGCCCTGGACCTTCCTTTTATAGATGTAAGGAGAGGGCCCAGGTGTACAATGGGGGTGTAGCAATGTGCTAACGTGTCCGGCAGAGAGGAGCCAGAGCCCTATGTACATGCCGACGTGGCTGTCGGAGAGGTGTTAGTGCCCTATTCATGTGATGTCGTGGCCGTCGGAGGAGCGTTTGAGCCCTGTAGAAGCACAGCTGTCGAGGCTGTCGAGTCCTTGCTGACGTCTCCTTGCTTCCGTAGGGGCTGAGAACCGCCGTCGTCATGGGAGCACGCGGGGTGCCATTATTACTTGTTTACTGGGGCGAGCCAGATGGGACGCATGTCTTGTTTCTCGTAGCCTGAGCTAGCTAGGGGTAGGGTAATGATGTACCCCCTTGTAGCGTGGTCGGTCCGAGCCCAAGGTCGGGCGAGGCGGTGACTCCTCCGAGGTCGAGGTTGAGTCCGAGCTCTAGGGTCGGGCGAGGCGGAGACCGTCTTCCGGGGTCGAGGTTGAGTCCGAGCCCTGGGGTCGGGCGAGGCGGAGACCGTCTTCCGAGGTCGAGGCGGGGGCCGAGCCCTGGGGTCGGGCGAGGCGGAGCTTCCTATGGCACCTGAGGCTAGACTTGGCTGCTGTCAGCCTCACCCTGGCGGGTGGCACAGCAGTCGGAGCAGGGCAGGCGGCGCTGTTTTCCTGTCAGGTCAGTCAGTGGAGGGGCGAAATGACTGCGGTCACTTCGGCCCTGTCGACTGAGGAACGCGCGTCAGGATAAGCTGTCAGGTGATCCTTGCATTGAATGCTCCTGCGATATGGTCGGTTGGCGTGGCGATCCGGCCAAGGTTGATTCACTGCGAAGCCTGCCCGAGCTGGGCCTCGGACGAGTCGAAGGTGCGCTCGTTGCTTGAGGAGGCCCTCGGGCGAGGCGTGAATCTGCCTGGGTCTACTGTTTCTGCCCGAGGCTGGGATCGGGCGAGGCGAGATCGTGTCCCTTGAGTGGACGGAGCCTTGACCTGAATTGTGACCATCAGACCTTTGCAGCTTGTGCTGATGGTGGTTACCAGCTGAGTTTAGGAGTCTTGGAGGTACCCCTAATTATGGTCCCGACAAGCAGTGAGTGACCACACGAGCCAAGTAGGAAAAAAATCAGCGAGGCGACGACAGCCTTTCAGTCGTGAACTACGATGCTTGCAGATTTGTACCCTCCAGGACACATGCATTTTAACCTGGGGACTTTGCCGGTCTAAGGTTAGACGATTAGTTTAATCAAAGTGCACTGATCAAAGTCATGCGTGCATCTACACGCCATGTGGTCCCTTCCGCCTTTTCTGGATGCACGCAGCCAACAAAAGCCATGGCGTGCAACCTGCTGCTGCCATGCGGTCATGCAGATGACCAGAGCGGGAGCCATCAGTCCATACCACTTTCTCGGCCGCTTGCCTGTCGTGTCGTCCATTGGCTGGTTGAAGTCACCACGTTCTCAGCTGCTGTGTGCGCACGTACAAGAGCTCGGCGCCATAAATCATGGCGCCGAGCTCGTCCACATCAGCGCCATGTCAACCTTTATCGTCAGTGGAGCACGCATCTTGGCGCCGAGTCGTGTTATCTCGGCGCTACAGCATTTGGCACCGAGCAAAAGGTCCAAAAATAAGATTAAGTCATCTAAAGATCTAAATGTAAATATTTTTAAGCAAAGGACTAAAATACAAAAAAATCGGACAATTGCATGCGGGATGCGGCCGCACCCCGGGAGAGGAACTTTTTGGAACCGTAGTATCGCCAACACTGGGCTTCTGAAAATAGGTATCCCGAACAGCGCAATTGGAATTTTAGTATTATAATCCGTTGAACTTCGGAATTTTAGTATCTGGGTCAGATTTAGCCAAGTGTTACGGCAGTCCGTTTCTTACAACGGATCCACGGACGAGCGCTCTCCCTCCAGAGCGAGAGCGCTCTCCACGACCGTGCAGGAGCGGCGGCGGCGCTCGACGTGTGGACGTCCGAGCCGGCGCCCGTGCAGGAGCGGCGACGCTCACTACAGGAAACGCCTAAATTTTCGTGGGCCTAGATATTTTCGTCGGTCGGCCCACGAAAATAAATAGTGATTTTCGTCGGCCTCCGGAACTGAAAGCTCTCTTGTGAGTTTTGGTGTTTGGATGACAACTCAATTAAAGGACTAACAAGTGTGTTGAGTGTTGAACAGGTGCTTAGTGTAAAGCTGACAGGGTTCAACACAAGTGAACAAGTGTGATGGCCCAAGGACTAGATAATGGGCATCACAAGTTAGATGGACATTGCAAAAGTGATACTCGGGTGCGTAGCTCGGAGACAACTGATCAAGCCAAGGACGGAGGCAAGAAGAGCTTCGAGGTACCAAGTGCACGGGAGAAGGTCAAGGAGACTGAGGAACTCAAGGCCAAGGGTGAAGAAGAAAGCTTGCAAAGTCAAGGGTGATCGAGTTGAGAACAGCTACGGCACATCAAGGATCACTATATAAGGACGTGACTTACAACCAATGAGGTAACAGCTACAGTTATGTGGTGTAAGTCATAAGGCTCAAGATCAAGCTCTAAGAAGGAGATCAAGGTCACTAGAAGGAGAACAAGTGTCAAAACCAGAACTGGAAGCAGCCCAAAGGAGCTAAGTTCACCTTGATCTTTAGTTTGGTTTGTTCCTAGGTTTGGAGATGTTCTATGTGATCTTTGCAGGATGTTGGAGCCAAGAAATGTCAATCTAGATCAAGTCAAGCAGACTTGATGATTTATGAGTCCAACATCGAAACTCATGCATGTGAAATGCTGGATGTAATAATTAAGAGAAGGTATGTTTCTGGACTTAGTACATTGGTTTGTGTACTAATATATTTGTCTAAGTGTTAGAAACAGAAAGAAGAAGAAGAAAGAAGAGGAGAAAATGACTTGGCGGTGTGCTGCCGAGACCCAGCTCGGTCTGGAGCACCGGACTGTCCGGTGTGCACCGGACAGTGTCCGGTGCGCCAGGCCGACTCGGCGCGAACTGGCCGCTCTCAGGAAATTGGCCGACGGCGTACGGCTAAAATTCACCGGACTGTCCGGTGTGCACCGGACTGTCCGGTGAGCCAACGGTCGGCCAGGGCCAACGGTCGGCCGCGCAATCCGCGCGAGACACGTGGCCGAGCCAACGGTCGGAAGACGGCACCGGACTGTCCGGTGTGCACCGGACTGTCCGGTGCGCCAACGGCTCGCAGATCTCCAACGGGCTGCAACGGTCGGCAGCGCCGGATAAGGAAACAAATCGGGCACCGGACAGTGTCCGGTGTGCACCGGACAGTCCGGTGCCCCCGACGACAGAAGGCAAGATTGGCCTTCCAGAATTGCCTCCAACGGCTCCTAGGCCCCTTGTGCCTATAAAAGGGACCCCTAGGCGCCTCAAGCAAGTAACAAGTGCAGCCAACAAGTGTAGACATCACTCGGATCAATTCTCGCTCTCTCTCTTGTGTGTAACTCTATAGTTTGTGTAGAAGGCACAGCTATAAGCCTTTAGAGAGAGGAGCAGTGCTGCTAAGAGCTAGAGCAAGGTCTTGAGCGTATCGTTACTCTGCCGGGGTGCTGCCAAGAAGTTTGTAAGCAGCCGCGGTTCTGTTGTAACCCCACTCAATAGTGAAAGGCTCTATCTGTCATTCTGACAGATCTGAGCAAACGGAGGAAGGAGTTGAAATAAACTCCAAGCCCAGGTGTGGCTAACTCCAACGAGGACTAGGCAAGCATTTCAGGCTTGGCCGAACCTCGGGATAAATCCTTGCGTCTGTGTGCTCTGTTCTGTATTGTATCCTGACTCTCTGTCTTACTCGTCTTTATATCTGCACTTCAATACTTATCTATGGTATAAGCTTTATTTGAAGTGCAGGACACTTTTGAGACAGGATCTCTGATTCCGCTGCAACCTACTCGAAGAGTCTTCTCACTCCACTGCGTACTAAGTCTTCGAGTAGAGTAAGAATTTAAGTTTTAAAAGTAATAAGTTTTATTCGCCTATTCACCCCCCCCCTCTAGGCGACATCCAGATCCTGTTCCCGGGTCAAAGGGAACTTTCAATTGGTATCAAAGCTAGGCCTCTCCAGTGTGGGCTTAGCCGTCCGGAGATGACGATGTCGTCACAAGAGGTAACCGTTGAACGTCTTCTAGGCGATGGTTCTAATTATAAATCCTGGTCTGTCTCTATTTATAATGCTTTCATGAATGTTGACCCTGATTTGAGACAGATCTTTAGTAGAAGTATTTTTCCCTCTGATTTTAGTAAAAATCTTTCTAATGAAGAACTAAGATGTTTATCTCTAAATCACCATGCTTGCAACATCTTAGTTGACTCTCTTTCAAGAGGTGCTTATTTTTCCATCATGAGTAGTGATACTGATTTATTTGCTGATGCTCATGATTTATGGAATAGAATTAAAGTAAAATATTTTGTGGCAAATTGTGTTGCTTCTACTCCCTATATTGCCTGTGATACTAACTCATCAAAGGGAGATGAAAAGCGTTGGACACCAAACGATGAATCCACCTCATCAACAGGTTTGTCTTCCACTAGTAATAAATGTCTTATTGCTAACAATGATGGTGGAGACGAAAGCGATGATGAGGAAGAATATGAGGATGAGGAATCCACATCATCACAAGGTACATTTTCCTGTTTTGCTTCCACTGATAATAATGACAGGGAAAATGAGACCGACGATGTGGAAGAAGAGGAGATTCGCCAGTTCTATATCCATCTCAACAAAGAGGACAAAGCAATCTTGGTTAAGTTATTGAGAAGGAACAAGGAACAAGGCGAGACGCTTCTCAGGCTAGAAGAGACTCTCATCAAAACAAACAACAGCCTGGAGAAGATGACCAAAGAACATGAGGAGCTAAAATGCTCTCATGATGTCCTGGTCCAACGGTATGATTCAATATTGATTAAGCAAAGTAGTAATGATGATGCTTTATCTTGTGTGACTCAACTTAGAATGAAAAATGCCATGCTTGAGAGGCAAGTAGAATTGCTAAGTCATGATAAATTAGCTCTCACCAAAAAATATGATTCATTATCTTATTCTCATGATAATCTCTTGGATAGACATATCATGCTTAATGTTGCTCATGAGGTTATAATTGCAAACTTAAATTCATGTGAACCTCATTCTCGCACGTGTGCACATTTGAATTGTATATCACCATGTGCTAACCCCTGTTGCTCGAAAGAAAGCCAATCATTGATTGAGCAACAAGTTTTAGGGTCACAAAAGAAATTGAGTGGGAACAAGAAGCAAATACAACTAAGGAGAAGACGCATTGCTCAACTCTCTCAAGATATCCACGGGCGCGTGGTGAAGAAGCTTGAGAAAGGAAGAACTGCAGCAAGCATCGAACTCCATAAGAAGGATGTTCCTAAAGCTATAAATGAAGAAATCGACATGAACAAGGAAAAAGGTAAAAATTCAATTAGTCATGTTGTTTGCACTGATCATCTCTCCATGTCATTAAAGCACAAAAAGGGAAGAGGAAAAAGGAGGTGCTTCAAGTGCAAGAAGTTAGGTCACCTCATCACGTCTTGTCCGTACAAAGACAAGAATGAAGGGACAAGGAGTTGTTTTGGATGCAACAATAAGGACCACATGATCACTTCATGTCCGGTCATGAAGAATCAAGAATGGGCATCCTCCAAGGTGACCCTCACCAAGGAAAATGACAAACAGCAAGCGTCATGTCAGGTTGAGCGACGCTTCTGCTACAAGTGTGGTGAGCAGGGTCATCTATCCAAGGTATGTAATAAAGGTGAGGCTCCTAAACAAGTAAAGTTGTCTCAATCTCATTTGCTTAGGAGACCCAATTCATATACTTGTGCTAGATATGTAGCAAGATCACCTAGAACTAGCACAAAGACTATTTGGGTGCCAAAGGCACTTTTAGTTGATCGTTATGGACCCATTCCGAGGTGGGTACCAAATTGTGCTAACTAGACCATGCAGGTGCCATGAGATGGACTGGAGACCATGGGAGAGCTTAAGACGGTTATCTAAAAACTCTATGCTTAAGCTGTCAATTGTTTTGGTGTTTATTGACCCAAGGTTGAATTATTATGAGACACTAATCCCATGTTCATCTCAAGTAAAAAGTGGAATAGGTCCTTGATCATTATTGGTGAATCAAGCAAAGGACCTCGATTGCGCATCTGTCTCTTCAAAGGACGGTACCTGTGTTTCTTAAGTGCATTATCATTATTGCTCTTAAATTTAAGTGTCGTGCTTAGAGTAGTTATGCTTTATGATTGCCTGTGTTAAATGGATCATAATAATGTTTGCCTAATCATGACTAGTGCACTATAGGATCATTCATGGGTAGCTCTTTCATTTGTTATATCCACAACGATTAACCCTCTTGGTGTATATGGATAAACATGTAACTTTGTGTAAGTCATGCTATGTGCAAATATGACATATTGTTTAGTCCATGTTCACATGATTACCCTAGTTTGGTATTGTGTGAATTTCAAATCCATGTCGTGCCCTTTTGAGCTGTGAGATGAGTAAGCAAAAGGAGCTCTGAATTGGTGATAACAAGTGCTCTCATAAAGGCAAAGGTATGGAAAATGGAACTGTGCAATTATATTGAATATCTTGAAGTTCCTTTAATTGCGATCATAACTATGTTCTTGTCTTTCAATCGGTAATATCTTGGTTTAGGTGATTTATGCTTTTAAAATGTTGTTTCTTTTGGTGCATCTAAGAAATCTTCTTAATTATGGCATGCTTAGACATTACGCTTTATATGCATGATTGTGTTGTTCTTTAATTGGTACATGTGGTACAATGTTTGTCATGCATGTAGCATGTTTAGATTGCCATGTATGTGGTACAATAATTGGCATGCATTGCTGTATTAAGTCAATCTTTCATGTGGTACTCAATTGGTATCTTTTTGTGATAAAATTAAGAGTATGCCTTGACCAAGATATGGTGTAATCCCCTCTAGTTCTGAGGAAGCTAGAATGTGCAAAGTGCAAGTTATTCAAATACTTGATACACAAGTTTAGGGGGAGCACACATAACTTGTGTCTTTTGAGACTAATTGTTTCTTGAGTGATCTTGTGTAGTCTCAAGGTGGAAAAGAGAAGATGAGCAAGAAATGGAGCAATCAGGACTTGGGTACCTCCGTAAGTCAAGCGATTGGTATCTTAAGTCGTGAGTAAATGCGTATTTTTAAGATTGCTCATGCTCTACAATATTTGGTGATATTAGATGCTTATCTTTGAATATCATGGAGCTACGATAATAAATGATCTTGAAATTGGTATTCTTCAATTAGTAGCCATGGTAGTTTGCTTTAATTGACATCTTGTGATTAGAATAGAAGTTTCTTCTTGTGCCCAATACTATAACTTGTTCTAAGTTTGGTGTCTTAGCAACAAGAAAAGGTCAGGATCAAGAATCTGGCACAAGTGTGAAGAAGCTCTCAAGAGATTAAATACTTTCAAGATGGGAAGTACACTACAACATGGTAAAGGTACAAAAGGAAATAGTAATCTTTTTGCATATTTGTATCTTTCTTAAATGTTGGTAGTGCATATGCTCAATAAGTAAGGGGGAGTATTGATCATGTGTCTCTCTTCCTTACCACCCTGTTGTCCCGTGACATCATCCTATGTTCTTGCTTGAATATGGTTTTGGTGGTTGATGTCAAAGGGGGAGAATTTGTGCATTAAAGCTTATCTCAACATTAGAGGAAAGCTTATCCTAAGGGGTGATGTGTTAGTTTGAGCTTTGCTAGTGTGTTATTCATATGCTTCCTGCAGTATTATATGTGTTGCATCATATGGACTAGTGCTTCCGTCACTATGAATTAATTGGCATCTATTGTGTTCATTCTGAAATAGATAGTCATGTGGACAATGATGCATGTGGTTAATGGTGCTAAGATTGCTTTAAATTAGTATCTAAATTGGTATCTTAATGGAGAAAAGTGGTAGGTTGATATTCCTGTGATATAGCTACTCAATGATGGGTGTTTAACTCTGGTTCTGTGCATTTGTGCGTTATAGTATCATGGGTTGATCTTTGACAATGCATTCCAAAAGGTGCTAAGGTGTAGAAATGCTTCGAATTGCCTAAGTATGTGCAAATTGGCATATAAGGCCAAAATTATGATTCTAAAGTAAGCACATATTTAGGGGGAGCAATTCTATAAACTTAGTTTTCAAAATTTGTGCTTCAAATCTTATTCTTATGTAAGCTTTAATTGTGTTGCCATCAATCACCAAAAAGGGGGAGATTGAAAGCTCTCTTGTGAGTTTTGGTGTTTGGATGACAACTCAATTAAAGGACTAACAAGTGTGTTGAGTGTTGAACAGGTGCTTAGTGTAAAGCTGACAGGGTTCAACACAAGTGAACAAGTGTGATGGCCCAAGGACTAGATAATGGGCATCACAAGTTAGATAGACATTGCAAAAGTGATACTCGGGTGCGTAGCTCGGAGACAACTGATCAAGCCAAGGACGGAGGCAAGAAGAGCTTCGAGGTACCAAGTGCACGGGAGAAGGTCAAGGAGACTGAGGAACCCAAGGCCAAGGGTGAAGAAGAAAGCTTGCAAAGTCAAGGGTGATCGAGTTGAGAACAGCTACGGCACATCAAGGATCACTATATAAGGACGTGACTTACAACCAATGAGGTAACAGCTACAGTTATGTGGTGTAAGTCATAAGGCTCAAGATCAAGCTCTAAGAAGGAGATCAAGGTCACTAGAAGGAGAACAAGTGTCAAAACCAGAACTGGAAGCAGCCCAAAGGAGCTAAGTTCACCTTGATCTTTAGTTTGGTTTGTTCCTAGGTTTGGAGATGTTCTATGTGATCTTTGCAGGATGTTGGAGCCAAGAAATGTCAATCTAGATCAAGTCAAGCAGACTTGATGATTTATGAGTCCAACATCGAAACTCATGCATGTGAAATGCTGGATGTAATAATTAAGAGAAGGTATGTTTCTGGACTTAGTACATTGGTTTGTGTACTAATATATTTGTCTAAGTGTTAGAAACAGAAAGAAGAAGAAGAAAGAAGAGGAGAAAATGACTTGGCGGTGTGCTGCCGAGACCCAGCTCGGTCTGGAGCACCGGACTGTCCGGTGTGCACCGGACAGTGTCCGGTGCGCCAGGCCGACTCGGCGCGAACTGGCCGCTCTCAGGAAATTGGCCGACGGCGTACGGCTAAAATTCACCGGACTGTCCGGTGTGCACCGGACTGTCCGGTGAGCCAACGGTCGGCCAGGGCCAACGGTCGGCCGCGCAATCCGCGCGAGACACGTGGCCGAGCCAACGGTCGGAAGACGGCACCGGACTGTCCGGTGTGCACCGGACTGTCCGGTGCGCCAACGGCTCGCAGATCTCCAACGGGCTGCAACGGTCGGCAGCGCCGGATAAGGAAACAAATCGGGCACCGGACAGTGTCCGGTGTGCACCGGACAGTCCGGTGCCCCCGACGACAGAAGGCAAGATTGGCCTTCCAGAATTGCCTCCAACGGCTCCTAGGCCCCTTGTGCCTATAAAAGGGACCCCTAGGCGCCTCAAGCAAGTAACAAGTGCAGCCAACAAGTGTAGACATCACTCGGATCAATTCTCGCTCTCTCTCTTGTGTGTAACTCTATAGTTTGTGTAGAAGGCACAGCTATAAGCCTTTAGAGAGAGGAGCAGTGCTGCTAAGAGCTAGAGCAAGGTCTTGAGCGTATCGTTACTCTGCCGGGGTGCTGCCAAGAAGTTTGTAAGCAGCCGCGGTTCTGTTGTAACCCCACTCAATAGTGAAAGGCTCTATCTGTCATTCTGACAGATCTGAGCAAACGGAGGAAGGAGTTGAAATAAACTCCAAGCCCAGGTGTGGCTAACTCCAACGAGGACTAGGCAAGCATTTCAGGCTTGGCCGAACCTCGGGATAAATCCTTGCGTCTGTGTGCTCTGTTCTGTATTGTATCCTGACTCTCTGTCTTACTCGTCTTTATATCTGCACTTCAATACTTATCTATGGTATAAGCTTTATTTGAAGTGCAGGACACTTTTGAGACAGGATCTCTGATTCCGCTGCAACCTACTCGAAGAGTCTTCTCACTCCACTGCGTACTAAGTCTTCGAGTAGAGTAAGAATTTAAGTTTTAAAAGTAATAAGTTTTATTCGCCTATTCACCCCCCCCCCTCTAGGCGACATCCAGATCCTGTTCCCGGGTCAAAGGGAACTTTCAGGAACCGACGAAAATACACCTTATTTTCGTGGGCCAGTACCTATTTTCGTCGGCCTGCCCACGAAAATAGGAACGATATTTTCGTGGGCCCCGAGACCGACGAAAATGAGGTTTATTTTCGTCGGTCATTGCCAGGCCGACGAACATAAGTCAATATTTTCGTCGGCTTTCTCCCGGCCGACGAAAATACGGCATTAACTGACCACTATTTTCGTCGGCCTCACTGAGGCCGACGAAAATAGAGGCCCGTTAATCGGCCTCAGCGCGCAGTTTCTCTCTCTCGCTCGGCAGTCTCTCTTCGCGCCGCCGCCCGCCCGACCTCCGTCGCCGCGCCGCCGCCCGCCCGACCTCCGTCGCCGCGCCGCCGTCGTAGCCCGCCCCCCGTCCTCCCTCGCGGCAACGCCACCCGTCCTCACGCGCCCTCGCCCGCTGCGCGCCCGCCGTCGCCGCCGCGCGCCCGCCGCTGCGCGCCCGCCTCGCGCCCGCCGCTGCGCGCCCGCCTCGCGCCCTCGCCTCGTGCCCTCGCCGCTCGCCCGCCGCGCCACCCTCGCCTCGCGCCCATCGCCTCGCGCCGCCCTCGCCTTGCCGCCCTCGCCTCGCCTCGCGCCTCGGGCACCGGCTCTCTCCACCGCACCGAGCTCCGTCTCACCTCCTAGTCCGACAGGTAAAATTTTAAATTTTTTTAGTTACTTAGCACATGGTAAAGTATATTGTTTAACATAGCATTATGTTAAACTAACCATATAGTGATTATATAGTTAGAAAATTGTTAGTATATTTGATGAAGGAAAGTTAGTGAGTATATAGTTAGCATATACTTGTAACATATTGTTTAGCATATACTGGTCAGCATATTGTTTATTATGTAGCTATCGTGTAGTTTTCTGTGTTGGCAACCATCGTGTTGTCGTTTATTTGCAGGTTTTAGAAACATCAGTTTATAGGGGAGGTGCTGCCGAATTTTTTACTGACAATAATATTTTTTGTACATAGGTGTTCTTCCGACTTGACCTTCTCCACCGTTAGCTAGACTCGTACATTATTCTCAGGTATACATTGTTTTCGTAATTTCTCAGGTATACATTATTCTCAGTTTTAATCGTTAACCGTAGCGAACCGTATGCGTCACCCGTTCGGGAACGGTGAACGTCACATTGGCTTGTGAGGTTCGCCGTTCCGGAATTGTCCACGTATTTTGGACAGCCTGAGAGTGTAAGTTGATGCTTGTGATTTGTGACATGTGCCTTATGATTGACGCGAAATTTCGGTTGTGTAACCCAGTTGTTCTCCAACACACCATGTTCAGGCGTGTGCTTGGAGAGCAGCGAGGTTATGCTGCCGAAATTTCGCGGCAATCGTAGGATACATGTCACAAATCACAAGCATCGGCCTACACTCTTGGGTGGGTTTAGGGCCTTTACCTAATAGGGAGTTCACCTAAGCCACAGACGATCGTTGATGTTCTTTGTGTTTTGTTTAGCCTTTGAAATGGACGGTGATCGGAGGGTGATGTATGACGGGTGGAGAAAGGATGGGGCACACTCGAATGAATGGATGGGTGTAACAAAGGCTTTTCTTGAGCACGCTTTCAAAGATGCAACTGGTCGTCTAGTGAAGTGTCCTTGCAATCGCTGCGAGAACAAGTGGCCTCAGAAGAAGGAAGAAATGGAGAAACACCTTTGCAAAAGTGGGTTTATGCCGAACTACCTTGTTTGGTACCGGCATGGAGAGTCTATTAAACACGTTGACGCGGAGGTGGAACTTGATGACGATCATGATAGGATGGACGACATGTTGCATGATCTTGGTAGGGATGTTGAAATGAACGCTAAGGAGCCGGGGCAGCTTCCACGCGATGCTCAGGAATTCTTCAGGCTACTCGCCGCGGGGGAAGAGAGACTGCACGAGCACACTCAGATGTCAGTTCTTGGGACTCTCACAAGACTAATGGCGATAAAGTCGAAGCACAACATTTCAAACAGTGCTTACAACGACATCGTCCAACTGATGGGCGAGGTTCTCCCGGAGAATCATAAGTTGCCAAAGAATATGTACTTCGCAAAGAAGATGTTGGCTGGTCTTGGGATGACATATGTGAAGATCGACGTGTGTCCCAACAGTTGCATGCTATTCTTTGAGGAGGATGACAAGCTGGACCGTTGTAAGCATTGTGAAGCTTCTAGATATGTCGAGGTGACAAATGATGAGGGTGAATTGGTAGTTACGAAGGTCGCAGCTAAGCAACTTCGTCGGTTGCCCATCATTCCTCGGCTTTCAAGGTTGTTCCTCAACAAGGAAATAGCTCTGCATATGACATGGCCAAAGAATGGTGTACGTCTCGTCACTGATCCAGACATAATGGTCCATCCGTCGGACGGTGATGCGTGGAAGGCAATTGACGAGTTTGATCCCGAATTTGCAAACGACCCTAGGAGTGTACGGCTTGGTCTATCGACGGACGGATTCACACCTTTCAATACCAGTGCAAGCCCTTACTCGTGTTGGCCTGTCTTCATTGTGCCATATAATCTTCCTCCTGAGTTGGTCAATAAAGAAGAGTTCATGTTCCTTGCACTAGTCATCCTAGGCCCCGAGCATCCAGGGCCAAAGCTGAATATGTTTGTTCGCCCTTTAATTGAAGAGCTGAAACAATTGTGGAGAGGTGTGAAGGCTTATGACAGCCATACTGAAAAGGAGTTTACCATGCGCGCTGCTTATTTGTGGTCAGTGCATGATCTGCTGGCGTATGGAGATTGGACTGGATGGTGTGTTCATGGTCGGTTGTGCTGTCCCATATGTATGAATGATACAGATGCATTCAGATTGAAGCATGGTGGGAAAGTGTCATTCTTTGATGCTCATCGACGTTGGACTCCATTCAAGCATGATTTCAGGAATTCGCTTACTGCATTCAGAAGTGGAGCCAAAATCAGAAATGGGCCACCAAAGAGGCAAACTGCACCACAGATAATGGCATGGCATGCTTGTCTGAAGCAAGGAGAAAATGATAGGTTTCAAGGCTACGGGGAGGACCACAACTAGACCCATATTTCATCAATATGGGAGCTTCCGTATGCAAAAGCCTTGATCATGCCGCACAACATAGACTTGATGCACCAAGAGCGTAATGTTGCTGAAAGCATCATAAGCACATGTTTCGATGTGACTGATAAAACGAAAGATAATATGAAGGCAAGAAAAGACATGGCTGAAATTTGTAAGAGACCGATGCTCGAGTTGAAAGTAAGCGATAAAGGGCATGAGAGTAGGCCGCGAGCTGATTACTGCCTCAAGCCAGATGAAAGGAAAGAAATATTTAAGTGGTTGAAGAATCTGAAATTTCCAGATCGATATGCGGCAAATCTGAAACGGGCAGTCAATCTGAAGACCGGTAAATTGATCGGTTTGAAAAGCCATGACTACCATATTATTATGGAGAGGCTGATGCCCGTGATGTTTCGAGGCTATTTTAAGGATGAGCTTTGGAGCATATTTGCAGAGCTGAGTTACTTCTATAGGGAAGTATGCGCAAAGACGGTATCGAAGAGGTTGATGCAGAAATTTGAGAAAGAAATTCCAATTCTTATTTGTAAATTTGAAAAGGTTTTCCCGCCAGGATTCTTCAATGTGATGCAACATCTAATTGTGCATTTGCCTTGGGAAGCTTTGGTAGGCGGACCAATGCAATTCAGGTGGATGTATCCTATAGAAAGGGCGTTGAAAAAGCTCAGGGCGTCTGTTCGCAACAAGGCTAGAGTCGAAGGGTGTATTGCGGAGGCTTTTGCCCTTAAGGAGATATCTCAATTCTCAACCAGGTATTTCGCTCGAGCCAACAATGTGTTTGCTCCTTCAGTGCGACTTCATGTCGAAAATGAATCGCCCCAAAGCACCCTTCAAATTTTTGCGAATCCGGGTAAAGCAGTTGGAAAAGGGAGTGTACGTCACATTGAAGGATCAGATTTGAACACGCTAATGCTATATATGTATAGCAATATTGACAGCACACAGGAGGCGTTCGAGTAAGTTTTCCTCATAGTTACTTCCATTTTCTCATCTCATAATTTCTATAGTGTGTAATCTCCATGTTTCTAATATGTCCAGCATGTTTGATGAAGAATGTTGGAAATCTACTAGTAAACCTACGACCATCCAATTAGAAAATCTTCGACGTGATGGGTTGAAAGGTGGACCAAACTTCGTGCAGTGGTTTCGTAATTATGTTAGTAATTGTCGTTCTCTCATTGTCCATACTTAATCTTTGAATTTTGGACTTCGAAGATATAATGCATATACTAATTCCTTGTATAGGTTTCCAAAAACTCTGTGCACCCGGACTTGCAGCAAATGGCACATACCTCTGTGTCCGTCCGGAACTATACTCGCTATGATGTAAATGGATATCGCTTCCGAACCGCGAAATTGGAGAAGAGTCGACCATTGGCAGCCACCACCAATAGTGGTGTGTTGGCAAGTTCATATGTTGACGATGACAAAGTAGTGGACTATTACGGTGTTCTTCAAAACATTGTAGAGTTGATTTTCGATGGCCCCAAGGAACTTAAAGTCGTGTTTTTCGAGTGCGACTGGTTTGATGCTCATAGTGGGACTCGTGTCGACAAGTATGGTAATGTCGAGGTGAAGCATAGCTCTAGGATTCCGAGCAGTATGAGCGATGTTGTCCTTGCAAATCAGGCAAAACAAGTGTACTACCTGCCATATCCTCACCCAAGCCTTAGGGCTTGGTGGGTTGCAATCAAAGTCAACCCACAAGTCGTCGCTCCAGAGAGTGCTGACTACGTGAATACGAGCAGGGACAACGATGACGCTGTTTTTCAACCAGAAGCGGTGTCGAATCAAGACATAGCTCACCGATTCCATGTGACCAATGGAGAAGGCCTTGAAAATCTCTGTTACAATTCAAGCGACTTAATTGAAGAACCTAGGTCAAAGTGCAAACGACCTGTCGTCGTTAGAAGATCAGTAAGGATCCAACGAAATCAAGAGCGTATGAATAAACAACGAGCCGAAGAAGCATCATCGGATGCGGATGACTTTTGATTAGTATGTTTCTTTTATTTAATCAATTAAGCTATGTATTCCAATTTTCACATTATTAATTTTCATATTATTTGTTTCATATACTGTGGTTTGACATTAATTTATCTACAGTTGAACATGTTCAAGCATAGGAGATCGAGGAGGAGTGGGGGCAGCGCGGCCAGCGAGGACAGCTCGGGCAGTGGGCTTTTTCAGGGCACCTCACAGAGCCGACAGAGGCAGCAGCAACTTCTCGACTGTCTAGATGAAGTGCATGGTGAGGAGGGTGAGCAGGAGGCTCCTCAGCAGGATGCTCATGTGCAGGGTGAGGAGGGTGAGCAAGATGAGGAGGGTGAGCAGGATGAGGAGGTTGACCCTATGGGGGCAGGCAGCGCGGGCGACGCGTCAGATGGTTCTACATCCTTCAGGTATTATTATGCATATTAGTTTAATTGATATTAGTTTTAAATCATTTCATCATATTTAATTTACTTGTATACTTAGGTATAAGAAGAGCAATGCGCTTGGTCCGAGGCCTGCTGAGAGGAGGCTCATCCGGCCGCATGGAGAATGGTGGGGCTTATTTCTGTTGTGTTAATTTTTTAATATGAACGTGATTGCACTGGTTTACTTGTTTTATTAATGTTTGTAGGTCATGGGAAGACTTGACTTGGGACGGTACAGGCAGACGTCCCAAGGTGAACGCGGTGTTGGGTAGCCTCTGTCGCTTCTACTACCCTGGCATGGTGGAGCTCAATGGCGAGAGGTTCGCGGCTATGCAGTGGGCCGACTGGGGTCTGAAGGACTATGTCCAGCCAGGGGAAAGCAGTAGCGGAGGGGGAAGTTCAGAACAAAAACCAAGGACTTGTCAGGTGGCTGTGTGGGACGAGTTCTGGGTGAGTTTACTTTCGTATATAAGCAATTCACTGCATTATTGCTTCTCCTAATCTTACTTTAACTTAACTTCTCCATTGATATGTAGGGGAGGTTCCAATTGCCGGATGACATCGAGGCGGATCAGGCTCAGTGGGCACGTGTGAAGAGACACTTTCGGAAGTGCGCTGATAAGGTCATCAAGGATGCCATGTACAATGCTCGCATCGCGGCCGTCAACTACTACTACAAGAAGATATACTTGTATTCCCAAGTAATATGTGAGCAGCCCAAGGTCACTCATACTGAAGCTTTTCATCATTTGTCGCTTGAATGCAGCAATGCTGTCCTGGCTCGGCCCTGTAATGATTAAATCATCCACATATACTCCCACTATAAGAAAATTTCCATTATTATCTGAACGTCTGTACACTGCATGCTCATGTGGACTTCTAACAAAGCCAAGTTTCAGCAGCTCCTTATCTAATCTTGCATTCCAAGCTCTAGGTGCCTGACGCAGCCCATACAAAGCCTTTCTTAATTTCAGCACCTTGCCACTCCCTTTCTCTACAACAAAACCAGGAGGCTGCTGGACATATACCTCCTCACACAAGTCTCCATTCAAGAATGCCGATTTAACATCCATGTGATGTACCTTCCAACCAGTTCTAGCTGCCAGTGCTATCAACAGCCTAACTGTCTCAATTCTTGCAACTGGGGCAAACACTTCTTCAAAGTCCACCCCCTCACGCTGAGCATACCCCTTAGCGACCAACCTAGCTTTGTGCTTATTTATCTTTCCATCAGGGTCTCTTTTTACTTTGAAAACCCATTTCAGCCCTATAGCTCGGTGTCCAGGTGGTAATACTGCAAGCTCCCAAGTCTTATTATCCTGAATTGAATTCATTTCAGTGACCATGGCTTCCCTCCAACACTTTTCTGCTAATGCTTCATCTACACTTCTAGGCTCCTCTGCAGCAAGATAGCACAGACCGCTATACTGAAAATCAGTGACTTCATCAGTGTCGTTATATACACTTTCTAGAGTTCTGAACCTCAGCTCTCCACTTGCTGCATCTGTGGGCGGTGTGGCAAACACCACTCCCTGCTCAGTTGGACTTCCTTGTGGTGTATTCTGATTTGAACCAGCACTATAACCAGTGTCTATCTGCCATTGACTTTGATTGGGTGACTGTGGATCTGAATCATCGGCTGCTGTTGTTTCTTCTGTTCCATTCTCTGCACTTTCAGTTGCTGTTCCTGGTCCTGCAATACTGTAATGCTCCACATCAATTACAGATGCTGATGGACCCGGCTGTTCTGTACCAATCCAGTCCCAAGCTTTGGCCTCTTCGAATATCACATCTCTTGATATATGAAGCTTCTTGGCTACTGGGTCATACACCCTGTAACCTTTAGTACCTTTCTCTTACCCCCTGGTGTTTTCGGCTTGATCTGACCGCAGAGATCAGCATGAAACAGATCTAGTTGACTGTCAGCTCGATAACTTGTCACTTGTGGGAATGGTTGTCGATGCTGTTTACCAAGTACACAGCCATCACAAAATTCTTCCACACGATCTAGCAGCGGCAATCCTTCGACCATTCCTTTCTGTCCTAGCTCACGAAGTGCTCTGAAGTTTAGGTGACCATAGCGACCATGCCACAACCAAGCCTTATCTGAAGTCTTTGCAGCCAAACAAACAGGAGCAGCTAGATGCACTTTCAGTAAATAAAGACGATTCCCAACACGAGGTGCGTGAGCAAGCAAAGTGCATTCTACATCAAACACACTGCAATAACCATCTTCTAGCACTACTTTGCATCCACCCTCTTCCAATTGGCCTAAACTAACTATGTTGCTTTTCAGTTTGGGAATGAAATAAACTTCAGTCAGTACCTTATGCCCATCTTTCTTGGTTTGGAGCATGACAGATCCCATGCCCTTGATCGCGACGAGTGATCCGTCGTCGAAGCGCACCGTGCCACCAATCGACGTGTCGAGCGATGTTAGTACATCCCGTCGCCCGGTCATATGGTTGCTGGCCTCGGTGTCCAGGACCCAGACATCGCCGTCTTCATCACGGTCAGCTGGCACCACTTGCTTCTCGTTCAGGTTCACGACCTGACCCCGAACTCGTAGCGTTGCTTCCTGAACACGCATAGGGTTCACGGTGGCCAGCAGCAACGCCGGCTCCTTCTCCGTTTGCACATGATGTGCTTCCTCCCCGCGCTCTCCCTTTTTAGGCCTTTTGCAGTCCACCTTCCAGTGGCCATAAATGCCACAGTTTCTGCAGCGACCCTTGCGCCTCGGAGTTCCTTCGGATGTCAATTTGATGACGGGCTCCTTTCGGTCACCACGCCCGCTGCCATCACGCGTGACACCCTTGTGCTTGGCCGGGTTGAACCCGTTCCTCTTCTCGCCTCCGCCTGTCGAAGATGGCTCTGGCAAGAGACGGTGGCAATTCTTGGACACCCATTCTTCCTCCGTTAACATGAGTTTTCCAGTCTTCTCGGCGACGGTCTCACCATCGTTGAAGGTGATATTCTCGAAATCCATCAGCAGGCGTTGGGCGTTGGCTTCCTTCACCCGATCTGCACCGAGTCGCATGCTCTTCACCGCCTCCCAAGCCTCCTTGACTGTACTTTTCTCACCGAGTAGTCTCCACATCTCCTTTGGCACCGATCTCAGGAGAGCACCCATCGCCTGCCTATCATGCGCTCGCTTCACGCCGACGCCGCCGGGCTCAATGACCTCCCAGATCTCCAAGGCTTCGTAGTTACATCTCATCAACATGGCCCACTCCGCATAGTTCAACCGGGTAAGCATCGGCCAGAGTAATGCACTCTCGCGGACGACGCTTGAAGGTCCTGCATCTCCTGCCATCTTCCTCACCTCCGATGGTCTACGCGGTGGAATCGCGCGCTTCTTTTTCGGTGGCTCGCGGGGCGGACTGATGGAACCACTGTAGAACATGCACCTGAGCTTTGATACCAGATGTTGGCGCCGACCGCCGGAATGGCTGTGTCGACGGCGAGCTCTAAAGTTTAGGTGACAACTGAACAAGCGATAAGATGTGGCGCTGCCCAAAACCGTCGCAGCTTTTTTTCTGGTCTTTCTTGTTACTTATTTGCGGTGCTGTCAACGTGCAACTAAAATGCAACTGCCTAGTTACAGAATGATGTTAAGTATGCACGAGATTATGTCAACACAAAACACAGCCTTATTTGAATGATTGATGAATTGCAGGGTTCAGCGTCACATGCTCAGGAGGGTGCTGTCAACGTCCACGACTTCCTCGTCCATGGTTCTGGAGGGAGTGGCCACCTTCCTGGTGGTGGAGGAGGGAGTGGCCAAAACTCCCACAGCCCGCAGGAGTGATTAGTGAGTAGTGAGTTTGTTTGAAACTATGGACTTATGGTATTGAAACTATGTATGGACTATGGACTTATGGACTATGGACTATGGACTATTTATGTATATGTGAATGTGTTTTGTGATATGTATATGTCAATGTGTTTTGTGATATGTATATGTGAATGTGTTTTGTGAATTATGTATTTTGATTGTGAATCTGTATATATATGTGAATTGTGATATTGTGTATTTTGCTGTGAATTATTAATAGGTGCAGAAAAATCTGTTTTGGGGGGGAACCATCAATTTTCGTCGGCCTCGGTGGTGGCCGACGAAAATATCCTGGGAACATATTTTCGTCGGCCATCAGCGGGCCGACGAAAATATCGGGCATGTATTTTCGTCGGCCCCACCTGGCCGACGAAAATAGCCTGGGCGTATTTTCGTCGGCTTTCAAGGCCGACGAAAATAGTCAGTCGACCAATTATTTTCGTCGGCCTTGGGAAAGCCGACGAAAATAGATATTTTTCGTCGGTACCGACGGAAATAGGTGCCTATTTTCGTCGAACTTATTTTCGGCGGCTATTTTCGTCGGTCTGCCGACGAAAATAGTCTATTTTCGTCGGTTTAGGCTTATTTTCGTGGGCTTTTGGCCCACGAAAATTTAGGTGTTTCCTGTAGTGGCTCGTCTGCACGGCCTCGTCGTTGAGCTCCTCGTCGTCTACGCTCTCCCTCCCGGCGCTCGTCTGAGCTCTCCCTCCAGGCGCTCCTCGTCGTCTGTGCTCTCCCTGGTGCTCGGCGGCGCTCCCTCAGGTACGTGGTCGTCAGTCGTCCCCTCCTCTCCTCGAGCGCTCCATCTCCTCAGCCCTCCTACTGTCCCTGGTGCTCGGATCTCATTGTCCAATGCGACAGATACTGCAATAGAAAATAGAAAATATGTAGACAACACGTTTAATCAAGCTCCGTTTAATCTATAACTCTCAGGCAGGTACTGGAATGGAGAGTCCCGACAGAAATGGAGATGTTGAGCACAATGCGACAGATGGAAATTGGTTTGTCAGCATTGAAGATGTTGAGCACTTGTTGATTGAGGCACCAGCCTTGCTTGAGGATAGAAGTACACCCCCTCCCATTAATGATGTAGAGCAAGGTAATTCGGTAGCGGATTCGTCAACTCAAGGAAATGATTTTGAGGGAATTTTACCGGATTTGCGATGGCAAGAAGAGGGACCTCAGCATGTACCCAATGAGAGTGTTATGTACCACAAACTTGGATTAGCTGCCGAGGATGAACGAGAAAATAAAGAGAGAGAGGATGCTTGCAATCGTAGAGTTGATGGAAATAATCTAGATCAACTTGGTGGCGATGGTTCCACAACTTTCCCTTGTGTTGATTTTTTGCAGCAGGAGACCAGAGTTGTCTATGACTATAATGATCCAGTGATGGAGGTTGGCAGCTTGTATGCATCTATGATTGAATTTATGCTGGCAACGAGACAATATGCCATAAATAAAGAGTTCGAGTTAGGTATTGAGGCAAGTACAACAAAGAAATATAGAGGCTATTGTCGTGGAGGCGGCTGTCCTTGGAGCATAAATGCAAGAATTGAGAGGGATGGTTCGTCGACCATAATTGTATGTTTTTTGTTTATGTCAAAAAACTTATCTTATTTATATTGTTGTGGCTTTCGAAGTAATACAATGAGAGTGTTATTGTTGTTGCTATTTTTGTAGGTAACAGTGTTGAATGATCATCACACTTGTACTTCTAGTGGACGGAGGAGGACTAACACACCAACAAGTGCTTGGGTTGCTTCAAAAGCTCTTCCTATTATTGTTAAGAAACCACATATTGGTGCTAAGGAATTACAAACTACACTTCAAGATACCTACAAATGCACAATTGCGTATGACACAGTTTGGTATGGAAAAGAAAAAGGCTTGAAAGTCTTGTATGGGACCTGGGAAGAGAGCTTTCAACTTTTGTACAGTTGGAAGGAGGCAGTATTGCAGAAGTTACCTGATAGTGTCATTGAAACTGATGTTCGAGTAGAAGATGGTCGATTCTACTTCACGCGCTTCTTTTGTGCTCTTGGACCATGTATCACAGGCTTCTTACAGGCTTGCAGACCTTACTTGAGTGTGGATTCTACGGCTTTGAATGGTCGATGGAATGGTCACCTACCATCTGCTACAGCAGTTGATGGGCACAATTGGATGTTCCCCGTTGCTTTTGGATTCTTCGAGTCTGAAACGGAGGACAATTGGAAATGGTTCATGCAACAGTTACGGAAGGCCATTGGAGATCTTCCTATACTAGCAATTTGTTCTGATGCTTGCAAATGTTTGACCAACGCAATGAGGGATGTTTTCCCCAATGCAGAGAAATGGTTTCCAACACAACACGAAGCTGATAGTAATCAGCAACTTGTTGGCATGGTGGCTTCTACCGTTCAGGAACATATAAACAACATCCCTTCTTCCTCGCTGCCAATAATAGAAGAGGCTTCTACTGTTCAGCTGTCAACAAGCGAATGGTCACCACCTAGGAGACTTCGGACAGCTGTCAAAAAGAAGCTTACTCCGAAGAAGATCTGCTTCTGAGTAGCAGCTTAAGTTCTGCTTCTGAGCATCAGCTTAATTCCTGTTTCTGGCAGTAGCTTAAGTTTGAATTCTGTGAACAATTTCTTAAGTTGTGTGAACAATTTCTGTTTGTGGCAGTACCTTAAATATGAATTATCGATGGTGCGGACGTAATCTACTAGTGCCATAATCAATGTTGCTCATGTCGACGATGCCTGTGCGCCTACTCCCTTCTGCAGCTTCTGCGACATCTTTGCGTGTGTCAGCCCTAGCAGGTCCAGATCCGATAGGAATGGATCTTGGAGATTTCTCCATGGCTGCGGGGAAGGATCCTACGACGACCTGCTCAAGATTGACGGCTACAGGGCCGAGCACCAGGGAGAGGAGCAGGAGTGAGAGGGGCGCCACGGAAGAGAAATGGGCACTCGAGAGGATACCTTGGAAGGGAAGGAGATAGGGCCGAGCAGGGAGAGGAGCGTCTTCAGAAAACAGGGAGAGGAGCGCCGTGCCAGAGAGCTCCAGCGTCGTCGAGGAGAGGAGCGCCGTCGAGGAGGAGCGCTCGTCGAGGAGAGGAGGAGCGCTCGGGGAGAGGAGGAGCGCTCGGGGAGAGAAGCGCCCGTGGATCCGTTCTAAGAAACGGACTGCCGTAACAACGAGTTGAGTGCCGGCTAAATCTGACTCAGATACTAAAATTCCAAAGTTCAACGGATTATAATACTAAAATTCCAATTGCGCTGTTCGGAATACCAATTTTCAGAAGTCCAGTGTTGGCGATACCACGGTTCCAAAAAGCTCCCGGGAGATTCACAAATCAATTTTTTCCTTCTTTTTTTGCATTCCTAGGCCCTAAGTTACGCACGCACAAGCCGAGATCACCCGCCCAGCCCACCGCCCTCCGAACCGAATTTTTTCTATTTTAGCCCTTTTTTAGAAAAAAAATCACGTTTAGACCCTAAAAAATTTTAATAGTAATTTTAGACCCTTTGCTCGGCGCCATAGGCTATGGCGCCGAGGTAACACAGCCGAGGTACCTGCTGCGTTGGCACAATATGGACACCGTAACGTCGACGTGGCATCGAGCTCGGCGCCATAGATCTTGACGCCGAGCTCGGTTGTAAATAGACGGCGGTGAGCACGACTCTGTTTAACCAGGGCTGAGCTGCGGCACGACGGTGCAGTACCGGGGCCTGTCCAAGACGGCTCTGGCGATCAGCTTCGCGCTGTGCTCGCGGATGGTGTGCTGCATCTACGGCAAGGAGCGGCTCAGCGCCTGGACGCGGGCGGCGCTGGAAGCCGTGGGCTGGGTGTTCGTGGCTGCCGACGCGGTGTACCTCGTCGGCTGGGTCGTCGTGGAGGGCGTCGGCGTCGGCGTGGCGGCCTACAGCATGGTTGCGGGGCTGGTGTTTCTCAGCGTCTTCGGCAAGGTCTACCGGTTCTTGGCATGGGTGGAGGCGAGGCAATCGCAGTGGAAATCCAGCCTCTGCCATAGTGCCGTTTGATTGATGATACTCCTGAAAGCTAATTCTCTCAGAAAATCTGTATAAAGAAAGAAAGAAATCGTGGCTTTAGTTCATTTTATTGGTGTACAATCTACACGGTGGTAAAGAAAAGGTGCGATTTTATTTGTTCATGTTACTTGGCTTAATTTGGCGGAAGCCATTCAGATTTTTGTTCATCGTTGCATGTGGTCAGAAGCAGACGAACATGGTTAGCAAAATTTACATGTGTCATCAGAGCTTGTGACAAAGACAAAAAAAAAAATGAACGGACACAAAAAGTATTGAAACACAAACTATGGGGCTTTAACCCAGGACCACAAGGTGAGGAACCTTGTGCTCTACCAAGAGGGCTAGACAAGCTTTGTGCTTATAGCTTTCCAACAAAACTATTAAACACACAACCGAGCTCGACGTCAAGACCGAGCTTGGTGCCACGTCGGCGCCACGACGTCCGGATGTGTCAGCGTAGCACGTACCTCGGCGCCATAAGCTATGGTGCCGAGCTGTGTTACCTCGGCGTCATAGGCTATGACGCCGAATAAAAGATCCAAAATTGCTATTAAATTTTTTTAAGGTCTAAACGTGATTTTTTTTTAAAAAAAGAGCTAAAATGCAAAAAAAATGAGCCCTCCAAACCAGGCCTTTCTGCTGGCCGGCGCCACAGCACAACAAACTGTACGCGAAAGATAGCAGAAAGATGTTTTTCGGGCACGAGGATTGCAAAGGCACAATTGTCTAGTGGAATTGATGATGAGCTGAGTAATGACGTGGTTTTTAGACCGTAGTCTACCAAAAATTTAGACAATTTTTTTTACACTATTATATATTGTAGACTACAATATTCGTATAGTGAAATTTAAATATAAATATGGAGATATGTAAGCTGCTGGAGATAGCCTTACTATTCTAGGCAGAATAAATTAATCGATAGTCACCGTTTTTCGCGAACATGGAAGGGAAACAACGCAAATATAAACACTACTAGTTTAATACCCGCGCGTTGCTACGATATCCAACCATATTTGATGTTATTTATTGGGTGACTATCAACACTTAATAGTTTTAATGGACCCTCACATAAAAATATCCATAATAAATAAATTTAATGTCAAAGTGAAAATATTGTTAATGTACCAAATATTGAACTGGTAAAACAAATATTACACTTGATCTTAGCCAAAAGACAGAAAGATGAGTTGAAAAAGTGCCCCTATGCTCGAATTAAATTATAGTCAATGTTTTGGCTTAGGATTTGGGAGCGAGAAGATGGTGTAGATCTGATGCCCTAACCAAAATCATCATTGAGATTCCATAGGTAACACATGCAAATTCATTTATGGTGATGGCTTAACAATTTTCTTTAAGTTTAACAAGACATAGAAAAGCACAAGTACGTCAATAAGATCATTCCTGAAATATCAAATACAATAAGTTTATCATCTAATGCTTAACATGCTTACTGAAATACATACTTGCTATTGACTTTAAAGTATCATATTAAACAATAAAAACATTTTCCGCTTTCATAGAGCGTTGTACCCATTTCCAATTGCATAGTTGGTTTCACTTAAAATTCAATGTACACTGACGGAAGAATCGGGCAAAGGTTATTGCGAAATGGATGGGGTTTGTTGCTAGAGTAATAACTGCGAGAACGTGAGTTGATTTTAAAGAAATACAAGGGGTTCTTTATAAAAAGATGACACAGAACGACCGTTGAAACTGGTGTTTTAATATACTAGAGAATAGAGACATAGAAAAGATAAAGTTTACGTATCTAATAGGCCATTTTTAGCTTAGGATCTGTTTGTGTCCACGAGTTTCGTACAAACTGGTTTCTACACTTATTTTTTAAAAACTAGCTTTTAGGAAACTAAACTATATAGAGGTGGCAATAAGCTATAAATTCTACACTATAAAACTTAAGGATCATATCACATTAAAATTATTTTTATTTATTTTTGAATTAAAATTAATTAATGGTTTAAACTTAGTGAAAAAATGTTTGGGATCATGATCAATTAACATTAGTTGAGTTGGCGGACATGGAATGTCGAAATCAGTTGCACAACATGCACGGTAAGAAATACCATCATTTTCTGCTAAACAGCCAAATGAAACTCAGAAATGAAGTTTTCATTGTTTCCTTCCATGAAATGTAAATGTGCAGTGCAGCATAAAGTCTACCAGAAATCCACTGCATAAATTCATTATATTGATTATAGACAGTGATTTAGGTGAAACAAAAACTGAAAACATATATCACAACCTACCGTTAAACTGCAGTAGCCATCCCGATAGTTTCGCAAGAGAAAATAAAAATGAAAAAAAAACAGAGCAAGAACAAAGTTACGTAAGAAACAGGTTTTAAAAGGGTGTTTGAATACACTAGAGTATATTTGCTACTAAAATTAACTGAAGGTGTCCATACAGTCCAGCTTATACTTCAGTTATTAGCTATTTTTGTAAATTAGCTAATAGTTAGCTAATTACTTTCACTAGTAAATTTTTAGTCATCTAACTATTAGTTTTAGTGTATTCAAACACTCCTCTAGTGTATCACCCTTGTTTCAGAAGCTAGAAAGTAGAAACTGGCTCCATTTGTTGTTCCTCAAAGGGATCACAGGCAACGATAATGGTATAGTTGCTTCACAGGCAATGCTTTCGATCTTGTTGTGCTGTCAAGGAATCACAATCACAAAAAGAACAGCCAGTCATGGCCCAAAGAAGTACTAAGGAGTAGAGATGAAGAAATACACAACATTTCAGAGGCTGCACAACTCAATGCAAGCTTCCATGGCTACACATACGGCTCCAATAAGGTACTCTAAAAGCTCATGTACCCTAAATATAGAGGATTAAACGGTCCTCTACGCTCTCCAGCAGCGTCATCTAAACGATCCTCTAAATTTAGAGGACATTGCTGGATTCTCTATATATAGAGTTTCTCTAAACGACCCTCTATCCATTTGAATACTTTAAATAATCGGTTTAGTAAAACTACAATATGTACAATATATTTGAGAGTATGACAAATACGTATGTACAAAAAATAAAAATAAAAAATGTCTCTAATATAGATATTTACGTATAGAGGACGTGATTTAGAGAACGTTGTTGGAGAGGAAGGAGATATAAAGGATGAAATCTTTTTGATAAGACTGTAAATGACAGATATAGAGGATGGATATAGAGGACGTTGCTGGAGACAGTCTAACATTGTAAGTTAGGCTGTCTCCAGCAGCGTTCCCTAAAATTCATCCTCTAAAGCAATATTCTCTGTCCTTTACATCACACTTTAAAAGATTCCACCGTCTATATCTTCATCGTCTCCAGCAGCGTCCCCTAAAATTCATCCTCTATATCTCATCCTCTTTAATATACCAACTTAATTAACAAAATAAATTATTTTACTAAACAACTACTACTAATTAAACAAAGGTTTGGCTTCAACACGTCATTATCAAGTAACAGACCTGAATTAGTGAAAGTCGCCTAGAGGGGGGTGAATAGGGCGAATCTGAAATTTACAAACTTAATCACAACTACAAGCCGTGTTAGCGTTAGAAATAAGAACGAGTCCGAGAGAGAGGGCGC
Organism: Zea luxurians; assembly: GCA_029449295.1. Lineage (NCBI taxonomy): Eukaryota > Viridiplantae > Streptophyta > Magnoliopsida > Poales > Poaceae > Zea > Zea luxurians. Next base: position 3,530,210 of record JAOPSE010000009.1, on the reverse strand, counting down.
AAAACAAATCGTGAGCGAATAAAGAGCGAGACACGATGATTTGTTTTACCGAGGTTCAGTTCTTGTAAACCTACTCCCCGTTGAGGTGGTCACAAAGACCGGGTTTCTTTCAACCCTTTCCCTCTCTCAAACAGTCCCTCGGACCGAGTGAGCTTCTCTTCTCAATCAAATGGGAACCAAACTTCCCCGCAAGGACCACCACACAATTGGTGTCTCTTGCCTTGATTACAATTGAGTTGATCGCAAGAAAGAATGAGAGAAGGAAGCAATCCAAGCGCAAGAGCTCAAAAGAACACAACAAATCTCTCTCACTAATCACTAAAGCCTTGTGTGGAATTGGAAGAAGATTTGATCTATTTGGTGTGTCTTGTATTGAATGCTATAGCTCTTGGTAAGGTGTAGAAGTGGGAAAACTTGGATGACTTGAAAGTGGGGGTGTGTTGGCACCTTTTTCGGGCGCCAATCACTCAACAAGAACCGGCGGCGGTGCCCTCTGGTCAGGCGCGGACGGTCTGCGGCCTTGGGCCGGACGGTCCGCGACCTGGGCGCAGGAGCGGTGTCTTCCCTGCGTCACGCCGGACGGTCCGCAGCTCTGGGCCGGACGGTCCGCGACCTGGCAACAGGGTCGTCTTCCTCCTCCTTGCTGGAATCTAGATCTCGTCCCCTGGGCGGAAGAGATCTTAATGGTGCCCCGGGTCGACAGGTCACCCGGGGCGTCCCCAGATGACGTGGAGTCGCCTAGGAATTAAGAGATCAATTCGAGGAAGAGGTCTTGGATGGACAACTAGATCTTGCCCCCCGGGAGGGGTGAGATCCTAGGGTCGTCTTGGGATCGGCAGGCCACCCAAGACGGATCTAGACGACGTAGAGTCGAATAGGGGTGGAGGTGGATATGTGGAAGACTACAACTAGAACTATGCTACATCTACTCCTAGGGCAGGAAAAGTAAATAAGGTAATTGGTTCGATTGGAATGTGTTCGGGGGTTCTCAATCGGCTGTACCCCTTTATATTTATAGGGGAGGAGGTCTGGACCTTTTCCTAAGAGATAGCCAACAAACTCCCGTGCGATTAGATGGATAACCACGCACGAGATAAGGATAAACATTCGAGTTTAATCTAATCTCGGGATACGCGGACCGTCCGGGCCCAAGGGCCGGACCGTCCGCTCATTTTGGTGTCCAACATATGCCCCCCTGCCTTTTGGTGGAGCTTGGAGAACCAAAAGCATCAGTGAAAACTTCAGAAACAATTGATCTCATAAGCTTTTGTTCCCGAAGTAAGGACTCAGCTCGATGCAAGTCATCGGCTCTTGCGATCAGATAATATAAATAATTGATGGAACTTTAATGCACAGAGGCCGTTTCGGATCACATCCTCTTTGGCCATGTCTACCTGATCAACCTGTCAATAGGCAAAAACTTGTGGTGCCCCCCAGCCCAAAAAAGCAAACGGATTAGGCCAGTAATATGAATTCATCGCCGTACCATCCCACACATGAGCAGGACAACACATCGGCGATGGATAGAACGGGACGCACCATGGTATCCCCGGAGGAGGATGACAAGGCGATCTTGGTTGTGCTACCTTTTGGGTTCGTTTAGTCGGCTTTTGCTTTCACACAGATCGCCCTTTTGACTTTGTCTACTTTATTGGCCGGTTGTGTGGAACGGCCTTCTTCATATATTTGGCAAGCAACTGACCAAAAGTAGGACCGACTCTACTGAGTCGTCCAAACGTCTTAGTAGTGTTTTGTTTCCTAACACTTGTGTTGGAACGTTGTGGTCCGATGATCTGAGGTTGCTGCTTCTGACCATCTGCGGACCGTCCGGCCATCATAGCCGGACTGTCCGCGCATGTCTCGGACTGTTCGGCCTTAGTACCCGGATCGTCCGGCGTACGCAGGACAGGTGACCGTGATCGGGTGTCCGATCGTGCTTGCCCCCCGGTGCGTCCGGTCTTTCTTTTGTCCGGAGCCTTCAGAGTAACCATTCTGCGTGACATATTTGGTGTGCGAGGATCACCAATGATGATATTTTTATTTTTACTTTTATCGGCCGCACAAGGCCGAATTATGGCTTTTTTGTCGTTGGCTCTAATGTGGTGACAGGAACAGGTGTCTTGTCAATTTTCACCTCTTTTTGAAACCTCAACCGGCCTTCGTTTATAGCCGATTGTATTTGCCGACGGAAGATGGCACAATCATTGGTGTTATGGAGAAAGGAGCCATGCCATTTGCAATAAACGCGCCCTTTTAATTGTTCAACCGGAGGAATTACATGTGACAATTTAATATTACCATGTTTAAGCAACTCATCAAATATTTTATCACATTTAGTAATATTAAATGTGAACTTAACTTTTTCCTTTTGTGTCGAGTGCGGGTGAGAGCGAACAGAAGGTTTGGCCTTAGTGGGCCAAACAAGCTCAGGGACATGTGACTTTTTTGGTTCTTGGGGCTTGGGTGGCTGGTTATATTTATGCCGGCCTTCCGCACTAGGCGGATCACAGGTGACTTCTGGTGCTCCGGACGGTCCGACCTGCACAGTCGGACGGTCTGCGGGTGGACCAGACGGTCCGGTACCATCCTCGGACTGTCCGGTCACGTCAAGCAACACCTGTGACCCTTGTGGTGGGCTCTGTGTAACTCCGGACTGTCCGACGTAGAGTGCCGGACGGTCTGATGGAGGGCCGGACGGTCCGCGATTGTGTGCGGACGGTCCGACCGTGCTCAGAGTTGACTCACCATTTAGCGAAGATGGTGGTGACGGTCGTCCTGGATATGAGTCCATCGGCGTACCAGAATATGGCTGGGGAAACCCATTTGTTGCCGATGTGTTTGGCGCAATTGTTTTGGCGCCTAATTTTTGTGATAAAAAACTAGGCATGTGAGTTTTTCCTAATGCATGCGCCATCCTTTCTATATCCTCTGTGATACTTTTAATCCGATTATCAAAAGAAATTTTAATAGATGGAATATCATCGACTGACCTGGCATCACTTATCGTGGGGAGCTATTGCAGCACGGATGACATGTAATCGGCGTCTATTTCTCTCTCCTTTACGACCTTCTGGTGGCGATCTACCTTGAAGTGCGAGAGGTACCACTTTTTTGCCACCTTGAGCATCTGATCTTGTTGTCGTTGGATCTCCTCATCCATCTTCTTCATGTCATCTTTTAAGTTTTCATGCTCTGCGGCCGATAAATTAGTCAGCCTTGTGTCGCTGTTTGGAGAGGCACTGTTGAGATCTTTAGAATCGGCCATGTAAGCCTGATTTTGTAGATCTGCAACCTCGGTCCCCAGCGGAGTCGCCAAAAAGTATGTTGGCACCTTTTTCGGGCGCCAATCACTCAACAAGAACCGGCGGCGGTGCCCTCTGGTCAGGCGCGGACGGTCCGCGGCCTTGGGCTGGACGGTCCGTGACCTGGGCGTAGGAGCGGTGTCTTCCCTGCGTCACGCCGGACGGTCCGCAGCTCTGGGCCGGACGGTTCGTGACCTGGCAACAGGGTCGTCTTCCTCCTCCTTGCTGGAATCTAGATCTCGTCCCCTAGGGGGAAGAGATCTTAATGGTGCCCCGGGTCGACAGGTCACCCGGGGCGTCCCCAGACGACGTGGAGTCGCCTAGGAATTAAGAGATCAATTCGAGGAAGAGGTCTTGGATGGACAACTAGATCTTGCCCCCCGGGAGGGGTGAGATCCTAGGGTCGTCTTGGGATCGGCAGGCCACCCAAGACGGATCTAGATGACGTAGAGTCGAATAGGGGTGGAGGTGGATATGTGGAAGACTACAACTAGAACTATGCTACATCTACTCCTAGGGCAGGAAAAGTAAATAAGGTAATTGGTTCGATTGGAATGTGTTCGGGGGTTCTCAATCGGCCGTACCCCTTTATATTTATAGGGGAGGAGGTCTGGACCTTTTCCTAAGAGATAGCCAACAAACTCCCGCGCGATTAGATGGATAACCACGCACGAGATAAGGATAAACATTCGAGTTTAATCTAATCTCGGGATACGCGGACTGTCCGGGCCCAAGGGCCGGACCGTCCGCTCATTTTGGTGTCCAACATATGCCCCCCTGCCTTTTGGTGGAGCTTGGCGAACCAAAAGCATCAGTGAAAACTTCAGAAACAATTGATCTCATAAGCTTTTGTTCCCGAAGTAAGGACTCAGCTCGATGCAAGTCATCGGCTCTTGCGATCAGATAATATAAATAATTGATGGAACTTTAATGCACAGAGGCCGTTTCGGATCGCATCCTCTTTGGCCATGTCTACCTGATCAACCTGTCAATAGGCAAAAACTTGTGGTGCCCCCAGCCCAAAAAAGCAAACGGATTAGGCCAGTAATATGAATTCATCGCCGTACCATCCCACACATGAGTAGGACAACACATCGGCGATGGATAGAACGGGACGCACCATGGTATCCCCGGAGGAGGATGACAAGGCGATCTTGGTTGTGCTACCTTTTGGGTCCGTTTAGTCGGCTTTTGCTTTCGCACAGATCGCCCTTTTGACTTTGTCTGCTTTATTGGCCGGTTGTGTGGAACGGCCTTCTTCATATATTTGACAAGCAACTGACCAAAAGTAGGGCCGACTCTACTGAGTCGTCCAGACGTCTTAGTAGTGTTTTGTTTCCTAACACTTGTGTTGGAACGTTGTGGTCCGATGATCTGAGGTTGCTGCTTCTGACCATCTGCGGACCGTTCGGCCATCATAGCCGGACTGTCCGCGCATGTCTCGGACTGTTCGGCCTTAGTACCCGGATCGTCCGGCGTACGCAGGACAGGTGACCGTGATCGGGTGTCCGATCGTGCTTGCCCCCCGGTGCGTCCGGTCTTTCTTTTGTCCGGAGCCTTCAGAGTAACCATTCTGCGTGACATATTTGGTGTGCGAGGATCACCAATGATGATATTTTTATTTTTACTTTTATCGGCCGCACAAGGCCGAATTATGGCTTTTTTGCTCGTTGGCTCTAATGTGGTGACAGGAACAGGTGTCTTGTCAATTTTCACCTCTTTTTGAAACCTCAACCGGCCTTCGTTTATAGCCGATTGTATTTGCCGACGGAAGATGGCACAATCATTGGTGTTATGGAGAAAGGAGCCATGCCATTTGCAATAAACGCGCCCTTTTAATTGTTCAACCGGAGGAATTACATGTGACAATTTAATATTACCATGTTTAAGCAACTCATCAAATATTTTATCACATTTAGTAATATTAAATGTGAACTTAACTTTTTCCTTTTGTGTCGAGTGCGGGTGAGAGCGAACAGAAGGTTTGGCCTTAGTGGGCCAAACAAGCTCAGGGACATGTGACTTTTTTGGTTCTTGGGGCTTGGGTGGCTGGTTATATTTATGCCGGCCTTCCGCACTAGGCGGATCACAGGTGACTTCTGGTGCTCCGGACGGTCCGACCTGCACAGTCGGACGGTCTGCGGGTGGACCAGACGGTCCGGTACCATCCTCGGACTGTCCGGTCACGTCAAGCAACACCTGTGACCCTTGTGGTGGGCTCTGTGTAACTCCGGACTGTCCGGCGTAGAGGGCCGGACGGTCTGATGGAGGGCCGGACGGTCCGCGATTGTGTGCGGACGGTCCGACCGTGCTCAGAGTTGACTCACCATTTAGCGAAGATGGTGGTGACGGTCGTCCTGGATATGAGTCCATCGGCGTACCAGAATATGGCTGGGGAAACCCATTTGTTGCCGATGTGTTTGGCGCAATTGTTTTGGCGCCTAATTTTTGTGATAAAAAACTAGGCAGGTGAGTTTTTCCTAATGCATGCGCCATCCTTTCTATATCCTCTGTGATACTTTTAATCCGATTATCAAGAGAAATTTTAATAGATGGAATATCATCGACTGACCTGGCATCACTTATCGTGGGGAGCTATTGCAGCACGGATGACATGTAATCGGCGTCTATTTCTCTCTCCTTTACGACCTTCTGGTGGCGATCTACCTTGAAGTGCGAGAGGTACCACTTTTTCGCCACCTTGAGCATCTGATCTTGTTGTCGTTGGATCTCCTCATCCATCTTCTTCATGTCATCTTTTAAGTTTTCATGCTCTGCGGCCGATAAATTAGTCAGCCTTGTGTCGCTGTTTGGAGAGGCAATGTTGAGATCTTTAGAATCAGCCATGTAAGCCTGATTTTGTAGATCTGCAACCTCGGTCCCCAGCGGAGTCGCCAAAAAGTATGTTGGCACCTTTTTCGGGCGCCAATCACTCAACAAGAACCGGCGGCGGTGCCCTCTGGTCAGGCGCGGACGGTCCGCGGCCTTGGGCCGGACGGTCCGCGACCTGGGCGCAGGAGCGGTGTCTTCCCTGCGTCACGCCGGACGGTCCGCAGCTCTGGGCCGGACGGTCCGCGACCTGGCAACAGGGTCGTCTTCCTCCTCCTTGCTGGAATCTAGATCTCGTCCCCTAGGGGGAAGAGATCTTAATGGTGCCCCGGGTCGACAGGTCACCCGGGGCGTCCCCAGACGACGTGGAGTCGCCTAGGAATTAAGAGATCAATTCGAGGAAGAGGTCTTGGATGGACAACTAGATCTTGCCCCTCGGGAGGGGTGAGATCCTAGGGTCGTCTTGGGATCGGTAGGCCACCCAAGACGGATCTAGATGACGTAGAGTCGAATAGGGGTGGAGGTGGATATGTGGAAGACTACAACTAGAACTATGCTACATCTACTCCTAGGGCAGGAAAAGTAAATAAGGTAATTGGTTCGATTGGAATGTGTTCGGGGGTTCTCAATCGGCCGTACCCCTTTATATTTATAGGGGAGGAGGTCTGGACCTTTTCCTAAGAGATAGCCAACAAACTCCCGCGCGATTAGATGGATAACCACGCACGAGATAAGGATAAACATTCGAGTTTAATCTAATCTCGGGATACGCGGACCGTCCGGGCCCAAGGGCCGGACCGTCCGCTCATTTTGGTGTCCAACAGGGTGGTTGGGGTATTTATAGCCCCAACCACCAAACTTGACCGTTGGTGGAGGCTGCTGTCGATGGGCACACCGGACACTGTCCGGTGCGCCAGCCACGTCACCAGGCCGTTGGGTTTCGATCGTTGGAGCTCTGGCTTGTGGGCCCGCCTGGCTGTCCGGTGGTGCACCGGACAGGACCTGTAGGCTGTCCGGTGTGCCACCCGCGCGTGCTCTGCTCCTCTGCGCGCGTAGGCGCGCATTTAATGCATTGCAGTCGACCGTTGCGCGTGGAGTAGCCGTTGCTCCGCTGTCACACCGGACAGTCCGGTGAATTATAGCGGAGCGGATTCCCGAAGCTGGCGAGTTCAGAGTTGCTCTCCCTTGGGGCACCGGACACTATCCGGTGGTACACCGGACAGTCCGGTGAATTATAGTGGAGCGCCTCTGAAAATTCCCGAAGGTGTGGAGTTCAGCTTGAAGTCCCCTGGTGCACCGGACACTGTCCGGTGGCACACCGGACAGTCCAGTGCGCCAGACCAGGGCACACTTCGCTTGTCCCTTGCTCTCTTTGTTTGAACCCTTTTCTTGGTCTTTTTATTGGATTATTGTGAACCTTTGGTACCTGTAGAACTTTATAGACTAGAGCAAACTAGTTAGTCCAATTATTTCTGTTAGGCAATTCAACCACCAAAATCAATTAGGAAATAGGTGTAAGCCTAATTCCCTTTCAATCTCTCCCTTTTTGGTGATTGATGCCAACACAAACCAAAGCAAATATAGAAGTGAATAATTGAACTAGTTTGCATAATTGTAAGTGCAAAGGTTACTTAGAATTGAGCCAATATAAATACTCATAAGATATGCATGGATTGTTTCTTTAATTTCAACATTTTGGACCACGCTTGCACCACATGTTTTGTTTTTGCAAATTCTTTTGTAAATTCTTTTCAAAGTCTTTTTTGCAAATAGTCAAAGGTAAATGAATAAAATTTTGAGAAGCATTTTCAAGATTTGAAATTTTCTCCCCCTCTTTCAAATGCTTTTCCTTTGACTAAACAAAACTCCCCCTCAATAAATTCCTCCTCTTAGTGTTCAAGAGGGTTTTAAGATACTAAATTTTGAAGGTGCTATTTTCTTCCCCTTTTGAACACAATAAGATACCAATTTGAAAAACTCTTTTTAAAATAAGGGTGGTGGTGCGGTCCTTTTGCTTTGGGCTAATACTTTCTCCCCCTTTGGCATGAATCGCCAAAAACGGATACTTTGAGTGAAAGATAAGCCCTCTGTAAAAATTACTTTCTCCCCCTTTGGCAAACAAAATATGAGTGAAGATTATACCAAAGACGGAGAGATGCTCGGAGCGACGACGAAGGATGAGTTGATGGAGTGGAGTGGAAGCCTTTGTCTTCGCCGAAGACTCAAATTCCCTTTCGATACACCTATGACTTGTTTTGAAATTCACTTGAAAACACATTAGTCATAGCATATAAAAGAGACATGATCAAAGGTATATTTACGAGCTATGTGTGCAAGACATCAAAAGAAATTCCTAGAATCAAGAATATTTAGCTCATGCCTAAGTTTGTTAAAAGTTTGTTCATCTAGTGGCTTAGTAAAGATATCGGCTAATTGATCTTTAGTGTTAATATATGCAATCTCGATATCTCCCTTTTGTTGGTGATCCCTTAGAAAATGATACCTGTCGGCGTTTCGAGACCGGGGGGTCCCTGGACCGACGAGTGAATTATCGCCGCGTGCCCCAGCCCAGATGGGTCGGCGCGAGACGGAGCGCGAAGGGGGGAAGTAGCTGGAGGGAGACGGGCGTGAGAGGTGGAATCTCGCGACCTTCGTGTTTGTCCCGCGCCCAGGTCGAGTGCGCTTGCAGTAGGGGGTTACAAGCGTCCACGCGGGAGGGAGCGAGCGGCCTCACGCGAGCGCCGTCCCATCCTTCCCCGCGCGGCCAACCCTCTGTAAGAGGGCCCTGGTCCTTCCTTTTATAGGCGCAAGGAAAGGATCCAGGTGTACAATGGGGGGTGTAGCAGTGTGCTAACGTGTCTAGCGGAGGAGAGCTAACGCCCTAAGTACATGCCATCGTGGCAGCCGGAGAGGTTTTGGCACCGGTCCGTGTGGTGTCGTGGCCGTCGGAGGAGCGCCGGAGCCTAGCGGAAGGACAGATGTCGGGGCTATCGAGTCCTTGCTGACGTCCTCTTGCTTCCGTAAGGGGGCTAAGAGCCGCCGTCGTCATAGAGCGTGCGGGGCGCCATCATTACTTGTCTGGCGGAGCGAGCCAGATGGGACACCGGTCTTGTTCCCCGTAGCCTGAGTCAGCTTGGGGTAGGGTAATGATGGCGCCTCCTGTTGACGTGGTCGGTCCGTGCCCTGGGTTGGGCGATGTGGAGGCTCCTCCGAGGTCGAGGTCGAGTCTGTCTTCCGAGGCCGAGGTCGAGTCCGAGCCCCTGGGTCGGGCGAGGCGGAGACCGTCGGCTGAGGCCAGGGCTGAGTCCGAGCCCTGGGGTCGGGCGAAGCGGAGTTCGTCGTCTTCCGTAAGGGGGCTGAGCCCGAGTCCGAGCCCTGGGGTCGGGCGAAGCGGAGTTCATCGTCTTCTAGGGCTGAGCCCGAGTCCGAGCCCTGGGGTCGGGCGAAGCGGAGTTCGTCGTCTTCCGGGGCTGAGCCCGAGTCCGAGCCCTGGGGTCGGGCGAAGCGGAGTTTCCTATGGCGCCTGAGGCCGGGCCTGGCTGCTTGTCAGCCTCACTCTGTCGAGTGGCACAGCAGTCGGAGCGGCGCAGGCGGCGCTGTCCTCTTGTCAGACTGGTCAGTGGAGCGGCAAAGTGACTACGGTCACTTCGGCTCTGTCGACTGGAGGGCGTGCGTCAGGATAAAGGTGTCAGGCCACCTTTGCATTAAATGCCCCTGCGATTTGGTCGGTTGGCGTGGCGATTTGGCCAAGGTTGCTTCTTGGCGAAGACTGGACCTCGGGCGAGCCGAAGGTGTGTCCGTTGCTGGAGGGGGGCCTCAGGCGAGACGTAGATCCTCCGGGATCGGCTGCCCTTGCCCGAGGCTGGGCTCGGGCGAGGCGTGATCGAGTCCCTCGAAGGGACCGATCCTTGACTTAGTCGCACCCATCAGGCCTTTGCAGCTTTGTGCTGATGGGGGTTACCAGCTGAGAATTAGGAGCCTTAAGGGTACCCCTAATTATGGTCCCCGACAGTAGCCCCCGAGACTCGAAGGGAGTGTTAATACTCGCTTGGAGGCTTTTGTCGCACTTTTTTGCAAGGGGACCAGCCTTTCTCGGTTGCGTTTTGTTCCGGTGGGTGCGCGCGAGCGCACCCGCTGGGTGTAGCCCCCGAGGCCTCGGAGGAGTGGTTTGACTCCTCCGAGGTCTTAATGCCTCGCACAATGCTTCGGCTGGTCCGGTCGTTCCCTCATGCGAGCTGGCCATAGCCCGGGTGCACGGTCGGGTCCCAAGTTCTCGAGCTGGTATGTTGACGCTGTCAACAGTCTGACCGGAGCCGGGTTTGCGAGAGCAGCCCCCGAGCCTCTGCACAGGGCGAGAGGACGGTCAAGGACAGACTCGACTTTTTTACATACGCCCCTGCGTCGCCTTTCCGCAAGGAGGAGGGGGGGGGGAAAGCGCCATGTTGCCCTCGGAGGGCGCCGAACATGGTGTCTCCGGTGAGCTGCTGGCGGGTAATCCGAGTGGACGCCCGTGCCCCATTTTTTAGGGGTCGGCTAGAGGCCCAGAGGCGCGCTCAAAAGTACCTGCGGGTGACTTGCCGGACCCGGTCCCCTTTCGACGGGGTCCGAGGGCTCGATGCCTCCCTCTGATGGGATTCCGTTTCAAGATCGTTCCCGCTGGTCTCGGAAATGTCCTAGGGTACCTCGGGAGCGTAGCCCGAGCCTTGGTTATGTATCGAACGTACCCAGGGTCATCCCTCGCTTTATGTCTGAGGCGGCTGCGAACCCTTCGAGGGCCAGCCTATGAACCCCTGATTAGTAGTGGGCGAGGAGCCCGAGTGGCCTGAGGCGGCCGTTGAACCCTTCCGAGGGGCCGGCCTTCGAACCTCTGACCAGTAGTGGGTGAGGAGCCCACGCGCTCTGAGGCGGCTGTTAAACCCCTCCGAGGGGCCAACCTTCGAACCTCTGATCAGTAGTGAGGCTCGGGGCCTGTTTCCTTCACGAAGAAGGATCCTTTTCGGGGTATCCCCCTTTCCCGGTCCCTGTTGTAAGAGAGAGAAAGAGGAAAGGGAAAAGGATACGAAATCGAATGACGTGGCGTACCTTTTTTGACGCGGTCATTATGGCGAAGGCGAAGCGTCGCTCGCTTCTCCTGCCAGAGGCGCCGCATGTCCCGCCGCGGAGTTAATGCGACCGGGCGAGTGGTTTGCGAGGTGGCCGTTGCGCGTGCGCGAGCCGTTCGAGGAACGGAACACAGGCGCGCCGTCATCACGCCGTGAGAGAGGGTTCTCTTGCTGTCCCACGAGGTGACGTGAGCTTGGCTGACGACGTGACCGCTGCTCCTGCCCACCTGCCTCTGCCATTACTGCCGGCCCATTTTTGGCCGTGTTGACCGTCGCGCCTGGCTGGCACTGCTGGGTCGTACGCAGGGTTTCCTCGAGTCGCGGTACCGGTTCCGCAGTCGAGGAGGCGTGGTAGTGGTGCGAGTGGCGGCGCAGTTGCTCGCACGTAGCAACCGGCGCGCCGGTTGCATGACGCGTGGGCCTGGGCCTCCATGTTGGGTGCGTTGGAAGTCGGAGGGGCGCGCCCACTTGGCGCGGTTGCATGCCGCCTGTGCGGATGTCCGCCCTTTCACCCGCTGGTCTGGGCGAAAGTGGAGGAATGCTTGTAACTGCTGGGCGGTTGCATGCACCGCGCGCGGCGGTTTGGCTTCTTCTGCCCTGGGCCAGTTTGCATGACGCGTGGGACCCAGCCCCCGCGCCTTAGGGGGAGGACCTTGAAGCGTGTTGGAGAAGACTCAGCCCACGACGGCTGGGGACGCAAGTGGGGAGAGTCGCCTTTAAAAGGAGGGTGACCCCCTTGAAAGGCGACCATGTCTTCGTGCTCCCTTATGCATCGTGTCTTTCCACCTTCCTAGCCCCCGGATGGGGAACACCCGCAATCCTTCCGCCTTGTCGTTGGAGGAACGCAACTTCGTGGAAGTTGGTACCTTTCAGCCATTGTTCGGCTTCAAGGATTTTCATCACGCGGCCCGGCTGCATCCCCTCGCCGGTGGTCACCCAAGACGGTGACCACCAGCCCCTAGATGGGGAGAAGCAAGCCGGGCTGCGATCTTGGTCCCGCCCTCAGCTTCAAGGATGTTCATCATCCTTGCTGGGGTGGAGGCCGGGCTGAGCCGGAGCTCTACCTCCCGCGCGGGTTCGTGGGTCAGCCTCTCCCTCAGCATTCAAGGGAGAGGGTGCTCACTGGCCCTGCGTGAGGGGCGAACTTCGACAACGCGGGGCTGGTCGACGGCGGGTGTCGTCAGCTTCAGCGCGTTGGGCCCGCCAGCTTGGCTCCCAGTGCCCCCTCCCGCCGCAAGGGCGGTTGTCGCGCCGCGCGCACGGGAGGACCGCCCAAGACGTCGCGCGCTGCTAGGGCGCCGTTCGTGTTCTGGGGCGGTCCTGCCTTTGCACCGGTGCGGCGCCTCCGCGTGGAGGTCGGTGCTCCACTCGTCCGGGAGGATCTGAGTGGGGATCTGCCGCAGGGCTGACGACCCCTGTCGTCGGTGCCGAGGTGGGGGTGGCTCGAGAAGTCCCCGTCGCCGACGGGATGACCGCCACCATCCGCGCTTCGGGTCTTCGGCTCTTTGTACTTGTCCTCGCCCCTCGAGCGTCGGCGTGGGCGAGGGCAAGGTTGCAGCGGCGTCCGCCCTGAGGCCATCGCTGCTGCAGTTCGGCCACCCGTAGCGGGGGTCACTGTCGCTGCTGCTGGAGCGGGCGACGTTGAGCCGTCCGTCGGCCTTCTGTTGCTCCGCAGGCCCCCCAATCGTGTGGGGTTGTTCGTACCTGCAGAGGTGGAACCGGGGTTCCGTTTGTAATGGCACCTTGAATGCCGGTCTTTTGTTCATTGTGGCTGTTGGGGCCTGAACATGTATGTATTTTCGGCACGGAACCGTGTTTTTTTCTCATTTCGAGCACTAAGACTCATCTGTCGGCTAACAGAACCGCTTCACCAAGCGTGAGTCGCCCCGTGCAAAGGTGACGAGTGAGGTATCCGTATCCCGGAGGCGTAGGAGTCCCTCGGCTCGGTCGGCCTTGCTGTCCGAGGCTTCTCTTGCTTAGTTAAAGGAACCCCTCGACCGCTCTTCAATGAGCCGAAGCCAGGGGTAGCGGTGTCAGCGCGGACAGAGGCAGAGTTGGCTTGAAAAGAATACTTGGTCGGCCAGAGCCTGGCCGGGTCGTCCACTGACGGGACCGACGCTGAAATTGAGTTGCCGAGGCCTCGGGTCGGGCTGATGTCTTCGGGGGACAGCTGGCCGAGGCTTCAGGGTGGCCGGCCGAGCCGTCTGCTCAAGCCGGGTTCCTGGAGAAGACCATGGCGGCGGTGGCCCGGGCGTGGTGCTGATGTCGTCCTTCAGAGTGGAGATTCTCCGACCGCTTCGCCGTCCGAGGCTAGGTCGGACCTCGCCGAAGGTGTTGTTGACGCCGAGGGTGCTGCTGCTCCCTTCAACTATCAAGATCCGAGCCTGCAGGATCGGATTATCTTGTAGTGTGTGTTTTCTGCGGCCGCCGAGGCCCAAACACACCATCGTCGTGTTGTAAAGCCGCGTTTCTTTTCCCCTTGTTTTGAGTATCTGGACTTTCTCGTCGATAACAGAATTGTCTGTGCGAGCGAGAGTTGCTTTTCACGGAAGGCGATGAGTGAGGTATCCGTATCCCGGAGGCGTAGGAATTCCTCGGCTCGGTCGGCCATGCCGCTTACGCGCACTCTTACTCGTCCATTGGGTTCTGTCACCGACACAGTCGAGAAGGCCCGAAGAATCGCTTCGGCAGAGGAGCTTTCGAGCATGAAGACTTGTTCGGTCCGTGGAATCACTTATCCGAGCGCGAGTTACTTATCGCAGAAGGTGATGAGTGAGGTATCCGTATCCCGAAGGCATAGGAGTCCCTCGGCTCGGTCAGCCTTGGCTGCTTACGTGTACTCCGTCGTTTTCAGGATCCACTTTGGAAGTAGTCAAAAAAGCACGAAAGACATTCTGGCAGAAAAGATCTTTTTTCGAGGAAAATTTCGACGCAGAGGGGTTTCCCCCCCTTTTAGCCCCCGAGGGAGGGTCGAGCTTTGCCGAGGCAAGGCTGACCCTTCCTTGATGACTAAAGTTTGCGTAGGAACGAGGTATACGAACAACTTGAAAGCATCTTAAGGGTAGAAGCGACGTAGCTGTTGGATGTTCCAAGCGTTGCTGTAGACCTCGCCTTGATTGTTGGCCAGCTTGTATGTTCCAGGCTTCAGAACTTTGGCGATGACGAACGGCCCTTCCCAGGAGGCGTGAGCTTGTGCCGCCCTCGAGCGTCTTGTCGCAGCCGAAGCACTAGGTCGCCCACCTGGAGGTCTCGGGACCGAACCCCTCGGGCGTGGTAGCGTCGCAGGGACTTCTGGTACCGCGCCGAGTGTAGTAAGGCCATGTCCCGAGCCTCTTCGAGCTGGTCCAATGAGTCTTCTCGACTAGCTTGATTGCTTTGGTCGGCGTAGGCCCTCGTCCTCAGGGAACCGTATTCTAGGTCTGTGGGCAAGATGGCCTCGGCCCCATAGACTAGAAAGAACGGCGTGAAGCCCGTGGCTCGGCTCGGCGTTGTCCTCAGACTCCAGACCACCGAGGGGAGTTCCTTCATCCATCGATTGCCGAACTTGTTGAGGTCGTTGTAGATCCGAGGCTTGAGTCCTTGTAGAATCATGCCGTTGGCACGCTCTACTTGCCCATTCGTCATGGGGTGAGCCACGATGGCCCAGTCCACCCGAATCATGCCATTGTCGGTGATGATGGAGTTCTGGACCCCAAAGCGATGGATGATGTTGGTGAAGAACGCCACCGCCTGTTCGGACCTGATGCTGTTTAGGGGTCGGACCTCGATCCACTTGGAGAATTTGTCGATGGCGACCAACAGGTGCGTGTAGCCCCCGGGTGCCTTCTGCAAGGGGCTGATGAGGTCCAGACCCCACACAGCAAAAGGCCAGGTGATGGGTATCGTCTGCAGGGCCTGAGCGGGCAGGTGGGTCTGCCTTGCGTAGAACTGACATCCTTCGCAGGTGCGGACAATTCTAGTGGCGTCGGCCACCACCGTCGGCCAGTAGAAACCTTGTTGGAAGGCGTTTCCAACAAGGGCTCGAGGTGCTGCGTGATGGCCGCAAGCCCCCGAGTGTATCTCTTGTAGGAGCTCCTGACCTTCGGCGATGGGGATGCATCGCTGGAGATGCCTGAGGGGCTGCGGTGGTAGAGTTCCTTCCCGTCCCCCAGTAAGACAAACGACTTGGCGTGGCGTGCCAACCGCCGAGCCTCGGCTTGGTCGAGGGGTAGCTCTCCTCGGCGGAGATATTGCAGGTACGGGGTCTGCCAGTTTCGATTAGGCGTGACCCCGCTTCGCTCCTCCTCGATGCGCAGTGCCTCACCCTCGGGGGCCGAGGGTACCTCGGACCGAACCGAGGGTGCCTCGGGCTGGGCCGAGGGTGCCTCAGGTTGGGTCGAGGGTGCCTCGAGCCGAGCCGAGGGTACCTCGGACCGAGCCAAGGGTGCCTCAGGCTCGGCCGAGGCCTTCTCGGGCTCGGGCGTGTCATCGGTCTTGACGGAGGGTTGATGCAGGTCTCGGGAGAAGACGTCCGGGGGAACCGTTGTTCGCCCTGAGGCTATTTTAGCCAGCTCGTCCGCAGTCTCGTTGTAGCGTCAGGCGATGTGGTTGAGCTCGAGCTCGTAGAACTTGTCTTCTAGGCGCCGAACCTCATCGCAGTAGGCTTCCATCTTCGGGTCGCGGCAGTGGGAGTTCTTCATGACTTGGTCGATGACGAGCTGCGAGTCACCGCGAGCGTCGAGGCGTCGGACCCCTAGCTCGATGGCGATGCGCAACCCGTTGACCAGAGCCTCGTACTCAGCCACATTGTTGGACACCGGGAAATGGAGGCGTAGCATGTAGCGTAGGTGCTTTCCGAGGGGCGAGATGAAGAGCAGGCCTGCACTTGCTCCTGTCTTCATCAGCGACCCATCGAAGAACATGGTCCAGAGTTCCGGTTGGATCGGAGCTGTTGGGAGCTGGGTGTCGACCCATTCAGCCACGAAGTCCGCCAACACTTGGGACTTGATGGCCTTCCGAGGGGCGAATGAGATCGTTTCGCCCATGATTTCCACTGCCCACTTTGCAATTCTACCCAAGGCCTCTCGGCATTGGATGATCTCCCCTAGGGGGAAGGATGACACCACAGTTACCGGATGAGACTCGAAGTAGTGTCGCAACTTCCGCCGCGTTAGGATCACCGCGTACAGCAGCTTCTGAATTTGTGGGTAGCGGATCTTGGTCTTGGACAGTACCTCGCTGATGAAGTAGACTGGCCTCTGGACGGGCAATGTATACCCCTCTTCTCGTCTCTCAACCACAATCGCGGCGCTAACCACCTGAGTGGTCACGACGACATAGATCAAGAGGGCTTCTCCGGCAGCGGGGGGCACCAAGATGGGCGTGTTTGTAAGGAGCGCCTTCAGGTTCTTGAGGGCTTCCTCGGCCTCAGGGGTCCAAGTGAAGCACTCGGCCTTCCTTAAGAGGCGGTACAGAGGCAGGCCTCTTTCGCCGAGGCGCGAGATGAAGCGGCTCAGAGCCGCAAGGCATCCCATGACTCTCTGTACGCCTTTCAAGTCCTTGATGGGCCCCATGCTGGTGATGGCCACGATCTTCTCCGGGTTGGCTTCGATGCCCCGCTCGGAGACGATGAACCCCAAGAGCATGCCTCGGGGAACCCCGAAGACACACTTTTCGGGATTGAGCTTCACGCCTTTCGCCTTGAGACATCGGAATGTCACTTCAAGGTCAGAAAGGAGGTCAGAGGCTTTCCTCATCTTGACTACGATGTCATCGACGTAGGCCTCGACCGTTCGGCCAATGTGTTCGCCGAACACATGGTTCATGCACCGTTGGTACGTTGCACCCGCATTCCTCAAGCCGAACGGCATGGTGACGTAGCAGTACATGTCGAAGGGTGTGATGAAAGAAGTCGCGAGTTGGTCGGACTCTTTCATCTTGATTTGGTGATACCCTGAGTAGGCATCGAGGAAAGACAGGGTTTCGCACCCAGCAGTGGAGTCCATAATTTGGTCGATGCGAGGCAGAGGGTAGGGAACCTTCGGACATGCTTTGTTTAGACCAGTGTAGTCTACACACATCCGCCATTTCCCTCCTTTCTTTCTCACAAGCACAGGGTTGGCAAGCCATTCGGGATGGAATACCTCTTTGATGAACCCTGCCGCCATTAGCTTGTGGATCTCCTCGCCTATGGCCCTGCGCTTTTCTTCGTCGAATCGGCGCAGAGGCTGCTTCACGGGTCGGGCTCCAGCTCGGATATCCAGCGAGTGCTCGGCGACATCCCTCGCTATGCCGGGCATGTCCGAGGGACTCCACGCGAAAACATCGGCGTTTTCACGGAGAAAGTCGACGAGCACTGCTTCCTATTTGGGATTGAGCTCGGAGCCGATCCGGATCTGCTTGGAGGCGTCGTTGCTGGGGTCGAGGGGGACGGATTTAACCGTCTCCGCTGGCTCGAAGTTGCCGGCGTGGCGCTTCACGTCTGGCACCTCCTTAGAGAGGCTCTCTAGGTCGGCGATGAGGGCCTCAGATTCGGCGAGGGCCTCGGCGTACTCCACGCACTCCACGTCGCATTCGAACGCGTGTCGGTACGTAGGGCTGACGGTGATGACCCCGTTGGGGCCCGGCATCTTGAGCTTGAGGTAGGTGTAGTTGGGGTTGGCCATGAACTTCGCATAGCATGGCCTCCCCAGTACTGCGTGGTAGGTTCCTCGGAACCCGACCACCTCAAAGGTGAGGGTCTCCCTTCGGAAGTTGGAGGGTGTCCTGAAGCAGACGGGAAGATCGAGTTGTCCAAGGGGCTGGACGCGCTTCCCGGGGATGATCCCGTGGAAAGGCGCAGCGCCTGCCCGGACCGAGGACAAATCAACACGCAGGAGCCCGAGGGTCTCGGCGTAGATGATGTTGAGGCTGCTGCCTCCGTCATGAGGACCTTGGTGAGCCTGACGTCGCCGATGACGGGGTCGACAACGAGCGGGTATTTCCCCGGGCTCGGCACGTGGTCAGGGTGGTCGGCTTGGTCGAAGGTGATGGGCTTGTCGGACCAGTCTAGGTAGACTGGCGCCGCCACCTTTACCGAACAGACCTCCCGACGCTCTTGCTTGCGGTGCCGAGCCGAGGCGTTCGCCGCTTGCCCACCGTAGATCATGAAGCAGTCGCGGACCTCGGGGAACTCTCCTGCCTGGTGATCTTCCTTCTTATCGTCGTCGTGAGCCCTGCCACCCTCCGCGGGTGGCCCGGCCTTGTGAAAGTGGCGCCAAAGCATGGCACACTCCTCAAGGGTGTGCTTGACGGGCCCCTGATGATAGGGGCACGACTTTTTGAGCATCTTGTCGAAGAGGTTGGCACCTCCGGGGGGTTTCCGAGGGTTCTTGTACTCGGCGGCGGCGACAAGGTCCGCATCGGCGGCGTCGCGTTTCGCTTGCGACTTCTTCTTGCCTTTCTTCTTGGCGCCGCGCTGAGTTGACGCCTTGGGGGCATCTTCCGGTGGGCGGCCCTAGGGCTGCTTGTCCTTCCGGAAGATAGCCTCAACCGCCTCCTGGCCAGAGGCGAACTTGGTGGCGATGTCCATCAGCTCGCTCGCCCTGGTGGGGGTCTTGCGACCCAGCTTGCTCACCAGGTCGCGGCAGGTGGTGCCGGCGAGGAACGCGCCGATGACATCTGAATCGGTGATGTTGGGCAGCTCGGTGCGCTACTTCGGGAATCGTCGGATGTAGTCCCGGAGAGACTCTCCCAGCTGCTGTCGGCAGCTCCGGAGATCCCAGGAGTTCCCAGGGCGCACGTACGTGCCCTGGAAATTGCCGGCGAAGGCTTGGACCAGGTCGTCCCAGTTGGAGATCTGCCCCAGAGGCAGGTGCTCCAACCAGGCGCGAGCGGTGTCGGAGAGGAACAGGGGGAGGTTGCGGATGATGAGGTTGTCATCGTCCGTTCCACCTAGTTGGCAGGCCAGCCGGTAGTCCGCGAGCCACAGTTCCGGTCTCGTCTCCCCCGAGTACTTTGTGATAGTAGTCGGGGTTCGGAACCGGGTCGGGAACGGCGCCCGTCGTATGGCGCGGCTGAAAGCCTGCGGACCGGGTGGTTCGGGCGAGGGACTCCGATCCTCCCCACTATCGTAGCGTCCCCCACGCCTGGGGTGGTAGCCTCGGCGTACCCTCTCGTCGAGGTGGGCCCGACGGTTGTGGTGATGGTGCTCGTTGCCGAGGCGACCCGGGGCCGCATGCGCCGTGTTGCGCGTGCGCCCGGTGTGGACCGAGGCTTCCCGCATGAATCGGGAAGTCGCGGCGCGATGTTCTGAGGGGTACCCCTGCCTTCGGGAGGCGGAGCTTTCGGCCCGTCAGACCGTGGCGTCCTCCAGGAGATTCTTGAGCTCTCCCTGAATTCGCCGTCCCTCGGTGGTTGATGGCTCCGGCATCGCGCGGAGAAGCATTGCCGCTGCAGCCAGGTTCTGGCCGACTCCACTGGAAGTGGGTGGCGGCCTTACCCTGACATCGTCGGCGATGCGGTGCTAGATACCCTGGGGTAGATGACGCACTTCTCCGGCTGGAGGTTGGCCCGCCCATTCCTGCCCGACGTCCCGGCGGATCGGCTCAAGTGTTCCTGCTCCCTCGTCGAGCCTGGCCTGCACCCCGCGGATTTGCTCGAGCTGTGGGTCATGACCCCCCGCCGGAACGGGGACCACAGCTAGCTCCTGTAGGATGTCAACGCGAGGCACAGGCCTAGGGAGATCACCGTTCTCCGGCATACCAAGATGGTTGCCTTCGGAGGGACCCCCTAGATCGACGTGGAAACATTCACGACTTGGGCCGCAGTCCTCGTTGCCGAGGCTGTGGCTACCGTCGGAACAATCGGAAAGGCAGTAGTCACACGCAGTCATGAAGTCCCGCATGGCACTGGGGTTACCAAGTCCGGAGAAATCCCAACAGAAGTCGGGCTCGTCATCTTCCTCGGACCCCGTGGGCCCGTAGGTCGAGACGTCCATCAGCCGGTCCCAGGGTGACCGCATACGATACCCCAGAGGGTTTGGACTCGCCTTTACGAGAGCGTCCACCAAAGCGAAGTCGCTTGGCGGGTCGAGGCTGAATCCAAAAGGCGTGAGATGGGAATCGGTTGGTACCTCTTGGTCGACGGGCGGTGACGGAGTCACGTCAGGGACTGACTGCACCGTCGTCTCAGGTACGAGGGTGACGCCCAGCAAGTCCTTCGCGAGCGTGCTGGCGTTGTCCATTTGCTTGGGATTGGCGTGTTGCGGGGAGACGGCGCTCGTCTTCGTCTCAGACGCGAGGTCGATGCCCGACGTGCCCCCCGTTGGGGCGCCGGCGCTGTCGACTCGCTCGACAGCCGACGAGGTGCCGCCTCCTGCTTGGCCTTGGTTGCCCCGCCTCCTCCTCCGTCGGCGGGGGAGGGGACGGGGCAAGCTCGAATGTTGTTCTTCCGCCATGCGGGGAAAACGTCGTCGATTCAGCCGCCGGCGGGCGGGCTGTCGGCCGCCATTGTCGCTGTCGCACGGCGGGGGAAGGAGTATCATGTCGTAGCTACCGTCGAGGGACATGAACTCAAGACTCCCGAAATGGAGCACCGTCCCGGGCTGGAAAGGTTGCTGGAGACTGCCCATCTGGAGCTTGACGGGAAGCCGTTCGTCAACACGCAGCAGGCCCCTACCTGGCGCGCCAACTGTCGGCGTTTCGAGACCGGGGGGTCCCTAGACCGACGAGTGAATTGTCGCCGCGTGCCCCAGCCCAGATGGGTCGGCGCGAGACGGAGCGCGAAGGGGGGAGGCGGCCGGAGGGAGATGGGCGTGAGAGGTGGAAATCCCGTGGCCTTCGTGTTTGTCCCGCGCCCAGGTCGGGTGCGCTTGCAGTAGGGGGTTACAAGCGTCCACGCGGGAGGGAGCGAGCCGCCTCACGCGAGCGCCGTCCCGTCCTTCCCCGCGCGGCCAACCCTCTGTAAGAGGGCCCTGGTCCTTCCTTTTATAGGCGCAAGGAAAGGATCCAGGTGTACAATGGGGGGTGTAGCAGTGTGCTAACGTGTCTAGCGGAGGAGAGCTAGTGCCCTAAGTACATGCCATCGTGGCAGCCGGAGAGGTTTTGGCACCCGGTTCGTGTGGTGTCGTGGCCGTCGGAGGAGCGCCGGAGCCTGGCGGAAGGACAGCTGTCGGGGCTGTCGAGTCCTTGCTGACGTCCTCTTGCTTCCGTAAGGGGGCTGGGAGCCACCATCGTCATAGAGCGTGTGGGGCACCATCATTACTTGTCTGGCGGAGCGAGCCAGATAGGACGCCGGTCTTGTTCCCCGTAGCCTGAGTCAGCTTGGGGTAGGGTAATGATGGCGCCTCCTGTTGACGTGGTCGGTCCGTGCCCTGGGTTGGGCGATGTGGAGGCTCCTCCGAGGTCGAGGTCGAGTCTGTCTTCCGAGGCCGAGGTCGAGTCCGAGCCCCCGGGTCGGGCGAGGCGGAGACCGTCGGCTGAGGCCAGGGCTGAGTCCGAGCCCTAGGGTCGGGCGAAGCGGAGTTCATCGTCTTCCGGGGCTGAGCCCGAGTCCGAGCCCTGGGGTCGGGTGAAGCGGAGTTCGTCGTCTTCCGGGGCTGAGCCCGAGTCCGAGCCCTGGGGTCGGGCGAAGCGGAGTTCATTGTCTTCCGGGGCTGAGCCCGAGTCCGAGCCCTGGGGTCGGGCGAAGCGGAGTTCGTAGTCTTCCGAGGCTGAGCCCGAGTCCGAGCCTTGGGGTCGGGTGAAGCGGAGTTTCCTATGGCGCCTGAGGCCGGGCCTGGCTGCTTGTCAGTCTCACTCTGTCGAGTGGCACAGCAGTCGGAGCGGCGCAGGCAGCACTGTCCTCTTGTCAGACCGGTCAGTGGAGCGGCGAAGTGACTACGGTCACTTCGGCTCTGTCGACTGGAGGGCGTGCGTCAGGATAAAGGTGTCAGGCCACCTTTGCATTAAATGCCCCTGCGATTTGGTCGGTTGGCGTGGTGATTTGGCCAAGGTTGCTTCTTGGCGAAGATTGGGCCTCGGGCGAGCCGAAGGTGTGTCCGTTGCTGGAGGGGGGCCTCGGGCGAGACGTAGATCCTCCGGGGTCGGCTGCCCTTGCCCGAGGCTAGGCTCGGGCGAGGCGTGATCGAGTCCCTCGAATGGACCGATCCTTGACTTAGTCGCACCCATCAGGCCTTTGCAGCTTTGTGCTGATGGGGGTTACCAGCTGAGAATTAGGAGCCTTGAGGGTACCCCTAATTATGGTCCCCGACAATACCGAATGGCTATGTGTTTAGTGCGGCTATGCTCAATGGGATTATCCGCCATGCGGATTGCACTCTCATTATCATATAGAAGAGGAACTTTGGTTAATTTGTAACCATAGTCCCTAAGGGTTTGCCTCATCCAAAGCAATTGCGCGCAACAATGGCCTGCGGCAATATACTCGGCTTTGGCGGTAGAAAGAGCCACAGAATTTTGCTTCTTTGAAGCCCAAGACACCAAGGATCTTCCCAAGAACTGGCAAGTCCCCGATGTGCTCTTTCTATTAATTTTACATCCCGCCCAATCGGCATCCGAATAACCAATTAAATCAAATGTGGATCCCTGAGGGTACCAAAGCCCAAACTTAGGAGTATGAACTAGATATCTCAAGATTCGTTTTACGGCCATAAGGTGAGCTTCCTTAGGGTCGGCTTGGAATCTTGCACACATACATACGGAAAGCATAATATCCGGTCGAGATGCACATAAATAGAGTAAAGAGCCTATCATCGACCGGTATACCTTTTGATCAACGGATTTACCTCCCGTGTCGAGGTCGAGATGCCCATTGGTTCCCATGGGTGTCTTGATGGGCTTGGCATCCTTCATCCCAAACTTGGTTAGAATGTCTTGAATGTACTTCGTTTGGCTGATGAAGGTGCCCTGTTGGAGTTGCTTCACTTGAAATCCTAAGAAGTACTTCAACTCCCCCATCATCGACATCTCGAATTTTTGTGTCATGATCCTACTAAATTCTTCACATGTAGATTCGTTAGTAGACCCAAATATAATATCATCAACATAAATTTGGCATAGAAACAAATCATTGTTAAGAGTTTTAGTAAATAAAGTAGGATCGGCTTTTCCGACTTTGAAGCCATTAGTGATAAGAAAATCTCTTAGGCATTCATACCATGCTCTTGGGGATTGCTTGAGCCCATAAAGCACCTTAGAGAGTTTGTAAACATGGTTAGGGTACTCACTATCTTCAAAGCCGGGAGGTTGCTCAACATAGACCTCTTCCTTGATTGGTCCATTGAGGAAGGCACTTTTCACGTCCATTTGGTAGAGCTTAAAGCCATGGTAAGTAGCATAGGCAAGTAATATTCGAATTGATTCATGCCTAGCTACGGGTGCATAGTGAAAGTCGCCTAGAGGGGGGTGAATAGGGCGAAACTGAAATTTACAAAGTTAATCACAACTACAAGCCGGGTTAGCGTTAGATATATAATCGAGTCCGCGAGAGAGGGTGCAAAATAAATCGCAAGCGAATAAGGAGTGTGACACGCGGATTTGTTTTACCGAGGTTCGGTTCTCGCAAACCTACTCCCCGTTGAGGTGGTCACAAAGACCGGGTCTCTTTCAACCCTTTCCCTCTCTCAAACGGTCCCTCGGACCGAGTGAGCTTCTTCTTCTCAATCAAACGGGAACAAAACTTCCCCGCAAGGGCCACCACACAATTGGTTCCTCTTGCCTTGGTTACAATTGAGTTGATCGCAAGAAAGAATCAAAGAAGAAAGCAATCCAAGCGCAAGAGCTCAAAAGAACACAAGCAAATCTCTCTCACTAATCACTAAGGCGTTGTGTGGAATTTGGAGAGGATTTGATCACTTGGGTGTGTCTAGAATTGGATGCTAGAGCTCTTGTAAGTAGTTGAAGTAGGAAAACTTGGATGACTTGAATGTGGGGTGGTTGGGGGTATTTATAACCCCAACCACCAAACTAGCCGTTTGGTGGAGGCTGTCTGTCGCATGGTGCACCGGACAATCCGGTGCACACCGGACAGTGTCCGGTGCGCCAGCCACGTCACCAGGCCGTTGGGTTCCGATCGTTGGAGCTTTGACTGCTGGGCCCGCCTGGATGTCCGGTGGCGCACCGGACATGTACCGTAGAGCGTCCGGTGCGCCGTCTCGCGCATGCCTGACTTCTGCGCGCTCTGGCGCGCATTAAATGACTCTGCAGGTGACCGTTGGCGCGAAGTAGTCGTTGCTCCGCTGGCTCACCGGACAGTCTGGTGTGCACCGGACATGTCCGGTGAATTATAGCGGAGCGAATTCCCGAAGCTGGCGAGTTCAGAGTCGCTTCATTCCTGGAGCACCGGACACTGTCCGGTGTACACCGGACAGTCCGGTGAATTATAGCGGAGCGCCTCTGGATTTTCCCGAAGGTGAAGAGTTCAGCGTGAAGTCCCCTCGTGCACTGGACACTGTCCGGTGGCACACCGGACAGTCCGGTGGCACACCGGACAGTCCGGTGCGCCAGACCACGGTTGCCTTCGATTATCCCTTTGCTCTCTTTGTTTAACCCAATTCTTGGTCTTTTTATTGGCTAAGTGTGAACCTTTGGCACCTGTATAACATATACACTAGAGCAAACTAGTTAGTCCAATTATTTGTGTTGGGCAATTCAACCACCAAAATCAATTAGGAAATAGGTGTAAGCCTAATTCCCTTTCAATCTCCCCCTTTTTGGTGATTGATGCCAACACAAACCAAAGCAAATGCGGAAGTGCATAATTTAACTAGTTTGCTTAATGTAAGTGCAAAGGTTGCTTGGAATTGAGCCAATATAACTACTCATAAGATATGCATGGATTGTTTCTTTTATTTTTAACATTTTGGACCACGCTTGCAGCACTTGTTTTGTTTTTGCAAATTCTTTTGTAAATCCTTTTCAAAGTTCTTTTGCAAATAGTCAAAGGTAAATGAATAAGATTTTGCGAAGCATTTTCAAGATTTGAAATTTTCTCCCCCTGTTTCAAATGCTTTTCCTTTGACTAAACAAAACTCCCCCTAAATGAAATTCTCCTCTTAGTGTTCAAGAGGGTTTTAAGATATCAATTTTGAAATACTACTATCTTTGAAATTTACAATTGAAAATCATTTTAAAATTAGGTGGTGGTGCGGTCCTTTTGCTTTGGGCTCATGCTCTCTCCCCCTTTGGCATAAATCGCCAAAAACGGAATCATTAGAGCCCTTTTAACTACTTTCTCCCCTTTGGTAAATAAAATATGAGTGAAGATTATACCAAAGACGGAGTCCTTTTGCTTTTGGACTCAGGCTCTCTCCCCCAAAGATGGAGAGTTGCCCGGAGCGACGACGAAGGATGAGTTACGGAGTGGAAGCCTTTGTCTTCGCCGAAGACTCCAATTCCCTTTCAATATACCTATGACTTGGTTTGAAATAGACTTGAAAAGACATTAGTCATAGCATATGAAAGAGACATGATCAAAGGTATATGAATGAGCTATGTGTGCAAATCAACAAAAGAAGTTCCTAGAATCAAGAATATTTAGCTCATGCCTAAGTTTAATAAAAGTTTGTTCATCAAGTGGCTTGGTAAAGATATCGGCTAATTGATCTTTAGTGTTAATATATGAAATCTCGATATCTCCCTTTTGTTGGTGATCCCTTAGAAAATGATACCAAATGGCTATGTGTTTAGTGCGGCTATGCTCAACGGGATTATCCGCCATGCGGATTGCACTCTCATTATCACATAGAAGAGGAACTTTGGTTAGTTTGTAACCGTAGTTCCTAAGGGTTTGCCTCATCCAAAGTAGTTGCGTGCAACAATGACCTGCGGCAATGTACTCAGCTTCGGCGGTAGAAAGAGCTACGGAATTTTGCTTCTTTGAAGCCCAAGACACCAAGGATCTTCCCAAGAACTGGCAAGTCCCCGATGTGCTCTTTCTATTAATCTTACACCCTGCCCAGTCGGCATCCGAATAACCAATTAAGTCAAATGTGGATCCCATAGGATACCAAAGCCCAAACTTAGGAGTATAAACTAAATATCTCAAGATTCGTTTTACGGCCGTAAGGTGAGCTTCCTTAGGGTCGGCTTGGAATCTTGCACACATGCATACGGAAAGCATAATATCCGGTCGTGATGCACATAAATAGAGTAAATACCCAATCATCGACCGATATACCTTTTGATCCACGGACTTACCTTCCGTGTCGAGGTCGAGATGACCATTTGTTCCCATGGGTGTCTTGATGGGTTTGGCATCCTTTATCCCAAACTTGCTTAGAATATCTTGAGTATACTTCATTTGGCTTAGGAAGGTGCCCTCTTGGAGTTGCTTCACTTGAAATCCTAAGAAATACTTCAACTCCCCCATCATAGACATCTCGAATTTTTGTGTCATGATCCTACTAAATTCTTCACATGTAGACTCGTTAGTAGACCCAATATAATATCATCAACATAAATTTGGCATACAAACAAGTCATTTTCAAGAGTTTTAGTGAAGAGTGTAGGATCGGCCTTTCCGACTTTGAATCCATTAGTGATAAGGAAATCTCTAAGGCATTCATACCATGCTCTTGGGGCTTGCTTGAGCCCATAAAGCGCCTTAGAGAGTTTATAAACATGGTTAGGGTACTCACTATCTTCAAAGCCGGGAGGTTGCTCAACATAGACCTCTTCCTTGATTGGTCCATTGAGGAAGGCACTCTTCATGTCCATTTGATAAAGCTTGAAGCCATGGTAAGTAGCATAGGCCAATAATATATGAATTGACTCAAGCCTAGCTACGGGTGCATAGGTTTCACCGAAATCCAAACCTTCGACTTGGGAGTATCCTTTGGCCACAAGTCGACCTTTGTTCCTTGTCACCACACCATGCTCATCTTGCTTGTTGCGGAACACACACTTGGTTCCTACAACATTTTGATTAGGACGTGAAACTAAATGCCATACCTCGTTCCTAGTGAAGTTGTTGAGCTCCTCTTCCATCGCCACCACCCAATCCGAATCTTGTAGTGCTTCCTCTACCCTGTGTGGCTCAATAGAGGAAACTAAAGAGTAATGCTCACAAAAATGTGCAACACGAGATCTAGTGGTTACCCCCTTATGAATGTCGCCGAGGATGGTGTCGACGGGGTGATCTCGTTGGATTGCTTGATGGACTCTTGGGTGTGGCGGCCTTGGTTCTTCATCCTCCTTGTCTTGATCATTTGCATCTCCCCCTTGATCATTGCTGTTATCTTGAGGTGGCTCATTCGATTGATCTTCTCCTTCATCAACTTGAGCCTCATCCTCATTTTGAGTTGGTGGAGATGCTTGCGTGGAGGAGGATGGTTCATCTTGTGCATTTGGAGGCTCTTCGGATTCCTTAGGACACACATCCCCAATCGACATGTTCCTTAGAGCGATGCACGGAGCCTCTTCATCACCTATCTCATCAAGATCAACTTGCTCTACTTGAGAGCCGTTAGTCTCATCAAACACAACGTCACAAGAAACTTCAACTTGTCCAGAGGACTTGTTAGACTCTATATGCCCTTGTGTTTGAATCATATCCTAGTAAAAATCCTTCTACAGTCTTAGGAGCAAATTTAGATTTTCTACCTCTTTTAACAAGTACAAAGCATTTGCTACCAAAGACTCTAAAATATGAAATATTAGGCTTTTTACCGGTTATGAGTTCATAAGATGTCTTCTTGAGGATTCAGTTTAGATATAATCGGTTGATGGCGTAGCAGGCGGTGTTGACCGCCTCGGCCCAAAACCGATCCGAAGTCTTGTATTCATCAAGCATGGTTCTTGCCATATCCAATAGAGTTCTATTCTTCCTCTCCACTACACCATTTTGTTGTGGTGTGTAGGGAGAGGAGAACTCATGCTTGATGCCCTCCTCCTCAAGGAAGCCTTCGATTTGTGAGTTCTTGAACTCCGTCCCGTTGTCGCTTCTAATTTTCTTGATCCTTAAGCCGAACTCGTTTTGAGCCCGTCTCAAGAATCCCTTTAAAGTTTCTTGGGTATGAGATTTTTCCTGCAAAAAGAACACCCAAGTGAAGCGAGAATAATCATCCACAATAACTAGACCGTACTTACTCCTGCCGATGCTTATGTAAGCGATCGGGCCGAATAGATCCATGTGTAGGAGCTCGAGTGGCCTGTCAGTCGTCATGATGTTCTTGTGTGGATGGTGAGTACCAACTTGCTTCCCTGCCTGACATGTGTAGGAGCTCGAGTGGCCTGTCAGTCGTCACCAGGCCGTTGGGTTCCGATCGTTGGAGCTCTGACTGCTGGGCCCGCCTGGATGTCCGGTGGCGCATCGGACATGTACTGTAGAGCGTCCGGTGCGCCGTCTCGCGCGTGCCTGACTTCTGCGCGCTCTGGCGTGCATTAAATGACTCTGCAGGTGACTGTTGGCGTGAAGTAGTCGTTGCTCCGCTGGCTCACCGGACAGTCCGGTGTGCACCGGACATGTCCGGTGAATTACAGCGGAGCGAATTCCCGAAGCTGGCGAGTTCAGAGTCGCTTCATTCCTGGAGCACCGGACACTGTCCGGTGTACACTGGACAGTCCGGTGAATTATAGCGGAGCGCCTCTAGATTTTCCCGAAGGTGAAGAGTTCAGCGTGAAGTCCCCTGGTGCACCGGACACTGTCCGGTGGCACACCGGAATAGTCCAGTGCGCCAGACCAGGGCTGCCTTCGGTTATCCCTTTGCTCTCTTTGTTGAACCCAATTCTTGGTCTTTTTATTGGCTGAACCTTTGGCACCTGTATAACTTATACATTAGAGCAAACTAGTTAGTCCAATTATTTATGTTGGGCAATTCAACCACCAAAATCAATTAGGAAATAGGTGTAAGCCTAATTCCCTTTCACATAGGTTTCACCGAAATCCAAACCTTCGACTTGTGAGTATCCCTTGGCCACAAGTCGGGCTTTGTTCCTTGTCACCACACCATGCTCATCTTGCTTGTTGCGGAATACCCACTTGGTTCCTACAACATTTTGATTAGGACGTGGAACCAAATGCCATACCTCGTTCCTAGTGAAGTTGTTGAGTTCCTCTTGCATCGTCACCACCCAATCCGAATCTTGTAGTGCTTCCTCTACCCTGTGTGGCTCAATAGAGGAAACAAAAGAGTAATGCTCACAAAAATGTGCAACACGAGATCTAGTGGTTACCCCCTTATGAATGTCGCCGAGGATGGTGTCGACGGGGTGATCTCGTTGGATTGCTTGGTAGACTCTTAGGTGTGGCGGTCTTGGTTCTTCATCCTCCTTGTCTTGATCATTTGCATCTCCCCCTTGATCATTGTCGTCATCTTGAGGTGGCTCATCTCTTTGATCTTCTCCTTCATCAACTTGAGCTTCATCCTCATTTTGAGTTGGTGGAGACGCTTGCGTGAAGGAGGATGGTTGATCTTGTGCATTTGGAGGCTCTTCGAATTCCTTAGGACATACATCCCCATTGGACATGTTCCTTAGAGCGATGCATGGAGCCTCTTCATCACCTATCTCATCAAGATCAACTTGCTCTACTTGAGAGCCGTTAGTCTCATCAAACACAACGTCACAAGAAACTTCAACTTGTCCAGAGGACTTGTTAAAGACTCTATATGCCCTTGTGTTTGAATCATATCCTAGTAAAAATCCTTCTACAGTCTTAGGAGCAAATTTAGATTTTCTACCTCTTTTAACAAGAATAAAGCATTTGCTACCAAAGACTCTAAAATATGAAATATTGGGCTTTTTACCGGTTAGGAGTTCGTATGATGTCTTCTTGAGGATTCGGTGTAGATACAACCGGTTGATGGCGTAGCAGGCGGTGTTGACCGCCTCGGCCCAAAACCGATCTGAAGTCTTGTACTCATCAAGCATGGTTCTTGCCATGTCCAATAGAGTTCTATTCTTCCTCTCCACTACACCATTTTGTTGTGGGGTGTAGGGAGAAGAGAACTCATGCTTGATGCCCTCCTCCTCAAGGAAGCCTTCGATTTGTGAGTTCTTGAACTCCGTCCCGTTGTCGCTTCTAATTTTCTTGATCCTTAAGCCGAACTCATTTTGAGCCCGTCTCAAGAATCCTTTTAAGGTCTCTTGGGTATGAGATTTTTCCTGCAAAAAGAACACCCAAGTGAAGCGAGAATAATCATCCACAATAACTAGACAGTACTTACTTCCGCCGATGCTTATGTAAGCTATATGGCCGAATAGGTCCATGTGTAGGAGCTCGAGTGGCCTGTCAGTCGTCATGATGTTCTTGTGTGGACGATGAGTCCCAACTTGCTTCCCTGCCTGACATGCGCTACAAATCCTGTCTTTCTCAAAATGAACATTTGTTAGTCCCAAATTTTGTTCTCCCTTTAGAAGCTTATGAAGATTCTTCATTCCGACATGTGCTAGTCGGCGATGCCAGAGCCAGCCCATGTTAGTCTTAGCAATTAAGCAAGTGTCGAGTTCAGCTCTATCAAAATCTACTAAGTATAGCTGACCCTCTAACACTCGCTTAAATGTTATTGAATCATCACTTCTTCTAAAGACAGTAACACCTACATCTGTGAAAAGACAGTTGTAGCCCATTTTGCATAATTGAGATACGGAAAGCAAATTGTAATCTAAAGAATCTACAAGAAAAACATTGGAAATTGAATGGTCAGAGGATATAGCTATTTTACCCAATCCTTTGACCAAACCTTGATTTCCATCCCTGAATGTGATAGCTCGTTGGGGATCTTGGTTTTTTCATAGGAGGAGAACATCTTCTCCCCCCGGTCATGTGATTTGTGCATCCGCTATCGATAATCCAACTTGAGCCCCCGAATGCATAAACCTACAAAACAAGTTTAGTTCTTGACTTTAGGTACCCAAATGGTTTTGGATCCTTTGGCATTAGACACAAGAACTTTGGGTACCCAAACACAAGTCTTTGATCCCTTGTGTTTGCCCCCAACATATTTGGCAACTACCTTGCCGGATTTGTTAGTTAAAACATAAGATGCATCAAAAGTTTTAAATGAAATATTATAATCATTTGATGCACTAGGAGTTTTCTTCTTAGGCAATTTTGCATGGGTTGATTGCCTAGAACTAGATGTCTCACCCTTATACATAAAAGCATGATTAGGGCCAGAGTGAGACTTCCTAGAGTGAATTCTCCTAATTTTGCTCTCGAGATAACTGGCAGGGTACAAAATGTAACCCTCGTTATCTTGAGGCATGAGAGCCTTGCACTTATCAAAGATAATCTTTTAGGAGGGGCATTAAGTTTGACATTGTCTCCCTTTTGGAAGCCAATGCCATCCTTGATGCCAGGGCGCCTCCCACTCTAGAGCATGCTTCTAGCAAATTTAAATTTCTCATTTTCTAAGTCATGCTCGGCAATTTTAGCATCTAATTTTGCTATATGATCATTTTATTGTTTAATTAAAGCCATACGATCATGAATAGCATCAATGTTAACATCTCTACATCTAGTGCAAATAGTAACATGCTCAGTGGTAGATGTAGAGGGTTTGCATGAATTAAGTTCAACAATCTTAGCACGTAAAATATCATTGTTATCTCTAAGATCGGAAATTGTAACATTGCAAACATCTAGTTCTTTAGCCTTAGCAATTAATTTTTCATTTTCAATTCTAAGGCTAGCAAGAGAACCATTTAATCCTTCAATCTTAGCAAGTAAATCAACATTATCATTTCTAAGATTGGGAATTGAAACATTACAATCATTTGAATCAACCTTAGCAATTAAATTTGCATTTTCATTTCTAAGGTTGGCAATTAAATCATGGCATGTGCTTAGCTCACTAGTTAATTTCTCACATTTCTCAACTTCTAGAGCATAAGCACTTTTAACCTTAACATGCTTTTTGTTTTCCTTGATTAGGAAGTCCTCTTGGGTGTCCAAGAGATCATCCTTCTCATGAATAGCACTAATCAATTCATTTAATTTTTCTTATTGTTGCATGTTTAGGTTGGCAAAAAGAATGCGCAAGTTATCCTCCTCATTACTAGCATTATCCTCATCGCTAGAGGTTTCATATTTGGTGGAGGATCTTGATTTTACCTTCTTCCTTTTGCCGTTCTTTGCCATGAGGCACTTGTGGCCGACGTTGGGGAAGAGAAGACCCTTGGTGATGGCGATGTTTGCGGCGTCCTCGTCGGAGGAGGAGTCGGTGGAGCTCTCGTCGGAGTCCCACTCCCGGCAAACATGGGCATCGCCGCCCTTCTTCTTGTAGTATCTCTTCTTCTCCTTTCTTCTCCCCTTCTTGTCGTCGTCTCTGTCACTGTCACTAGATAATGGACATTTTGCAATAAAATGATCGGGCTTACCACACTTGTAGCATACTTTCTTGGAGCGGGGCTTGTAGTCCTTCCCCCTCCTTTGTTTGAGGATTTGGCGGAAGCTCTTGATGATGAGAACCATTTCCTCGTTGTCGAGCTTAGAGGCATCGATGGGTTGTCTACTTGATGTAGACTCCTCCTTTTTCTCCTCCGTCGCCTTGAATGCGACCGGTTGTGCTTCGGACGTGGAGGGGCCATCAAGCTCGTTGATCTTCTTTGAGCCTTTGATCATCAATTCAAAGCTCACAAAATTCCCGATTACTTCCTCGAGAGTCATTAGTGTATATCTAGGATTGCCACGAATTAATTGAACTTGAGTAGGGTTAAGGAAAACAAGTGATCTTAGAATAACCTTAACCATTTCGTGGTCATCCCATTTTTTGCTCCTGAGGTTGCACACTTGGTTCACCAAGGTTTTCAGCCGGTTGTACATGTCTTGTGGCTCCTCCCCTTGGCGAAGTCGGAAGCGACCGAGCTCCCCCTCGATCGTCTCCCGCTTGGTGATTTTGGTCACCTCATCTCCTTCTTGCGCGGTCTTTAGCGTGTCCCAAATCTCCTTAGCACTTTTCAACCCTTGCACCTTATTATACTCCTCTCGACTTAGAGAGGCGAGGGGTATAGTTGTGGCTTGGGAGTTGAAGTGTTGGATTTGGGCCACTTCGTCCTCATCATAATCTTCATCCCCTACGGATGGTACCTGTACACCAAACTCAATAACATCCCATATACTTTTGTGGAGTGAGGTTAGGTGATATCGCATCAAATCACTCCACCTAGCATAATCTTCACCATCAAACGTTGATGGTTTGCCTAATGGGACGGAAAGTAAAGGCGTATGTTTAGGAATGCGAGGATGGCGTAGGGGGATCTTACTAAACTTCTTGCGCTCATGGCGCTTAGAAGTTACGGACGGCGTGTCGGAGCCGGAGGTGGATGGCGACGAGGAGTCGGTCTCGTAGTAGACCACCTTCCTCATCTTCTTCTTGTCACCGCTCCGACGCGACTTGTGTGAAGGGGATTCCTTTTCCTTCCCCTTCCCTTTGTTGTAGGACTCTCCCGATGGAGCCTTCCCGTGGCTTGTAGCGGGCTTCTCGCCGGTCACCATTTCCTTCTTGGCGTGATCTCCTGACATCACTTCGAGCGGTTAGGCTCTAATGAAGCACCGGGCTCTGATACCAATTGAAAGTCGCCTAGAGGGGGGTGAATAGGGCGAATCTGAAATTTACAAACTTAATCACAACTACAAGCCGGGTTAGCGTTAGAAATAAGAACGAGTCCGAGAGAGAGGGCGCAAAACAAATCGTGAGCGAATAAAGAGCGAGACACGATGATTTGTTTTACCGAGGTTCGGTTCTTGCAAACCTACTCTCCGTTGAGGTGGTCACAAAGACCGGGTTTCTTTCAACCCTTTCCCTCTCTCAAATGGTCCCTCTTTCCAAGTGAGCTTCTCTTCTCAATCAAACGGGAACCAAACTTCCCCGCAAGGACCACCACACAATTGGTGTCTCTTGCCTTGGTTACAATTGAGTTGATCGCAAGAAAGAATGAGAGAAGGAAGCAATCCAAGCCCAAGAGCTCAAAAGAACACAACAAATCTCTCTCACTAATCACTAAAGCCTTGTGTGGAATTGGGAGAGGATTTGATCTATTTGGTGTGTCTTGTATTGAATGCTATAGCTCTTATAAGGTGTAGAAGTGGGAAAACTTGGATGACTTGAATGTGGGGGTGGTTGGGGTATTTATAGCCCCAACCACCAAACTTGACCGTTGGTGGAGGTTGCTGTCGATGGGCGCACCGGACAGTCCGGTGCGCCACCGGACACTGTCCGGTGCGCCAGCCACGTCACCAGGTCATTGGGTTTCGACCGTTGGAGCTCTGTCTTGTGGGCCCGCCTGGCTGTCCGGTGGTACACCGGACAGGCCCTGTAGGCTATCCGGTGTGCCACCCGCGCGTGCTCTGCTTCTCTGCGCGCGCAGGCGCGCATTTAATGCGTTGCAGTCGACCGTTGCGCGTGGAGTAGCCGTTGCTCCGCTGTCACACCGGACAGTCCGGTGTGCACCGGACACTGTCCGGTGACTCATCGGACAGTCCGGTGAATTATAGCGGAGCGGATTCCCGAAGCTGGCGAGTTCAGAGTTGCTCTCCCTTGGGGCACCGGACACTGTCCGGTGGTACACCGGACAGTCCGGTGAATTATAGTGGAGCGCCTCTGAAAATTCCCGAAGGTGTGGAGTTCAGCTTGAAGTCCCCTGGTGCACCGGTCACTGTCCGGTGGCACACCGGACAGTCCGGTGCGCCAGACCAGGGCACACTTCGGTTGTCCCTTGCTCTCTTTGTTTGAACCCTTTTCTTGGTCTTTTTATTGGCTTATTGTGAACCTTTGGTACCTGTAGAACTTTATAGACTAGAGCAAACTAGTTAGTCCAATTATTTGTGTTGGGCAATTCAACCACCAAAATCAATTAGGAAATAGGTGTAAGAACGATCGTTTTACTGGACGTTGGCTCGGCATTTCATCAAACATGTGTCCTGCGTCGTCCTCAAAGAGTGAAGCGGGTGGCCTAGATCACCGCCGATGAGCTGGCTGCTCATGCCCGCGACGCGGCGCCACATCCAAGGTCGCCGTCGAGAGCGTCGACTCCATGCGTGTGGTCTATGTCAGGGTCGTCCACATCACCGCATTCGCCAGCTACTCCACCTAGCCGTCGTTGTGGTCTTGCTGCCGGGCTCCGAGGAGATTGATGTAGCACGCGCATGGCCATCTTCACCTCTTCGTCGTCGTAGTCACCTTCTGTCCCTGCTCCACTTCGTCGTAGGACACCGGGAGAGATGACACGAGGTCCACAAAGAGGTATAGCGGACGTACAAGCCTCCTCCAGTTTTAGCGGCTCCGGAAGCCAGACTATTTTAGCGGACGTCTTACAGGATATTGTTGGAGGGCTACCAATCGACAAAAACCGGAACATATAGCGTACCGAACCATTTACAGACTCTGGAGAGAGTCTTACAACCTGCAAAGTACAAAACTAATTTGTCGCAAAACTAATTTGGTGCATTGTTGCAATAAACCAGCAGATGAATTCTAGTTGGCAGAGAGAGAGATTGAAAAAACGTAGTTTCACATTCGAACCCACAATCACAATTAACATGACCCAAGTCTGCTACACCAAAAAATAAGGAAAGCATGACAAGATGTCAGCACTCGTACATATGCTGCTCTCAGCAAACCACCATCACCTACACTGTACAAGTTACAAGAATTTTGTTGGGCATCACCTTTGTGGCCAAATGCGGCACAAACCAACACATTATATATCACATTACCATGATCCCTACAGCTACCTTCACCCATAATTCAGCCTAGAACGAAGGGACGGGCTTATGTGTGACGTCTTGGTATTCCAATCTCACAAGCATTCACCCTTGAAGCAAACCTCAACGAGCATATCGTCTCACCAACGGAGGATGCCTCAGGTGAAATGTTGACAAACATGAGAGCTTTCGAGTCACCTCCAAGGCAAGGCTGCAAAGTGAAGATATAGCTAAGAGATTGTCTAAAATGGACTACAACATTCAACTCTGCATAGACATGTGCGGATCACTAACCTGCAATAGGTATGTAAGTTTTGAATTTCTGAACGGAACGTGGTCATCTCCTTTTGCGATCGCAAAGATTACATCGCTCAAAGCCGACAAGCTTTTATTGATTGACTGGAGCATTAAAAGTAATTTGAATATAACATTATAGAATGCTTGAAATATTGGAAATCTATGGTAAGCAAACACCCACCTGAGTTTCCTTCAAGCGATCACCTGTGGAGCCACTTTTAGCAAGACGCTCACTCCCAGCTAAATCAATCAAGTTAAGGACTCCTTGGACATTTTGGCCTGTGTTCTGCAAAAAAAGAAAAAAAAAATGAAAGCTATACTCTATCAGGATACGTTATTAGCATGCAAAATATTTGTCTAAAAAGGGATCGTCGTCAGTCTGAAAGAGAGCATAAGAACCACTATATTTTGGTAGATCTTGGTATGATAATTATGAAAATGTTCCATTCTACCTCGTTAGATCCAGATATCTTTAATGTGAATACAAAATGACTTCTGGAAGACTGTTCATTCATCTGAGTCTTACCCACAGACCTATTGAAATGCAGATAACATTATCAGACCCAATAGAGATATGTAGTCACAGAGATATATGTTGAATTAGAAAGCCATTTTAGATACAATGTCAGACCTAACATCATTTATCAATTTTCTAGTAAGATACTAACCCTTGCACATAATAGTAAATAATGAACCAGTGATAATCTACCCTATTTAGCAAAAAAAGTACTGCTAATAGACGTCATATACAATTGTTATGGGCCTAAAGCCCATTAGCTAGGGCATTATGGTTAGGTTAGACGCGACCACTGTTCACGCGCGGTTACTGTAGCGCGTGAACAGTGCCAGCCAGATAGGGTTTGTTATGTTGCTTAGCTTTTAAGTTAGGGTTACCTCTCTATATAATGAGGGGCGCATGGTGTTAGTTGAGATAAGCAAGAAGAATAGATCTGGTTTACTCCTAGGGCCTCCTACGGGAGGGCTGAGTACCAGGACTACCTTGCGAGTGCATCACAGTTCACAACAACAATACTGAAATCAGAATGACTCACCTACTCTGGGATGCTTTCTCTAGTAGACTAGTCACATCAGCAATACCAAAGACATCAATAATTGTAAGGTCCGACACAATATTCCCATGAGGGTCATGCTTTATAGTGCATTGTTTACTAGACTCAAAACTGTTAGACCGACCAGGTGCTAACAAATCACGAATGGTCTCATTGTATATTTCCAACATTGATGCCTGCACAACGAATCAAATGTCTTAAACGAATTAGCAATAACATAAAATAAAACAACAGTTCAGAAGCTAAATAGCTTTGAGATACTAACTTGCATGGAATAATTCCATCCTTGAGATTCTAGAAACCGACTGGTCTTGAAAATTTGCTCCAAGGAACGAGGTATTATCCCTTTTTGATCATTTCCTGGTTTACCCATCATTGTATAAGTTTTACCAGATCCAGTTTGACCATATGCAAATATGCATACCTGTATCGCAGACACACATAAACATGATATTACTATTACAAGTTGTTTGGGGAAAATTACAGATTGACATTACATGAGGCTGACAGAAACATGATTATGTGTGAACTATGTAATCAGTTTTTATACGATCATCACCTGTAAAGATGTTCAAAATAATCTTACCATGGTTTGTTTGTCACCATATGTCAAGATACATGGAAAAAATCATAACACAACACTACAACAGTAATCAACTAAAAAAAACATGTGGAATGTCTTGGAGGGCACAAAAACATAACTAAGGTACCCTTGTTGCTTGAAACTCAACTGGCTAATAATTTACACATAGTTCCCAGTGCCTTACTCATCATGTTGGGAATAAAGGACAATATTTTAACAGGTAAGATGGCAATTCATACTTAATATACTATACATTAGCACATAATGACATGCATAAGTTAGTACCTTGTACCCATCAAGAGCACTTTGGACTAGTTGCGATATTTCCACAAACACATCTTCCTGTGACGCACCATGGTCAAAAACCTTGTCATATGAGAAGGAGAGCTTTTGCCCTACACAAGGAAGAAAAAAGACAACACCTTATTAGTGTCATTATCCAAAACATACTGGGCAACCCAACAAATAACAAGTTGATCATATCATTCACCTTGGTTTATCAAATCAATGCCACGTCCAGTAGACTCTACAGATGTTGGAAAAGAGATAGAGGCACCTTCCGGACCATTGGAATCACCATCAAATCGAAGAAGCGGTCGAACTCTACAAAAAACCCTAATGTTTCCTTTCAGTTCCTGCAAATGAGGCCGATTGTTAAATAACTCAACCAATAATTAAATAACTCTTTCAAAAAAGAAAATCATACAAATAAATAACAAATTAATATATTAGCATATATATATATATACCAATATAGTGTTGTGCAGTTTTTTCCGTAACTCGTCGCCTTCAACAATTTGAGACTCTGCCTGTGCTAAACGCTCCTCAAGGTATTTTATTTTCTCCTTCTGTTCTTCATATCCAGTCATCGCCTCTATCGCAGTTACATCAGCAAGCTGCACAATTGAATAAGTGTATCAGTTTTGAGATGCCAAATAATGGAACAGTGCATATATTTGTAAAGACATAAAGAACGCTAGTAGCATATGCTTCAACTCCTAACCTTCAACTTCTCAGTCGCAACTGCAAGCTGCTTTTGAAATGTCCGAATCTGTTCTTGTTGTGTACTGCACGTTTCCTATCAATAGAAAGCAATTAAGCCCGATAGTTACGCAGAACAGAGATGAGTATAAACCTGAAGCTACAAACCTCAAGTTCAGATACTTTGGTGCGGAATCTTTCACATTCTTTTGAAGTTTTACCGATCTGTTCCTTGTAATTACCAAGTTCAATGTTCAAACTGTTCAGTTGAATAGCTGAATGATCACGATCATCTCTAACTTGCTTCAACTCAACTCTAAGGCACTCCACTTCTTTCCTGAGCTCTTCCTTCACTCTAATAGCTTCTTGTTGAGAAACCTAAAAGAGCATTAAAAATATCATATTTTTGTAAAAAAAAACATAAGTGACGCGTTGTGCAGTATACATGTGCAAAAAGGTTACAGCACAAAATCACTATCCAAATTCACTAAATAGTACATTGGTTTTCCTATGACAGCATGTAAAAAAAATAGTCGATCAAATATATTTCACGGAAATACTCACTCTAGAAGATTCAAGCTGATTGCCCATTGAGCTGTTACACTCTCTCAGAGTAGCCATAGTTTCCATCATGGCACTCTTCTCTTTCTGAAGTTTTGAGATGGTCTCACCACTCTTCGAGGCATCAGCCTGAAGGTTACTGTTGTATTGTTGCAGGCTGGTGTTGTATTCTTGAAGCCTTTTATTAGTGTCTTGGACCATTTTTAGCTGGTTTAAAAATTCACAGCACATATTATGTTAACAAAGAGATGTCCAAGATACAAATCCATGTAAAAAAATATTCAATAATACTGTGTTCCCCATTTCTCAAAAAAAAAAATTCTCCCAACCATTACCTGCTCGCTAAACCGCTTAGCATCATGAGTGACCCTTTCTAGGTCCACAGTTAGTACATCTCGTGAACTCTCAGCTGATTCCCTTTCCTGCTTTTCTTTCTCGTAGGACTCCACAGCGATCTGCCATATGTAAAATTGAGCATGTAAAACTTCAGACGGAAATATAGAAGTTATCACACAACAGCCAAACAAGATCACCCTCACCAGTTTTTCAGACTTCTCCTTGTTGAAGCTCTCCTCTAGAGACTCACAACGCCTTGTCAAGTCCAAGTTAGTGGCTTTCAGCTCTTGAATAGCAGTGCTGAGCTGGGCCTCTGCAAGGAGAATATCAATTAAATACTGTGGCTCGGAGGTGCACTCAATGTATCTACTGATGAGCAATAATTCAGAGTCTTCAGAGCTGAATAGTAGAGATCAGGGAGACGAATATGAATGTGGAGAGAGCGAGAGACGATTATTACCCAACTCGGTATGACGGGTGTTCTCAGAATCCATAGCACCTAGGAGCTTCTCCTGCTCAGCCAAATAGCCATCCTCCAGCTCCATGTACCACCGGATGCACGCCCTGAGCTTCTTGATGTAGTCGCTCATCTGATCGACTCTCCCCTGCAGAAACAGGACCAATTGAAGGAAACGCTCCCGACAAATCCGCATCAATAACACATCTTCATCTTCAGTAAATAAAGCTCCGAAACCCCACCTTGAAATCGTTCTTGCTTTTGCCCTTCATTTTCTCGGCGAGCAAGCGCTCCACATCCTCCCTCCCACTGAACTCGATCACGGGCGCCGCCTCCGCCGCGCCGCCGCCGCCGCCATCCGCCGGCACGGACGGCGTCCCGCCGTTGGCCTCGGCGTTGTTGAGAGCCGATAGCACGTTCCGGCGCGGCGTCGCCTTGTTGTAACCCATCTCCCGGCGCGCCGGCACCGCGTTCTCCTTCTTCTGCAGTTAACAACGCCGTAACGGCAGACACGTTTCGTCAAAATCCCAGGCAGCTCGGAACGCGGGCTAGTGCTAACCCAAGAACAAGAACAAGTCCCGCTGCTGCGGTGGGGGGGGGGGGGGGGTGAGGAGGGAGAAGGCGAGGGAGGGTCACCTGGTAGGAGCTGCGCGGCGGCAGAGACGAGGCCATGGTGGGATTACTGGTGGGGATTAGGGGTTATAGCTGCTAGGTTTTTCTTGTGCGCGGTGGGGGAGGTGGAGCTTTCTTGGTGCGGGGGGTGGGATGGAGTGAACTCGACGGCAAAGAATCCCGTGGCTTTGAAGCGCCGACGAACTCGCGCTTTGTTGGACGGGTGAAGGCCTCCCCCCACCGCGCTTCGTTGGGAACGAGTGCCTCAGGGAAATCGCGGAGCTCGTTCGTAATGGACCAGCCTCGAATTCGCATGGAACTGGAATTGTTCCGTTGGTCCGGATCCGAGCGAGAAGCCGAGGGGAGGGGGGGTGCAGGCGGCGGCGGAGGCTTTTCGAAATATTTTGAACCGATGCGACAAAGGGTGGGTGGGTACCAGGGCCGACGTGTCAGGGCGGGTATATTTACTCCCCTGCCACTGCCAAGTGCCATTGTGCGGGGAAAGCTGGGGCCGGCGCGGCAGGTGGTGGGTGACGCGCCGGCCGGGCGCTCGTGACAGTGGCGGGCCGGCCTGGGCCCCGCGTGGCGGTGTCGCCGCACGCAGCACACGCGGCGGGCGGGGGCAGTCCCGGGCTCCCGGTCAACTTCTTTCTTGCTCCCGGCTCCCGTGTCGCGGCGCGGCGCGGCGCGGGCCTTGGGGATGGGCCGGGCCGGACCGGGCGTGTTGGGACGTTGCTCTCCGGCTGGGGCTTTTTTTATCTTTTGTCCTGTCCTGTCGTTGTTGGGCGCCGCGAGCGCGACGAGGCAAGTCCAAGTCAGCAGCGTGAAGACGCCGCGTCTCTTAGCTTGTTCGCTGCGGCTTTAATCCGGCTGCGGCTGCGGCTTCTACAGTATTTTTCTCTCTATGGATTGCAGCTGCAGCAGTCCAAACGGCTTTAATCCAGCCGCAGCGAACAAGCTATCTGTCGTTTCGCTGCGCCGCTCTGCAACTGCCTGAAGGTTTCAGTCGATTCGACCACGACGACGAGACGCCATGGCTACCAGTGGCTTGTGTTTCTTTTTTTCAGTGATTAGGTAGGTGTAGGTCTAGCTAGGAGCCTACTGTGGGTGGGGTCTGCCTGTAACCTGAACGTTACCTCCCAGCTGCACTGCAACGCAATCGTCGGCAAGCCATTTTTTTCCGGACGAGCTTGTGCTGCTGTGTGTGAGGCCTTATTTCTGGTGTCGCGTTGCATCGCCAGCAACAGCACCCAAGCGCGGAAAGATGATACTGATGATCAGTAGCAGTAGTAGTGTTACGATGATATGAGGTGGCTTGTGATAATCAGTCTCAGTTCATTCAGGGTTTGCACATTCCCTGTAGCCAGCCGCCTGTCGTGTGAGGAGTGGCCCGTGCCATGCAATGCCGGTCCTGACATTTTAGAGGCACAGGACAAGACTTATAATGGAGACCCTTGATAATATTAATTATTACATATAATTATAGTGCATACATATATTGTTAATAAATATTTATGTATATTTGAAAACGTTGTTCATATTAAATACAAAGTAACTAAAATATAACATAACATCTCGTAGAAAAATGTGGTATATATGTGTCCAGATGACTCAGAAGAAGGTTACCTCGAACAATGATCAAATAGATGTAATACGTTGTGAGATCAATCGATCATGTCATGTTAGTTTCGTGTTCGTTATGTAGGGAAAGACAAAAGCGCTATCCTACTCAATGTTGTGTGTTGGCTACCGAGAGGAGAGGGCACGACCGCCTATCTGTTTGCGACTGAGAGCCTAGGCAGATGGACCTGAGACTACGAAGTACTACTACTAGAATATAGAAATCAAGATTAATGGATTACGTCTAATTCTCCTTGCTTGTTGTTGCCGTGTTGTTTACTTATAATTAGGTCTTTAAAAGTTCTGTAGAGCCAACAGATATATATAACATACGCTATATGACTGTATATATATACTGTTATTTAGTAACTAAAGTGAAGCCCTATTAATTTAGAGGCTCTGGTCGGGGGCACTCCCGCCAGGGCCGGCACTAGTGCCATGTCACCTCGCAGCAGAATGTACTAGCTAGCACGAGTCGTCGTGCCTCCTTTCCTCTCGTCGTGTACCGTGGCGGGTCGATCGGTAGAGAAAGTTCTTTGGGCTCCCACCTCGCGAACACGCCCTGGGTCGAAAGTCT
The DNA here is from genome assembly GCA_029449295.1 of Zea luxurians. NCBI lineage: Eukaryota > Viridiplantae > Streptophyta > Magnoliopsida > Poales > Poaceae > Zea > Zea luxurians. The sequence goes on along the minus strand of JAOPSE010000009.1, from coordinate 3,487,280 downwards.
GGGTGACGAACACGCGCCACCTCGCGAGCCGCTGCGGCGTTTGGTCGCGGAAAGCGGCGTGGAAACCATCCGATCCAGCACTGCCGACACGCGAGGATGCGGTCGGGTGCGTCTCACGGCACCGGTCCATCCAGTCGGTGAGGGACGGCCGCGTGCATGGGATGCGACGGACTAACCCGCGGGATGGATGCATCTACCATACCAGCGCGCGGCTGCCGGAGACGGTGAGGGCGACGGTGCTCCTAGTCACGGGCGTGGCGTGCTATAACGCAGCTATGCGCCTCCTCGCTCGCGCCATCCACTACCACCGCATTATCATCGAATGGTTGACGTTCGAGTGACAGCGGCAATAATTTTAAATAAATCAGTATCAATTTTTAGTGTGGAATCCGATTACAGTTAGACTTCAACAAACACTATTTAACGTTATTGGTTACCCAGTACGTTATAATTATATGAACCAAACAACACTTTATTTATTTCGTAATTTTTATTATCATGCTTAGCTTGATGATAGATGTTGCTAGTTACCCGCATGTTTTTAGATCTCAATATATATATTATTGTACCTTATTATCTCTAAGTCGGTCATATCTATAAAGGTTTGTCTCATATTATACGGGGTGACAACACTTGCCAATCATATTAAGATGTTCTGGTGCAATACATTATAAATATGATTGTTTGCTCTGTTGTTATGTGTACACCTTGTTTTATTATGCTCGATAGAGAAAGATTCATTATACTCGACTTCTTTATTTGAAGTTTGTTTGATATCTACATGTTTAGACTAATTGAGAACAGATAGACAATATGACGTGTAATTGACTCTTTTACTAAGTTATGGATTGGATTGTGTTGTCAGCTTGAATTATCGCGTTTAGGCTTTGGTATCGAAACATCTAGGTTTCTAGCTGGTTTTAGTGATTAATGACAACGTATGATTATTGTGACTAACATACGTTTTGCATACTACACGATATGTTAAGTCATAATACAGGTAGTTGGACTTCAACAAAATACCTCGGGTGATGGAAATCAGAGAGATGGTTATGCAAGGATGTCTCAAAGGTCAAAGACCGCTGGTTCTATGTGTCGAATGAGTTGTTGGATACTTAGATTAGAAATAGGCCTTATTTTATTTTTAGTCATACTATAAATGGGGGTTTGGATGAGTAACTTGACCTATACTTGTCTCATGTAGTGTGGTAGGTTACACATACATAAAACTAGTGCTAGATATTTCACTTAAGTCCACGAAAAAGTTAGAGCGAGACCAATTTAAAAGTTCACTTAGAATAGTGAAGAAGGACCTCTGCTGGGTCACCAGACCCTCCGGCCAGAGAGACCACTCTTGTTCCCAGTCTGGCAGTGAGCATTGCATTGGATCGCTCTACCAGAGAGCACAGCAGACGGCGTCTGCCAGCCTGGTGCACCAGACCGATCTGGGCTGGCACTGGTGGCACGTTGTATCTGGTCTGTGCAACGACTAGTTCTGACAACTAGCCATTGGCGACAGCGTGCACAGTAACGACTAGTTTTGGGTTGTTGGTTATTTATACCTGCTCCACTAGCCACATTCATTGTCTTACTGCCACAACCATATAACACTCGTTGCATTGAGTTTGCAATACCCTTTTGCATAGTGAGATGATTATTGAATCAAAATCCCGTGATTAGTGCCTCGTTAGTGCAAGAGAGAGCCACCAAGACCACCCACCACTCACATTAGGCTTGTCATGGTCAAGTGAAAGTTTATAGTTTGTTACTCTTGGGAATCAGCATCGCCTAGACGTCTTGGTGGCAATTGGAGCTTGTTGATCACCTCGGAAGCTTTGTTGGTGATCCGGCTCGATGATTGTACGCGGTCGTGAGGCGCGCCGGAGAGGCAATGGATCATCTCATAGTGAGCACTTGGTCCTTGTGAGGACTAAGGGGGATCTATACCCTTGCGCGGGTGCTCCAACGAGGACTAGTGGAGAGTGCCGACTCTCCGATACCTCAGGAAAGTTTGGAGGAGTCCTCTTGTCCTTTCTTTACATTCTGTGGTTACTTTGAGCAATTTACTTTGAGTGTTTACATTCCTAGTATTTGCCATGATGACTTAGGTTTTGTTTAGCATTCCCTTGCTTTGTGATCTAGCTAAGTAGTTGGGTGAAGTTGGGCTTAAGATTAGGGTTTAATATTTTGCAAAAAAAATAGAAAAACATGATTCACCCCCCCTCGGGCATCGTGATTCTTTCAGGTATCACCTGGTTTTAGATGTTCAATTATATATGTTTGGCATTCTTTGGATCTTCGTTATTTCGGTTATGCAGTGAATGTAAGATAAGCGTGGAATTATCGCTATGAGCATGCATAAAAGAGGCTTTTATGCCCATCGATATAGAAGTATCTACTTATGACACTCGACTTCATTTAGCCGATGTCGACTTCATACTGACTACAGATGCCCTTTATCGTCGAACCATGCATTTGATATTTTGTTTTTGTCTTGTTTGTAGGGTGATTCGATGATCAATCACTACATCATTGCTGGCTAGTTGGATAAGTCAGGTGGCACGACCATAATTGCATAAGTGTGCTAGAGTTAGAACTATATGCTGGAGAGACCATTATAGTAGCAACGAGATCTTCTAGATCCTCAAATGTTGGTCATTGATTGACTATCAGTCGTTTTTCTGTGATAGCACATTTTTGGTAACCCTATGGGATCCCCGATATGACAAATGTCTTGACAATGCCTGATGAATTCTCTAAGAGCTTGATGGAGGAAGCTAGGAAATCGACCACCTACGAAGACCTCGACGAGCTTCATAGTAAGGTTTATGGTGAAAATGTCGCTGAGTTCAAGACCAAGACCATTGGTCGTTTGAGCGCACTCACAAGAAAACATATAAAGTTCAAGGGTTATACACTAGAAGGCGCTCTTGATAGTGTTGAATTAGCTACACCATCAGAGCAATACCCTGAAGCTCTAAGATAGAAGATCCACTACATTGTGGCGACGTTGTGATTTGCTAGTAGGAAGCTCTTCCCAACTCTATGGTGAATAGGGCTGGAAACGAGTCGAGCCATGCTCTGCTCGTCTTGGTGGAATAGCGAGCCAAACCAGGCTCGGCTCGATCACTTTGCGAGCTCAGTAATGAGGCTCGGCTCGGCTCGACTCGCGAGCCTGCACACTCAACTACCCAACAACAATAATTATAGTCATTAGCTCAAATTTGAAGCACAATATGTTCCATATAATAGAAAATTATGTCCCTGTGTTCTAGTTCCTTGTGACCAAAACAACACACTGGTCACTGGATCTAGATGACTAGACACTAGTAAACAAACTGACAAAGTGACAACTAACAAGTGATAGCTGCACATAACAAAACAAACAAGTGATAACTTCACTTCAACATAACAAAATGATAAGAGGGAACATAATGATAAGCATAACAAAATGTATGCATGCATGGAGCCACCAGCCAATGTCAATGTGTCATAGTCTTGGAGTTAAAAGAGTAAAAGACCACACCTCCACACCACACAGAACAATAGTGCCATACCGCCACTGACGCAAAAATATTATGCAAAATACAAATGGTTAGCTAATTGTTGCTACTTATACTTCTCATATTTATGCTACGTGGAAGACGTTTCATGTACCATTGCACAAATAAATATAACCAGATTCCATAGTCTATCAAGTGTTTGTTAAATTTTTTAATGTTTGGTCATATTTGAAATATAAGCAAATCATATCCAATATTTGTTAAAGTTTGGTCAGATTTGAAATATATGCAAATTATATCCAATATTTGTTAAAGTTCAGTCAGATTTAAAATATACATAGATTCTGTGAAGTCTTGTGGTTGAGTACTGTAAGGAAAATGGACCCCGGGCCATTTGGCTAATTAGGTTTTGGTGTTTGATGATCAACACAATCCGTGAACTAATAAGTTTTCTAGTGTTTGTGTTTGTAGTTCACAGGATGCAAGATTTACTTGGACTAAGGAATTGAGGAAAGCAACACCTTAAAAGAAGACATTAAAGAGATCCAAGAAAAGTCCAAGTGTGCTGCCTGCGGACTGTCTGTGCGTGAAGCACCGGACTGTCCGGTGCACCAGGGAACCTCAGCCCAACGGCTAGTTCCAGGTGGCACCCGGAGAAAAGACCACCAGACTGTCCGGTGTGAACACCGGACTGTCCGGTGTGGAAAGACTATGGCACCAACGGTCACCTGCTCTGACAGGGCAACGGCTAGGCGCACCGGACATGCTACAGTGCGCTGTCCGGTGTGCCACAGAGAACATCAGCTTTTCTCCAACGGCTAGTTTGGAGTTGGGGCCTATATATACTTCACCCAACCGGCCATTTGAAGGTGTGGGAGCCCAAGCAACATACCAAGGCATATAGTGCACATTTCTAAGAGCTCAAACACCCAAGTGCTTAATAGAATCACTCGGTGATTAGCGTAGGTGCTTTGCGAAGTGCTTAGGTTATTTAGACCGCTTTAGCGCTTGCTCTAGGTGAACCCTAGTTAGTTGAGTGAGTTTAGACAAACCACACAACCCCTCGGCTCTTGCGCGAGCCATTGTAATTGTGCCGAGTGGGGCGAGAGTCTTGTGAGACCGTGACAACCGAGTTTGTGTCACGGCCGCCACCGTGTACCGGAGGGAACGAGGCCCGCGGCGTTTCGGCCGGAAGCTCGATAAGTGGAGACGGCGGGGAGCGTCCGAGAGGAGCTGGAAGCGGAGCACCACTTGCATGTGGAGAAGGCCCGCGGCTCTCTACGGAGTTACTCGACCGGGGTGCTTGGCCCTCGCGTGGGCTTCCCTTTGTGTAGGGGCACCAACGAGGATTAGTCGGAACCTTGCGTGGTTCCGGATACCTCGGTAAAAATACCGGCGTCATCCACGAGAGTTTGCATCTCTACTTTGCTCTTTAAGTTTCCGCATTTATATTAAGCATTTAAGTTTCAATCTTGCCTTACATACTTATATAGTGTAGATTGAAACTTAGCCATTGCGGTAGAGATAGCAACACTTAGACAAAACCTAGTTTGCACATTCTAGTTTGATTATTTGCATAGGTTTTGCTCTAGGGATTTATTTGTGGCCTAGTTTAGCGAAAGTTTTAGAAGTCCTAATTCACCCCCTCCCCCCTCTTAGGTGTCACCCGTTTCCTACAAGTGGTATCAGAGCCTGGTTTGGCTCATTTGAAACGCTTTAGCTTCACCACTAAAAGAGCCGACGCTTTTTAGAGGAAGGGATGGATACCCATAGGCCACCACACTTCAACGGCACTAACTTCCCATATTATAGTGCTAGAATGGCTTGTTACCTAGAGGCCATTGATCTAGGTGTTTGGAGAGTCACTCGTGACAGGATGAAACCCCCCAAGAATCCCGAGAAACCCACCATGAGTGAGGAAAAAGAAATCCATTTAAATGCTAGAGCCAAAAATTGCTTGTATGAATCTCTTAGCATGGATATTTTTAATCAAGTATTTACCTTGAAAACTGCTAATGAGATTTGGCTAAAATTGCATGAGCTCCATGACGGCACATCCAATGTCCGTGAGCAAAAACATTGCCTAGTCTTAAATGAGTATAATTCTTTTGCCATGAAAGATGATGAGCTTGTTAGAGATATGTATTCTTGTTTGAATCTAATTATCAATGAGCTCAACTCTATTGGCATTAATAAGCTAGGTGATGCGGACATTGTGAGGAAGATTATCTCCCTACTACCACAACAAAGATATGGGAGCATCATCACCATCCTTCACAACATGGAGGACTTGAGTAACATGACCCCGACCATTGTGATTGGGAAAATCGCAGCTTTTGAGATGTCACGAAAAATGTGTCGGGGAGAGGAGCCAACTTCCTTAAGGCCATATGCTTTTGCATGTGATGAAAGGAAGGGCAAAAAGAAGGCTCCCACTCCAAGTTCCTCAAGTGAAGAAGAGGAGGAAGAAGAAAGTGATGATGATGAAGATAATCAACCATGCACATCATCCTCCGAGGACGAAGAAACAATCCGACGCGTCGGAAAGGTAATGGGGATGATCCGCAAGATTAATCTAATGGGTGTGCCCCTGCAGGTCGAAGATCTTCTCTTTAACATTGACAGGAAAAAGCAAAGGAAGAGAGGATGCTTCGCATGTGGGGAGAAGGGCCACTTCAGGGACAACTGTCCAAATATGGCTGAACCCAAAAAGGGGAGGAGCAAAGGCAAGGCGCTAACAAGTGTTAGAACTTGGGATGATTCTTCAAGTGAAGATGAACTTCCAAGGATGCGCAGCCACCGGTCCTCATCGCGCTCATCACGGTCATCACACAAATGTCTTATGGCAAGAGGTAAAATGAGCATTCCATCCTCTAGTGATGATAGTAGTAGTGATGATGATGGTGAGGGAAAGCCCTCCGTAGATGAACTTGCGAAAGCCGTTAAATTTTTCCAGGATGTTTGCACTAAGCAAAAAGCTCAACTTAACTTTGAAAAATAAGTTGATTAGCTCTCAAAATGATTATAAAGGTTTGCTAGAAAAATTTAAAACTTTTGCAAACTTAAATTGTGAGCTGTCAACTAAAATTGAGCTATTAGAATCTAGTGCTCCATCCACAGCTACTGATGATGGTCTTAGTAAAAAGAATGAAAAACTTAAGGCTAAGTTAGCTAGCTCCCAAGAAGCTATTGAAAATTTGCTAGAGAAAATAGAAATTCTTAGCATACACAATAATGAGCTGACTACTAAGCTAGAAAACATTAGTAGCACCCTAGGAGCATCTTTAGTTGAAATTCCTGAAATTATTAAGAAGGATGCTTCTACTTCTTGCTTTGATTTAATTGATGATTCTAACTCCTGCAACCAAGTTCTTGTTGAGAATATTGTTGTAGAAACATGTTCGAATGAGGTTGCAAAGGAAAATGAGCAATTAAGGCAAGAAGTGGCTCGTCTTGGCAAGGCTTTGTATGACAAGAAAGGCAAAGCCAAACAAATCCGACCTCCACAGGATAACACCACTGCGGGAGTGAACAAGCCTATGGAGGGAGAAACTGTGATTTGTAGGCTATGCCACATGGAAGGCCATAAGTCTTTTCAATGCAAGGCGATGACCGAGGATAAACAAAGGCAAAAGCTCAAGCAAAAGCCATCAAGCAAAATCTCCAACACCTACATCAAAAAGGTGGATGTTGGGGGCCTTCGGCTTCCGAAGGTCCTCAAAAACATGATTTGACAATGTTTTCCAAGTGAAATATGTGAACAGGTATTTTCGGAATCAGGTTACGGGTATACAAGTGTCTGGTCAAGACGAAGCTTGAGCGGGACGAAAGGTGATCACGACGAAGGATAAGATGATCACGAAGCTATGTGCAGAAAAGCTTCGGTATGACGACGGAAAAGAGGAACTGACTTAAAGATGAAAAGCCAAATTAGACCTCGAAGAATTATTATAGAGTTATTGATAAATGTAAAGGGCATTAATGTAATTCTACACGGGCTGCGTCCCGCGCCTATAAATAGATGAACAGTACTCTCGTACTGTTCATGCTAACTTGGCATTCGCTTTTTGCATCACGCTTGTACCTTTACTTTTCATCAATCCAAAGGTACATTTACAATTTGTTATTACGAATTTGATAATAAAAATAAGTTGATGATAATATTTGTACTATTATTCATATTTCATATATGTGTGTGTTCTTCTTCATCATCTATGGAACTTACGAAGGTCTTTTCCTTTGTGACCTTCGTCCAGAATTCATTATATCCGAAGGGACATAATGTCTTTAAGGACGAAGGACTTTAACATTTAACACTTTTTATGTTGCCTTGTTCTTAACTCGAAGCATTTGAGAACAAGTCCCCAACATTGGCGCCCACCTCCGGTGAACTCACGTCCATTTTTTGAGTTTTGAACACCTTTGGCAAGCATCACCTTCGTCATGCCGCCGAAGAAACCTTCAGCCACAGGGGCTGCCACTCTACAGCCGCTGGATCCCAATCAGGATGTCCTCTCTCTTAGGGAGGCCCGAAGCCAGAAGAGGAAAGCCACCAGTCCGACGCCTCCAGAGGATGATTTGGATCAAGAAATCCAAAACTTGGAGATGCTCCACCAACAGGTCCAACGAAAGAAGGAAAAGATGGCTCGTCTAGCTGACCTACAGAGGCAGATAGATGAAGCTTCGGAAGAAGTTCGTCATCTTGCCCAAGATGACCAGAACCGAAGGCCTCCGCGCAGAGAGCTTCATCAGGAGGGCTTCTACAACGAGGACGACTGGTATGAAGATTTCCATCATGGAAATTTTGCTTTTGATGATGCTTCTCCTCTGTCAACAGAACTGCAGGCTACACCATGGCCCCAGTCTTACAAGCCCCCCCAGCTCCCCATGTACGACGGTCATTCAGACCCGAAGCAATTCTTGATGAGCTATGAAGCAACCATATCTTCGTATGGTGGCAATACTGCAGTCATGGCAAAGTCCTTCGTCATGGCCGTCAAGAGTGTTGCACAAACCTAGTACTCTTCTCTTCGGCCAGGAACAATCACTTCATGGCAGAAGCTGAAGGACATGTTGATAACCAGCTTCCAAGGGTTTCAGACGAAGCCGGTCACTGCTCAAGCCTTATTCCAGTGCACCCAGGACCACGAAGAATACCTTCAGGCGTATGTCCGAAGGTTCCTGCGTCTGTGGGCACAGGCACCAATAGTGCCCAATGAAATCGTCATTGAGGCCATGATTAAGGGACTTCGGCCGGGACCTTCAGCTCAATACTTTGCCAGGAAGCCTCCTCAAACTTTGGAGAAGCTGCTCCAGAAGATGGACGAGTATATTCGAGCTGACAATGACTTTCGCCAAAGAAGGGAGGAAGCATTCAGGTTCTCTGAAATGACTAGGGGCTTCGGAGGAAGATTCCATCCGAGGCACGTCAGGTCAATTCACAATTCTACTCAAACTGATGATAGAGGGAGTCAACAGCAAAGGCCACAATACTCCTCACAAGCTTCGGGGCAGCAACAAAGCTCTTTCCGGCCGCCAGCGCCAAGGGGCAGAGGCGCCAGGGGCTTCGAGGGAAGATTTGGGGATCAGCCAAGAAAAATTTACTGCCTATTCTGTGGTGAAGACAAGGGCCATACCACCAGGATGTGTCATGTTACCATCCAGAAGCAAAAGGAAATAGCAGAAGCTGCAGCACAACAGAGTCAGCCGAAGCAGGTCATGCATACTGCTTCGTACCATTCGCCTTACATTCCAGAATATGTAGGCAATCACCCTGCAGCTTCTGTTGCTTCGGCAAGCCAACCTCAAGCATCTTGGCAACAGCCTCCACCGCCACCACCAACACAACGAGGTCAACAGTCAGAAGGGAGTCAGCATACTCACCTCCAGCGGGACTTCAGAGAGGAGTCCGAAGCTCGCACAGTCAACAGCACTGTGCCAGAGTCGAAGCACATTTACTGACAAATATCCTATCTCGACAGCAGCTTTTCGCATTTTTGCATTCAGTATTACTTTCTTTTTAGTAAGGAACAGTTATGAGAAGTTTAAGTGTCTTTTATCGTTTTTCAATCTCTTGTAACAGTTTCGCTTTTCACCATAATAAAAATATATCTTCTCCATAGGCTTGAGTTGTCGAAGCATAAGAATTTATGGTGGCACGGAGGACCTTCAGATTATCAAAAAATTTGTTCTAAGGAACGCAGTGCAATTTCTTTGAAACAGTAAAAAGTCGTTCCTAAGGGAGCGCAGTGTAAGTTTTCTGCTCAAAAGTCGTTCCGAAGTGAATGCAGAGCTTACAGCGAAAAATAAACGCTGATTCCGCTGAAAGTAAAAGGCGAAGAAGCTCCTAAGGGAGGCTTACAGCGAAAAATAAACGCTGATTCCGCTGAAAGTAAAAGGCGAAGAAGCTCCTAAGGGAGGCTTACAGCGAAAAATAAACGCTGATTCTGCTGAAAGTAAAAGGCGAAGAAGCTCCTAAGGGAGGCTTACAGTGAAAAATAAACGTTGATTCCGCTGAAAGTAAAAGGCGAAGAAGCTCCTAAGGGAGGCTTACAGTGAAAAATAGATGTCGACCTTCGGCAAATATCATTTTTGCATAACATCACATCATTACATCATTTGCATAGCATAACATCATACATCATAGTGCATCAACAACGCAAGAAGGGGGTCTCAAAATTGTTATTCGAAGATCGTTTTTGAAGAAATAGTGACACGGCACAAACAATAGCCATTGGAGAGTTATATCTTCGTCAAAACTCTGAAATGGAAAGATCTATTGATTATTGATTTTACGAGGATTGGTTACTGATTTTATGATAACACGGATATTATTTACGAAGCATGAAAAGAAGGGAAGGTGTTTTTTCGCCAAAGGCTCAAAAAATGGTATGTATCTAATGTTTCATGCATCGTAAAGAATAGAATTATAAACAGCTAATATATTACATCCAAAGTTACACAATATTACACATGATTCTCAACAAGCATTACAATTTAAATGTTTTTACAGCAGCATCTAATCTTCCCTTAAGACTACTTCTGCAGCTTCGTTTAGAAGCTGATCAACAACTTTATCCATTATGGCTTCGACCATTTGTCTAATTTCGTCATCCCCCTTCGTGTGGGGGCCCGGAGATAGCTCAGCAGGTTCTGAGGGAAGAGAAGATACGGATATATTACTATTACAAACCATGAACAAGTTCGAAATCAAAAAATTACAACGAAGAGTCAAAAACCACTAATTAATACCTATTTGCCCTTCGGGCTCTGCGCTTTTCTCAGCAACCTTTGCTATTTTTCTAGCATCATGAATGCCTTTTTCGCTTTTTTGAATAATTTCTTGGGTGATTTCTCGGCCGCCATTGTCCCAGATGTCGGTGAAAAATTTTCCACCGACCAGGCTTGATTCGGCCGAGGGGTCTTTTATATCTTCGGAGGATAAGGCAGTTTCGGATTGTGCTAAAGATTTCACATGCTCACAGCCTTTCCTCTCCAAAATAGTAGCAATCCCTCTGGCACCCGAAAAGGCACATATGTCTCCGCGGCTATTCAAAATTTCCTCAAAGGCTTCAGCTTCGTGACTGATCCATTCAATCGGGCCTTCGGGGTTACCCCTTGTAAAGTTTTCCTCGCTCGAGAATGCGCCAACGCTGGCGAAGCTAGTTTTTATTTTCTTAGCGCATTCTATAGATTTATCATAGCACCTTTTCTTGGATGCTCGAAGCTCTTCAACGTTTCCTTCTAAATGATTTGCCCACTGATCGCTGAGTTCTCGTTTCGTCTCTTCAAGTATGCGCTCTTCTTTAGCTCTGGCTAACTGTTTCCGAAGATCTTCAATTTCGCGCTTCTGAGCCTCAGCTTGAGCTTTAAAAGCAGCTTCGTCTTCCTTTATCTTATCCACCAATTGTCGGGGACCATAATTAGGGGTACCCTCAAGACGCCTAATTCTCAGCTGGTAACCCCCATCAGCATAAAGCTGCAGAGGCCTGATGGGTTTGATTAAGTCAGGGATCAGTCCATACGAGTGACTTGACCACGCCACGCCCGAGCCTAGCCTCGGGCGAGGGCAGCCGACCCTAAGATGACTCCGTCTCGCCTGAGGCCTCCTCTTTCACGGCAGACGCATCTCCGGCTCGCCCTAGGCCCCGCCTTCGATAAGAAGAAACCCTGACTAAATCACCGCGCCAACCGACCGAGTCACCGGGGCGTTTAACGCAAAAGGTAAGACCAACGGGCGACCAGACTTCGCCAGAGGCACCATAGGAGGCTCCGCCCGACCCCAGGGCTCGGACTCGGGCTAAGGCCCCGGAAGACGGCGAACTCCGCTCCGCCCGACCCCAGGGCTCGGACTCGGGCTAAGGCCCCGGAAGACGGCGAACTCCGCTCCGCCCAAGGGCTCGGACTCGGGCTAAGGCCCCGAAAGACGACGAACTCCGCCTCGCCCGACCCAGGGCTCGGACCCCGCCTCGGCCTCTGCCGAACGATCTCCGCCTCGCCCGACCAGGGCTCGGACTCTGCCTCTGTCTTGCAGGACGGACTCGACCTCGGCTTCGGAGGAGCTTCCACGACGCCCGACCTAGGACACGAGACCGCCACGTCAACAGGGAGCGTCATCATCACCCTGCCCTAAGCCGACTTGGGTCGCAGAGAACAAGACCGGCGTCCCATCTGACCAGCTACGCCAGATAGGCAATGATGGCACCCCGCTAGATCATGACGACGGCGGCTCTCAGCTCCCTTACGAAAGCAGGAGAACGTCAGCAAGGGCCCAGCCACTTCGACAGCTGTCCCCCCGTCCGGCTCCGTTACTCCTCCAACAGCCACGACGCCACACCAACAGGGTGCCAAGATCTCTCCGGCTGCCACCTTGGCATGTACATAGGGCGCTAGCTCTCCCTCGCTAGACACGTAGCACCTTGCTACACCCCCATTCTGTACACCTGGACCCTCTCCTTATGACTATAAAAGGAAGGACCAGGGCCTTCTTAGAGAAGGTTGGCCTCGCGGGGACGAAGGGCAGGGGCAGGCGCTCTCTCGGGGCCGCTCACTCCCCTCACCTCGCGCGGACGCTTGTAACCCCCTACTGCAAGCGCACCCGACCTGGGCGCGGGACGAACACGAAGGCCGCGGGAATTCTCCGACTCCCTCACGACCCGGCTCCGGCCACCGACCTCTCTCTCTGTTCCCCCCTTCGCGCTCGCCCACGCGCTCGACCCATCTGGGCTGGGGCACGCGGCACTCTCACTCGTCGGCTCGGGGACCCCCCGGTCTCGGAACGCCGACAGTTGGCGCGCCAGGTAGGGGCCTGCTGCGTGTTGACGTTCGATTTCCCGTCAAGCTCCAGATGGGCAGTCTCCAACGACCTCTTCAACCCGGGACGGTGCTCCGTTTCGGGAACCTCGAGTTCATGTCTCTCGACGGCAACTACGACATGGTACTCCTTCCACCGCTGCGCGGCAGCGACAATGGTGGCGGACAGCCCGCCCGCCGGCGGCGGAATCGGCGACGTCTTTCCCGCGTGGGGGAAGGACAACTTTCGAGCTCGCCCCATCCTCTCCCTCGCCATCGGAGGAGGAGGAGGCGGGGCAACCGGGGCCGAGCGGGAGATCGCGCTCCGACGGCTGTCGAGCAAATCGACATCCCCGGCGCCTCAACGGAGGACACGCCAAGCGTCGCCCTCACGTTCAAGGCAAACGCGAGCGCCATCCCCCCGCAACACGTCGACTCCGAGCAAGTGGACGACGCCAGCACGCTCACGGAGGGCCTGCAGGACGTCGCCCTCGTACCCAAGACGACGGCGCGGTCAGCCCCCGACTTGACTTCATCGCCCCTCGTCGACAAAAAGGTACCGACTGCTACCCATCTTTCGTCATTTCGACTCGGCCTCAGCCCGCCTGGCGATCTCGCTTTGGCGGGCGCTCACATTGAGGCGAGTGCAACCTCTCTGGGGTTTCGTGTGCGGTCGCCTTGGGACCGATTGACGGGTGTCTCGACCTACGGGCCCTCTGGGTCCGAGGAAGATGACGACCCCAGCATCTGCTGGGATTTCTCCGGATCTGGTAACCCTAGTGCCATGCGGGACTTCATGACCGCATGTGACTACTGCCTCTCCGACTGTTCCGACGGCAGCCGCAGCCTTGGCGACAAGGACTGCGGCCCGAGTCGCGAATGTTTCCACATCGAGTTAGGGGATCCCTCCGGAGGCGGCTGTCTCGGCACACCGGAGGATGGTGATCCCCCTAGGCCAGCGCCTCGCGCCGACATCCCGCGGGAGCTAGCTGTGGTCCCCGTTCCGGCGGGGGGTCACGACCCACAGCTCGAGCAAGTCCGCGGGGCGCAGGCCGGGCTCGATGAGGGAGCAGGAGCGCTCGAGGCAATCCGCCAGAACATCGGGCAGGTATGGGCGAGCCAGCCCCCGGCCGGAGGAATACGTCACCTGCCCCAAGGTCTCCAGCACCGCATCGCCAACGATACCAGGGACAGACCGCCACCCGCATCCGGCGGAACCGGTCAGGACCTGGCCGCTGCAGCGATGCTCCTCCGCGCGATGCCGGAGTCATCAACCACCGAGGGTCGGCGAATCCAGGGAGAACTTAAGCATCTCCTGGAAGGCGCTGCGGCCCGGCGGGCCGAGAGCTCTGCCTCCCGAAGGCAGGGATACCCCTCGGAACCTCGTGCCGCGACTTCCCGACTCACGCGGGAAGCCTCGGTCTTCACCGGGCGCACGCGCAACACCGCGCCTGCGGCCCCGGGCCACCTCGGCGACGAGCACCCTCATCGTGACCGTCGGGCACGCCTCGACGAAAGGGTGCGCCGAGGCTACCACCCCAGGCGTGGGGGGCGTTACGACAGCGGGGAGGATCGGAGTCCCTCGCCCGAACCACTCGGTCCGCAGGTTTTTAGCCGAGCCATTCGGCGGGCGCCGTTTCCGCCCCGATTCCGACCCCCGACTACTATCACGAAGTACTCGGGGGAGACGAGACCGGGATTGTGGCTTGCGGACTACCGCCTGGCCTGTCAACTGGGTGGGACGGACGATGACAACCTCATCATCCGAAACCTCCCCCTGTTTCTCTCCGACACCGCTCGTGCCTGGTTGGAGCACCTGCCTCCGGGGCAGATTTCCAACTGGGAAGATTTGGTCCAGGCTTTCGCCGGGAACTTCCAGGGCACGTACGTGCGCCCCGGGAATTCCTGGGACCTCCGAAGCTGTCGGCAACTGCCGGGAGAGTCTCTCCGAGACTACATCCGGCGGTTCTCGAAGCAGCACACCGAGCTGCCCAACATCACCGACTCCGATGTCATCGGCGCGTTCCTCGCCGGCACCACCTGCCGCGACCTGGTGAGCAAGCTGGGTCGCAAGACCCCCACCAGGGCGAGCGAGCTGATAGACATCGCCACCAAGTTCGCCTCCGGCCAGGAGGCGGTTGAGGCCATCTTCCGAAAGGACAAGCAGCCCCAGGGCCGCCCGTCGGAAGATGCTCCCGAGGCGTCTACTCCGCGCGGCGCCAAGAAGAAAGGCAGGAGGAAGTCGCAAGCGAAACGCGACGTTCCCGATGCAGACCTTGTCGCCGCCGCCGAGCGCAAGAACCCTCGGAAGCCCCCCGGAGGTGCTAACCTCTTCGACAAGGCACTCAAGGAGACGTGCCCCTACCATCAGGGGCCCGTCAAGCACACCCTCGAAGAGTGCGTTATGCTCCGGCGCCACTTCCACAGGGCCGGGCCACCTGCAGAGGGCGGCAAGGCCCGCGACGACGACAAAAGGGAGGATCGCCAAGCAGGAGAGTTCCCGGAGGTCCGCGATTGCTTCATGATCTACGGAGGGCATGCGGCAAACGCCTCGGCTCGGCATCGTAAGCAAGAGCGTCGGGAGGTCTGCTCGGTGAAGGTGGCGGCGCCAGTCTACCTAGACTGGTCCGACAAGCCCATCACCTTCGACCGGGACGACCACCTCGACCACGTGCCGAGCCCGGGGAAGTACCCGCTCGTCGTCGACCCCGTCATCGGCGACGTCAGGCTCACCAAGGTCCTGATGGATGGAGGCAGCTGCCTCAACATCATCTACGCCGAGACCCTCAGGCTCCTGCGCGTCGACTTGTCGTCCGTCCGAGCAGGCGCTGCGCCCTTCCACGGGATCATTCCCGGGAAGCGCGTCCAGCCCCTCGGACAGCTCGACCTCCCTGTCTGCTTCGGAACACCCTCCAACTTCCGAAGGGAGACTTTGACGTTCGAGGTGGTCGGGTTCCGAGGAACCTACCACGCAGTGTTGGGAAGGCCATGCTACGCGAAGTTCATGGCCATCCCCAACTACACTTACCTGAAGCTCAAGATGTCGGGCCCCAACGGGGTCATCACCGTCGGCCCCACGTACAAACACGCATTCGAATGCGACGTGGAGTGCATGGAGTACGCCGAGGCCCTCGCCGAGTCCGAGGCCCTCATTGCCGACCTAGAAAGCCTCTCCCGAGAGGTGCCGGACGTGAAGCGGCATGCCGGCAACTTCGAGCCAGCGGAGACGGTTAAGGCCGTCCCTCTTGACCCCAGTGGCGACACCTCCAAGCAGATCCGGATCGGTTCCGGGCTCGACCCCAAATAGGAAGCAGTGCTCGTCGACTTTCTCCGCGCAAACGTCGACGTTTTTGCGTGGAGTCCCTCGGACATGCCTGGCATACCGAGGGATGTCGCCGAGCACTCGCTGGATATTCGGGCCGGAGCTCGGCCGGTCAGACAGCCTCTGCGCCGATTCGACGAGGAAAGGCGCAGGGTGATAGGCGAGGAGGTCCACAAGCTGATGGCAGCAGGGTTCATTAAAGAGGTATTCCATCCCGAATGGCTTGCCAACCCTGTACTTGTGAGGAAAAAAGGGGGGAAGTGGCGGATGTGTGTAGACTACACTGGTCTCAACAAAGCATGTCCGAAGGTCCCCTACCCTCTACCTCGCATCGACCAAATTGTGGACTCCACTGCAGGGTGCGAAACCCTGTCTTTCCTCGATGCCTACTCAGGGTATCATCAAATCAAGATGAAAGAGTCCGACCAGCTCGCGACTTCTTTCATCACGCCCTTTGGCATGTACTGTTATGTCACAATGCCGTTCGGGTTGAGAAACGCGGGTGCAACGTACCAGCGGTGCATGAACCATGTGTTCGACGAACACATTGGTCGCACGGTCGAGGCCTACGTCGATGACATCGTAGTCAAGACGAGGAAAGCCTCTGACCTTCTCTCCGACCTCGAACTGACATTCCGGTGTCTCAAGGCGAAGGGCGTCAAGCTCAATCCCGAGAAGTGCGTCTTCGGGGTGCCCCGAGGCATGCTCTTGGGGTTCATCGTCTCCGAGCGGGGCATCGAAGCCAACCCGGAGAAGATCGCAGCGATCACAAACATGGGGCCCATCAAGGACTTAAAAGGCATACAGAGGGTCATGGGATGCCTCGCGGCCTTGAGCCGTTTCATCTCGCGCCTCGGCGAAAGAGGCCTGCCCCTGTACCGCCTCTTAAGGAAGGCCGAGTGCTTCACTTGGACTCCCGAGGCCGAGGAAGCCCTCGGGAACCTGAAGGCGCTCCTCACCCAGGCGCCCATCTTGGTACCCCCAGCTGATGGAGAAACCCTCCTGGTCTACGTCGCCGCAACCACTCAGGTGGTCAGCGCCGCGATCGTAGTCGAAAGGCAGGAAGAGGGGCATGCTTTGCCCATTCAGAGGCCAGTCTACTTCGTCAGCGAAGTGCTGTCCGAAACCAAGATCCGCTACCCACAAGTCCAGAAGCTGCTATATGCAGTGATCCTGACGAGGCGAAAGCTGCGACATTACTTCGAGTCCCATCCGGTGACTGTGGTGTCATCCTTCCCCCTGGGGGAGATCATCCAGTGCCGAGAAGCCTCAGGACGGATCGCGAAGTGGGCGGTGGAAATCATGGGCGAGGCAATCTCGTTTGCCCCTCGGAAGGCCATCAAGTCCCAGGTACTGGCGGATTTCGTAGCCGAATGGGTCGATACCCAGTTACCAACGGCTCCGATCCAACCAGAGCTCTGGACCATGTTTTTCGACGGGTCGCTGATGAAGACGGGAGCTGGCGCGGGCCTGCTTTTCGTCTCGCCCCTCGGGAAACACCTGCGCTACGTGCTTCGCCTCCATTTCCCGGCGTCCAACAATGTGGCTGAGTATGAGGCTCTGATCAACGGATTGCGAATCGCCATCGAGCTAGGGGTCCGACGCCTCGACGCACGCGGCGACTCGCAGCTCGTCATCGACCAAGTCATGAAGAACTCCCTCTGCCGCGACCCGAAGATGGAGGCCTACTGTGAGGAGGTTCGACGCCTGGAAGACAAGTTCTACGGGCTCGAGCTTAACCACATCGCCCGGCGCTACAACGAGACTGCGGACGAGCTGGCGAAGATAGCCTCGGGGCGAACGACGGTTCCCCCGGATGTCTTCTCCCGGGATCTGCACCAACCCTCCGTCAACATAGGCGACGTGCCCGAGCCCGGAGCACCCTCGGCCTCGTCCGAGGTGACCTCGGCCCAGCCCGAGCCATCCTCGGCTCGCCCCGAGGAACCCTCGGAGCCCGAGGGCGAGGCACTGCGCATTGAGGAGGAGCAGAACGGGGTCGTGCCAGATCAAGATTGGCGGACCCCGTACCTGTAATATCTTCGCCAAGGGGAACTGCCCCTCGACCGAGCCGGGGCTCGGCGGGTAGCGCGACGCGCCAAATCGTTCGTCTTGCTGGGCGATGAGAAGGAGCTCTACCACCGAAGCCCCTCGGGCATCCTCCAGCGATGCATCTCCATCGCCGAGGGCCAGGAACTCCTGCAGGAAATACACTCGGGGGCTTGCGGTCATCATGCAGCACCCCGAACCCTCGTCGGGAATGCTTTCCGCCAAGGCTTCTACTGGCCAACGGCGGTGGCTGACGCCACTAGAGTTGTCCGCGCCTGCGAAGGGTGCCAATTCTATGCGAAGCAGACCCACCTGCCCGCTCAGGCTCTGCAGACGATACCCATCACCTGGCCCTTCGCTGTGTGGGGTCTGGACCTCGTCGGCCCTCTGCAGAAGGCGCCCGGGGGCTACACGCACCTGCTGGTCGCCGTCGACAAATTCTCCAAGTGGATCGAGGTCCGACCCCTGAACAGCATCAGGTCCGAGCAGGCGGTGGCGTTCTTCACCAATATCATCCATCGCTTCGGGGTCCCGAACTCCATCATCACCGACAATGGCACCCAGTTCACCGGCAAAAAATTCTTGGATTTTTGCGATGATCACAACATCCGGGTAGACTGGGCCGCCGTAGCTCACCCCATGACGAATGGGCAGGTGGAACGTGCCAACGGCATGATCCTACAAGGGCTCAAGCCTCGGATTTACAACAGTCTCAACAAGTTCGGCAAGCGATGGATGAAGGAGCTCCCCTCGGTGGTCTGGAGCCTGAGGACG
This sequence comes from Zea luxurians, assembly GCA_029449295.1. Classification (NCBI taxonomy): domain Eukaryota; kingdom Viridiplantae; phylum Streptophyta; class Magnoliopsida; order Poales; family Poaceae; genus Zea; species Zea luxurians. The sequence goes on along the minus strand of JAOPSE010000009.1, from coordinate 3,468,344 downwards.
ACGCCAAGCCGGGCCACGGGTTTCACGCCGTTCTTCCTGGTCTACGGGGCCGAGGCCATCCTGCCCACGGACCTGGAATACGGCTCCCCGAGGACGAGGGCCTACAACGAAGAAAGCAACCAAGCTAGCCGAGAAGACTCGCTGGACCAGCTGGACGAGGCTCGGGACAGGGCCTTACTACACTCGGCGCGGTATCAGCAGTCCCTGCGACGCTACCACGCCCGAGGGGTCCGACCCCGAGATCTCCAGGTGGGCGATCTGGTGCTTCGGCTGCGGCAAGACGCCCGAGGGAGGCACAAGCTCACGCCCCCCTGGGAGGGGCCGTTCATCATCGCCAAAGTACTGAAGCCCGGAACGTACAAGCTGGCCAACAGTCAAGGCGAGGTCTACGGCAACGCTTGGAACATCCAACAGCTACGTCGCTTCTACCCTTAAGATGTTTCCAAGTTGTTTATATACCTCGCACCCACGCAAAGGTTTAGTCAACAAGGAAGGGTCAGCCTCGCCTCGGCAGAGCCCGACCCTCCCTCGGGGGCTAAAAGGGGGGAAACCCCCTCTACGTCAAAATTTTCCTCGAACAAAAAATCTCTTTCACCAGAACATCTTTCGTGCTTTTTGACTACTTCGAAAAGCGGGTCCTGGAAACGACGGGGTACACGTAAGCAGTCAAGGCTGACCGAGCCGAGGGACTCCTACGCCTCCGGGATACGGATACCTCACTCATCACCTTCTGCGATAAGTAACTCGCGCTCGGATAAGGCGAATCCGCGGATCGAACGAGTCTTTACGTACGGGAGCTCTTCTGTCGAAGCGATTCTTCGAGCCTTCTCGACCGAGTCGGTGACAGGGCTTCATGGGCGGGTAAAAGTACGCGTAAGCGGCAAGGCCGACCGAGCCGAGGGACTCCCACGCCTCCGGGATACGGATACCTCACTCATCACCTTCCGCGAGAAGCAACTCTTGCTCGCACTAACATCCCTGCTACCGACAAAAAGTCCAGACACTCGAGACGAGAGGAAAAGAGACGCAGCTTTATAACGCAACAAGGGTATGTGTTCTGGCCTCAGCGGCCGCGCAAGGCCCACGCTACAAGGCGATTTGACCCTGCAGGCTCGGATCTTGACGCTGGAAGAGGGCGAAGACATCCTCGGCATCAACAGCACCTTCGGCAAGGCCCGACCTAGCCTCGGACGGCGACGCGGTCCGAGGGCCTCCGCTCCGAAGGGCGGCGTCATCACCACGCTCGTGCAATCTCTGCCAGGGACTTCTCCGAGAACCCGGCCCGAGCGGACGGCTCGGCCGGCCACCTCCGGGGCCTCGGCCGACCACCTTCCGAGGGCGCCAGCTCGGTTCGAAGCCTCGACTGAACAGCTCCGACGTCGATCCTGCCAACAAACAACCCGGCTAGGCTCCGGCCAACCAGGTTTCATTTCCGAGCCGACAACGCCTCTGCTCATGCTGATATCGCTACCCCTGGCCTCGGCTCGTCGAAGAGCGGCCGAGGGGTCTCTTTAACTAAGCTAGAGGAGCCTCGGACAACAGGTCCGACCGAGCCGAGGGATTCCTACGCCTCCGGGATACGGATACCTCACTCGTCACCTTGACACGGGGCAACTCACGCTTGGTGAAGCGGTTCAGACAATCAGCGGACGAGCATCAGCGCTCGGGAATGAGGAAAAAACACGGCTCTGTGCCGGAGTTACATACATGTTCAGGCCCCGAAAGCCAAAATGAACAAAAAACCCGGCACTCGAAGTGCCACAACAAACGGAACTCCGGTTCCGCCCCCGCGGGTACGGGCAACCTCCCCGCCAGGGAAGCCCGTGGAGCAACAAGCTCTGGGCGAATCACCAGCAAACGCGGGACGCCCCTAAGCACCCCGGCAGATCCTCGCAGCCGTCCTCGCCACGAATGCGAGGAGGAAGACGGAATGTTGCATCCTAGCTGGGCAGCAACAGTTCTCCTTCCCCGGCATGACTGGAGGATGTCTCCGCCGTGGGGCTAAAAGGCGATTGCCACCACCAGAAGCTGGAAGATGAGGTGGCCCGCCGACCCGCGTAGAAGGTGCAGCCCCGGCTCGCCTCGCTCCCCGCCCCGGCGAGGATGACGAACACCCTCAACACTGAGGGCGGGGCCGGGACCGCAGCCCGGTTTGCCCCTCCCCATTCGGGAGCTAGAGGCCACCATCTTGGGTGATCACCAGCGGAGGGGAGCCGCTGGGCTGTATGATGAAAATCCTTGAAGCCGAACGATGGCTGAAAGGTACCAACTCCCACGGAGTTGCGTTCCTCCAGCAATGGAGCGAAAAGACGGCGGTTTCCCCCCATCCGGGGGCTCGGAAGATGGAGAGACACAATGCATTGGGGAGGAAGGAGACACGGTTACCTCACGAAGGGGGTCACCCTCCTTTTAAAGGCAACCCCCCCTGCTTGCGCCCTCAACCGTCACGGGCTGAGTCTTCTCCAACACGCCTCCAAAGCCCTTCCCTGCGGCGCGGGGGCTGGGACCCGCCTGTCATGCAGACCGGCTCTAAGCAGAAGAAGCCGAACCGCCGCGCACGACGCACGCAACCACCCAGCGGTTACGTGTAACCCTCCACTTTTGCCCGGACCAGCGGGCGAAAGGGGCAGGCGGCCATGCAGGCGGCATGCAACCGCGCCAAGTGGACGCGCCTCTCCGATTCCTGACAGGCCAGCGCGACGGCTCCAGCCCACGCGTCGTGCAACTGGCGCGCCGGGCGCTGCATGCGAACCGCTATGCCACTCGCTCCACCACCGCACCTCCTCGATTGCGAAACCGATACCGTGATTCGAGGCGACCCAGCCCGCGACCCGGCAGCGCCAGCCTGGCGCAGCGGTCAAAAGCGGTCAAAAATGGGCCGGCAGTGATGACGGTGGCAGGCGCGCGAGAGCAGCGGTCACGCCGTCTGCCAAGCTCATGTCCCATCCGGAGGCAGCAAGAGAACCACCTCTCACGGCGTGAGGACGACGCGCCCGTGACCCGTACCTCGAACGGCTTGCGCACGCGCAACGGCAACCTCGCCAACTACTCACCCCGACGCATTAACTCCGCGGCTCGGCGGACAGCGCTACGGGCGGGAGCGGCTGGTGACGTTTCGCCTTCGCCAAAACGACCACACCGGAAAAAGGTACGCCACGACGTTCAATTTCGAATCCTTTTTCCCTTTTCCTTCTTTCTCTATCTCTTGCAACAGGGACCGAGAAGGGGGATAACCCCAAAGGGATCCTTCCCCGTGAAGGAACTAGGCTCCGAGCCTCCCTACTGATCAGGGGTTCGAAGGCTGGCCCCCCGAGGGGTTCAACAGCCGCCTCAGATCGCGTGGGCCCGACACCCACTACTGGTCAGGGGTTCGAAGGTCGGCCCCCGAAAGGACTCACGACCGCCTCAGGCTATTCGGGCTCCGTGCCCCCTACTGATCAGGGGTTCGAAGGCTGGCCTGTCGAAGGGTTCACAGTCGCCTCAGACGCCGAGCGAGGGATGACCAGGGGTACGTTCGATACATAACCAAGGCTCGGGCTGCGCTCCCGAGGTACCCTAGGACATTTCCGAGACCAGCGGGAACGACTCTGTAACGGAATCCCATCGGAGGGAGGCAACGAGCCCTCGGACCCCGTCGCTAGGGGACCAGGTCCGGCAGATCACCCGCAGGTACTTTTGGGCGTGCCTCCGGGCCCCTAGCCGACCCCCAACGAACGGGGCACGGACGTCCACTCGGATTACCCGATTGCAGCTCACCGGAGACACCATGTTCGGTGCCCATCGAGGGTAACATGGCGCACTCCCCCCCTCCTCCTTGCGGAAAGGCGACGTAGGGGCGTATATAAAAAGTCGAGTCTGTCCCTGATCGTCCTCTCGCTCCGTGCGAAGGCTCGGGGGCTGCTCTCGCAAACCCGGCTCCGGCCGAACCGTTGACAGCGTCAACATACCAGCCCGAGAACTTGGGCCCCGACAGTGCACCTGGGTTACGCCCTGCTCGCATGAGGGAACCGCCAGACCAGCCGAGGCATTACGCAAGGCATTAAGACCTCGAAGGAGTGAAACCACTCCTCCGAGGCCTCGGGGGCTACACCCGGCGGGTGCGCTCGCGCGCACCCACCGGAACAAAGTACCACCGAGAAAGGCTGGTCCCCTTGCAAAAAAGTGCGACGCAAGCCTCCAAGCGAGTGTTAACACTCTCTTCGAGGCTCGGGGGCTACTGTCGGGGACCATAATTAGGGGTACCCTCAAGACGCCTAATTCTCAGCTGGTAACCCCCATCAGCATAAAGCTGCAGAGGCCTGATGGGTTTGATTAAGTCAGGGATCAGTCCATACGAGTGACTTGACCACGCCACGCCCGAGCCTAGCCTCGGGCGAGGGCAGCCGACCCTAAGATGACTCCGTCTCGCCTGAGGCCTCCTCTTTCACGGCAGACGCATCTCCGGCTCGCCCTAGGCCCCGCCTTCGATAAGAAGAAACCCTGACTAAATCACCGCGCCAACCGACCGAGTCACCGGGGCGTTTAACGCAAAAGGTAAGACCAACGGGCGACCAGACTTCGCCAGAGGCACCATAGGAGGCTCCGCCCGACCCCAGGGCTCGGACTCGGGCTAAGGCCCCGGAAGACGGCGAACTCCGCTCCGCCCGACCCCAGGGCTCGGACTCGGGCTAAGGCCCCGGAAGACGGCGAACTCCGCTCCGCCCAAGGGCTCGGACTCGGGCTAAGGCCCCGAAAGACGACGAACTCCGCCTCGCCCGACCCAGGGCTCGGACCCCGCCTCGGCCTCTGCCGAACGATCTCCGCCTCGCCCGACCAGGGCTCGGACTCTGCCTCTGTCTTGCAGGACGGACTCGACCTCGGCTTCGGAGGAGCTTCCACGACGCCCGACCTAGGACACGAGACCGCCACGTCAACAGGGAGCGTCATCATCACCCTGCCCTGAGCCGACTTGGGTCGCAGAGAACAAGACCGGCGTCCCATCTGACCAGCTACGCCAGATAGGCAATGATGGCACCCCGCTAGATCATGACGACGGCGGCTCTCAGCTCCCTTACGAAAGCAGGAGAACGTCAGCAAGGGCCCAGCCACTTCGACAGCTGTCCCCCCGTCCGGCTCCGTTACTCCTCCAACAGCCACGACGCCACACCAACAGGGTGCCAAGATCTCTCCGGCTGCCACCTTGGCATGTACATAGGGCGCTAGCTCTCCCTCGCTAGACACGTAGCACCTTGCTACACCCCCATTCTGTACACCTGGACCCTCTCCTTATGACTATAAAATGAAGGACCAGGGCCTTCTTAGAGAAGGTTGGCCTCGCGGGGACGAAGGGCAGGGGCAGGCGCTCTCTCGGGGCCGCTCACTCCCCTCACCTCGCGCGGACGCTTGTAACCCCCTACTGCAAGCGCACCCGACCTGGGCGCGGGACGAACACGAAGGCCGCGGGAATTCTCCGACTCCCTCACGACCCGGCTCCGGCCACCGACCTCTCTCTCTGTTCCCCCCTTCGCGCTCGCCCACGCGCTCGACCCATCTGGGCTGGGGCACGCGGCACTCTCACTCGTCGGCTCGGGGACCCCCCGGTCTCGGAACGCCGACACCAATGTAAGCAGAATTTTATCTTTTTCCAAAGCTTCGTTTCTTAGCTTAATAACCTCTGTTCGTAGGTTGTTAAAAGCAATATTATAGCTCTCATCTTCAGCATTCTTTTGCGCTCTCAAAGCGTTGCTAAGTATTAAACCCTATAAGAAAAGAATTAGTATAAGAATAAAAGAATAATTCAAAAATTATAAATTTCCAGATATACAATTGTCATACCTTCAGACTATTATATGCAAGGCTATCTGCAAGATCGTCCTTTGTCATAGCGCAGAGGCCAGCTTCAAGCTTCGGTAACCCCATACTTCTAGCCATCTCCCGACAGACAGATAATTCTTTGTTGTCTGGGAGGCAGTATAAGAAGTCATTTTCGTCTGTGCCATTGAATACTAAGGCCCCCTTTGGATACTTCAATTCTCGGGCATAGTGATTAGCCTCAAAAATCTCTTCTTCAGATAATCTTTTTCCTGAAGCATGTCGTACAATATAATCGAGGGCTTTGGAGGATGCTTCCGGGGAAGCAGTGTCAGTTTCTTCAACCAAAGTTGGCTCTGCCATTTTTGTTTCTTCGGCTTCCAAGGGTTTTACCTTGGTGGGCTCTGAAGGCCCAGCTTTAGTTTCAGATTGTTGCTTTGAAGCTTCGGCAACAAAAGCTTCAGCATGCACTTCAGAAGTTTCAACAGTTTTCTTTGGAGTTGTGCTTGAAGACTTAATTGTCTCCAAAACATCCAACACATTAACCATCCTTTTTCTTTTCGGGGTCACTGTTGGACCTTTTTGGCTTTTTTCTACCTCGATTTTTGCTGAAGGACTTAAAATTTCTGATGTTTTTGCTTCTTCAGTCCTCGGTTCTTCTATCTTTTCTGTCGCTGGCACTTCGGCCAGCTCTTCGATTTTTGGCAGCGGAGTTGGTTCTTTAGCTTCGGTGGCCGAAGAGGTCTCACCGACAAACTCAGGCACTATGGCTGGTTCAATATAACGTGGCCGGTGTGTGAGAATCTTTACCCTTTTCTTCTTCGGTGCCGGCTCGCTAGGAGCGGCTGAAGCAGTTTCTTTTGCAGAAGATGTATTCTTTCTTTTTTGACCCCGCGCTGGATAACGGTAGTCGGGGTAGACAAACCCAATTGCGTCAAATACTCGGTTGAGCCTCTTCTTCTTTCGGCCTCCGAAGGCCGCTGATAATGCAGTATCTTCGGCCTTTGAGTATACCCCAAGCAATTCATCACTTATGGTCTCAATGCTTTTTAGCCAGTCATCATCTGGCTCAACGAACTTGTCTCCGTACTTGAATGTGTATTTTAGCCTGACTAGTCCACCTTCGTCAGGTTCCTTAACGGTTTCCTTCGGCATTTCCCAGTTATCTGCAAGTGGCCATACTCTGAAGGCAATGTGTTCTTGCATTAAATCCCTTGTCCCAATAAAAGAGCACACTGCGCCGAAGGCTCTTTGGCATTCTTCGGCTGTTTCATCCATCTCCACCTTCGGCCTCCGAAGGCCGAAGCGTTGCCAAATAGGGCGCATAATGATACCTTTAATATCTTCCCGAGTTTCTAAATCATTCTTCACATAAAACCATTCTGTCATCCAGTTGCCGGGCCATCTTTTCCGAAAGGTTGGCACGGGACAACTTGACCCAGATCGGGCGCCGAAGCTGTAAGTTGGTGAAGGTAGACTTCAAATATCCTCAGTACTTCCACAACAAAATTGCTCAAGGGAAATCGCAGTCCAGCCTTCAAGAAGCTTCGGAAGATTACGACTTCATTCTCTTCGGGAGTAGGCACAGTTTTCTCCCCATCATCTGCCCTCACAATAGACATGTCTCGAAAATACCTTCCCTTCATGGTATCAAGATGGCTCTGCTTAATGCTCGATTTACCGAAGACTGTGTGACTTGGTCGCCACGGTCGATCTTCGGAGTCTTCACCCCCACTTTCTACATCATAACTGTCACTGTCACCAGTATCTTCAGATAAACCCTCCAAGGTCTCCCTAGTGATCTTCTCCGTATTGGTCTTTGCTATTGACTGAAGAAAGCCGAGATGCATCTCCTCAGAAAGGCTCAGCTTCGATTCAGCAACAGTTTTCTTATCTTCAGACATCTTCGCAAACGCTGAGAAAGTGCTCTCGAAACTGAAGCTTAAAAATTTAAAAAGCCAAGCAAGTGTTGTTGCGCACAGGCTAAAAGTTGGGTGAGCAAGAGCAGATGGCAAGAGAGCGTGCCAAATAAAATCGTGTTGAGCTCTTATTTATACACCCAGTGCGTCGAAAACTGGAGGGTCCCGCTTGTCAATGACTGTTGCTATTCTAGCAAAGGGAAGGTGTTTTTTTGGACCTTCGGCTTAAAGCCTTCGTCCATATCGCAATATGAATTTATCATTGCAGCAAATTAATATTGCGAGGGGCTACTGTTGGGGGCCTTCGGCTTCCGAAGGTCCTCAAAAACATGATTTGACAATGTTTTTCCAAGTGAAATATGTGAACAGGTATTTTCGGAATCAGGTTACAGGTATACAAGTGTCTGGTCAAGACGAAGCTTGAGCGGGACGAAAGGTGATCACGACGAAGGATAAGATGATCACGAAGCTATGTGCAGAAAAGCTTCGGTATGACGACAGAAAAGAGGAACCGACTTAAAGATGAAAAGCCAAATTAGACCTCGAAGAATTATTATAGAGTTATTGATAAATGTAAAGGGCATTAATGTAATTCTACACGGGCTGCGTCCCGTGCCTATAAATAGATGAACAGTACTCTCGTACTGTTCACGCTGACTTGGCATTCGCTTTTTGCATCACGCTTGTACCTTTACTTTTCATCAATCCGAAGGTACATTTACAATTTGTTATTACGAATTTGATAATAAAAATAAGTTGATGATAATATTTGTACTATTATTCATATTTCATATATGTGTGTGTTCTTCTTCATCATCTATCGAACTTACGAATGTCTTTTCCTTTGTAACCTTCGTCCAGAATTCATTATATCTGAAGGGACATAATGTCTTTAAGGACGAAGGACTTTAACATTTAACACTTTTTATGTTGCCTTGTTCTTAACTCGAAGCATTTGAGAACAAGTCCCCAACAGTGAACAAGTCCCCAACAGTGGACAAGAAGGTTTGGATCCCGAAAGGGAAGTGAGTGGACCGAAGGTCAACGGGAAATTTGGAGACTTGGCAAAGTTGGGATGTATATCATGGGATACATCATATTGAATCAAGTTTAGTGCCAAGTGGGTTAGTGAAAATTTTGGACCCAAATTTCCCACCCATGACTAAGGTAACTAGATTTATTGTATTTCTTGTCCTTTAGATATGCGTATCTATTTACCTTGTATCTAGTTTACCTTTCATGCCTAGTATTACATTTGGTATTTACTTTTGTTTAAAATTATGCATACTAGGTAAATCACATGGTAGGATTGCTCATTCTCAATTCATATTCTTGAGCAAACCTACATGGTTTAAAATGTTTAATTAAGCAAGGCACATAGCTTATTTAACATCCCTAAGTAAATGACACTAATGCTTCAAAATCTTATATCCTACATTTGGTATCATTTAACTTATATGTGCCAAATCTCGGATTATAGATAATTTGTCCCTCTTGATATCAAATCAAAGTGCATGTCTCCTACAAGTATTCAAAACTTGTATGCACACCTTTAGGGGGAGGTTACTCTATAATCTAAGACTTTGAGACTAACACCGTTTTCAAGTCTATTTCATGTGATAGTCTCATTGTAAGGAAAATAAAGTCCCCGGAGAAAGACAACAATCTTCCACTGCAAAATCTCCAAGAACTCTCTTGTCTCACAAGCACGCCATTGACTTTCAATCGATATCTTTGAGACTATATTCAGTATCATTTACATGTCTTCTCCAATATTTGATTAGACTATATTTCATATCATATACTTCCATGTTGCTAAAAATGCATAAGTGGTTAACTCATATTCTGTTACCTATGCATAAGGGAAGTTAGTCTATTCAAATCATGTCTTGCACCTCTAATTTTCACATGCTTTTTCCTAAGGTCTCTGTCAGGGGGAGCTTTTCTTCATCTCTAAAGGGGGAGAAAACTCTTTCTAAAGGAGAACACTCATTTAGGGGGAGTAATCTTTTGAGGACAAGCTTTTATTTACTTCCTACGTGTCTTTAATGTCTTCCTTTTCGGTGGTTGATGCCAAAGGGGGGGAAATTTAGGGACCAAAGCAATATAAAATGTATCAAACACCAAACACCACCAAATTAAAATTTTATTTCTTCAAATGGTTTTTCAAGTGGTTTTGGTTATTTGGTCCAAAATAGGAAGTAAGTGAATTATGGAGTTAGGGGGAGGCTTAAGTCCATAATGACACATTGTGGGGACAAACATGCATCCTAGCAAGTAGATTGAATATTTTCATTCCAATTCTTGTATTATTTACTTGCTTTGGTTGTGTTGTCATCAATCACCAAAAAGGGGGAGATTGTAAGGAAAATGGACCCCGGGCCATTTGGCTAATTAGGTTTTGGTGTTTGATGATCAACACAATCTGTGAACTAATAAGTTTTCTAGTGTTTATGTTTGTAGTTCACAGGATGCAAGATTTACTTGGACTAAGGAATTAAGGAAAGCAACACCTCAAAAGAAGACATTAAAGAGATCCAAGAAAAGTCCAAGTGTGCTGCCTGCGGACTGTCTGTGCGTGGAGCACCGGACTGTCCGGTGCACCAGGGAACCTCAGCCCAACAGCTAGTTCCAGGTGGCACCCGGAGAAAAGACCACCGGACTGTCCGGTGTGAACACCGGACTGTCCGGTGTGAAAAGACTGCGGCGCCAACGGTCACCTACTCTGACAGGGCAACGGCTAGGTGCACCAAACATGCTACAGTGCGCTGTCCGGTGCACCACCGGACTGTTCGGTGCACCACCGGACTGTCCGGTGTGCCGCAGAGATCAGCAGCTTTTCTCCAACGGCTAGTTTGGAGTTGGGGCCTATATATACTTCACCCAACCGGCCATTTGAAGGTGTGGGAGACCAAGCAACATACCAAGGCATATAGTGCACATTTCCAAGAGCTCAAACACCCAAGTGCTTAATAGAATCACTCGGTGATTAGCGTAGGTGCTTTGCAAAGTGCTTAGGTTAGTTAGACCGCTTTAGCGCTTGCTCTAGGTGAACCCTAGTTAGTTGAGTGAGTTTAGACAAACCACACAACCCCTCGGCTCTTGCGTGAGCCGTTGTAGTTGTACCGAGTGGGGCGAGAGTCTTGCGAGACCGTGACAGCCGAGTTTGTGTCACAGCCGCCACCGTGTACCGGAGGGAACGAGGCCCGCGGCGTTTCGGTCGGAAGTTCGATAAGTGGAGACGGCGGGGAGCGTCCGAGAGGAGCCGGAAGCGGAGCACCACTTGCGTGTGGAGAAGGCCCGCGGCTCTCTACGGAATTACTCGACCAGGGTGCTTGGCCCTCGCGTGGGCTTCCCTTTGCGTAGTGGCACCAACGAGGATTAGTCAGAACCTTGCGTGGTTCCAGATACCTTGGTAAAAATACCGGCGTCATCCACGAGAGTTTGCATCTCTACTTTGCTCTTTAAGTTTCCGCATTTATATTAAGCATTTAAGTTTCAATCTTGCCTTACATACTTATATAGTGTAGATTGAAACTTAGCCATTGCGGTAGAGATAGCAACACTTAGACAAAACCTAGTTTGCACATTCTAGTTTGATTATTTTCATAGGTTTTGCTCTAGGGATTTATTTGTGGCCTAGTTTAGCGAAAGTTTTAGAAGTCCTAATTCACCCCCCTCTTAGGTGTCACCCGTTTCCTACAAGTACCCGATGGATCAGTAGATCGCCGTGCAGTGCAGCGCAGTGAGCGGGTGGCCTCCCTCCTAGGTAGAGGCCAACACAGGCAAAAGATGGGTGAGTGGCAACCAACAAAGCTGGACAGAAGTTGGCAGGACTACGGGAGGGTGGCTGTCAGCTGACTTGGGTGAAACCATGAAGAGCGGGTGGTCGCTGGATGTTTCGCCGCATGATCTAGAGGCCGACAGATCACATGATACTACGGGAGGATGACAGAGGTTGGCGAGTAGAGACCTTGACGAGACACGGTGGGTAGTGGTGGCCACTGGTGGCGTGGCGGTGTCGGCTCGGGCGAGTAGGCGACAGAGATATGAGACATAAGTCACAGTCGACTCCCTCCTGGTCCCAGAGTCTCCCATACGCGATATTTGCTAGGGTTTGCTCTTGGGCTCTTATCGGGCCTCTGGTAAACATTAGTTTGGGTCGAGCCTCACCGAGTCGGCTCGGCTCGTTATTGTAGCGAGCCACAAAATTAGTGTCACACCTGGCTTTAGAAGGTAAACCGAATACGAACTATGTACGTGCCAAGATTAGAACTCACGTACACAACAATTACATAAATGACTCATCATAGCATAATGTTTTGAATAATCATAAGGGTAGGTAATAATATTACAGACCGAAGTCATTTACATAATATATATTAAATTATTGAAATATAGCCAACGTAAATAAACCCACCACAAGCAGCTGATTAAGGGAGGTCGCTAGCTCAATCCTCGAACTCGTCGAAGTCCTGGAACTCCTTGAGATCCGTCTCGACGCCTTCTTCTTCTTCTATACCTACGCAAAGGTTGCACCAAAGGCAACCTGATGGTTGTGAAAGTAAGGGTGAGTACACATCAACGTACTCAGCAAATGTCCCATTTGGCTTAGGTGGACTAGCTTTATGTGGGGTTAGGCTAAAAGCATGTTGCTTTTAGTCCACCAGGTATTTATTATTAGTAGAAGCCAACTTTATCATAGAACCCAAGTTGGTTTGATAAACATAGTACTCCTCCCCACAGGGGGTGGCTAACAAAACGTAGAACGAAAGAACCTCGGCACCTGGCCTCGGTAGAGGCAGTAATGTGATGCGGACCCCATTGATAGCACGACGGCAAAGCAACTACACCTCTAGATCCTCTAATTAATCAACTAAGGGTATCTCATACCACCCTCATGGTTGCACTATTTTCCTAGGTGGTCTCTCAATGAATAGGTCCTTACGGAGAGGTACTTGGAAAACAGCTCGAGCCCCTATTAGTGCCACAAGTTCATCATCATATCCAAAATAAAATCATCATATCATAGATGTATCTCGCCATGGTCATTGATTAAAGTAAATCACTAGCATAAAACTAACCATAATAACCTAGAAGGTAATCAAGGACGAGGTAAATCAGAAAGCTAACCAATCCTTATGTTTTAATTATATAATGCGGGGAAATGAATTATCATGTGAATATGACATGAATAGTTTAGAGAACACTTACCTTCACCAAACAGATGCTCAGGGTCTTCAATGTTGTAGAACTCGAAGAGTTTGATCACGGAATAATCGAAGCTTGATCGTCAATTCATCGAAGCCCGAAAACAGATCACGTCTATTCGCGACACGCAGCGAACATGAACAGGGCATGTGCGTGGGCCCATGAAGGTGAATTAGTTGACAAACACATGTTTAAGGTCCGATTGTCAGAGATGATGATGTATTTAGAGTCCTAAAATAAATCAAATTGGGCCCAAAACAATATTTAGGGATAAATTTTAGGACTCATTCTTGGAGTTGCTCTAACTTTCCCCAGCTAAAGTATCACTTTAATAACTTTTAGTTTTATGTACTCACGTGAATGACACCACACTTTTTTCCGCTCAGACTATGTTTGATACTCTAGTATTCACTCATATACACATGAGTTGAGATGGATTGATGTGTAAATTAATTTAATTTACACCCAATCCCTTTCAATCCATACTAGGTGAGTGCCCGTGCCTTGCAACGGGAACATATAATATTACAATAACTTATATATAAATGTGTTATATTGTTATGAGAAAAGGTTTTATAATCCATTGGTGATCTTGATCATACGTAAATTTTATTATTTTAATCTACTTGTTTCACCACTATATTACGACCATCAATACGACCATCAATATCATGCAGATTTCTATATATGATAGTAGGTGTCTGTGCATTGCGATGGCTCACAAATTATTAATAAAATGTTAGTGAACAACAATTATATGAAAATGAACGATACATATTGTCATCGACCTCAATATATCACTAATTTTTTGCCACCAAACAATACATAACTAAACTGGAACAAATCAAATTATACTACAATGTGTATATCACAAATACAAAGACTAAGAAGTGAACTTCTTTGTACACAATATTCTTTGTATGTTACATTTGAGAAGCATTCATTTCTCTTGCTGTAAGTACCTTTACCTCTCGCAATTGCTCATGACAAGGAAACATATAATCGTGACAAGGTAACTAATAGTGTTGATGTCCCAGATCCTAGATGGAGAATTAATTAGAAACAATATCTTGCAGTCAAACTTGAGAAAGACAAGTTGCAGGATGATGATGGTGATTGTCACCCCGAGCCGTTCTTCTATCACTGATACACGCCCCGTTATTATAGACATTCCACCAAAGCACGCCACACTTAAAACTGATAGCCAGATTACCTGAAGAGTAGTGACTGTTATAGATCAGGGTAGAACTTGATGTGGTAGGCAAATTCGCTTTGCGCTTGAACGATGCACACGGGATCAACAAGAGTGGCGTTGGTCTCCACCTGCGAACCAAACTTAGAGAAACTCAGTGTAAGCCATTCTAGGTGGTGCATCCCAAAAACAGTTCTTGGCAAAAGGTTCAAACCTAGGATACAACAATGCTTACGGGGATGCAAGACGAAAAGGAGGAGGCGAGGGGCGTGTTAGCTGTACCTTGGAGCCGAACTTGAAATCTAATAAATTACTAACAATAGAAAGAAACGCCTCGATCAAACAAAGTTGTACATAAATAGGGAGATGTAAAAAAATAGTAGGAGACAACTTGTTTGCGTTAGTTGTACCCATAGGTGCCATGAGGTTGATGCCAATCTTGGACTAACACCACTGCGACATGAGCCAAGAATAATAGGTTATCCTAGGTACACCTTAACAAGAATATGTGTATCAATTCAATTCAATCAGCTTCAATATCCTTCTAGCATAAGGTGATAATACAAACTTGCCAAATCACCGATGAATGCCTGCTCAACTCCATGGAGAAATCATTATCCTGTAGACAACAGAGGTATCTTGAGTTTGACGCTTCTGTTGGAGCATCATAGAAGCGTGACTGGCTTGCCATCTCATATGTATCAATAATAAGCTCATCTCATTAAATATTGACGACAATATCCTAGTGCTTATCAAGCTTCTTTAGCGCATCACATCAGTGTTCAAATCCTATGTTATCAAGCAAATGCCAATAAAAATACACATTATTGTTTCACCACGTAATCATGAAAAGATAATATAATAAGAAAACAACAAAATGAGTACCATTTTTTCAAGATCCTGGTGTCATTATAACATCAGCTTCAAATCCTCGATGACATTATGGAATTCCCTCATCATCCGTTGCCACAACTAAGGGGAGAAGGCACAAGTGTCAACATGACACACAAATGAAACCAATCAATAATTACTATCAACTTGTCTATGTTGAACAAAATATAGAACAATAGGTTGAAACACTATGTTGTTTCACTTTACTGCATGAAAAGAGGCACTAATATCTTATGCATGCTACCTTATACAGCTTCCATTACAACCTGAAATCGATAGGAAACGATGAAATATCTTGAAATTTTATCTCCATCAACAGTAAAATATTATCACTCAATTGCTTCAGTTGCGCGATAATACTGGAGCGCTCTACCTGCAAAGAGTTTGTAGGTTATAAGATGAGTGGGTCTGTTCACTCCCATTAAGGATACATCTTGGCTAATGGCTATCAAAAGAACAAGCATGGTTTGAAACAAGTTACAAAAGCATTCAAAATCTTGTTGATGAAGAGTGACACATCAGTTAGGAAGGCTACTTTAATGAAGACATGTAAGAAAAGGCAAGTATCAGATATTGTAAGTTATAGCTGGCAGTTTCAAATGAGCATCTGGGCCAATGAGTATACAACTCTAATCAATTCTTAGAGGAAACAATAAAAGTTTACAAGGTATATCATAAGAAGGTTTTGAGTCAACGTGCATAATGATAAGTTATTTCCATAAGATATTTGCTACTTTACCTAGCTGCTCCTTGTGCATTCCATTGGACTGATCATATAACATAAACAACTGCCTCAACGATAATGTTAGGTTTCACTAAACTCTGTGGCAATTCAAACATAAAAAGGTTGTCCACTACTTCACTATCAAAGTTGTTTTTTTGCATAGATGCTATCTAGAGTTCCAAACAACAGACAGTAACTCCAATAAAAATTTCAGTAATCCACCAAAGGACATTACTTTCAAGATCCTGGTGTCACTATCAATGAAGTGACTAACAATTTTATACAAGAATATTTTAGTTAACAAAACTTGTGTTGTGTGCTTCTGCTGCTACTTCATTAGATACAATACTCAGATTGATTTGGCATGAAGTTGTAGACTTAGTAGACAAAATTCTGCTTTAGTTGTGGGTCCTTGATCTACAAACAAAAGGATTATAGTTTACTACTCACCCATAAATTAGAAATTAGTTTCCTAGTAATTTGTTGGCTAATTGAGTAACCATAAGTGATTGTAGTCAACAATCAGGCCACAGGAGACGATGAAGCCACGATTTGGAACAAATAAATAAAATAAATAAGTTAAGAACAAAAGAACACAATTATAGTATATAAATTACTAATGTATCAATAATTTCATCTGTCTCAGTCTCTGGTATGAGTGGCACAACGAAATGATACATGAATGGTATACCTGTGTGCTTAGACTTAACTGGACACATTAACGTTTTAAAAAATGAAAACAAAGAATCGGCATGTTCTAACACTAAATCATACATTTCTATGTTGCTACCGCATTAGAGAAAAGAACATATTGATTCAACGTGGCTTTAAGTGCAGATCAAACAAAGACATGCTTTGTAGTTGTCTGCACAAGCAGTTTTCCTCATAGTTTTGATCAGGCACATTATATATGCATGCAAGTTTGGTTCAACAATAACAACCAAAACCCTCACTGTCCTGGAGGATGCAAGTATGTCTCAATTTTCACCAAACAAATCTAACAAATCTGGACACCAAACATGAAAACCGAAAGGAGAAAAAAAATCAAACCTCCAGTCACTTGATTTCAACTACTGTAACAAGTAAAAATAAACCAGTATTTTAGATCAATGATCACATTTTCCCCAATCAATACATCAACCTTTTACTATTTGGAACTGGACGAGAGCGGGAGAAGGTCACGATGGGGTGGATCCTCAGCCACAAAACCTTACTACGAAAGTAATTTCCCAAAAGAAACCTAAGTGAAAGGGAAATGTGCACTTGGGCCATTTCTATAATGTTTTGGTGATTAAGTGCCCAACACACATTCTCTAAGTTCTTAATTTGACAAAGATTGAAGAAGTGAAAATCATGTAACAAGGTATGTTTCTAGACTTAGTACATTGTTTTGAATACTAACATATTTTGTCTAAGTGCTAGAAACAGGAGAAAAGGAATTGGGAAAGAATTGGTTGTGTACAACAACTCCTGCTCGGTCTGGGTGCATCGGACAGTGTCCGGTGCGCCAGGCGAGTCCAAGGTGAACTGGCCGCTCTCGGGACTCGATGGCGGTGTACGGCTATAATTCACCGGACTGTCTGGTGGTGCAACGGACTGTTCGGTGAGCCAATGGCCGCCAGCGCAACGGTCGGCCGCGCCATCCGCGGGCGACGCATGGCCCGCGCCAACGGTCGGCAGGGGGCACCGGACTGTCCGGTGTGCACCAGACAGTGTCCGGTGCGCCAACTGCCACGGCGCTGCAACGGTCATCTACGCCAATTTAGGAAGGAGATCCGCACCGAACATGCTACAGTGACTGTCCAGTGGTGCACCGGACTGTCCGGTGCGCCACCCGACAGAAGGAAACTTTGGCCTTCCTTGTTGGCCTCCAACGGCTCCTAGCTGCCTTGGGGCTATAAAAGGGACCCCTAGGCGCATGGAGGAGTCACCCAAGCACACTCTAAGCATTCCAAGACTTCTAGTCCTCACTTTCACGCAATCGTTCATCGTTCTTGAGATTGGAGCACTTTTCGAGTTGTAAACTCCCCGCGCGTGTTTTGTGTGCTCATCTTCTCACTTGTGTGCGTGTTTGCGGTGTGGATTTAATTCTAGTGTGTGTTGCTCTTCCCAACCTTACTCCGTGCTTTCATTGTGATCTTTGTTGTAAGGGCGAGAGACTCCAACTTGTGGAGATTCCTCGCAAACGGGAAAAAGAGATAAGCAAAGAAAAGCCGTGGTATTCAAGTTGATCATTGGATCACTTGAAAGGGGTTGAGTGCAACCCTTGTCCATTGGGACGCCACAACGTGGAAGTAGGCAAGTGTTACTTGGTCGAACCACGGGATAAAATCGTGTGTCTCTTGTGTTGATCTCTTTGTGATTGTCTTGGCCACAAGAACTCGCTTCGCAACTACTTAGTCACACAAACATTTGTATAACCAAGATTTGTGGCTATTAGTTGTTGAATTTTACAAGATCACCTATTCACCCCCCCTCTAGGTGCTCTCAATTGGAGTCAGAGTCGTTCTCTTCACGTAAGGGACTAATCACCCGAAGAGATGGATCCTAAGGGAAATGGGATGGTGGTCAACGATAAGGAGAAGGAGTCCATCTTCAACGAGCCAAGAGATGACAAGCCCACTGACTCTGGCTCGAGTCACAAGAAGAAGGACGGGAACAAGAAGAGGCGCATCAAGAAGATTGTCTACTACGACAGCGACGAATCTTCTTATTCACCAAGAGACGACGACGACGAGAAAAAGAAACCGGTTAATTCAAATTATTCATTTCATTATTCTCGTATTCCTTTCAATTCCAATGCTCATTTGCTTTCAATTCCTCTTGGTAAACCTCCACACTTTGATGGAGAGGACTACGCCTTTTGGAGTCACAAAATGTGTAGTCACTTATTTTCTCTCCATCCTAGTATATGGGAGATAGTTGAAAATGGAATGCATTTCGGCAGTACCGATAACCCTGTGTTTATTAATGAGCAAATTCATAAAAATGCACAAGCTACCACTGTTTTGCTAGCATCTTTGTACAGGGATGAGTACAACAAGGTGAGCGGCTTGGACAACGCCAAGCAAATCTGGAACACCCTCAAAATATCACATGAGGGAAACGACGCCACATGATCACCAAATTGGAGTTGGTGGAAGGCGAGCTGGGAAGGTTCGCTATGATCAGGGGAGAGGAGCCAACATAGACGTACAACAGGCTCAAGACCCTGGTCAACAAGATTAGGAGCTATGGGAGCACGAGATGGACGGACCACGACGTCGTCCGACTTATGCTCAGGTCTTTTACTGTTATTGACCCTTATCTTGTGAACCTCATCTGTGAAAATCCTAGGTACACAAAGATGACGCCCGAGGAGATACTCGGAAAATTTGTGAGCGAGCGCATGATGGTCAAGGAGGCAAGGTATATTGATGATGCATTAAACGGCCCCATGCCCATCTATGAGCCGCAGCCCGTTGCGCTCAAGGCAACAAGCAGCAGGGAGGCACTACCAAGCAAGGTGGCACAAGTTGAGGCTGCCGGGCTAAACGAAGATGAGATGGCTCTAATCATCAAGCGTTTCAAGACCGCGCTAAAAGGACGCAAGGAGTATCCCAACAAGAGCAAAGCAAAGGGAAAGTGCTCCTGCTTCAAATGCGGTAAGACTGGTCACTTTATTGCAAACTGTCCTGATAATGATAGTGACCAGGGACAAGAAAAGAGTGGGAAGAGGGAGAAGAAGAAGGCCTACAAGAAGGCGAAGGGCGAGGCGCATCTTGGCAAAGAATGGGATTCGGACTGCTCTTCCTCTAACTCCGACGATGAAGGACTTGCTGCCTCAGCCTTCAACAAGTCCTCTCTCTTCCCCAACGAACGCCATACTTGCCTCATGGCAAAAGAGAAAAAGGTAAGCGTTCGAGAAACCCCTAAGTATATTACTTCAAGCGATGATGATTCTAGTGATGATGAAGTAGATTATACCGTATTTAAGGGTTTAGATAGAGCAAAAGTAGATAAAATTAATGAGTTAATTGATGCTTTAAATGAAAAGGATAGACTTTTATAAAAGCAAGAGGATATTTTGTATGAAGAGCATGATAAGTTTGTTAGTGTGCAAAAATCTCTTGCTTTAGAGGTTAAAAGGAATGAAATGCTATCTTCTGAATTATCTGCTTGTCATGAAACTGTGTCTAGCTTAATGAGTGTTAATGATGATTTAAATGCTAAGCTAGAAGTAACTAATAAATCTAGTTCATGTGTGGAACATGTTGTAATTTGCAATAGATGCAAGGATTTTGATATTAATGCTTGTAATGAACATCTTGCATCCATTACTAAATTAAA